>CP025321.1:2126279-2835039 GCA_004014935.1 Saccharomycopsis malanga
TAAAAATAATATTTACAAATATCATCTACAAAACCTACAAACTAACTTCCTATCTTGCCTTGTTTAGTCAACCTCATATATATTAACATACATGTCAAAACCATCTACTTTACCGTTATACCCGATTACTCGAGTTTTCATGGCACCCCGTGACTGAAAAGTTCTGGAATCTTCTAGCAGAAGCCCGCGGAATTGGACCAATCAATATATATATCGGTAGTTGGCGATGAGATGAGGTGAAAATAAAAGATGTAAACTAAGGAAGAACAGTAGATTCATTATGCTTAATTCACGTGTAGTCATAAGAGGCTCACAAGCCAAGGCTTTGAAAAGTGTTGGTTTGAGAGTCGCGTCAAGACCAATGTCAATGTTGAACAGACCATATAATAATAATAGTAATGGCCTTAGAATCAGAAAGGTTTTGCCTATGAACAATGCGGTTTTGTGTGCCAATTTTTCCACCACGCCATACAAACTGATCCAAATGAGAATGAATCCACAGCAACAGGAAAAGCCAGCGTTGGAGGAGTATGGAACAGACTTGACAAAACTAGCTAAAGAGGGCAATTTAGATCCTGTTATTGGCCGTGATGAAGAGATTAGCAGAACCATCCAAATTTTGTCCAGAAGAACAAAGAATAACCCAATCTTGATTGGGTCTGCTGGTACTGGTAAGACTGCTATTCTTGAAGGGTTAGCACAGAGAATCATTAACAAGCAGGTGCCGGAAAGTATGAAAAACAAGCGGATCATATCGTTAGACTTGTCCAAGATCATGGCAGGGTCGAAAATGAGAGGTGATGTGGAAGAACGGTTGAACAAGTTGCTTACCGAAATCCATAATGAAGCAGGCAATATTATTTTATTTATTGATGAAATACATTTGCTTATGGGCTTAGGCAAGACCGATGGATCATCACTTGATGTTTCAAACTTGCTTAAACCGGATTTGGCAAGAGGCAAATTGCATTGTGTTGGTGCCACCACTATTGACGAATACAGAAAGTTTATAGAAAAGGATGTTGCTTTGGCAAGAAGATTCCAGAAAGTATTGATCAACGAGCCATCTGCTACTGATTCGATCTCCATTTTGAGAGGTTTGAAAGAAAAGTACGAGGTCCATCATGGGGTTAAGATCAACGACGATGCCTTGGTAGCTGCTGTCAATTTAAGTAGCAGATATATTACCGATCGGTTTTTGCCTGATAAGGCCATTGATTTAATAGACGAAGCATGTTCGTCTATTAGATTGCAGCATGAATCAAAACCAGATCCTATCCAAAAGTTGGAATACAAGATCATGACCATTCGGATAGAGTTGGAATCCTTGAAAAAGGAAGAATCCACGCCATCTATAGAATCCAAGAAAGCCTCGCTTAACGAAACACTCGAGGTGTTGAACAAAGAACATGAGGAACTCATGAATAGATGGAAGGTTGAAAAAGACAAGATTGACCAAATCAACGCGGAAAAGAAAAAATTGGAGAAATATAGACAAGATTTGGAGACATACCAGTTCAACGGAGAATACCAGAAAGCTTCTGAGTTGAAATACGCCAAAATCCCAGAAACAGAAGAGAAAATCCAGAAACTAAATGATGATTACATAAAGGCGAATGAGGGTAAAGAAGGGGAGTCTCTACTCCGTGATTCCATAACTTCTGAGGAAATTGCCAAGGTGATATCTCGTACTACCGGTATCCCAATGGACTCTTTGTTGAAACCAGACAAGGACAAGTTGTTGAAAATGGAAGACATATTGAAAAGCGAGATTGTGGGCCAAGACGAAGCTATCAAGGCCATTTCTGATGCTGTCAGATTACAAAGAGCTGGTCTCACTAATAGCAAAAAACCAATCGCCAGTTTCATGTTTTTAGGCCCTACTGGTACTGGTAAGACCCAGTTGACCAAAAAACTTGCTTCGTTCTTGTTCAGTGACGAGTCTGCCATTATCCGCTTCGACATGTCTGAATTCCAAGAAAAGTTCTCCATATCTAGATTGATTGGCGCCCCACCTGGTTACGTTGGTTATGATGATTTAGGAGGAAGTGGGGAATTGACCCAACAAGTCAAAACTAAGCCTTATTCTATTGTCTTATTCGATGAGTTTGAGAAAGCACATCCAGATATTAACAAACTTTTATTGCAAGTCTTGGATGAAGGCCAATTGACAGATTCTCACGGTAACAAGATTGATTTCAAAAACACCATCATCATCCTTACCTCTAATCTTGGTCATGAGTTTTTCCAGAACGATGTCAGTGTAGAAAACAATGTAAGTGATGAAAACATCCCTGTTTCCGATGCTGTCAAAAACCAAGTTTTAGGTTTGGTCAAAGCTACCTATCCACCTGAATTCATCAACAGATTAAATGATCTTATCATATTCAACAAATTGTCCAAGAAAGCAATGTTGAAAATCGTTGATATCAGAATTAACGAAATCCAAAAAGACTTAATTGCTAATAATAAAGACTTCACTTTGGATATCGACAATAACGTTAGAGAATGGATCATTGAAAATGGCGGCTACGATCCTAATTATGGCGCCAGACCTTTGAATAGATTCATAACTAGACAAATACTTAATCCATTATCCTTGATGTTGATCAGAGGTGAAATCAAGAATTCTGATCCAGTGGTGAAAATCGTCGTCGATAATAGCACTAATGAAATCAAGGTGTTGCCTAACCATGAACAGGCCAGCTCATAATGAATTGGTCTCTTTGTATATAGCCTGATATTGTTATGCCTCGGTGAGTTGTACAAAATCTGCGATGGCCAATGACATATACATATTTAATACCAGTTTTGTTTTTCCACTTTAAAATATAATATACGGGTTTTTAGGAGATAGTTGAACTATTGAATTTCGTGCCCTATTCAGGACATTTGCCTGTAATCAGCAAAATAATTATCAATTGACACTAGAATTATATTATTTTTGGTGATAATCTGGCTGTAAATTGTATATTAGCCAACTGAATCCTCTATATCTATAAAATCCCTACAAATTGTTGATAGCTTGGCGTTATATATTGAAGAAGTATTAGTAACTTTATCAGCGCAAAACAATAGATTATGTTATTCGACTAAATAACAACTAGAAAAAAAAACTCCGATACCGGGAATTGAACCCGGATTTGTGCCGAACACCCTTATTGAGAGGGCACCGTGCTAGCCATTACACTATATCGGACGCAATTGAAAAAAATTATTTTTAATAAAAGATAATGTGTTGATTTATATGAAAGAGTCAGAATAGCGATTATAGACAACCGGAGTAACAAGTCACTTATGAATCACTTTTGTAATAAAAAGTAATCATTTTTGATATCTATTTAACAGGGAAGTAGCATATTTGGAGTGTTCACCTATTTACGATATGTTTTAACTCTATATATAAAATTTATAATCAAAACACTGGAGTTATCTTAGCATGTAGCAAATATTCTTCATAAGAAGACTTTTCACCATTGAACACTATGTACGTGCATTTGTATAGCTAGTATTGTCATTAAATTAGCTCTTCAATCTCAGCTAACTTGAAGTTATAATAGAATATTTACACCGACAGGCCAGGCACACATTTACTCATAAATCGGACTTACAGTGTAATTTGATTTGTAGCTAATTTTTAGCTTAGGTCATAATTCATGAGCTTACTAAATGCTCTTGTAGGTAAAATATGGCACAATGGCTTTATTTATAACTAGCAGGTATTTCCATGGATGTTTACATCAAAAAAAGTTAAAGCATTGTTACCACTTTAAGGCTTTGACACAATATTCTACAAAATAAATCTTATATGTTAGATCCTCATGGTGGTATATAAAGGGAAAAAAATATGCAGTAGTAAAGAAATGCTATATATGAGATAAATCACGACTCATTGTCCAGATTTTCTGATTGCAGCCCACTGACCAAAACAAGGGCACCAGCTGAGTTTTCACTGAGGCTATTAGGCTCATCAATATCGTTTTGGTCATCACTTATTGGAGCAGATAATGTTATTGGTTTACTATTCCCTTCGGCAGTTTCTGAAACAAGTTTCTTAGGCTCATAGGTGTATTCAGGAGATTTTGGAATCAGATTAAGTTGAATAACAGTATCGTAACAAAGACTTACCCAGGGTTTGACTCTAAATTTCCAGAACATGTCAAAATTATCTTCGAGCAACTTGATGTCCTCGTCATCTTCAATGATTATTTCAGATCTATGGTCGTCCTCGTGGGAATGATGTTCTTCATTTTCTTTTACGTATGATTCCAATATATTTTCATTATAATTTGGTGAGTTGTTAGTCTGATGTTCTTTCTCCTCATCTTGCAGTTGGTATGAAGAACGTTGTTGGATAAAGTTTTCAAATGATGATTCGCTAGACAATATCTCACGGAATGCTTCTCTATTTACAGCTTTTACACTAAGATAATGGCCAATCACTTTTTTTGCACTAGCAATCCTGGCAGGATCTTGGAAAGAGCTTTTTTTCTTTTTGATAGAATCAGCGAGTAGCTGTTCACGTCTCCACCATATATGGTATCTTTCAGCAAATAATTCTGATTTTACGTCAATGTCTTCAAAGGCAGGTGTTGCTCCAAACCAACGATACCATATATCGGTGGACCGTTTAGTGTAATCGGAAGAGTCATCTTTTTTAATTAAAAAATGTAGGACTTGGTCTGTAAGAGCACGATTGGCTCTTGCATCTTCTACTCTCGGATCGTAAGGGAAAAAAAGCCTAGCATATTCAAGACTACTGAGAGACATGAGAACAGTGCCGGCTAAAAGAAAAGGAGTCTTTGCGAGCGAATTGAGAATACGACGAGGCCATGATGGCAGTGGAACAAAAACATTTAAATGATTAAACGGGCGCCATGATTGACGTGGCCTTAGACCAAACTGGACTTTACGGCCGAAATTGAATATGGCTAGGCCAGTGAAAAGTTGTAGCGATGAGAGGATAAACAGACATTCCTTACAATCATAAGAAGGAGCAAGAGAACCCCAAAGCATTAACCCATGGAATTTCAAATTAGTAGCCAAACCTTTTTTATCATTAGATTCATTTTTCATATCAATGGACGATGAGCCGTCATTTTGGCCATTAGAACCATTGCCTAGCTGTGTATTATCATTACTTGTATCATTATTATTCGATGTTTCATCCTTGGAAAATGAAAACCAGCTCTTTCCCAGATCACCGTTATTCCCACTGGACGGAAAAAACCTGCCCATTGTGGAGTTGTAGTATAGTAATGTTGTTTTATACGTAGCGCTGCGTTGCAGTTGAATGTTAATTTCTATAGTGAAATATTCATGTCTAGAGCATCTCTTTATTCATCGTGATTAATTGCTTAGTTAACTATCAGGTGATTGTTAACAATAGTAAGACGTGATTCACGGAGTCCATTCATTGTGCTGTATTTCCCTTTATAAATGAGACTAGAAAAAGGTTCTAGAATTTAATAGACAATTTCCGAGATATGGAGCATCAACTATAATATGCAATAAAAACTTGCATCACACCTTTGGGCTGTTGAGTAAATCGCAATCAAATATATTATGATTATATAGGTGGGAATATGTTTAAAGAATAAGGAAAATACATGTTCAGAGTAGAATTTCTCTTGTATGACGAAAGGTAAAATACTTGATAAACTTTTCACTTTATATAAACAGTGTTTAGCAATTTAAATAGCTATAAACACAACGTAAAAAGGCGGATAGAGTATATAAACCAAATAGCTGATGATACTCTGTTTTGGTATTCACCACGACTGAGAGTAACAATTGAGAGATCATTGGGTATTGTCAGCACTATAATGGGCAGACAGTAGTGCTTGGTAATCTTACTAGAAAGAAAAATTGCATTTATTTGCAAGAATTTTGAATGTCAACTTCTTGGTCCATAGAGTTTAGCAAAACGTGGAGTGTACAACTTTACTTGCTTAGATTTTGAGAAACAAGATATTCAGAATCCCAAATTTTCTATAGGTAGTTGGACAAATTTGGTATCTGTTGGTTTACGCGAATCAAAGGAGAAAGTCCTTCAGATCAGACCATAAAGCAGCTTAATAGGTATACAAGCCTGTAAATCTGTTTGTTACAAGTAGTTTTCTTTTAACTACAAACTTCAAAATGTTATACTGGACCCCGTAATTATTTCTCCAACCAAACCTGGTGAGGTACAGAGGATTTGCAGCCGGACTCATATACTGGGGTTACCAAATAGGTAAGGACCATCGCAGTTGCCGTTGAGTTAATTACCAGCAAACCAGGAACAATGTGGTGTGGTACAATAGAATGGCTTTGTTTGAGTCCAGTATAGATATGAGAACCAGGGTTAACCTTGTTGAGGTGTGCACACTGATTCAAAAGAGTAGATGTTGGGAACAAAGCTACAAAATACAGAAGAATAGTAGATTTGAAAGTTATCAGCAGGTCCAGAAAATCAGTTCTCTTGTTGTCTTATTGACTGAAATGTAATTCATTATTCTACTTTTACGTAAAGTATGTATTTATATAAATACCATATATCTTCATTTGTATGCATTTAAATATTACAAGGTTTAAGGTATCATCTGTCAGATAGAACACAATGATGAAAATATAATGTAATTTTATACCTTGACGTTTGTAATCTCGATTGAGAAAGCATTGTAATGTTTATATGGCTTTTGATTGATATGCATTTTTCATATAAATACTAAGCAAAATTCCCTGCAACCCAACCTACAGCTTATTCCCTGCCCATTGGCAATTTGCAATACCTGTCTTTTACTAGGAAAACAATCCTGGCCCCATTGTGACGTCTCTTTGGAAATCCTCTTATCCATACATTGACGAAAATAGAGTGTGTCATTTAATTACTCTGGGTGCCAAGTTCCTTGCCATGGGGTTTCCCTAACATGCATACAAGCCATGCGCTTTTCACCAATATAGAATCTACAACTTAGCATCCTTACCAGCAATACATCATGTTAATCTATTATTTCAAAACAAAAACGTCTATAAGAAAGGCTGTTTTCGCTATCCTCCAATAAGTTTGTTAGTTGTTTTTCCTCAACAGCATTCTACACTCGCTTGAATACATTTCAAATTATACCCTATTGATACCTACTTTTGCTATTTACACTCATAATGAAATATTCTAACGCTGTCTTAATTGCTGCTGTTGCGCAATTCCTTTACACCGCTAGTGCCATCACCATCCCTCAAAATGGCGTCAAAACCGTTGCTGAGGACGCACTTAAGGTGGGTGCTGGTGTAATTCCTACAGCCATTCCAAAACGTGATTTTACCGTTGACAAGTCCCCAGAGGACTTTTCGTCTGATTCTATTCCTCCAGAAATCTTGAATTCCATCCCAGAAGGCCTTTTTCCTTCTGACGAATCAAAGGAGAAGCGTGGAGACTTGAGCATTCTCTCTGATATCATCTCCCCTAAAGATATTCTTTCTGATGACAACATTCTCGCTTCCAACAGCCTTGAAATCAACATTGACCCATCAATCTCAATTCCTTCTCTTTCAATTCCATCTCTTGCTCCTAAAAAGGAGAAACGTGACGCAGGCTTGCTCAGTGGCCTTTTGGGATCTGAAACTTATTCCATTTCAGGCAGTAACGTTGCTTCTTCCAATGACGTTGACATGACCAACAATGTTGACTTGTCTTGGAAAAATAACAACAAAAAAGACAAACGTGATTTCACTGTCATCACCAAGCCATCTGATCCTCTGTGTGAATCAAATGAAAAGCGTGATCTCAACATCATCACTAACCCATCTCATCCATGTGCTCCAAAAAACAAACGTGATTTGGGCATTCTCTCTGATATTCTTTCCCCTAGCCATCTTATCTCTGGCAGTAACATTGGATCATCCAATGATGTTAAATTGTCATGGAAAAACAAGGATCAAGAAGACAAAAACAAGCGTGACCTCATTGATTTGAAAATCAGTCCATCTGTTGATGCTGAATCTATCAAACTTCAAAAAGGTGCCATTCCAACTGGCTTTCCAAAAGAGAAGCGTGCTTTTATTGGAATTGATGTTTCACCAGACGTTGATATCAAGTCTGTCGATCTTGAATCCAAAGTTATTCCAACCGGTTTGCCTAAAGAAAAACGTGCTTTTATTGACATTGACGTTACTCCAGATATTGACGTCAAATCTATTGATCTTGAATCCAAAGCTGTTCCAACAGGCATTCCATCTAAGCGTGGCTTTATTGACGTTGATATAAGTCCATCTGTCGGCGTTGATTCTGCTAAACTTCCATCTGGCCTTCTTCCAAAGGGTAAGCGTGGTTTTATTGATGTTGACGTTAGTCCAACTGTTGATATCAAATCAGTGGAGCTTAAAAATGCCGCTGTTCCAACTGGTATTCCACTGGACAAACGTAATTTCCTTGCTAAACTAATTCCTGCTGGAATTGTTTCTGAATTCCCATCTAGCATTCCAAGCAGTTATCCAACTGACGCTGCTGGTTTTGCATCTTTGTTATCTTAATTGTTAGTAGTTAGAATTATATAAATCAAATACACCAAAATTGCCGTTTCATTTAGTAACTCAACGTACATTAGTTTCATAATAGAAAATACAACAAGTTGATCATATCAATCAAGCCCTTGGAGAAGCTTTTAACAGGGTACAGTAAAATGTGATCCATACTATACACTCTAGATGTAACTGCAGCCCGGTATAATTGAGAGAGCCAGTGACTGATGGTGATGAATGTTTTGAAAGATGACCACAGGTTTGTTATTTTGAGATCCAATGTCAAAAGATCATTACTGGGGACTTGTGCCTTAACAAAGGGAAGTTTCTTTGTAGCAAAGCTATTGTGAAACACGATTGGATAATACAACGAAATAGTTCCTGATGCCTTGTCTCTTCTATTCGCAGGATCCAAGTTTATCAAACTTTTCAAAGCTTCGGACAATAATGGATATTGCAAAATAGGAGCCGCCTCTGGATGTACAATGGTAACAGGAAGCAGCGGAACCACATATATGGACCCATCGAGACCTGTGTACAAAATGTCCTGTTTCTTGAACTCCAAACGTTTGTGAAAGACAAGGTCGTTTGCCAGGTTATCATGGTAATTGTCGCTTAATGATACACCGTGTTTGGAAAGATATACGTGAAAATAAATCAAATCATCAGATTCAGCAAGGGATTTCAACTTCTTGTAGGAAATTCTCACCTTCAAGTCCTCGCCCGCCAAGTCTCGATTACTCAACTGGAAATCCTTGATGGACAAATTGGGAGTGGCTCTTCTATTTCTCGGGTTGCTAATGTTGAAGTCTCTTTTGCTGTTTACAAAAACTCGTAGGTCAAATTTACGCACCGTGCTGTCCAAAAAGTTCGGATTCCAAATAGGAACGATCTTTTGCGGTGTTATCCTGGAATTGATATATAGAAGATCTTCTTTACTAGGGCCAGTCTTAGGCGTGTTGTGACTCCTTTCGGGCATTTGGATTTCCGTAAACGAAGAGAGCTTTAATGACTCAATGTACGATTGAGACGATAAATACTCCTGAGCTGGCGTTCCCTCTGGAATCTCAATGTCAAGAGTTATCTTAGGCTTGAGAGCATTAGAGTGCGGCTCGTTGGCTTTGATCTCTTTGAGTACACCTTCAGTAAACTCGTCTGTACGTATAGAACTCTCGGACACATGCCCTCCATCCTCAGGGCCAACTATTCTCTCAATGAGCCCAAAAAACAAATTTAGCGCTATCACTAGTATCAATACATATTTTCCGATTTCTAATAAGATAGACCAGATTGAAATTGGACGTACTGCTTCAACAACATTGGTAGCTTCTTCTTGGACAACTTTATTTAAAACATCTGCTTCACCTTGTTTCTTGGTATTCCGTCGTCTGCTTGCCATTTTGGTAATCCATTGTCCCAATCTGGCTATTCTATACAGAATGTCATAGATCAAAAGTAAGTTAGCTTTTATTATACACTTTAGAGGGTGTAGTATGTCCCTGTAAAATTTGCTCTACCTATTTTACTCCTCTCAAAATAAAAAAAAAATTTCAATAATTAGCGCCATGGCGCAGTGGAAGCGCGCAGGGCTCATAACCCTGATGTCCTAGGATCGAAACCTAGTGGTGCTATTTTTTTTTGCTTTTACTTGAGTGTTATTCCAAGTGTGAAGGAGGTGAAAGACAGATATTTTTTTAACAGTGGATTAGAAAGATGCTTTGTTCTGACAATAAATGACAGGCTATGTATGAATTTTACAAATTAAAAATATTGGTTTTCCAAACAGTAGAATGATATGGTGTTATTACGGTCATCATGACTTCTTAGCGTAGAGGTTTATCGCATTTGCTTCACACGCAAAAGATCCCGAGTTCGAACCTCGGAGAGGTCATTTTTATTTTTATCCTTTTGCTTTGTATAGTATTGGTGTAGATTTTTTTTGATAGGCGAATAGTTGAGTATAATATATCTGTAAAAGTAAAATAGGGCAACTGGGGTAGCAACGTGATGTACAATGGGCTGTAGCAATCATACTGGTCTAGGGTGTAGTACCAACTATCTATAAGGTGGCTATAGTCATAGTTGAAATGAACAGGGAGCAGCCTTGAGAAGAGAGCACGCTTGTTGACAGAAGATAGCAAGCTTGAGTTTTGGATTTACTTGGGTGTCAGCACGAGATTGGCAGGTACAGCCAAAAAGTGTATTTACAAGGAGGAATTTCAGATATATACAGTAGGCTGGTTTGCTTGCTCAGACTACGAGTAGGAGAATATATTTAGTCTCTACGGTGTCTTTTTGAAAACTTTTGTCTTTCCAGCAAATTCAACTATTTTTTACTATACAGAATATGTCGTCCTACTTGATAAAGTTTGCTACCAAGAAAGTAAGTTAGTTACGGTGATTATGAGTGTGACTATGAAACTAATCAGCTTAATTTAGATATTCAATGAAACCCAATTGAACAAGTTTGGGACCGAGGATCCTTATCATGAGGAGATTGTGGTCAACCCAGACTTGACACCCGAAAGACAAATAAAGAAAAGAGTGAAAAAGAGAAGTCCCGCAGGAATAAGTGTTCATGACCAGAAAGTGTATGAAAAGGTGAAAAGAAGAGCTTATAGAATGGACTTGCTTTTCAACCTCTGTGGGGTCAGAATTGGTCTTTCCAATGTCATTGGGGCCATTCCTATTCTTGGTGACCTTTTGAACATTTATCTTTCGTTGATGATATTCAGATTATGTTGCAAGGTCGAAGGGGGCTTACCGGTAGACGTACAACTCAAAATGGTGGTTAACATTGTGGCAGACTTTGCAATTGGGTTAATTCCTATAGTTGGTGACTTTGTCGACATATTGTACAAGGCAAATTCCCGAAATTTGCTCTTGTTGGAGAAACATTTGGTACAGGTTGGTGAGGTGAATCTAGGCAAACGAGACCGTGTGGACGGCGTTAGTGAGGACGATGTTCGCAAGTATTTGAAGGATATCCAAGTACCGGAAGCAGTAAACTCTGTTTTTAAGCAAAAGAAGCAGTAACTTTGATCAGGAGCGGCGTTATTTTGTTTGAAAGAAGAAACAGAATGCTGAGAAACTTGTTTTTAGCTGATGAGACAGCAGAGCTTGTTGCTAAATGAAAGTAAATGGGCTTCTGGAAGAGTATCAGATTTTATTGGTATGATGTTGTGTGTATTATTGGACTGTTTCAATATACTTGAATGTGTTGTATGATAATTGTTTGTAAGGTGCAATGGATTTAAACAATGATGTGTTATTTTTAACTGAGTTAATATTCCCACTGTAAGATTAGTGGTTACTTATATAGTATGTGCTATATTAAATCAATGGATTTCAAGAGACCTCAATGATTGGATTACCGTCATTCTTGAACTATAGATTTGGCTATTCCAACTACATTAAGGCGGATAATGTAGAAAAAACTGAAAAAAGACGATTTGAACAGTAAGGCAGTTGGAGCAGTTGGCCAGTTCACTTAGTACCCTGGTAGGTTTGAAAAAGATGGTATTCACTATTTGAATGCAGTTTCAAGTAGGCCCAGCGACTTGAATAGAAATTATTGGCTAATATATGTAAAACATGCTCTTTAATATGGATTTGTATTGAACGGAGGATAGGCAAAACAATAGCTCACTCCATAAAAAGGTGGAAAAAGTCTAAAATAAAGGAGAATGAAGAGTCTTAAATAGTGCTTAGAATAGTGAGATATCTAAAAGGGTAATCAAAGAGATAATTGTCATTATCAGATAATTTCTACAATCAAACCATTACTACAATCAATTATTTCAAAAAACTCTCCTACAAACCAATCTTTCCTATCAAATAACCTTCATCTTCTCTACCTTACACACCTACAGCATTAACAATAGTTTCTTGACATGTTGACAGGTCCTCAATGGACATCTCGGAGTGGGCTTACCCGCCCATCGGTGGACGCAAAAAAATATAGAAGAGATGGAATGGGTGGGTAACTTGAAGTACTAATAGATGACTAGGAGTAGTTTTTACAGCTCTTCGCTATCGAGGAGATTGAAAGCCAGAGAGTGTTTTTATTGGAGTCTGTTCTTGTTGAGCGCCCAAACCTAATCTGCTTGTTGAACCCAGGAGGTGGCCGTGTTAGTTTCGGCCCGGTTGATTATTATGAACAATTTCTACAGCATGCATCAGGTTCCCAACCAGGTTCCCAATCCGAATATCAATTTGAACAATTACAGGCGGACGTTTTTGGATGATTCGTTTATTTCGTTGAATAGCAAGGGGTTGTACAATCCGTCTTCGATGGGCCGTTTAGGGGACAATCTTTTCAGCGCACCTATGGGATCTGATGGTTTTTATGGTGCTCCAAATGCTGGAAATGCCAACAACAGCACTAGCACTAGCACCAGTAACAGTACTGCTACCAGTAGTCCTTTTAATACCACCAATCTGTCGAATATATGGGCCAAAGAGCCGCTTTCAACCAGTAGTATGCCTTCTTTTCCCGATAGTGCTGTCACCAAATATGATTTGCCAGTAACCAAACTGGGCTCCAACAGTCTTTGGTCGGGCCCAACATCTCAGTTTCGCCCAACAGACAGCATTCTTACCACCTCGGCGACCCCAAGCGTTGCTGATTCCAACCCTGTGAGCAATAAGGAAAGCGTTTCGAGTAGCAGCATCAATAAGAACCACCAGGACTGCGTAGAAGTTGGAAATGACAGTTTCACCACTGCTAGTGCGCAGAATGACAACTATTTTTCCAACATGAACAACAAGCCAAACGATCAGCCTGCCTACGAATCAAGAAATAGCGTAAGAACTGTAAGCACCACCACTCCTAGTTTCATGCCGTTTGACCAGCATAATAATAGCTCAACCAACACTATTTCTTCGTATCTCGACATCAATACTTCGTCTTTTCAGAGGCCCAAGCTAAACAACTTTAATAGTTCCCGTACATTTGCAACTGATAGTTTCTCCAGTTTCGGCTTAAACACACAGAGCTTCAAGACTCCTACCAGCTTCAACAATACACCTGCCACTGGCTGCGAAACTCCTTTAACAACACCGGTTCTCAGCTCCAATCTTTACTCCAGATTTTTTCCTTCTCCAAATAGCGAAAGAATAAGGTGCAATTACAACACAGTAAACAATACTCCAAGCACCAGCCATAATAATTACGGAAACGACAATATCACTCACTTGAACCTCGCATCAAACACAGAATTCACTAAAAACTCGGACAATTTCTATCTTGATCTGGGATTTGGTGCTTTCAAACAAGGGCCTGCTGGCCTCCACAACCCTAACGATAATGTTAACAATGTAAGTGAAAGCTTGTTCCAAAGTAATACCAGTTTTGTCAACTTCAATCCTAGTAATAGCATTTTGGACACTCTCAAAAACAAGTCTGTGGATTCTTTTGATATGGCATTCAGCAAGAGTAATGAAGATCTTGTGCCCAATTTTGTTTACGATGAATTACAAGATAGCAGTGCTGATCCCTTTCTTTCTCCCTACAATAACGATACAAATCTATTTCTATCAAACTTGCCTGAATCTCCTACCAAGAAGAAGGAGAAAAACCCAAACTACTTTACATCAATGTTAAATGCCACTCCTTTTATACCTTCAAAAGGAAAGGAAATAGGTCTGGCTTTTGAAGAGAAAAAGACAGCTCCAACTTTTGAAGAGAAAGAAATAGGTCTGGCTTTTGAAGAGAAAAAAGCAGCTTTGAATTGCGAAAAGAATAAAACAGCTCCAACTTTTGAAGAGAAGGAAGCAGATATAAAACCAACTAGAAAACTTGTAGTACATTCCAATCAGTTGGAACAAGAGCTACAAGCAAAAGAATCGCAATACCTTAGCGAATTACAACATAACAACAGCGACGAGAGTGATATATTGGTCTCTTTAGTAGGATACAATCTCAAGACTACAAAATCGTTATCTGAGAATTCAAATAAACGGTCCAAACACAAAACAGCAGATTTGAAACACCTAACAAACGACGAATCGTTTTATCCCGAAGGATTTGCTTCGACGTTTTACAAAAGAGCAGACAACAACTTTATGTTTGTAAGAGAGATCCAGGCCAAGTCTACAATCATCAAATTCCGCTCTCTTTCAATTATCGAATTCAAACTCAGTTTACCTTCCATACCGTTGTTTGACAAGCAGCTGGTAGCAAGTCCAGATTCCAAAAAGAAAAAGTACAAGCTACATTCTGTACAGATCAATTTGAACGAATTAGAAGGCAAGATCGGCGGCCTTCGTGTGTCTAAACAACAAGCACTACAGCAACAACAGAAACATGAAAACGGTTCGACTTCCTCTTTTGGAAATGTGAACAATCATGGAAAACATAATAAATCTAAGCATAAACTAAAGAAATACCCACCAAGGACGGGCAATGCTTACTATTACAAAAAAGGATACTCCAACAAGATTGGAGGAAATAAGACTTTAGATTAGAAAGGTCCAAATACGGGCTTATTTGGTGGGCAATGTCTCATCGGGAAGTTTTGGGTGGGCGGGGTGTCCCGTCGGAGAGCGCCGGAAAAAAGGTCATCGCACGGATGTTATTTGAAAAGTTATATACACAGGGAAGAAAGGATATGGATAATATATAACAAGTTCAGTGACGTTTCAGCCGTCGGAATTGTGCGAAGAGTGCCATAAGATGGATTCTAAAAGTGTGAGGATTTCCGAGGAAGACGGGCGTGTAAATCCAAAAGAGAATTCGCAGGATACACGATCTCGGAAACGGCGGAGAATTTTGTCTTGTGAATCGT
Source organism: Saccharomycopsis malanga (assembly GCA_004014935.1). NCBI lineage: Eukaryota > Fungi > Ascomycota > Saccharomycetes > Ascoideales > Saccharomycopsidaceae > Saccharomycopsis > Saccharomycopsis malanga. The sequence goes on from CP025321.1 coordinate 2,141,567, forward strand.
GTCGCAAGCTCAAAACAAGATGTGATAAGAATGCAGTAGGCTTGAAGTGTCACCGGTGTGCTGTTCTTCGGATTGAATGTTCTTTGGATGGCGGAGGGGAAGCGGAGCCCAGCGAGGTAAAGCTGGAGAAGGAAATGATAGCTGCGGAACCTGATAAAGTGGGCGTTGATAAGGATGTGTTAAAGTTGATTTTAAACAAGTTGGAAAGGTTTGAAACAACAATCAATGAGCTCAAACAGAATGTGAAAGAGTTGGAGTCACAACAGAGGTTCAATACTGGAGCTTTCCATCATGAGATAAAGCGAAGTAGCAAACGGACTTCCAACAGTACTCCTAGAGAGTCCTTTGTTAGTAACACTTCTATCAATAACAGCATTGACAATATCCAATTAGATTTCTATGTGTCTTCGGCACCTTTGAAGATGATCAATGAGATTGATAATGTGTTGTTGCAGAAATCTAATGATTACGAATCATTTCAACGTCTGTGTGACGATTTCATTGATTTGTTCAAACAGAATAAAAGCAAGTTTTTAAAATTGGCTAAATCTTTTCTCAAAATCAGCCATTTCTGGATTATACCAGGAGGAATAAAAAAGATCAATTCCAAATATGTGTTTGAACATCCGTTCATTTCATGTATATTTGTGCTTATAGGCATGTGTTTTGATCAGAATGACACCTATGTGGAGGAGCAGAAAATATTGTTTGACTTGGCAATGAAATTATTGGGAAAGGCGTTGTTGATAGACAAACTCACGGATCATGATATAGAAGCTATTATTTATATATCCACCTTCAATATCACTCGGAAGACCGACACGAGCCAGTTCACCCTCAACAAGTGGCTTATCACTACCTTTGCCATGAATCATATAGTGTTGGCTTTCAATTTCCAAGAGATCTTCGTACAAATCATGGTGAAAAAGATTTTCGATAAGGATCAATTGTTTCATATGCGAGTTTATAATTCTTTGTTGATCTCCTCGCTACAAGCTTCTTTGGATTGCAATCGACCTGTTTTCATCACCAACGACTATCTCAATTTCGCCAAGATCATATTGAAGTTTCCAGAAGACATGATTTTGGTGGGCGATCGTATCATCATTTCCAAGCTTTATTTGCTATTTACCATAGTCAATTTGATCAACGATGAAAAGTTCTCAATTGAAGTGTTGAATGATGTTGACAAATCGACCAAATATATAGACCCTGTTAAACAACTTTTGAAAATCCCCGACTTGGAACAATGGAAAGTTTATAACAGAACTCTTATCAAAAGTGATGTTGCCAAAATCTTGCTAAATGCTTTTTATTATTACCATATATATCTCAGTAAACGCATTCTTAAAGATCTTGAACTTAAACACAAATTGTTATATCCTTTACAGAACAAAATGTTGAGTAATAAGCAATGGAAAAACTTGACTTTACTACAAAAAGTCTGTTTCAAAACTTCTATCAAATATTGTTTCAAGCTTTTGCAGAATGCCCTTGATTTGAACGTTTACTTCATCAAAGGATCTCCCATTTTCCAAAACGACCAGATCATTTATGCTTCTCTCACTTTGTTGCAGTCCTTATCTTTGATGTCTTGTGTCAAAAACAAAAAAATGTCTATAGAGTTGATCGGCAAGATTTACTGGAAGTTGAACAGATTGGGTATCAATAAAAATGACGCTACGGACACATTGGAGAAGGTCTTGAAGCTCATTATTGATGCTGCTATCAAAGATCACAACATAGTATTGCAAACTAATGTTAATCATGAAAGACAGGAAGGAATGCAGGAATCTGAAGTGGAAATTTTTGATGAAGATGACGAATTGTACAAGATCTATCCTGATATCATAGATGCTTATAGTTTTGCTAACTCAGATAGCGAGTCGGATCATGGACACGACAATACAGATACAGAAAGCGAAACCTTGTCACCTCATCTAAAATACACTTTCGATTTGAGAAAAAGAGCCACAAGCTTCTCCAATCATCCGATCTTGATACCTTCGCCATCCAATTCGCAAAGAACCAGATCTTATAGCGATACATCCCAATCCGTACCTTATCAACAGTATCATCCTCTACTGAACCAGTTCTACCCACCTTCTCCACCTGCCCAACGTGCTAAATTGTATCAGCGGCAAAGATCTCAACAGCCAGCAAGTAGGGCTTATCAAACATTGACTCCTCAAATCCAACACACATCATCCCACCCCTTGATGCCTAATGGGTATCCTTTCTTTTCAAATCCACAAATGCACATCTATCAACACCCTAACGAGTCAAACACTTCCTCTCCAGGCTCCGCCATAGGTTATCAACAAATAAACCATGATCACCAAGTCTCAAGCTACAATACCATGTCTTCGTCGGTCGAATCCCTGCCTCTGCAAGGCGCTGGCGTTTTGCAACCAGAAGACCAGAAAATCCATATTGACCAACCAGAAGCTCTTATGCTGTTCAACGTAGACCAGACAATACTAGATAGTATCTTGTTACCTAATACATCAGATTACGATAATTTTAGCGACTTTTATCACGATTTATTGGTCAATAACGATATCGATGAAACTCTGAACGAGCCCAAGAAAAAGTGATTAGCATCATATAGTTTAATAATAAAGGCGTTGTAAAGAAGGTTCCAAACCCACTTATAGTAGATTAAAAATGCGATCCGAACCGCTGGACATGCTCGGTGGCTAGATGAGAAAGAGACTCAACAGGAAACATCACCTGGTCGATCCCGACTAGAAATGGCATTTTACTGGCTGAAACTCGACCTAGACCGAAGTTAAGCGTGTACTTTTAATTAATGAAGTAGCAAGATTATTATGAATGGACATGAATTAAATTATCCACACTGGGTTTTGTCAAGCCACTTTAAACCCAGATATACGGAACCGATATGCACTGAGCTAGAATTATAATAATAATATTAATGATAATAATATTACCTCATATAATTTTCTCACTTTTGGGCTTGTTAGTTCGAGATTAATAGCCACTAAACTATCCCGTCAGGTCCTGCTTTCTTCTGCGAGAGCACTAACCACTGAGCGGATTACTCAGTGGTTAAATATATATATTTATTGCATAAATAATACTTTATATATGAAGACATTGCGAATCCAGCTTTTCTCCAATATGTACAACTCTTGGCCAAACAGTATCAAGGTGTTAGTAAGGCTAGGAAGATTGCAAAATATATGGCTCAGGTCATTTCTTATGTTCATCATAAAGCTTGAATAGTTATTTTATGCCCTCGCACTCCCTGTAGCAAGGCATCAACGAACACTAAGTATAACTAATAGAAATCCTGACATATTTTACTAAAGATATCAAATCATAAGTCATAAATGTATTAACGAGCAATTTTGTTGCAATTTTCAGACTTGCCAGTCTTTGAAAATCAATGCTACTATATTTGTACATACCACTACTAATAATACGCCAATATTTCCGTAAAAATTGGCAGTAGGAATGGAAATACCAAGCATCAACATGTTAAAAAGAAGCAATTTGCCATTATTGCAGAATGCAGCAAAATCCATATCAATGGCGCCAGGTTCAAGACTGTGTGAACTGTTCTGAAATTTGTAATATTTGACCATACAGTATTGAGCGCATTTTAACTCAAATAAGAAAAAGACAATTTTTGATAAAAGGAAACATGCCCAACTTTTAGCAAAAAAAGCTGAAAGCCCTTCAAATTGTTCTTTTATAGCAGTATGTTGCTCACGGTCCTCTAACATCAACTCCGCAACTTCCTCTTCGTAGCCAAGGTCAGGATCTTTGGGTTCTCTCTCTTCGGCTTCTTCAACACTATGTAGCTCAGTAGCAATCAGCAGCTGGCGAGAAAGATAAGTCGTGTTGGAAGAGGTACGGGAAAGTGGGTTATATAGTTCCCTATTGATTAAACCATTCAAAATCTTCAAAACATCAGGGGTGAGAATCCGTTGGATTGGATCTTTATGAAGCAAACATTTTAAAAGGTCATATATTTCATCACATAAATCCTGACGGTAATACCTTTTACTGAACATTTCAGTTTGAACAAATTTTGCCATATCAAAACCCTTAATTTGGCTTTTCAACATTGAGTAATCCAAGTCAAGGTCCATGTCAACAAACTCATAAGGTAGCTTTCCAAAACACATGAAAAACAAGATCATTCCTAGTCCAAACATGTCTGTATGTTTGGTAAAGTTGTTCAAACAATGTGTATTGGAATCCTTACTAGGCAAAAGAAGTTCAGGGGCGGTGAATTCTAGAGTTCCGGTGGCACCAGTGGAGCTTCTCATTTTGCCTTCAAATTGACTTTCTCCAAAGTCGGACACCAATATGCTTGGGAGAGCCACATATTGTCGGTATTTGGCTTCGTCATAAACGCTTTCGTTGGGCAGCAATGCTTCGTCGTATCTTGTAGACAAGAGACAGTTGGAAGGTTTCAAATCACGATGTATGATATGATTCAAATGTAATTCGTATACCCCAGTCGTAATATCTTTGAAGAACTTCAATATTTCAATTTGATTCAACAACCGTGAACCATCACTATAATCTAAGTTTCCCTCTGATTGGCGTTTTTTCTTTCTTTCTTTGAATTTACGTTTTCGAGACTCCACGTCGTCCTTGGGTGTTTTCAACTCGTTTACAAGATCCTCCAAATTGCCCCCGTCACAATACTCTGTGAGGATAAAGGCGCATGGTATTTTGGGGCCAAAGCTAGTTACCTGGTCTATTTCTAACCAAACATGATTATATTTGACCAAATTTTTGTTGGAGGTGCTTAACAAACAAAGCAATTCCACTTCTTTGAGAATCCTTGTCAATCCTCGAGTATCATTCCCTATAGGGATTTTTTTGACTGCGAAGAACCCTAAAGAAAAATTGTTTATAAAATGTTCTACCTTGTACACCACTGCATTAGATCCTCTGCCTAGCATCTTGTCTATTTTGAAAAATTTGGCGAAATAGTCCTGGGTGAATAGATTGGAAGGCAACTCTTCGTATTTCGATTCTATTGTAGGCCCTCTGATAGCTGGATCGTCGGTTATTGCTGCAAATTTCTGAGCTCCGTAAACAACCAGATCCTTTAATAATCTAGCGTCTCCGCCTAGAAGATGTACTTGGTCTGTAGGATTTTCCTCATCAAAATTCGACGATAAGGCTAATAGCTTGAAATAATTGTTATTCATATACTTGTAGTTTCTATTATACCGATTGTTAAACACATTGGATTTTCTACGGCCATACGAGACTTGTCCGTCTTTTTCTACAACTGGATCTACACCAGGTTCTGGCGTAATTGGCGTTTGGCCTGCCATGTTTTGACGAAACGTAGAGCCACAATGAGGACAAAGGAAATCTTCGGGTTTATGAACCTCAATGCCTTGAAATCTAGCCAACTCGTTGGTCGCGCCATCAAAAGCCAGATTAGTCTTGACAAGTTGGAACTTGTTAGATGCAGTATCATGAACAATCATAGCTTCTCGCGAAGGATCATGTCTGTTAGTTAGTATAAAAACAGTCAAATTTCAACATGTCATCCCTCAATCGGTCTTAAGTGTTTAGAATACTCACAATACAACCTTGAGATCATTGCTATCATTATTGTAAACCACTAAAGACATCTTCCACTATAGCACACTCCATCAATCCGCTCAATAGCTTCTATGATTCTCCATTTAATTGAATAATATTGAAAATCATCTTTATAGTTTGACAGGTGATGAAAGAAGCCTTGAATACATGACTGATGACCCAGTAAGGTAACCGTGGCGGCGTTTTCAATATTAAATCAAAGACGGAATTACCGGATGGGAAGGACGGAATCAACCGAGAGTCTCTATTGTAGATAATACCTAGAATTTGAATGATCATCAAGCACTTTGTTGAATATAACGAGATAATTATAACTTTATAACAGCTAATAATTGCACAGTTTGCTTTTATTAGTAGTTTTGACGGTAATACTATATTATAGTCCTATTTAAACAAGTTGAGTATTTTTACGTTTTATATAATAGGGCTGAGAATGTCATAGTAGTTGAGTATTGACCTAAATTGCCATTGTAATTGTGTCTACGTTATATATAATAAGACTAGCCGCTGGGCAAAATGGCTCATAGCTAGCACTTTCGAACAAGAAAAACGACATGGCAGAATACTTTGTTCACTGGTAGTCTTGCAAGAGAAAAAAGGCCTAACAGGCTCAAGGGTGACAAGATTATGATCAACAGGGCATGTTTGGATCTTACAAAACCCCTTTAGGCTTAGCACGTATATATAAAACTGATACTTAATGCGCGCATAAGATATCATTCAATATGCCTAATATGCAATGCCTTCCTATAGCCAAGTGGCCAAGTTGGTTAGGACATGCGCCACGAATAACAGTGCATAATAGTGCATAATAGTGCAGAATAGTGCAGAAAACAAGTGTGGCGTTCCTCACTTGGGGTTTTGGTACTCGATTCGCGCTGTTGACGTTTTGGAGTAATCATCAAACGTTTTACTAAATTAAATCAGTGATATCCAGGTTATTTTGATTTAAAAAACATATCCCAGCATTTTAAATTTTTTTCGTATATTAGTGTACTGCTTTTGATAAAAAATGTCAGATTTTGGAATAAATATTTGATATAACGAAAATTTGTCAAATTTGAAAAAAAGTTGATTCTTTCAGGTCATATTTTAGAGCCTTTACAGCAATCCAAACCATATAAAAATTACATTTCTATACTCTTTAAACCCTAGAGTTTTATACCATTTACGTTTTTCTGAGACTTGGTTTTTATAGATTGTTTAATAGTGAAAAAGTATTAATTTGTTAAAAATAACACATAATAAGCTAAAAATTGTAACTTTTATCCCTCAGAAAGACTTCTTTCATCTCTTGTCATTATTCCATATTTTTTAATTGCTTTTAGTTTAATTTGTGTTTCGTCCAGGATTTGACTGAGCTTTTATCCCAAAGAAACGTGTATCTCAAGAGCTAAAAAAATGTATTTTTTATTATAGGTTCTCAGCTGAAACTATACTCGACAACAAACTTTGTATAATGTTAAACTCTCATATTGCAACATCCGCTATACTTTGGTTATTTTATAGGGCTTGGTATAGCATAATGCGTTTATTAATAAGCTTTATACCTCTGTTCATGGGAGTCCGTTTTGAAAAAAGTTTCATTCCTCTTCAAGTAAAAATGCAAATGGTTTAATGTTAATTTGAGTTAAATTTTTTGTTTCTTCGCTGCTCTAGTTTCTAACTTGTTTTACAACCTTCTTATGGAAGTTGTATATTGGCTACAAATTGGTGATAAACTTTGGCTGTTCTTTTTGCCAAATATTGAAAGGCAAGTTTTAGATTTAATACAACGGTATGCTAATTGTATTAAAAGAATATTATTGTTCAAAGCCTAAATTAAGATTGAAGCAAAGAATCACAATTTTTAGATTATTCTTCTTCATACAACTGGTTTATAGTTGTACATTATTCAAATTCGTTGAAATGTTTCTTTTTAAAGTTGAACTAATTTTATTTCAAAAAGTACCTACAGTAGAATTGGGTAGTGTATGACATTCAGTAGGTATCGATGCCTTAGGGCCTACAAAATTACGAAAAAAAAAAGATATTGTCATTTTCTTTCCAAAATTTTTTTTATTATATTTTTGATTAATTATTAAAGAATTATACATTTTTTATACGATTATTTAAACAGTTTTCATACATTTTTATACAATTATTTAAATAATTATATAGCTTTCATACATTTTTCATACAAGTATTATCAAATATAATACAGTGTTCTTTTCATACATTTTTCTTACAATAATTGTCTAATATTATACATTGTTCCTTCTTATTTTATATCAACCAACTTGCACCTGACTGCAATACATTCTTACAAAAATCCATGTGAACACTGAGGACAAGTTGTTTATTTTGAAAGGACTATTTAAAAAATTGAAGGCGTCTAATAAGACAGTATGGAAGGTGACAAAAAAGTATAAGAAAAAAAAAATAGAAATGGAAATTACAATAAGTATACATAGTATAACTAACATCTACTAACGTCTACGGTTAAACTTTTTGTTTTTATTGCCTCTGTGGCCACGACGGAAATTGTCCTTTGATACTCTGAAGTCTTTGGAGCCCAAACTGACGTTTCCACTAGTCAATCCTATTTCTTTGGCCAATGCGGTTCCTGGAGCAACGCCAAACTTCTGAGCTCTGGCAAGATCTTTCTCCGCAGCTTTCTGGGCTTCTTCATCATTAAACTTCTTGGCACGAGCTATTTTTTTCTGAAGCAACTCAATGGCAGCTGCTTTGATTTCTTCTGGCGACATTTCTTTTGGTTTTTCTTCCTCCTTTTTGGTAAGCTCTTCAGACTTGGTTTCTTCAGGTTGAATGACAGTCAAGTCGCCCTTGACCTCCGCTTCCTTTACCGGAGGAACAGGCTCCTCAGCAACAGCAGCAGCAGCAGCAGCATCGCTTGGTGCAGAATCTGCTTTTGGTGCAGTGTCAATTTCAGAAACTGTTTCTGTTGGAGTTGCCTCTGAGGCAGGAGAATCAGTAGCCTCAAGACGAGCAACGAGCTCGCTTTTCACACCTGACGTGGAAAGGCCTTTAACCTTGAGCAACTCTTTCAATTGAGCTACTGTATAAGTTGAATAAGCAGCCATTATTGAATATATAACAGTTGCGATTGGCGTCTAATGATTTACTGAAATTTCGTGCAGCAGAATGGTCTGTATCACTAATAATACAAGCTGCAGCTACCAATTGAAAAAAAGAAAAAAAAAAGCAAACAAGACTGATCCGTAAGCTATCTAAATTAACAAAGAAAATTACCAATTTTGTCAGAAAATAGCGTTGTTATTGTAAATTCTTGTGAACCGGTCACTTTTCATATACTCTCTCACGCACTCTCAAGTTGTTGATGTTGGCCAGTTTTCACGCCTCGCAATCTCATCAGGTGACATGTAGGATTATGCAGGTATAAGTGACAGTATGCACTGACGGTGTGACACACACGCAAACGCACATAATCCCGCAGGGATCTTTTTTTGGCAAAATGTAAACATGAGTATTTTGGTTTTTCCGCATTTGGCAGAGTGCTACACACAAATGTCATCGAGGTTTATAATCTTCTGAATGTCTTGATTTCAGGCTTTTACAATGCACAAGTGTTTCAATAAAGTAGATCCTTTATCCTTAGAAAGCGTGCTCAATACCCGATCTGATTTCTTTTTTGGTTTAGCAAAACAGCAGAGCAACTAAACATGAACTTTTTTGGAGCCAGATCAAAGGCTGCTGGGGTTGACGATCTAACCAATGGACTACAGTCTATTCAAGTTGACTACAATGAGCAGGACCGTCTTAGTCAGTTTTTGCCGACTAATGGCTTCAGAATGAACTATTCGGACAAAGACAAGGAAAACTCCTCTCCAATACCTTCTCCTACCAAGTCTATTCAATATGGAGTGGGTTCCAAGAGCACTGGTATTTCCAACTCTTCTCCAGTGGCATCTTCTCCAACCAGAGCCTTGGGAAAAGATTTTTATCAAAAGGCCAATTCGCAGAAGACCAAACGATTGGTTAATGTGTGCCAGATGTACTTCTTGGATTACTATTGTGACATGTTTGATTATGTCATTTCCAGAAGACAACGGTTAAACCAACTCAGAGAGAACATTTCCAAAAGCGAAAATGGCGCTGCAGAGCAGCAAACTCTTTATCACAGCCATTTGGCACAAGAAAGACGATTGCTTAGACAACGTAGACTCAAACCGAAGCATAAAGATTTTGAGATGATCACCCAGGTTGGACAGGGTGGATATGGCCAGGTTTATTTGGCAAAGAAAAAAGATACCAAGGAAATTGTTGCATTGAAAGTGCTTAGCAAAAGATTGCTCATGAAATTGGACGAAACTAGACATGTATTGACAGAAAGAGATATCTTGACCAATACTAGATCTGAATGGTTGGTCAAGCTTTTCTATGCTTTCCAAGATAGCGACAATGTATTCTTGGCCATGGAGTTTGTCCCAGGAGGCGACTACAGAACCTTGTTGAACAACACCGGCGTGTTGATTCCTCCTCATGCTAGATTCTATATCAGCGAAATGTTCATGTCAGTCAACGCCTTGCACCAGTTGGGCTACACCCACAGAGACTTGAAGCCTGAGAACTTTTTGATTGATGCCAAGGGCCATATCAAGTTGACTGATTTTGGCTTGGCTGCAGGATCTGTTTCCACCGACAGAATCGAAAGCATGAAGTCACGATTAGCAGCGGTGCAGGATTTGGATTATAGTGTGCCTACAGGCTCGGTGAAAGAAAGACAGAAGATGTACAGATCGTTGAGAGCTAAGGACATTCATCTTGCCAACTCTATTGTCGGATCTCCAGACTATATGGCTTTGGAAGTCTTGGAAGGCAGATCTTACGACTATACCATTGATTATTGGTCATTGGGATGTATGCTTTTTGAAACATTGGTAGGCTATCCTCCTTTTGCCGGCTCTTCTCCTGAAGATACCTACACCAATTTAAGAAGATGGAAAGAGGCCTTGAGAAGACCAAGATACGAGGATGGAAGATATGTGTTTTCAGACAGAACATGGCAATTGCTCACCAAGTTGATTGCTGCACCAAAAGACAGAATCAGAACATTCAAACAAGTCATGTCTGCGCCTTACTTTGCCGAAGTGGACTGGGACAACTTACGCTCCAGAGTACCGCCATTCACCCCACAGCTAGATGACGAGGAGGACGCTGGTTACTTTGACGACTTCAGTAACGACGAAGATATGGCAAAATACAAAGAAGTCATGGCCAAAAGAGACGCAATCGAAAGAATGGGTGATAAAAATATTGATAATAGATACTTTATCGGATTTACATTTAAACATTCTGGCTCCAAGTTTGTTCCTAACAGTAACAACGATCCATTTGGTCATGCCAACAATAACAATGACGGCGATCCTTTCACCACCTGGTACTAAGTTACTATCTCTTTCTTTAAAGTTTTCTTTCTTCACTGTCTTTTTTTTTCTTATTTGTTTTTTTTATTTGTTTTCTTCTTGGTTTTTAATTCTGTTTAATCTTTATTTTTCCCTTTGGTTCTGCTTTTCTGTTTTAGACTCTGGTTTGTTGTTCAGCCCACTATATCTTGATGAATTTCATACAAAAAATAAAATACAATGTCAATTGTGTGCTGTATATTTACATGTAAGCCACTGGGCCGGATGGCCTAATGGTTAGTGCTCTAGAAGAAGAGAGACAGACCTAACAGGAACATGGGTTTGATTCCCAACACTTAGTACGGGGCTAAGATATTATCATTAGTCACATGTACAGCCTTGATTATGACTATAAAATCTTTTCATGTTTGATGACACCATCACTACAGCTTACAGCATTCAATACATAGTTCTAAAACACTACCAACTACTACCAAGTCTTGTTAAGTCTAGTAAAGACAACCCTATAGGCGCATGTATGTTGAGGCATCACGATGCACAATCGGCACCAGCCGCACATCGACACGCGTAAAGAAGAAGATTTTTGAAAAAGTCTTGCCATTTTCGCGTCGCCTGTTCGCATAGTTAAGCATATCTTAGCATTGATTATATTTTATCCAGAAGTTTGCACTATTGTCAAGGAAAACAGGCAAGTGATTTGGGCTGGTTTACGGTGAGAAGCAAGCCATTTTATTCGAAATGCATATTAAGAAGATTGTAATTCAGGGGTTCAAGACCTACAAGGAGGCGACGGTGATAGATATCTTGTCGCCTAAGAACAATGTTGTTGTTGGGCGTAATGGGTCGGGAAAGTCGAATTTCTTTGCTGCTATCAGGTTTGTTCTTTCGGATGCATATACACAGATGAGTCGCGAAGAGCGGCGGGGATTGATACACGAGGGATCAGGAACAGTGATGTCAGCGTATGTGGAAATTGTGTTTGACAATACGGACCGGAGGTTTCCCATAGACAAGGCAGAGGTAGTGGTGAGACGGACCATTGGGTTAAAAAAAGACGATTATTCTATCAATTCCAAGTCTGCCCAGAGGTCGGATGTGATGAATTTGCTAGAAAGTGCCGGGTTTTCTCGGTCCAATCCGTATTATATAGTTCCGCAAGGCCGGATCACTGGGCTTACCAATGCCAAAGACTTTGAGAGGTTGCAGTTGTTGAAGGAAGTAGCAGGTGCACAGGTGTTTGAGCAGAAGTTGAAGCAGTCATTGAAGGAAATGGCAGTATCTAACAAGCAGCAAGAAAAGATCGATGAGATGCTCACATTTATCGAAGAGCGACTCAATGACTTGAGCACTGAAAAAGAAGAGTTGAAGCAGTTCCAAGAACTAGAACGGGACCGCAAGTTTTTGGAATACACGTTGTATGACCGGGAAATGAGTGAGATTGATGAGCAGATCGAATCAATTGATGTAGAGCATTCTGAGGAGATTGACGAAAGTTCTGTATATCTTAATGATTTAGAGAAGAAAGAAGAAGCGACATTGCAACTTGAGGAGGTTTTGGTGGAGTTGAAATCGAGATTGAATGTTTTGAAAGTAGATAAAACCCAGTCTGCCATTGATTTGAACGATTTGGTTCAAGAGTTGACTAGACAGCAGGAAATTGTAAAAGATTTGCAAATGCAGTCGTCTATGAATCTCAAGGTGTCCAAATCTAAATATGACTTGTCGAAAGAGCTTGAAGCCGACATCAGTTCAAAGGAACAATTTGTTACTACTCAACAACCAATCTTGAAAGAATTAGAAGAAGCTGAGAATACGTTGAAGAAGGAGTTGAATGATCTCAATGATAAGCAAAGAACATTATATGTGAAGGAGAACCGACAATCGCAGTTTGAGACTAAGAAACAAAGAGATGACTGGCTTAAAGATAATATACATCAAATGCAAGTCAAGATCGATGAAAAGAAAGGAGAGTTGGAAACAAACAAAGCAAATCAGCAGCAATTACAAGACAAAAATAAGGATTTGGACAAACAAATCAGCGAATTGCAAGATGAAATCAATGGGGAACAAGCCAAAAAGATATCTAATGAATTATATACCAAAATCTCTCAAACAAAGAGCAGATATTCAGAGTTGATAGACGAACGGAAGCTGCTATGGAGAAACGAAGCTAGACAACGTATTCTCGTAGACTCATCGTTGGAAGAATTGAGAAAAGCAGACAGATATGTAGGAGAAACAATGGACAGAGCCCAAAGCTCTGGGCTTGAGGCAGTTAAAAGAATCACAGAACGTTTGGGACTTGTTGGGGTTTACGGGCCTTTGGGAGAGTTGATTGAGGTCAATCCCAAGTACAAAACAGCAGCAGAAGTTATTGCAGGCAATGCTTTGTTCCATGTGGTGGTGGACAATGATAACACTGCGTCCACAGTGATGGAGGAATTGGTTCGTGAAAAGTCTGGTAGAGTGACTTTCATACCGTTGAACAGAATTAATCCTAAAGATCAACAGTATCCTGATCGTACGGATTGTGTGCCTTTGATCAAGAAAATCGCTTTTGATGACCAGTTTGCCCCTGCCGTCAAACAGGTTTATGGCAACGCTGTAGTTGCCATGTCATTGGACGTGGGAGCTTCACTTGCCCGCGAATATGGATTATCTGCTATTACTTTAGATGGTGACCGAGCAGACCGCAGAGGGGTTTTGACCGGTGGATACCGCGACCATAAACGTTCCAGAATAGATTCCTTGGCCGTGCAACGTAGAAGAAAGCATGAATATGACGAAGGAAAGTCGATATTACATGAGTTGAAAAGACAGGTAGAAGCCATTGACCAACGGATTACTGCTGCGAATTCCGAAATAGCTTCTTCTCAACGTAAATACGATGCTTTAATGTTATCAAAAGAGCCTTTGAAAATCAAATTGGCTGCCTTACAAAGCGAAAGAAGTAGAAACTCAAAAGAACTTGTTTCTTCCACTGCTCTTATAGATTCTCTTGAGAAAATCATAAACCAATACGAGAAACAAAACCTAAATTACAAACAAGAATTGGAGTCTGTGTTTCAAAAAGGATTAACCGCAGCAGAGATTAACATTTTGAATAATCTTCAATCGCAAATCAGCGAATGCGAAAATAGATTGAGCCAACAAATGGCAGCCCGTGCCGAAAAGGAATTGCAAATATCAGAGATTCAATCTGTTTTGCGGGAGAAACTATATCCGCAACGTGAACAATTACTGTTAACTGAAGACACTGAAAACGTTTTTGACAATGAATTGCACCAAGCTCAAGAGAAGTTGCACAACTTGGAAAACTCTGTAAAAGAGTTATCGTCCAAAGTAGAACAAACTAGTAAAGAGCTTGACGAGGTCACTAAGGAAGTTGAACAAAAGGAAAAACTACAAGCAAAACTTTCTGATAACAAACGGTCACTTTCAAAGAAATTGTCAAGTTTCCAGAAAACAGCAGAACGGAAGATATCAAAGAAATCGCTATTGGTCAACCGTCGGGACGACGTCCAGAGAAAAATCAGAGAATTGGGGGTATTGCCAGAAATTGCTTTCACCAAATATACTGACTTGGACTCTGAAACATTGCTACGAAACTTGAACGCTGTCAACAAGAATCTAACAAAATATAGTCATATCAACCGTAAGGCTCTAGAGCAATACTTGAATTTCTCAAAACAACGTGACGAATTAATGGAAAGACGTAAAGAGTCCGACAAGTCCAGAGCATCAATCGAAAACTTGATACAGGTCTTGGAACGCCGTAAATCTAATGCAATTAACCGAACCTTCGCACAACTTTCCGAGGAGTTTAGCAAAATCTTTGAAAAGCTTGTTCCTGCTGGTGTGGGCAAGTTGGTCATGCAAAAGAAACTGTCTTCCGGCAAAGAAAGCATTTCGTTAACTCAACAGATCCGTACTGATGAAGATGGAGACGATATCATTATAAGTTCTGACGAAGAAGAAGACCAAGGTGACAATAATATCGACAATTATAGCGGAGTATCTATTTCTGTTTCATTCAACTCTAAATCGGACGAACAACAACGTATTGAGCAGCTTTCAGGAGGCCAGAAATCATTATGTGCAATCGCACTAATCTTGGCTATCCAGAAATGCGATCCTGCTCCTTTCTATCTATTTGATGAAATCGATGCCAATTTGGATACACAGTATCGTACGGCTGTTGCGTCTCTTATTGAGGAATTGTCTCTGAATGCCCAGTTTATCTGCACTACTTTCAGACCAGAACTTTTACAGGTCGCAGACAAATACTATGGGATCATGTACAGTAATAAGATCTCCAAAGTTACGGAAATCACAAAAGACGAAGCAATGACTTTTATTGAGGGCCAACAGCAGAGGCCATGATAGGCGAAAACCCACCAAAAATTGGTTTTTATCTAATGACAATAAATAGTACTTGTGTTTGTTTATTTGTTTTGCTAATATACACGGTTTGCTGGCAGATCAGTTGTAAGTCAAGATAACTACAGACCAACCTTGTGAATGTAACAATGTATCGATAACCACTTGATATTATAGCTATTAATAATCTTAATACATGTAACAATCTTACAAAATTTCTAATATATTGCTTTAGAACCCTCTTCCTCTAGGTCTGCCGCCTCTGGCTCTACCTCCACGACCGCCTCTGCCACTAGGCTTTTCTACTCCCCCATGTGCTGGCTTCTTCTTAGCTTTAGCCTTTGGCGTCTCGTCAATAAGCAACGTGTCCAAATTGAGCGAGTCCGGAAGTATAATTAACCTTATATTGCTGCCTCTGACGTTAATAAAGTCCAACACCTGTGGATCGCGATCCTTCACTGTCATTTTGACGTTTTTAAGCGAAATGTTCATCGACGGTGATACATTCAAAATGGATCCACTTATTATTGTTCCATTCTTTAGCTCTACTTGAACAGATTCAAGTGAAAGTTTCATTAAAAATCTTGTCAATTTCATAGCGTCGTATCTACTCGTAAATAATCGTAAATTACTCGTTCCAAAACCAGTCTGCTTCTTAAATGCCACAGTTGATCAAAATAATAAAAAAGTTCTCTACTAATAACACAACAAATACCAATATTATTACCTGCTTTGACTTTTCCTGTTCAATCATAAACATAAAATTGGCTATTTTCAATTTTTTTCCATTCATGCACAAACATGTAGCAGTATGCATGTGCCTCAACATTGATGCGTGAGAGTGCAGGGCTTGTAAACAGAGCTGTTGGATAAGGATATACTAGGCAAAATTGGTGTATCAAATATATTGAAACAGTATGAGCAACTAAAAATATTAGAAAGGTGTGTGTAGCCTACCAGAATTTACAATGTTCATCATAACCAAAGGACGTGCTATGTGTATATTGTAGAGGCACTGTTGTGTGTATTTATGTACAGATGGGACTTTTCAAAGTAAAATAGCAGCAGTGTATCGTTTGTCTAATTATGGTACAAGCAATAAGATCTGAAGTTTTCTAGCGATGGTGGATTGGCAAGAGTAGCAAATTTTGGGATAACCTAACGTATATATTAATACATAGTAAGCTGCATTTTCTTTATTACTTGGTCCATAGGAGGAATGCAAAAAAACATGAGTCATAAAAGGTAATTGGATGCAACTGAGCTGGTCATTTGGTTCTAGTAGTGACAGTTTTGGTAAGAAACTCCAAAGCTGCGCGGGCATCAGATTCTGGGAGGGTTTTCAAATTGGCAAGCGCTTTGTTTTTATAATCCTCAGCCAACTGTTTAGTTTTGTCCAAACCATTGTATTTCTCGACATTTTGGACAGCATATTCAATGTCGCCTTTTTGAGAAAATTTACGAGCAATGATCTGGCCTAAAGCTGGGTTTTCTTTCCAAGCATACAAGACAGGACCGGTTGCCAAGCCTAATTGTAAATCAGCGCCGGCTGGCTTCCCGAGTTCTGCAGAAGTTCTGGTATAATCCAAGATGTCATCAACCAATTGGAAGCATATACCCAAGTTTCTACCAAATTGATAAGAGTTTTCAATGACATCTTCCTTGACGCCTGCTAGCACAGCAGCTGAGCGACAAGACTTGGAAATCAAAGCAGCAGTTTTCAAGTAAGTTTTATGCAAATAATATTGAAAGGCAGCTTCAAAGTTTTGTTCATGAGTGATCACGGTGCTGCCATTTGGTTCTGGAGCAGAAACAGAATATTCATGGACTGGATTGGGCACTTTTCCAGTGGGCACTGGGACCGATTTACCATTATCCAAAACATCTGGATTGCGATTCATTACAGTGTTTTTCAATTGCATAAATTCACCTTCCACAAGATTAGCAATAGATGTGGAAATAAGCTCGATGACCTCTGGGTTTCTAAGACGGGCGATTGCAACAGAGGCTCTTCCCAAAAGAAAGTCGCCAGCAAGAACAGCCATTTTGTTGGTGAAAGCAATATTGCCACTAGGTCTTCCACGACGAGTATCGGAGAAGTCTATCACGTCATCATGTAATAAAGAGGCCGTATGAATGAGTTCTACAATCTCAGCTAATCTTCTTTGTTTGGGCAAAATGCCGTTGTTGGACTCTTGGTCTTCTGGAAGCTTATCAAAAGGAGCAGATAGAGGAGCAAGAATCAAACTAGGATTGATTCCATGCAAGATTTTCAATGGACTTAAAGATTCATCGGGATTGCCCGAAATGATTCTATCGATTGAAGATGTCACACCACGATATTCTGGTTGGTCAGTGGTATCAAAATGATCTGGTTTCAATCTGGTACGTTCCTCGGCGGGAATAGCAGCTAATGATTTGGATAATAACAATACAAGTAATGGTCTTAATTTTTTACTATCGGATTCAAAATAATAGGCAGCGGCCCTATTCAACGTTGGATGTCCCGAACCAATCAACGAAGCAATATTTTTGGCTAATGTGCTCATCTCATGGCTTACTATCGAAATAGGATCATCAAGTTTCTTCTTTGGCTGAGCCAATTTTTCGCCAGCTTCAATTGCAGCAGCAAATGCCGAATTATGGCGCACCAATGTCAATTGACTTGGAAGTCTGCTCCTAAGCACCAATCTACCTATTCTTCTACTCAACATCGCTTCTTATCTGCTGATATCAGTATCATAATTGTAATATATTGGGTGAAAACATTTGTATTTCCAGTGGCAAGTGAAAAAATTGCGGTCACATGAGTAGTACAATATAATAAACCCCTATAGTGATGGAAATATATAGTAGATTCAAATATATAGATACAAATTGGAAATGAAAAAAAGGTGAATAAAAAGGATATAATAGATATTTAGCCAAACTCTGTAAGTTTGAATAGTGTAGCATTTAATGGAAATTGAAAGTTTTTGCCTTTGGTGCGCAGTACGTGAACTATAATCAGTAAACTTAATAATAATAAAAGAAACAAAACAAGATGATAATAAAAATATAGATAAATAAAGGTATAAAGAGGCAATAAAATCGAACATCGAGGGAGCTCAAAATTTTTAGGAACAGACCTCAGCTTCTTATCTTGATTCAAATGATACTACTTGTATTGAGTATCTGTAACCTTTTCCAAATAGGAGTGGAAAAGTTTCAACTATCGATTCTTTGGTCAGGCTCAGAACCATACCTGTCCAACATCGTAAAAGTAACGAGTAAAAAGTGCTCGTAGTAGGTGTCAAGTCCTTGAGCATTTCAGGTCTTTTCTCTTCTCTGAGAGTACTAGCCACTGAGTCATCGATACTTCCATAATCAGTTAATAATACACTTGTAAATAATGTTCTTCAATGAATAGTATTTCAATAACAATGAGAACAATATAATCAAGCCTAGTATTCATTGTCTTATTTCAACAATAAAAGTTTTCAATATAGTTTTCAATATAGTTGACACATTGCTAAACTAAAACTTGCCTTATCACTTTTGGCAAAGAAACAGTCAATATACAACTTCCATAAGAATATAATAAAACAAATCAAAAATTAGGATAACGGAAAAACAAAAAACTGAAGGAACATTAAACCATTTGCAACTTCAAGTTGAAATAAAAGGTTTTATAAAACGGACTCCCATAAACAGAGGTATAAAGTTTATTAATAAACACATTACGCTTTTTTACCCTTTATAGAGCCTCATAAAATATTCAATGTATAGGGGAAGTTGAAATATACTAGTTTGGCAATATATAATGATTATTATAAACTTCAAGTTCCTCTGACAACCTATAATAAACCGTACCTTTTTTTGCTCTTGAGATACACGTTTCTTTGGAATAACAGTCGGTGAAATCCTAAAGGAAGCATAAATAAAACTAAAAGCAATCAAAAAGTATAGGATAATGACAAGAGCTACAAGAAAGCTTTCTGAGGGGTGAAAAACACAATTTTTAACAAATTATGTGTTATTTTCGACAAAATAATAGTTTTTCCCTATTGAACATTATGTACAAACCAAATTTCAAAACAAAGTAAAATGTATAAAACTCTAGGACTTAGAGTATAGAAATGTAATTTTTGTATGGTTTGGGTTGCTGTAAAGGCTCTAAAACATGACCTGAAAGAATCAACTTTTTTTCAAATTTGACAAACTTCCGTTATTTCAAATATTTATGCTAGAATCTAACATTTTTTCATTATAAATAGTAGTATAATATAGGAACAAAATTCAAAATCCTGGGATATGTTTTTTCAAATCAAAATAACCTGGATATCACTGATTTAATTCAATAAAACGTTTGATGATTACTCCAAAACGTCAACAGCGCGAATCGAGTACCAAAACCCCAAGTGAGGAACGCCACACTTGTTTTCTGCACTATTCTGCACTATTATGCACTGTTTTTCGTGGCGCATGGCCTAACCAACTTGGCCACCAGGCAATAGTAAGGCATAACATATTAGGCATATTAAATAATATCATGTTTCGAGCCCATTAAATATTAGTTTCGTATAAGTACTATGTCTAAAAGGGCTTTGTAAGATTGAAACATGTCCTGTTGATTAATCTTTTTTTGAGACTACTATCTGGTAAAGTATCCTGGCCCAGCAGCATCAATAGGAAATCTAATAAATAAAAAGATCTATACAAAACAAAGAACTACAAAACAAATAACAAAGATGCTTGATTATTATTACTCTAACACAAATTAATCCACTCTAAAGATGGACAATTTGGCGTTTGTTGGATCTTTAATTAAAATAAACTCAGCCTTTTCTTTAGATTGTTCGACAGTTTGGGCCTCATGGTTGACAATATCAATAATACTTTTGAAAATAGCCCAACCGTTACTTATTTGCAAGTTGGACTGTCTAGCTAAGTCTTCTGGTTTATAATTGAAAATACCCAAGACACTATGTTTTTCAGCAGAATTGAAAGCATCTCTGGCTACGAAACCCAACTTGATATGGTCTACCTCACCCAAAAGAGAGTTGACAATCCATTTAGAGAACAAGTTGTTGTTTTTTCTCAATTCAGTGGAGATGATGGCACCTCTGTTGGAGATCAATTTAGTTTTCCAATCTAATTGAGAAGGTTTGTACTGGTTCAAAGCATGAACAGAGATTGTTTCGAAATCGTCACCGGAAGCAGGTTTCTGCAAAAGACTAGCTTCTGTACGTACAACAATATTGATGTATTTGATTTCCTGTTCTTCTTCGTCTGGCTTGGCCAAAGTTAATTTACGGCTTTTCTTTTGCTCTTCTACATGGGTTACTTCAGGGATCTTGAACAAGTTGTACTTGTAGATCTTATTGGAAGCGGTTTTCGAAGGAGTGATAGGGATACCACCGGTGATTTTTTCTGGTTTATCGGCAGCAGATGACGAAGAAACAAATTTTTCCAAGTTGTAGTTGACAGCTTCATGTTCTTGAGACAATCTGACATAACTATTGAGATTATTATCATCTAAATGGAAACTCTTGTGGAACAAGTCATGGTCATTCTCGTCAACAATAGTTTGTATGGTGTTTTCGGTTTGTGAGAAAAACAATTTACCGGTTTTGAGATCTTTAGTGATTTTAACATTCCATGGAAAGTTGGATTTATGAGCAGCCATGATGGTAGCCAAGATCCGGTCCGTCACCAAAACATCAGCTGAGTCTTGCTTAGCAAAGCTTAAGAAAGCATCATCTTGCATGGTATCAACATATGTGTTTGGTGCTTCTTTGGAAAACACTTTCAAAGGAATATTCTTTTTGTTCAAATTAGACGAACTAGATAATTTATCAAACGATTTGTTGTAAAGCTTTACAAGAGCAGGATTGGCTCTAACACCCAAAGTTTCACCTTTAGAATTGGCACCCAAATTCAAGTTGAGTTTATTCAACTTGCTGAATTCTACATCAGAAACCTTAACATAATTTGGCTTAATATCAAGAGCAACCCTCTTTCTCTTGATAGCATCATCATGTTGACTTTGGTTTTGAGCATTCCAATAACTGACACGCTGTTGTTGAGGGGTTTGAGCACTGGCTGGTTGAGATGGTGCCTTCTTAACAGGAGGATTTCTTTGGAAAGATGATCTTTGGGTATTGGAACTACTATTTCCGCCTCTTTTGTTAAGTCCTCTGCCTCTCAAAACAGTCTTTTGTTGTTGATTGTTCTGATTACCGCCGGAAGATGGACCTGCTTTATTGTCAACAATTTCAAAGCTAGAAAAGCCTTCCTCAGCATCTTCGTCAGCTGCAAATTTCGAGGCAGCAGATGCACCATATGCATGGAATGGGTCTCTAGTGCCTCTTTGGCCCTTATTCTGTTGTTGGTTGGTGCCCAAAGTTTCAGCATTGAACCAATCAGAAGCCTTACCCAACTTGTCCGACTTGGAAAATGGCGCGTATGGAATATCGTGAAAACTCAACAGTTCAGGAACATTCTTAGATGGCCCCCATGGTTGAGCCGGGGAAGGCAAAAAACCTAATGTGAATGGCAACTTTTCAGACATTTTTGTTAATGATTATTGGTCCTTTTTTTAAATTAAAAGTCAAATGTCAGTTCTGAAATTAAGCGCCAATATGATTTTCCACCAAAAAAATTTTCCAGCATAAATACATGCGGGTAAGCATATTGATGAGTGGCGAAAAAGTAGTGGCCGTAGCAATAATGGGGTTCAATATCTATCTCTATATATATACTATGTAGTAATAATAGGGTATCATATATAATATTGGGCATTATTGCAATTGCCACCAATTACCATTTGATCACACGAAAGTAAATAATTGATTAGTTTGTTTGCATCTAAATATGAATGGTGTTTCTGTTGATATCAATCATCTTAAAAAAGGTGAAGTCAGCTTGGGTACGTCAATTATGGCGGTGACTTTTAAAGATGGTGTTATTTTGGGCGCTGATAGTAGAACTACCACGGGCGCTTATATTGCTAATAGAGTCACCGACAAATTGACCCAAGTTTATGATAAGATTTGGTGTTGTCGTTCTGGAAGTGCTGCTGATACCCAAGCCATTACGGATATTGTGCGTTATTACTTGGAAACTCAAGTGGCTGACAACAATTACGAAAGTGCACCTAATGTGAAGTTGGCAGCATCGGTATTCCAAGAGCTCTGCTACAACAACAAGGATGCATTGACCGCTGGTATAATCTGTGCTGGCTATGACGAGGAGAAACAACAAGGTGAAGTTTATTCCATACCCATTGGTGGTTCCGTTCATAAACAAGATTTTGCCATTGCTGGCTCGGGATCTGGGTTTATTTACGGTTATTGTAATGAAAATTTCAAGAAAAACATGACTCAAGAAGAAACTGTTGATTTCGTCAAGAAATCGTTGGCTCAGGCCATAAAATGGGATGGAAGTTCCGGTGGCGTTATTAGAATGATTGTATTGACTAAAAAAGGTATTGAAAGATTGATCTTTTATCCAGAGGAAACCTATTTGATTCCAAAGGCCTTTGAGACCCAATAATTAACTTTCTTTTGTTGTTTCCACGCATTATCTTGGATAAATGTTTATACTTATGAATTTACAAATATCTTTATCAATATTATGTAAGTGCCAGTAAATTTTGATAATATCAAGTGAATGGATTGGGGGAAATTCATAGTAGGGTATTTATAATGCACTGAACAGTTTTAAGCTGAGCCATGCTGCCTAGTGGCTATCACAATAGATGAAGATTCAGAATTTTTAATGAATAAGGTTAGTATTTTAAATTCGTTGATTTGTATAGCGAGTAATGAGAAAACAATTGCATAAAGAAACTCAATGACTTGTTATAAAACAGTACATATAAAATATATTACTTATTATATTATTCTACAATAACCGCCCAATTGGTGGTATTAAATTTGTATGATCTTGTTGTGGATATTATCATGAGCGTTTTAAAGTACAAACTATAGTAGTATAATTGATAAATCTCATTTACAAGTATAAGACCAAAAATTAAAGTCGATTTAATTATAGATAATGTAGGTAATATTAGACATTAATAAGAACCACTGGCTATCAAAAGTCCGATCACGGTTTTTAAGATGATGATGCCAACTTTTTCTGTCTATTTTGCTAGTGCGAACTATACTTAATTCTAGATCAGGCTGTCAAACACGAAAAATTCACCACATGCCACAGCAATGAACCAAAGCATATCGTATTCATCAGAAGATCTAAGCAATGTGTCGATAAACGACGTAAGTACAGTCACAAGACTTGTCGGCCAGCAGTACCATTTATACTAACACATTAATAGCAACTGATCTATGACTATTTGTCAAAGATAATAATAATAGGGCCTTCAGGTGTGGGGAAATCATGTATCCTTCATCGGTTCATTAAAGGAGATTGGAACATTTTATCGTCTCAGACCATTGGCGTAGAGTTTAGTTCCAAAATCATCAATATTGGTCAAAATAATAACAGTATACGGATGAAAATGCAATTATGGGACACTGCTGGCCAGGAAAGGTTCCGCAGCTTAACTCGAAGTTATTACCGAGGCTCTGCAGGGGTGATATTAGTATACGATGTAACTAACAAACGGTCTTTTGAAGCTCTACACGAGTTTATGTCTGACATCAAAAGCTTGACAAATGACACTATTTCCATTGTAGTTGTTGGTAACAAGTCTGATTTAGCCGCAAGAGAAGCTTACTCAGCACCAGGCTCTGGAACAGATCTACTGGTAGATCCAACAAATATTGTTTCCGATGAAGAAGCACTCAAATTCTGCTCTTACTATTCTCAGGAAATAGGTTATGAAATCCCTTTTATCAAGGCTAGTGCCTTGCTTGCTGAAAATATCACCTACATTTTCGAAAAGCTTTCCAACATGATATTGACCAAAGTTGAAATTGGTATCATAGATCCTGAAGATCCATTGTGTGGCGTACAATATGGCGATATTTCAAAATGGGACGTCCAAAGCACCAACAGTGCAGCCAAAGGTAATTCCAACATCTTGAGAAAAAAGCCAACTACAATTAGCTTGCTCAATAGAAGAGCTTTGCGCTATACTGATAGCAATAATACCGGGACGCTGTGGGCTTCTTGGTCCTGTTGCTAATATTATATTATAATAGTAATAATAATATCTTATATTTTGAGCCCAGTAAAAACTGAGATTATATTTATAGACCTTTTTTCTACTAATTTTGCATTTCTTTGGATGGTTCATAGCATCCTTTCTAATTTAATATCCATTAATATATTTAATATCTTTTTGATCAATACTCAATATGAAAGAGTCTCTTTTTTACTATTGAAAATTCAAACAATTTCACTTTTCAGCATAAGCTTTTTGTAGAAACAAAATTATAACAGTTGAGCCAATAGAATAAACAATAGCTGTTATATTCATTAGTCTTGAATTCCTTTATTTTTCACCCTTTCCTGTTGTCTACAAAATGGTTTTGCTATATACGTTTTTCCTTTCTGTTGTAAAATTAAGTACCGTATATATTTAGATTCAGTTATTCCTTTCTTTCCAACATCTAACAAGCCTTCTGGCCCTATTTCCTTGCTATAGTACAATTTCCTTACTGACTCATTAGTAACACTATAAAACGCCATAGATCCAACTCAGCTTCTTATTTTGTAAAAATATTTTTTTATATCAAAGAATATAAAAACATATTTTCAATCCAAAGCCTCTTAGATCCTACCATAAACAAAATGCCCAACGTTAGTTTCTGTTTCAGATCTTCTCCAAGACCTACTGTTCGTTTTGAAAATACAAATAATGCCAATATGGATAACATGGGGCTCAGACCAGTACCTACGACACTTTCCTTTGAACAAAATGTATTAGTTGCAAGAGGGAGTCAAACTCCTTCTCAACCACTTCCATTAAGAGATCTCACTAATAGTTTTCGGAGCAGCGAGAACCAAAGGGCACCATTGCTATCAGTTAACCAGCTTCTTTTGGATAACATGAATGATAAGGAAAATGATTACATGCTTGCTCAAATATATGCTGATTTTGGTCTTTTTGATGACGATAGTGAAGATGATGAGTACAGCGATGACGAAGCTTGAAATAACTACATTTGAAATTTTCAATTATGTTTTATATCAATGTTCTATAATACACACACACTATGTAACTTGAAAAAGTAGACCCATAGACAAAATGTCCTTGCAAAAAAAGCACACCACAGTAAAAATTGCCAACTAGCATCACTGATTAGAAGCCAGGTTATTATTTCCATTGCTTACGTTTTGAAGCTCAATACCGCTTTGGTTGGTATTGTTGATGTCTCTTTGGGACGAGCCCAATTCAGCATCTACCAACCCATCGAAAAATGTAGTTCTGAGCTCGCGCCATCTAGTAGTATAAGTGCCTAGACTGACCAATATACCGGAGCTTATGAGCTGCAATACCCACCACCAGAAACTCTTTGGGAATTCCTTCGAATATAGCCATACTACAAACAAGTTGATCATATGTATGGTAAGGGCAAAGTCCCACGCGAGTTTTGAGCGCCCTACGATAAAGGTCATGAAAAGCACACACAAGAGTGTGTCAAGAAGCCATAGGAAAAACAAAACCAAGCCCAATGTATTTGAAATGTCTACAAGCTTCCACGAAAACACCAAACTGAACGTAAAGCCATATCCAAAAAGAGACGACATGAATGAAAATAAAAGAGTAGCTATAATATAATACGTACACTGCAATAACACAATCTGTGCAAAGATTCGCAGCGGTGATAGCGTGTCTTTGAACATGTCTGAGTTTATCACATTGGATGGAAGTTTCATATAACCTCTTCGCATTATGATCTTATTATATTTCTTTCAACAATATACAACTCAATGGAAGGTTGTCAAAATTCCCTCAAAAAACAATGTACAACTCAATGGAAAGCTATTCAAATCAAACTCTAGTATACTACTTAAAAATCTTCTCTCAAAACACACCAACCATAAATACACCAACACAATGGCTCCCGAGAAAAATACGTTTGATCCGTTTATATAGCATATATATATACCCTCCGTTCAGCTCTTAATATCGCCTCTTTGGTAGGGTCAATATTACAGCCTGTCATTGTATATGGATTACCCGGTTCTTAAAAAGGGTATTAATGAACCTTTCATAATGAGTACCAATAATAAGGTGTTAATTGTTTCATGGTTGAGTAACCAGATGATAAAATTTGGTTTGCTTAAATTATACTGGGACTAGTATTGTATATGCTTAACAGTTGATTAATAGTTGATTAATAGTTGATTAATAGTTGATTAATAGTTGATTAATAGTTGATTAATAGTTGATTAATAGTTGATTAATAGTTGATTAATAGTTGATTAATAGTTGATTAATAGTTGATTAATAGTTGATTAATAGTTGATTAATAGTTGATTAATAGTTGATTAATAGTTGATTGATAGTTGATTAATAGTTGATTCATAGTTGATTAATAGTTAACAGTCGTATAATATTCATTTTTTTTTTTTCAAGTTAAAACTTTTTATGCGTATCGAATTGCTAATCAATTCATAAATGTTTTGTTTGAAATGTAATAAAAAATCCGCTTGCAAGCATTATATTCAAATAGCTCCTAAGCTACTATATTCATTACAAACCAGAAACTTGAAAAAATTGGACAATATCAGGCTGTCCAAATGCCTAAGAGACTTAGTCATCAACACATTGATAATAAACTAATAACAGTTTAATTTACATTACATTTGTAGATAACATTCTTAATAGTATTTTGATAACAAAAACCATGATCATAATATAATCAAGCCTAGTATTCATTATATTATTTCAACACTCATTTAAAATAAAGTAAAACTATAAGCCAGTTGTATAAATAAACATAATTTAAGAATTGGAGTTTTTTCTTAATTTAGACTATCAACAATAAAACCATTTCAACATGATTGACATGTTGTTGTATTAAAAACGAAGACTCACCTTCCAATTTTTTTGCAAAAAAACAGCCAGTTTATCATCAGTTTGCAGTCAATATACAACTTCAATAAGATTGTAATAAAGCAAATCAGAAACTGGAACAGTAAAAAAACAAAAAGATACAGCTAAATGTAACATTAAATCATTTCTAACTATAACTTTAAAGTAATAAAAGTATTTATAAAATGGACTTCCCTGAACATAGGTATAAAGCTTATTAGGAAGTGTATTACGCTTTACCGAGCACCATATAATATTCACTGTATAATGTAAGTTAAAATATGCTAGTTTTGCAACATATTATGAATATTATCAAAAATTATTTCCTCTGAGAACCTATAATAAACATATGTATTTTTAGCCCTCGAGATACCCGTTTCTTTGGAGTAGAAGCTCATTCAAACACTGGAGGAAACACAAATAAAAGTAAAAGCAATCAAAAACTATGGACTAATGTTAGGAAACAAAGAAAGTCTTTTTAAAGGGTGAAAAATGCGAGTTTTAACAGATTATGTGTTATTTTTGACATAATGATAGTTTTCCAATATTAAATATTATGTGAAAACGAAATTTCAAAACAAAGTAAAAGGTATAAAACTCTAGGACTGAAAGAGTATAGGATTATAACTTTTGTATGATTTGGGTTGCTGCAAAGACTCTAGAACATGACTTGAAATAAACAAATGTTTTTCAAATTTAGCAATTTTTCGTTATATCAAATATTTATTCGAAAATCTGACATTTTTTATCAAAAGTAGTACTATAATATAGCAAAAAATTTTAAAATATTGGGCCATCATTTTTTAAATCAAAATAAACAGAATAAAACTTATCTATTTCAATAAAACGTTTAATAATTACTTTAAAACGTCAACAGCGCGAATCGAGTACCAAAACCTCAAGTGAAGAACGCCACACTTGTTTTCTGCATTATTCTGCACTATTTTTCGTGGCGCATGGCCTAACCAACTTGGCCACCAGGCAATAGTAAGGAATTGCATATTAGGCATATTAAAGATGATTTACCGAAAAAAGGATAGCGATTACAATCGAATGAAGCTACTAGGGTATGCTAACTCGTATTTATAGTTATATTATTTATAAAGCACTTGAATTTTGTATTATATACTAATATCTTATATATTAAATGTTAGTTTTGTATATACGTGCAACGTCTAAAGGGAGTTGATAAAACTCGATCATGTCTTGTTAAACATAATCTTCTGACCCACTTGGTTGAAAGTAAGCACTAGACTTTGGTCTAGGTCGTGTTTCAGACAGTTGCACTTGCCTGTGAAGTAACGTTCAGCATCGTAAAAAGCAACGAGTAAAAGTGTACGTATGGGGAATCCAACTCGTGTTCATGTTAAGCCATTTTTTTTTCTCCTAGAGTAGTATCTTCTAATTATTCTGGCAGGTCTTTTTCTCTTCTCCCAGAGCACTGGCCACTGAGCCATACGATACGGCCTAGCGGCGCGGCTAACATATTATAACCTACATTACATTTGTACATAAAATTCTTGTATATTCAGCGTATGTCATTAAGGATTGCAAGTAAACTCACAAGTAAAGACCTTCCAAATTTTCCTCGACCTTGTTTTTAAGCACTCTTTCTTTAGCTTTCAAAAAGTCGTCTTGAATAACATGCATTCTTCTTTCTCTAAGTGCCAACAAACCAGCTTCGGTACACATAGCCTTGATATCAGCACCACTCAAGTCATCCTTGGACCCTACAAGGACATCCAAGTTGACGTCTTCAGCTAAAGACATTTTACTGGTGTGAATATTCAAAATCTTTTGTTTAGTTTGTGGATCAGGATGTTCGAATAAAATCTTTCTATCAATTCTACCCGGTCTGATCAACGCAGGGTCTAAGCTTTCAATCTTGTTGGTAGCCATTATAACCTTGACGTCACCACGATCATCGAAACCATCCAATTGGTTCAACAATTCCAACATTGTTCTTTGGACTTCTCTTTCGCCGCCAGAGGTGGATTCATAACGTTTAGTACCAATGGCATCGATTTCATCTATAAATACGATGGAAGGGGCATGTTCGGCCGCAGTCTTAAAGATTTGTCTACATAATCTTGGACCATCACCCAAATACTTTTGAATCAACTCGGAACCTACGATTCTTAAGAATGTTGCAGAAGTTTGGTTTGCCACTGCTTTAGCAAGCAAAGTTTTACCGGTACCTGGGGCACCATATAATATAACACCCTTAGGGGGTTTGATGCCCATTTCTTCGTATAATTCTGGATGTGTCAAGGGCAATTCTACGGATTCTTTAATTTCCTGAATCTGCGATTCGAGACCACCGATATCACTGTAAGACTCGGTAGGCGACTTGTCAAGCTTCATGACACTTACAGATGGATCGGTGTCGTCCTGTAGAACACCAATGATAGATACAGTTTTATGATGCAAAAGGACAGAACAACCCGGTTCAAGCAAACCTTTATCTACAAAAGATAATATGGAGACGTAATACTCTGGACCAGTGCTTAAACTGACAATCGCATGGTCATCATCGATGATTTCTTCCAAATTACCAATGCTGAGAGGCGATCCACGGAGATCTTCAATCTTTTCTCTTTCTTCTGCTTGTCTCTGTTCAGTAGGAGTGAAATTCTCTTGGTTAGTGACAAACTCCTGTTCTATGAGTAAATGGTCCTTGATTCTTTCCATTTTCAACAATTTCAATTTACATCTAGTAGATGGATATACCGCTGGAAGTTTGGACGAGGTATCTGGCCCCTTTCTCTTCTTTCTACCAAACTTGCTGTGTTGCACCGGAGGCTCATACTTTGGCTTATCTTTCTTCTATGTCAATTGTTAATATCTGCTGTTTCAACTAATCGGCATGTATATCGAATTTTACTTACATCTTTCTTCTTGCCATCGGCATTGCCACCCAAACCAGAAGGACCTTGACCCTATATATTTCGGTTAATATCAGACTATCCAATCAAAAAACCGCACAATTGAAGTCTCAGTGTGCCACAGAAAAAGTTTCACCAGGAACTTCACCACATACCATGTTTGCAATACTAGTTATACTATACTTTGTTATTCTTTAAAGTATAACTTGATAATCAAAAGTCGCATTTCCGACCTGTTGAATTTCTACTTTTTCGCTGAGAAAATCAACCGCCAGCGGGGTTTCAAACCTGTTACTGGCCTTGATAAAGGCCGTTTTTTATATGATGAGAAAACAAGTTTTCTTACCAATACTACTACAACGTATTGGCAGTTTTAAATAATGAAATTTGCGGTTAAATTTAGCGCTCAGTTGGAGAACATCGAAAGTGTAAAGCCTGTTGACACCGACGACCAGGCTTTTGAGTATACATTCAAGATACAATGCACCAGTTGTCGTGAAGTGCATCCTAAGGAAGTGACAATTAACCGAATCGTAAGTAGAATTTAGTGTTTTTTTTTTTGACTCAATTATTTTCAAAGTTTGTAGATTATTGAATTGCAATGTGGACAAATTTGTATTATTTACATTGTGTATAATTTATTTTTTACTACTATCAATCCGTTTAATGTTACCATTATTATTGTATATTTTTTTATATATAAATTCTCTAGATAGAAAAATTAACCTAAAAGGAAACCCATGAGATAAAAGGCAGTAGAGGTAGCGCCAACTTTGTCTTCAAGTGCTCGTTCTGCGGTAAAGAAAGCAGCGCCTCTATTATATCTTCAGCGAAAACGTACACCAACGAAGATTCCGGTGAATCAAAGGCCATTTTGGAACTAGAAGCCCGCGGTCTTGATGTGATCGAGTTCGTCCCTGTTGGCGATTTCCAGGCAAAAAGTGCTGAATCCTCGGGAATCTTTAACGACGTCGACCTTTCTGATGAATTCTACGATGTTGATGAGAAAACTCTTGCAGAGGTCAGCATTACTGACATCAAATGGGAGATAGGCCGCTCCTAGAGGCTTTATATAGTTGTAATAAAAGGTTCTGAATGTTTCCAGTAGATTGCAACATTACTTTTGTTTTTAAAGAATGTGTAGTTCGATATTTATATAATTTTTGTTGTTTAGTTGAGCGTTTCAAACTTTTGAAAATTGAAGACAAATAATGTCAAATAAATACTTGTCAAACAAACACTATGAAATTTGACGACAAATAATGCCACACAAATAATAATCTAAGACATTGTATTCAAATTGCATGTTACTGACAACTAATAATAATAATATCTTATATTTCGAGCCCAATAAATATTAGTTAAAGGATTTGGTAAAACCCAACCATGTCTTGTTGATCATAATATTCTCACCTTTGAGCCCATTAGCTCTTTTTTCTCTTCGTCAAGAGCACTATTTAAACTATCCTGTCAAGCCTTTTTCTCTTCTCTGAAAGCACTAAACATTGAGCCATCCGACCCAGCGGCTATCAACTTTCAATGTTTCGAATAAATTATGTATGTCCTATACCTATTCAGCTGTAATGCTCAATCTTTCGAAGAGCCAATGTCAGACTACATCTACAATTACAGTTGATGAAGATACTATAATAAACGAAACATACATTATTATTATATACTGTGATGACACATCCCACAAATATTCAGGTTAACACACTGATTTGTTAGCAAAAAAAAAAACATGAATATCCATAAAAAAAGAAAAAAACAATTGCTTACCTATTCAATTCGTCCGCGGTTTCTAGTTGGTTTTGAGCTGCCACCTTACGTAGTACTTCTCGCTTGGAACTTTCCTGTACTATACCGTCTAATAAAAGTTCGTCAAGAATATGGTACGCCGTCTGGAAATTGAAGATGATATCAAGCTCACATACATTGCCATACGCTTTATCCATCTGTTCCACATAACGCTGGATTATCTCCAAGGTCAAAAGCTCATTGTCCCCGTTAGGAACATTTGCTATGAAAAATAAAGACGCATATCTACGGTACACAATTTTTGAGTCTTTATATTCGATGATATTACACATCTTCGCCCTCCGCGAAAGAATAATGGCGGTGAGCTCTCGTATAATCTTGGTTTTTTCTTTCTGTGAAAGTGGAACATACCACTTTGCAAGGCGCACCTTCCCCTGACGCGATAAAAGTATAAGGTATTGAATCATTTTAATGGCTTAATGTGGTCTTTTTGTATATTTTCATTATAGCGCTTACTCTTGGTACTATTGATAATACTATTAACAGCTGGCAGAAATGCGGTCACCCGCAGGATCATCTCGGTGATGTGGTCGGGTAATCTCATCTGAAATTTTTTTTAGCATCAAGATTTTTCACTATAGTAATAGTGAAAAATGTAAGGGAAATTGGGTGAAGATATACCTAAAGTGGTGATTATTTGGGGATATCGCAATGGTTAAGAAATACGAGGTTAATTTGGACACTTTGGAAGTGCCGGATTTTGGGTCTGATGATGAGATTGCCCCTGAAGGGGTTAAGAAAGAGACCATTAAGCCTAAAATGAATTCAAAGAAAAACAAGAAGTCGGCTGATGCTGTTGAAACCGAACAAGATGATGAACCATCGGCTTTAAATAAGGATTTCAAGTTTGAAACCGAAGAGTCTAGACCAGCTATTAATGACTGGAACTTTATGGTTGGTGAAATAGCTGGAGATCAAAATGTAGATCAAATTGAGAAAGAAGACGAAAGTGATGATGACAAAGGTGATAATAGTAATGAAGAAGATGAAGAAAGTGCGGATGAAGAAAATGCGGATGAAGAAAGTGAGGATGAAGGAAGTGAGGATGAAGAAAATGATGATGAGCTCAGTAAATTAGCCAAAGGAAAGTCCAAACCTACTGAAGAGCAGGACAGTGCAGAAGCTATCGCAGAATTTTTCGAATCGTCTAAAGTGACAGACACTACTTCTAGCAGTGATGTGAGCTTTACAAATCTTCAATTATCCAGACCGATTTTAAAGAGTTTGGCAGAATTGAATTATCTCAAGCCAACGCCGATCCAGAGAGAATCCATTCCAGTAGCGTTGTTAGGTAAAGATATTGTTGCCGGTGCAGAAACCGGTTCTGGTAAGACAGCTGCTTACATGATTCCTATCATTGAACGTCTTCTCTACAAGCCAAGTAAAGTCAATATGACCAGAGTGGTGGTGCTCACGCCAACTCGTGAATTGTCTATTCAGGTATCGGATGTTGCCAAGAAGTTGGCTCGATATGCTCCCAGTATCACGTATGGCCTTGCAGTGGGTGGTTTGAACTTGAGGAAACAAGAACAGGAATTGAAGAGTAAGCCTGATGTGGTTATTGCTACTCCAGGTAGATTCATTGATCATATCAGAAACTCACCAAGTTTCAACGTGGAGAATGTGGAAGTATTGGTAATTGATGAAGCCGACAGAATGTTGGAAGAAGGGTTCCAGAAAGAATTAACAGAGATATTGTCTTTGATTCCAACAAAAAGACAAACATTACTTTTCTCTGCCACCATGAACTCAAAAATCAATAGTTTGATTCAATTGTCGTTAAATAGACCTGTAAGAATCATGGTTAATCCACCTAACAAGGCTGCCGGTAATTTGACACAAGAGTTTGTGAGAATACGTAAGAGAGACCAGATGAAGCCCGCTTTGCTATACAGCATATTGAAAGATGTTGATCCCAAACAGCAACATCGTGTGGTGGTTTTCGTATCCCGGAAAGAAATGGCACACAGACTTAAGATCATACTCAAGGTGTTGGGCCTCAAAGCTGGTGAACTTCATGGTGCTTTATCTCAAGAACAGAGATTGGTGAGTGTGACAAGTTTCAAGAATCTCCAAGTTCCTGTGTTGATTTGTACGGATTTGGCTGCCAGAGGTTTAGATATTCCTAAAATCGAGTTTGTTATCAACTTTGATATGCCCAAATCTTATGAGATTTATTTGCATAGAGTTGGTCGTACCGCAAGAGCTAACAGAGAAGGTAAATCTATATCCTTTGTTGGAGAAAGTGCTCTTGATAGATCTATTGTGAAAGATGCTCTCAAGAGTCTTGCAGAGAAAACCAATGGAAACCAGGTCATGAAGAAAGCTGTTAGCAGAAGTGTTGATTGGTCCAAGGTGGAGGAGGTCAATACCACCATTGAGAACAAACAAAAAGAAGTTGAAGAGATAACTGAGCAAGAGAAACAGCAAAAAGAACTTGAGATTGCCGAAAG
Organism: Saccharomycopsis malanga; assembly: GCA_004014935.1. Classification (NCBI taxonomy): domain Eukaryota; kingdom Fungi; phylum Ascomycota; class Saccharomycetes; order Ascoideales; family Saccharomycopsidaceae; genus Saccharomycopsis; species Saccharomycopsis malanga. The sequence continues at coordinate 2,176,086 of CP025321.1, forward strand.
AGATCTCAAAAAAGCTCAGAATTTACTTGAACATCAGGAAGAAATTAAATCTAGACCTAGAAGAACGTGGTTTGAGTCTGAGAAAGACAAGAAAAACGGCATCACAACCAAAGCTCCAAAGAAAATTAACAGAATGAAAAGAAAAAGAATAGAGGAACAAGGCGGTAAAGGTGCCAAAAATTTTGGAAAGGCTGCCAAAAAACAGTCTAAACGTTAATTGTTTACCCAAGGCAGCTGAATCTTGCCTTACATAAGCATCCTTTGTAATATATCGTTTTTTATTGCACAAAATGTTTTCCAAATGAAAGTGTAGTGAAAATTGTGGCGATTTATGTATAAACTGCTGCAATTGTAAGTGGTTCCAGGTACACACATTCAGTCTTTACCAAATACTATAATAGACACAATGCGTTAGGTAAATCTCAATATATTATAGTAATAAAAAATCTAGAAAACGGGAAACGTTAATAGTCTTTTCATTATATTGTCTAACTAACTTGCGAGAAGATGGTTTGCCAAACGCTTTCTACAGTTTTTTTATGTGTATTTTTGATTTATTTGTTTACTATCTTGGCATCTGGTGTTGATATAACCTTGTAGTGAACTCTTCCAAAATAATTGAAAATAATGCAAAATAATGAAAAATGAATCAATGTAAGATATTTATTGTGCTCCCCTTGTTTTTTGTTAGTATTAGTTTTAAAAACATTGTACATGCAACTGTCATACTACAGGATGAATAAGGCTGGTTATTAGGCTTTAAAAGGGAGTTTCAAGATGTCTATTTAGCTGTAACCTTGACTGTTTGTCTATATTACAATGTGCAATAGTATTTCAAATGAATTTTTAAAAATATTTAGGCAGCTAAAAGGTATTTTATCCATGATATGCTTTGCAACATCTCTTCTTAGTTGAGTTGTCGAATAAACGAGACAAAAGTACCAGGCAGAAGTGAAACACAAGTAGGATAGATTATTCATGTTGAGTAAGCCAACAAAGCCATGAATTAACAATAATAGGTAAGAAATACGTTAAATATAAAGAATGTAATAGGTAAGAGATACGTTAAGTATAAAGACTGTCTTAGTTATGTTTTACAAAAAAAAAAAGAAAATCAACGCTCAACTATCATACTGTGATACTTATTACAATACTTTCGTTCAGTATTCATTGAATAGAACCAGTTTAATACTACAGTGTTTCACTGATATGCATTAATTTTCCGTTACAACTCGTTACTAAATCTCTACGATCTTAGCCAAGATTAAGAAAATAAATAACACCTATCACCACATTCCGCTACAACGTCAAAGCCCATTTATATATACAGTTATTGAGTATCAACTAATATAAAGATATAAAAACATATATAGTGGATGCCGGGTAATGTCTGTCAGCTCAGCGAGGAATGCGACCTATACGAGGAGAAGAAAAGCTTTAAACGGCAGTAATGAGGAACAAGACTAAAAGGATCAACAGATATCCACTATTTAGAAGCCTCATCGATATTGATGTCTTCGCAACAGAACAGCAGCGAGGACACGAGCGCAGGAGGTGAGCGTGATCTTTATAAGGATGCCTCTGCCTTATTACAGTTTAGTAAACAATCTGGGGCGCCTGAAACGCGAAACGTTGAGTATAAGGAAGAAAATGCTGATCATCAGGAGGAAAACCGCCATATAAGCAATGATACTGTGAGACCAAACAGTGGTGAAGCGCAAAAGAAATCATTGGTGACGTCAACTGCCTCACCACCGCCCTCAAATATTGCATCAACATCGAATCCTGGTCCAGCAGTGGCGGCATTGTCGGTAGTTCAGAATCATCTTGAAGGGGCCAATAAAGAGCATTCTATGAAAGCTATTGTTGCTGCTGCTGCCTTGGCTGCTGCTGCATCGGCACCGTTACCTTTACCCTATATGAAGGAAAAAGTGGGTGCAAATGTAGAGGATGACAGTAATGAAACTAGTGTAGAAAGGGGGGACCCTTTGGACGATGACAAGGGGAAAAAAAAGCGAGCCAAGCCTGTAAAGCCAGAAAAGGCGAAAACCAAGCCAGTTTCTAAGAAGAAAGAGGTGCCTTCGTATGCTGTAGATCCAGATGCCGGCACAATTGATTGTATTTGTAAGGTTAATGAGGATGACGGGTTTACTATACAATGTGATAAATGTTTCAGATGGCAACATGCGTCTTGCTTCAACATCATGACCAATGATGTTCCTGATATATACTACTGTGAAAAGTGTGATCCCAAGAGTTTCAAGGCAATGAATATCAATATCAAAAGAGCCAGAGAACGCCAGTTGAGTTTATTGAGAGACGATGTAGCTGAAAAGTATCGTGATCTTTCTTTACCTAGCACGCCCCTTGAGGAGCCCGGATCTAAAAGAAGACTCAATTCTGAGGCTGATGACAGTAGAAGAAAAAGACCAACCAAGGAAAGAAGCACATCAAGCTCTAATATTGATATCAAAGCTGAAAACGATGAGCATAGCGAGGGCACTGTAGGCAAGGAAGATCATGACGATGATGATAACCACAAGACGCCTAGGAAAGAGAAAAGCCGTAAGAAGAAAAAGGAAGATTTTGATGACAATACCAATGAAGAGTTGATCCACAGAATAGAATCAGCTAAAGACGAATACTATTATGCTGTTTATTATAATTTAAAACAATTGGAATATAGAAATAGAAGAATTGAGCGTTATGTTACTCAATATTTACCTGGGCTTTTGAACGATGCTCTTAATAACAGTGCCAACTTTGATTCCAGCTTGAATGTTCTCAAATACGATCCAGAAACACTTCAGCAGTCCTTGAAACGAAGACCTGAATTATACGTTAAAAACATTCTTGTTGGTGAAAACAATGCGCCTTCCCCCAATATAAAGTTTAGCGGTTTATCTAATCTTGGTGTCTTCACGAAACGTGACTGTGAAAAAGGACAGCTTTTGAAAGAATTCTTTGGGGAAGTCGATTTTCAAGTCAATTACTTCCATAACTCCATTAATCAGTTCAAGTTCTGGGGAATCCCCAAGAATTATTACTTTTTTATCAATTTCTTTCAGAACGATTTCACTATGAAGGAGGTTGACGAGGAATCGAGTGATTCTGAATCGCCGTTCGATAAAGATAATCTTTCTAACATGGCTGTCGCTCTAAAACGCTATCTAAAGCAAGTGACTGGGGCAGCAGATGGCCAGGAATTGCCAGTCCCTTTATATATCAACTGTAAAACATCCGGTAACATCTTGAGATATGTGCGTAAGTCATGTTATCCTAATTGTCAAATAGTTCCCGTACTTGTTGACGAGACGGTCAGATTTTACCTACAGGCCATCAAGCCTGTTTCGAAGAACTCCGAGTTGACTGTAGGATGGGAGTTCAACTTCAATGAGCTTTACTCCAAACTATATCTGGATGGCAATATTGACATAGACAAACATAATGATTTGGTCAAATCTAATTTCAACACCAAGTTGACCAATGCCGAAAAAGTGCAATTAATCAACCAAGTGGAGTTTGTCTTGAATCAGTACAAGTGTGGTTGCTACTCCGTCAATAGCAATGTCAATAATATCAGATGTAAACTCCTAAGAATTAAGAAAATGGGAAGTTACTTCTACAGGTCCTCTCGGAAAGGCTCAAAACTAAACAAAAACGACCCCGATGCTAAACATATTGATTCTGTGGATGGTCAATTAATCAAAACACGTCTTCAAAACCGTGATAATGTAATTCAATTATCATTATCTTGCCCTGACTCCACGCCAGAACCTGATAAAGATGAAAGCAAAAAGGAATCTAGCCAAAAACTGGAAAGTCTTTCTGTTGAATCCAAAGAAGACCCATTTGTCAAACGACCACGCAAAAAAACAATTGTCCAGCATCCTAAAAGAAAACATTTGGCCACTTGCACCTCACCCAATTACGCCATATTGAACAGTAGAGCTCAATTAGCAAAGGCCATCATAGCCAATTGTTTGTCTATCCCAGTTCCTGTTAAGTCAGCAGTAGATTTGAACGTCAAAGATGAGATTTCAGAAAAACCTGACGATGTTTCTCGTTTTACTCCTGACTCGAATGAAGACAATACGCCAAAGCACATTGAAGAAGAAAAAGTCCGCAATGTTGTCAAGAGAGAGAATTCTGGTCTTGAAGGCAAAAAGGTGAAAAAAATGAGTTTCGCCGACTTTTTGAAAAATAAATCAGTGTGAAATTTAACAATTTTTTTCGAAAATATAAGGAAAGTGGTTTTGTTTCCTATGTTCGTGTTACAATTTGTCATTATATTTTTTTTCAGCATATTATATTATTCAAAGCAGCTTGTAAACAAGTTGTTCTCCATTGCATACTTATCTAGCCCATTATAATATTTTCTACTTTGCCTTCTGGTATTATTTTGTTCGTTTGTCTTTCTGTTTGGGGCATTTTGTTTCTCTGTTTCAGTTCCTTTTTATGTATTATTTATCAGGTTAATATTATGGAAGCCTCATAGTTTTTTTATACGTTTATATTGGCTCGAAAGCTTGTACCAATTTTTCATCACATTTTCGTAAGATAACAGGTAATACTTATAATCACATTCCAGTATTCATTCATACATATTTTCTATTGGAAAATGACCTAGACATAGCCTAGGGCGTACTTTCCACCTCTTAGGATTATTTGAAAAGATAAGTTTTCTAGTTATTGAACATGGCATAATATTTTAAAGATGTATAACTTATAAAGATGTATAATTCGTGATAACCCCCTGCACGATTCTAATCCTACGGTCTGTTAGATTGAATATCATTCTCTCTTTGATATGTTTACAATTCCTTCCCTCTCTTTTACACTTTTGCTATTTTTTTTTTTTCTCATAAAACAAACAAGTAGTACAAAAAATAACAAAAAATAATGGACGCTGGGGTCACACTTCGAATAAATCTAATTATTCAGCTGTTAAGCCTCAAGAACCGATGATTCGATGATTATTGAGTGAGGTGCTTTAGTATACATTAAAAGAGTGCACAGCATTGCAAATTCGTAAAGCAATAGCGAAAAAAAGCTACATTGAAAATAACTTAATAATAATAATAATAATATCATATATTTCAAGCCCAGTACATATCAGTTTCGTACATACGCGCTATGTCTAAGGGGATTTGGTAAAACCCAGTGGGAAAAACCCAATAATGTCCCGGTCATTGTTAGCTGCCCACCGTCTTTTTCCTGAACACCCAATGGGTTGGAAAGTTAGCACTAAACTTTGGTCTAGGTTGTGTTTCAGACAGTTGCACTTGCCTGTGAAATCACGTTCAGCATCGTAAAAAGCAGCGAGTAAGTGTCGTCTTGGGAATCGAACCCGTGTTCCTGTTAAGTCTTGTTTTTCTCTTCTCTGAGAGCACGGACCACTGAGCCAAATGGCCCAGTGGTCTTGAAAATAACTTGTTGAACATGAATTTATTATCTAGTGTACATTATAACGACTTCCACACAGCTTTTTGCATGGTTTCAATTTTACGTTTCCCCTCCTTGATAATTCCCATGTACTGCAAATCAGCCAAATATTCTAGGAAAAAACTTAGAGCAATCAAGTTCCATTCTTCATTTACTTCTTTCCTCAATGTTTTAAACTCCTCGGTTTTTGGAGAGCATTGTTTCAAGCTTTCATAGGGCAAGAGATGTTTATATATGTTATCTAATACTGCAGAGTTTTTGATTAACATGTCTGCTTGGGCATTTTGAACTGCACTTGAAAACAATTGTAAATAATGTTTTTTACTAAGACTGGATTGGAAGGATTGGAAATAGTCATAAATATTGATATTGACTGGTGCTTCACGATAAAGTCTGAACATTTCGCAAATGAGAGGATCATTGAGGTTTCTTAAGCTTAATAATATTTGGTTAATAAGATCTGTTTCTTCATAAAGACCGTTTAGCAAATCATCGCTGTCTTCGCTGCTTTTGTCGACTGTCTTGTTCTTTTTAGTAGATCCTGATGAGCCAGACATCTTTCTCTTCTTTTTACTTGAGTTTGAAGCGTCAGAGGTCTTATTGTTTAGCTGCTTTTCAGCACCATTTTCAAAATATTCATAGTCCATGGTAATGTCAAGTTTAACGTTGTGAGCAAGCAAATATTCTTTAGGATTTGATAAGGCGTACTCGATGTTTTTGCGAACAGGAGGGAACATGACAGAAGGTAAAATACCGGTGTTTACAATAAATAACTCTGATAGTAAACAATCCTGTAGCTTATGGAACCTAATGTTTATATCCATGAGACCTTGCAACTTTTCCAAGTCGGACTGGGATGAATCTTCAATAAATGAGTGCGGCAAGACATCTGTATCTAACTTTGAAAAGCTTAACAAGTCTTCTTTAAAAAAGTGCTCCATTAGATTATTCTTGAGGGTCTCAACTATTTTTTCAAACTGAATTTTGCCTTGAAGAGGTAGATATTTTAATCCATCATTATTTGACTTTTCGTCTTTCCAGATATCTACATAAAACTGGCTGTCAGTTTGTTTGAAATTGCAATTTAAATCATTGACAACCGACCCAATGCTCTTGAAAAACTGATCGAGTAAAGGATTTTCATCACCAAAATTGTTGACAAAGGATTGAAGCTTGTCAACCATCTGGATTACAAAGTTTGGAGCCATGGCAGACACCGCATTGAGCATTCTTTTTACAAACTTTGAATACACAGGGTCACGATTGATGATAACAGAGTATAGTTCTGTCTTTGAATGTTTTTCAAAGGAAGACAACACCTCGTTAGAAATGCTTTTTCTCTGGCAGAATAGTTTGTTTGCGTGTATGAAGGTTTGTATAATATTGAGGAATTCTAGGAAACGAAAGAATTTGCGTGTGTTTTTGGCAAAATTTGAAATTGCAAATGGAACCAATTTTTCAATGAAAAATTCGACATTATTTTCTTTGTTCACCAATTCATTCATCAAGTTCTTGAAGGCTGTAGACTCGAAGGTTTTAGCATTTTCGAGTAGTAGAACAACAAACTTCTGGAACGATGGCAAATGGCGTATATATTTTACATACTTGGCATCATAACCAGAAGCAGAACTGGCTGATGATCCATGTACTTCAAAAATGTCGCTATCTTCTATATGTAGGTCAGTAAATACGGCCAATGGCATACTATAAAAGTGCAGCATTAGGGCGTATTTCATACAATTCACGAACGATTTAGTAGTGGCAGTGCTGTCCCTATGTCTGATTAAAATTGCAGAAATAAGTTTTGGGCCCAAAAGTATTGGACGGTTGCCCATCAGATCCATGGAGAATATTGCTTGTTCTGCTACTTTGTCAATTACTGAGCCAGAGTCATGGAAGTTCTCTATGACTGAGCAGCTGAGAGCTCTTCTAAGGCCGCTTGGTAATGCCGATTCTGACGACTCTACAGAAAACGAAGCTGCATTTAATATCAACTTGAATGGAATAATATCAATGTTTTTCTGGACCACCGTCAATATTTTCTGGAGAATCAGTTGGCTAAAAGTATTTAAATTCTTGACCATAAATACAATACGTAACTTGGTGGATGATACATCTACAAGTTTTATTTTTCTTTCCCTGGCCTCCTTTTCGTAAAAGTCCAAACAATATTTTTTCACAGCATCGAAATCAAGCTCTGTCGAGCTAAGATCTCGAGCATCATCATACAATTGAAGAATTATAAGCTTGAGTGTGGTTTTAATATCTGAGCAGCTTTTGGAATCTAACGAAACCAACTTTACATACTTTTTATGGTGATTTTGGACGTGTTGCGAAAACTCTGTAAAAAAGCCTATATGATCTGCAATATTAGTTCCCGATAAAAGCAATGTGGTTTGCAACTTGTTCTCAAAACTCGTGTCTACATGCGCCCAGGTATTTACACCTATATTTACCGCCTGAGAGACGATTACCGGGCTGTTTATCTGCTGTATGATCTTACTCAATAAAGGCATATGATGATCATGAAGAACACAGTTGATTCGAGTCTCGCAATTGGCCCAATACTTCTGAAATAACACCGCACGTTGCGTAGCACATTCTGCCGATTCTCCTATACCCTTCAACTGTATGAATGGAGCTTTCGAGCTTAATAATGCTCTCACTTGTTGACCTATAATAGTGTTTTTCTCTGCAAAACAGGCCTTATTTTTGTTTGAGTTTGGATACTTTACATATACGGTCTTTTGCGTATTTGATTGATTCTCAACATACTCCTCATCATCGTCTTCGTAATACGCCGAGCTTTGCACCATTTCAACCACTGTATTTTGAGAAATTCTGGCTAAATCCCATTCAAACCGTAAATATGGGCACTACTGAAATATGTTTCAATATATACCTTTCCACGTGACTTGAAGAATGGCTAATGGGGTGTCGGGGTTTGCTAGTAATATATGGCCATTCTAAGTAGGTTGTTATTACTCTAACTAAAGTCTAATGTGTATATGTCGAGACGAATTATTGGATAGCTTTTGAAATTGTATTGGAGCACTTTATTCTTGTCAAGGACCTGAATTAGAATTAGGGATTAAGTAAGAGATTGGTTTGAACATGGTTAGGATGTTTTAAAACAATACTAAAGATAAAACTAGACGTTTACTGATAAGCAAGGAAACATATTGGTTGCGTTTTAGCTGGATATTTATGAGTTGGTTGTACTGTATATGAGATAATTGGATCTAAGCTCAAAAGCATAACATTTTAGTATATATCATTGATAAATATATATATATATATATATATATATTACTTACTATTCAATATTTAAAAACTTTAGTGGGTGTTTTTAGGTCCTGAGCAATAAACATAAAAATAAAATAAATACATCCCTACCTCAACATTAGACATTTGATGGTAGAAATGTATTTGTTATATTGTGTAATAACCACGTACTCCAAGCTCACTATCCATTAATCAGGTTTAAATTCATTATCGGAGCATTAGGCCTATCTAATTATAGAAACCAATAAACTAACTACATTCTAGGTTTAATGTAGATATCAACTATGGCCATCATAAAGATATCATATACCAGCGAAACAGTTAACGCAAGACATCTGCATGTTGTCACACCAGAGCCCCTAACCATGGACATTTAATGCAGCATGTGTCAACTATAGGATAAAGGGTTATTATTGTGTGTTTCTGAGCATACAGAAGAATTTCGCCATATCTAATTGATAATTTTGATGAGTGGTGAAAAAACGAAGAAACTGTCCAAATTATAACTGAATACACGTAAAGCACCAACTAGTTGATCATGACTTGCTTCCTATTATGAATAAAACACCTGACGCAAGTTGCCAGCCAGAGCACATAACCCGATTTGAATAGGTGCTAATAAGAGAGGTTGGGGATAAGTGAAAGCATGTTAGCAAGCTTTGATAAAGGGAGCAGAGCAGCATTAATCATGACGGTTCCACGTACTGTTCGGAGTGATCTTCACGATTATGTTGAGTCTGCTCTTCCAAAAGGAGAGCTGTTCCAAGTTCTCCATATGCAATCATTTCCGAAACGGACTGGTAATATAGTGGTGGATGACAAGAAAGCCAATAAGAAAGCGCTCACTGTAAAGGCAGAGCATTTTTTCACATTGGCGCAAAATGATGTGATTTTATTCGGTATGGAAGTTTATGTCTACATTATTGCAAATACGTTTAATGGATTTGATAATCCTGATGACATCACAAGATTGATATATGTTGGCAAAGTAGACTCAACTGGGTTGAATGAGAAAAGGGTGCTGCTTACAGGGGTTGTGCGTGGGATCCTCAAATATTTGATAGGACTCAATGTCACACACTATACAAGTTATTTTCTAGACCGTGCTCTTGCGTCAAAACATCAGGCCGGGTCTCTAGCCTCGCTATCTACCAAACGTCTGTTGGAGGCTCTTATCTCATCTATCAGCAAAGAGATGAGCGAAGTAGAGCTTCCGCCAAGAAAGGTCACGCTTTGTAGTCTTTGTAGAGCGCAGAATCTAGCGAACAAGAAGATTGTAACCAAAATAGCATTGTTCACTAGATCTGAAAAACAATACTTGTTTCCGCTTTCGTACAAGAATAAAAACAAACATATCTTATCTGACCGCGAGCTATTGCACTGGTGGCTACGTGTATTGGACAGTTTGGTCCACGATAAGGCTGTGTTTCAGCCTGGTGCCTATGGAACTCTAGCTATTCCTGGCGAGGACCGTTTCGATATAAACAAGTTTATTTCCAAATTGAATCGAGACCCAGCCGATAGAAAATGGAGATTAGGCGGTGGGCTTGAACAAGACATGCCAAATGCTGCTCTGAAAGCAGTTTATCATATTCCGTTGTTGCCTGATGACCCTAAAGGCCGGTTTCTAGAGCATCTTGTAGTGGAAGGACGGGTCCACAATACTTCTCTTCGCCAGTTTTGGGATGAATTGGCTTTTCGTCAAGAATTCAGATTGGCAAACATTGTAGGAATCATTAATATTGAAGGAGTCACTTGTCACAATGATACTTTTCTCCTTGCTGACTACAATCGCCCATCAGATGACAAGTCTGAAACAACGTATTTCACCAAAGACGGTGTTGAGGTCATCCAGTTGAAGGTGCGCGACTTTCCCGAACATCATATTGTTATCAACAATTTTGCTGACGATCTTATCATTGTTACCGACAAAAGATTGAAAAACTTGAAAAGATACATTGTAGGCGAGCAATACAATCGTATAGACAATGCCAAACATGCTTTTGAAAACATCAGCTTTCTCCTCAATACAGAATGTAATTACCGATACAGACGGTTCATTAAGCCCGCTCAGCAATCCACCACCAATGGATTCAAACCTGTCAAGGGACAGATGGATTACGCATTGTTGAAGTCGTCTGCACTGGGCGTAAAAAGACTGTTAGAAGACGGCGATAAGAAGCCCATAACAATCCTCTCGGTGAAGAGTAGAAAGGACAAAAGGCGCACAACGCCTCGTACTACAGAAAAGTAGACTATATATGGTTTTGGTACGTTGTTGTTGATTTTTGTTTACTTGCCGTTTGTCTCTTTCATCCCTTTTTTTACAAATGATTCAATTCAATCTCTTTTCCATCATTTTAAATCTTTTCCAGCAATTCAAACCTTTTCTTTGCATTTACAAATAGTTTTGGATGTATTTCCTCTTTATATGTTTTATATTTGGTTTTAGGTGTGCAATTTAGTTACGTTTGTCGATTATTATACTGTACATAGTAAAGTAGCCGCTGGGCAGGATGGCCAGCACTCTCGAGAAGATTAAAAGACCTGCCAGAATAGTTCAACCGCTAGTACTCTTAAAAGCGAGAAAAAAAAACCAACAGACTCAAGGGTTCAGTTCCCTATTTCGAACAACTTTTACAATGCTGAATGTGACTTAACTGAAATTTAAGGCTTGAGAAAAAAGGTTCTGATGAATAATACATAAATTGGATTTACCCCTATTGGATTTTCCATTGGATTTTACTAAAACTTATAGAGCGTATATACAAAACTTATATGTACTGGACTCGAAATATAAGATATTATTATATCCACTATGCATAAAAAAGACCCTTTCCAATGACCCATCAAAACGGTCTACCCATCGTGTGAAAAGCTATTATACCGAAGATCTATAAGACCAAAACTATAATCAACACATTAAACACAACAGGAACTCATTAGTTACAATGGTAAGTATAAATATTGCAGCTGCATTCAAAGGCGTTAGTTGGCTTTTAGTAAAAGTAACGTTTTTTATTTTTTTTTATTTTTTTTTTCTTGGTTGGAATATCAAACTAACATTTTTTCTCAGTTGAAACTTAGACAATTACAAGAAAAAAAGCGTAAAGAAGAACTTAAGAAACAAGAGGCTCAGCTGCAACTTTCGACGTCTTCTTCGTCCACATCATTGGCCAGTTCTTCAAGTAGTGCTTCGAAGATTTCTCCGGCCAAAATCAGAATCGAAAGAGATTTTAAAGAACTCAAATCGCTTCCGAGCAATATTCAGTTAACCTTTCCAAATAAAAATGATAAAATGAACTTTATAATAACTATCAAGCCAATCGAGGGCTTTTACAAATCCGGAATCTTCAAGTTTAAGGCTTCCATCAACGATAATTATCCAATTGATCCTCCTAAGATCAAATGTATTCCTAAAATATACCATCCCAACATTGACTTGGAGGGCAACGTCTGCTTGAACATTTTGAGAGAAGAGTGGACCCCTGCATTGGACATGTACAGAGTCATCATGGGATTGCTTGTTCTCTTTTCAGAGCCTAATCCATCCGACCCATTGAACAAAGAAGCTGCCAACATGTTGTCAAAGGACGTCAAAAGATTTCAAAGAAATGTCAAGGAATCAATGAGAGGGTATTATGTATTGGACGACAAGTACGATAACATTCTCTCTGACTACTGATAAAATGGCTTATACTTAGGTTTTGTTTTTAATATGTCTTGTCACCCTATATACTATTGCCTTACTAGTTTTTCAAAAATTTATTTGAGTATTGTAGTATTTTATCAACCAATAGATAGTACAAAAGCCGTCCTTGCCAGCTGTAATGACATGTTGACTCTTAGTTATAAGGGTATAGTCTTTGAAGAAATTGGTTAATAACTTGTATAACCAAAGCTTTGCTTTCACTTTATAATTGGGACTGTAATGAAAACAAAAGCAATTCTTGGGTCAGCTCCTATGAAGAATCTTTTTTTTTACAATTGACTTTGATACAGAACACTGTAGTGCAATTATTATCAACTCAATTTGCTTGTCAATTTGAAAGTTTACTTCGAATAGCTACCGCCGTTTGAGTCGTTACATGTCATGAATTACAATTCCCATTATTGAGGTTATCTTTACTTCAATTCTGATAATTTTTAGGTAAATTATAATTCATCAGGTAAGAAGATTATGATCAACAGGACATAATTAGGCTTTAGCAATTCCCTTTAGACATTAGGCGTTATATCTCCCATAGATTACACAATAACCATTATATTTCTGCTCTAACATTTAACAGAAACAATAAACATTATTGAGCATCAATTGCCAAAATATACTCTTTAAAAGTAAAGATTTTCTCTCTTTTTGATAGGAATGTGCCTATATGCCTTACTAAGGCCTAGTGGCCAAGTTGGTTGGGCCATGCGCCACACAAAATAGTGCAGAATAGTGCAGAATAGTGCAGAATAGTGCAGAAAAACAAGTGTGGCGTTCCTCACTTGGGGTTTTGGTACTCGATTCGCGCTATTGACGTTTTGGAGTAATCATCAAATGTTTTATTAAATTAAACCAGTAATATCCAGGTTATTTTGATTTCAAAAAACATATCCGAGCATTTCCAATTTTTTCCTTATATTATAATATTAACCGTAATCAAAATCATTAGATTTTCGCAGAAATTTTTAATAAAACAGAAAATTATCAATTTTTCCAAAAAGTTGATTCTTTCAAGTCATATTATAGAGTGTTTACAGTAAACCAAACCATACAAGAATTATATTTCCATACTCTTCAAAGCCTGAAGTTTTACATCATTTATTTTGTTTTGAAATTTGGATTTTCTATATTATTCAATAGTGAGAAAGTATCATTTTCTCGAAAATAACACATAATCTGTTAAAACTCGTGTTTTTCACCCCTCAGAGAGTGTTTCTTTATTTCTTGATGTTTTTCCATAGGTTTTAATTACTTACAGTTTTATTTATGTTTTCCTTCAACGTTTTAATGAGCATTTATTCCTAGGAAGCACCTATATTGAGAACTAAAAAAGGTATGGTTTATTATAAGATCTCAGAAGAACTTATAATTGATAATATTCATTATATATTGCCAAACTAGCAAATATTAACATACGGTAGACATTGGTATTTTTATGGAGCTCTGCAAAGCGTAATGTGCTTATTAATAAGCTTTACATCTCTGTTCATGGGAGAATGTCTAAAAAAAAAACATTTATTCCTTTCAAGTTACAGTTTCAAATGGTTAATGTTACTTTGACTTTAGCTTTCTGTTTTTTCACTGCTTTAGTTTCTGAACTGTTTTTGCACATTTTTATGGAAGTTGTATATTGGCTGTAAAATTAGTGATAAACTTTAGTTGTTGTTTTGCCAATAATTATGAGGCACTTTTTAGTTTTTTAATACAACTACTAAGCTGGACTTGTATTGACCTGAGAATGGGTAGAATAATAGAAGAAGTCTTAAATAAAGAAGGAAATAGAGTCTTAAATAGTGATTAGAACGGTGAGATACCTTAAATGGTAATCGAAGGCTATAGGCCACTGTGTGAACTCGTAAAGATAACGAAAATAAAAAGGTCAATGGCTTGAGTATTACCTGATAAGTCTAGCCAATAAGAATCAGTAATTAAAATGAGGAGATTCTAGAGGGCTGTAAAAAACTAGAAGAACTTAAAGCTACTCGCTACAAACTTAATCACACTGTTGTTACTGATACGCTGACCTTCCTTGATGAAGTGTTACCAAGGCTTCGTTTTAAACCTTTCTACTTTTTTTGAGTGGTCTATGACTTCTTCTATCCTTTTATAAACACCCATTTTCCGTTCACTACAAATCCATCTTACAATTACATGTTATTATTATTAATATTAATTGTGTTTCCCCACTGAATTTTACCAAGTCACTTTAGACATAACGTTAATACTTTTACTATTAGTTCTATTAGTTCTATTAGTTCTATAAGTTCTATTAGTTCTATTAGTTCTATTAGTTCTATTACTATTATTACTATTTTATAATATAACGTTATAATAGTGCCGACCAGTATGGTCTATCACTTACAATGACCCATCGCCCCATAACCAACCATTTAGATTTTTGCCACTATAATCTCGACAACTTTCAAAAGCGAAATATACTAACGATGACATTATTAGAAATAAAATAAGAAATAAAATAATTGTGGACTGATTATTCTGAGCTTTTCATATCAAAGTTTTTTTTTCAATTGTCAAATACTAGTAGTTGTTAGAACCATAACAGAACAGGTTTAACATAAACACAATTCGTCTTATCAAGCAGTAATTATGGAGCACGATCCTTACAAATGGGGAAGACCTAACGATGCGGTTTATGGTCAATATGATTATAAGATTGTAAATGCCAACAATGCTTTTCCATCGATGCATACTCAGCAACCAATTGTCACGGGTACGTCTGTTCTTGCAATCAAGTATAAAGACGGAATTGTCATTGCTGCTGACAATTTGGGATCCTACGGTTCGTTAGCCAGATTCAGTAACATTGAAAGATTGATACCGGTGGGACAAGACACTGTTGTTGGTATTAGTGGAGATATCTCTGATCTTCAATATATTGAGCGCACTTTGGAAGAATTGGATATTGAAAACGATTACGATGGCGCCAGTCTGCCTTTCAAAGCTAACCATATACATGAGTATTTGAACAAGTTGTTGTACCAGAGAAGATCCAAATTGAATCCTTTATGGAACGCCACTGTAGTCGCTGGTATTGACAGCAACAATGAGCCATTTTTGGCATATAATGACTTGTTGGGCGTGCAGTATTCATCGCCTACTATTGCTACTGGTTTTGGTGCTCATTTGGCTATCCCACTTTTGAGAAAACTTGTACACAAAGAATCTGACGTGCCTACCGTCACTAAAGAACAAGCTAGAGCCGCCATTGTTGAGGCAATGAAGATTTTGTTCTATAGAGACGCAAGATCCTTGAATAGATACAGTTTGGTTACAATCGACAAAGAGACCGGATTGAACTTTGAAAAGAATTTGAAGGTTGAAGACATGAGCTGGAAGTTTGCTGAAACTATCAAGGGTTACGGTAATCTCCAGAAATTCTGAATCTTATTACAGTATTTGTTTTTTGTTCTCTGCTTTCATTTATGGAATTATAATCTTACGACCCTTTTGGCAAATTAGTATAAAGAGACATGTAGGTATTGGTATCACACCATCATATGTGCTGGGCATATTTAGACGCTGTCAACTAATGACTGGCAATTGTAAATTGAAAAGCTTACTTGCCATGTTTAACGCATTCAACCGGTAATTGAGACAACTTTATACATATATCAATAAACTCAGAAGGATTACATGCAAGCATAACACAATAACTTCAATTTTTATTAATAATTATATCTTATGTTTCGAGCCTAGTACACAGCGCCATGTCTAAAAAGACTTGGTAAAACTTGGTACGAAAAACCCCAATTATGTCCCGGTCATTATAATCTGCTCACAGTCTTTTTCTGAATAGCCGATGGGTTAATATAATAATAATAGTAAAACAATCAAGTCTAGCATTCATTATATTATTTCAGCACTCATCTTAAATAAAGCATAACTATAAGCCGGCTGTATATATATATACATAATCTAAAAATCGACGATATTTGCTTCTATATTAATTTAGGCTCCCAACAATAGAACTTTTTTAATACAATTGGCACATCTTTGTATTAAAAACTGAAACTTACCTTATAATCTTGGCAAAACAATAGCCAATAGGAATAAAGATCTTGTTTAAAACGGACTCCCATGAACAGAAGTATAAAGCTTACTGATAAGCACTTTACGCTTTACAGAGCCCCATAAAATATTCGTGATATAGCAAAGGTTAAAATATACTACTTTGAAAATATGTAATGACTATTGTCAAATAAAAGTTCCTCTGAGAACCTATAATAAACCATACCTTTGTTAGCTCTCAATATAGGGGTTTCCTAGGAATAAAAGCTCATTAAAACGTTGAAGGAAAACATAAATAAAACTGTAAGTAATCAAAACCTATGGAAAAACATCAAGAAATAAAGAAACACTCTCTGAGGGGTGAAAAACACGAGTTTTAACAGATTATGTGTTATTTTCGAGAAAATGATACTTTCTCACTATTGAATAATATAGAAAATCCAAATTTCAAAACAAAATAAATGATGTAAAACTTCAGGCTTTGAAGAGTATGGAAATATAATTCTTGTATGGTTTGGTTTGCTGTAAACACTCTATAATATGACTTGAAAGAATCAACTTTTTGGAAAAACTGATAATTTTTCGTTATACCAAATATTTATTCGAAAATCTGACAATTTTTACCATGTGTAGTACAATAATAAAGTAAAAAATCTAAAATGTTGGTGTACGTTTTTTGAAATCAAAATAACCTGAACAGAACTGATTTAATTCAAGAAAACATTTGATGATTACTCCAAAACGTCAACAGCGCGAATCGAGTACCAAAACCCCAAGTGAGGAACGCCACACTTACTTTTCTGCACTATTCTGCACTATTCTGCACTATTTTGTGTGGCGCATGGCCCAACCAACTTGGCCACCAGGCAATAATAAGACATTACATATAGGCATATTAAATAATATCTTATGTTTCGAGCCCAGCAAATATCAGTTTTGTATATACGCGCTATGTCTAAAGGGGCTTTGTTAAACTTAGTAAGGAAAACCCAATCAGGTACTGTCATCAGAATCTTCTCACTTGATTAATTGGAAAGTAAGCACTTGTTGATACAAGTCTACTAAACTTATCCTGTCAGGTCTTTTTCTCTTCTCTAGAACCACCAACCACTGAGCCATCCAGTCCAGTGGCTTCAATTTCTACTAAATGCAAATGAATTTATTGAAATATTGTAAGAAAGCAACCAAAACATGTTTACTTGTATTCATAAGTTCGTGATAAGTGATGCTAAGCATGATGCAAAAGGTATGTAATAATGGATAAAGAGGGATGAAAATATTGTATGTATATAACGGAGTATACTATTGTATGTTTGCCATTCAATTGAGTGGCTAATCCCCGTGTAAACTTTTAATGAAACCGTCAATCTGTTCAAAATTCTTGTCGTTTGTAGCATATTCTCGATGTCTGCGAGTATTGCAATGCTTTTGAAAGTCGGAAAAGTGCATTTTACAATTCTCACACTTGTCCAACCCTCTCAAATTTCTAACGTCTATTGCCCTTCTGGCTTGGTTAGTTACTGATTTTTTTCTTAATGATGCATCTGGAATATGTTGCCTTTTTGAAGGTTCCAAAGCATCAACCATTCTTCTTTTGAGATCCTTGTTTTTCTTCAAAAACGGATTGAGTGCAATTGTGTCGTTAACAATGGTTTGGGCATTTGTAGAGAGATTGTTAGTAGCAACTGAACTGTTGACAGGTACCCCAGATGCCATTATAGTTTCTTGAAGATGATCTACAAACAAGCTTAGTTTTGTTTCTATTGGAGTATGTGAGTTCTCCTTCAGGGGAGTGGTAACTGTTTTGACTGGACTATCTGTTTTCACAGTGACTGGACTGGATAAGACACTGGTGGATTGCTTGGTCATGTTGACTACATCTTCCTCATCACTACTATGAATCGATCTCTCTACATGAGCATATATCGGGGCATTGTTATCATCAATATCAAAATCGCTGTCTATCGCAAAGATTTCTTTCCATCTAGCGCATCTTTCTTTCATTTCCTTGCCTGAAATTTTCTTTTTACTTTTCCATTCCTCAATCAATTGGGCATCTTCTGGCGCTGCAAATAAAGACCGGCCACGGACAGTATAATGAAATCCGGGCCAACTACCTTGATCTTTCCATTCATGTAATGCGATTGGTGAGTATTTTTTTTCAAGATCGTAAGCATAAACAAAGTAATGAGAAAAGTACTTGATGTTTTGTTGTGATGCCAAATCGCCAGTATGGCCTTTATGAGTTCGTTCATTCTGTAATAAAGAGGACAAGTTGGCTCTGTTTTTTGGCCGCAAGCCAGCAGTCACATCTACGCCTATAAAGTTGAGAACATTTATGCATTTTTGATAGTTCCAGACCCTCAAGGTAGTACCATTTACTTTGGAGAAAATGTCAGTGTCCGGATACTCTATGTTTTTATCATATTTTCTTCTGGATATTATAAGGTCAACCTGATCATTGAAAAAACAAACAAACTTTGCATTTATGCTGGAAAACAAAGTTTTCAAATGGTTAGTTTTGGCCGCCGTAGGCCCCGCATTAAGAAACGTTTGGTCCATATAAATAACAGCTCCGTACAAAAATTCACGAAAGCTCTTCAAATGCTGCTGCCTTTGTAACATCTCCTTCCGCTGCTCATAGTCCTCACTACTGGGCTTTGGTGCCGAAGGTTGTAGTCGCTGTACATTCTGTTCTACAATATTTGCTGAAATATTCTTACAAGACCGCCGTGCAAAGTGGCTATCCTGTTTCTGTACCAACTTATGTCGCTTGATATTCACTTTTGAATATAAGGTGTTTACCTCCTTGTTGCCAAGAGGTGTTCTCTTGACTTTCTCCCTTATGTTCATCTTTATATGACTTGTTTATTTTGATACCATTCATACACCTAGCAAAGTACTTTTAATGACCAGCCTTTTTATCGCCAAGTCTTATATGTAGCCTCTATTCAGCGCCTCAAGCGGATTTTGAGCTTATGCCTTCCACAGCTTGAATATTGTCTCGGTTGGTGATAATAACAATCCAAATGTAAACATAAATTTTGGTTGCGAACGAGAGCGCGTAGAATTCCAGCATGCATGACAATATCCGCCAATAGGATTGAAGAGACATCCGCCTATCAATTAAAAGAAGAGTGTATTTGGAGGAACAAATTGAAGTTGCAATGCCTTGAATAGCATAATTTGATATTATTTAGTATTAATTTAATGTAAATTGGATGGTATAAGAGTGACTTTAACAGAAAAGAGTAATTTGAAAACATTTAGAACGAATATTATAATAATGATACTACTATACTATAGTATTTGGGTTCATCAGTAGATTTTTATTAATCGATTGAAACGGTTTAGTTTGCAGAAAATTAAAAATACATTGATTTTCTATTGGTTTTTCTGTATCTATTATGGATGGCTAATTGAGTTTCCATTTTCTATTGGTTTTTTTGTATCCGTTATGGTTGGCTGATTGAAATCCAATTTTCTGTTTATCAACATTACAATGATTTAATAGGCACCTGTTTAGCTTGGTATATACGAATCCCGTGAAACATGTTTAACAAAAACATATTAATTGATAAAAGCCCTGTATCAAATAATAGTAAACATCTATTTTTTGGTAGTAAACATCTATATGCTTCTAATCCTACGATCTGACTGACTAGATACATTATCCTTATTAACTCTTATTAGTTAGACGTCGATGACTCTTCCGGTATCGCCGGCTCTAACCCACTATATAAGACCCTAGTTCCTCCTTTACTCCTATTTACTTTTTATTCTTTTACATAGCCAGTCTACGTTTTACCCATTCTCCTGTCAATACAAACTCATCTCAATACTACAAGCCCCAAGGTTTATCCTGCTACTTGGACTTCCAATAATTTTACAAGTAAGTACCAGATAAACCCAGTATCACGTTTTGAACACCACCCTTTTCATAAGTCGTAGTATACTATACACTTTACATCTTCACCAGCTAAACAAACTGACATCATATTATACCAACTATATAATACATATTTTACATACCTTAAACACTAATATACAAGACTAAAAATCGTAAAAAATATTGAGATCATCTTTGGAGCTTGAAAACTTGTGCCACAACTCGTCAAGCTCCGCATCATTAAGCTCCAAGTTGAAATCATCATCAAACATCAAATGATTGACTTCGTTGCTGGCACTGGAAATATTATCAACAGGCGTAGGGGACTCAGTGATAAACCGAAAGTCGGTAGCAAAAGGACATTGTTCAGTACCACTATGTGTATGTTCTGCCTTTTGTAAAGCCCAACAAGACTGGCGTTGCTCTTCTAGTTTCTGAATTCCCAAGTTGACTATTTTAATCAACTCTTCCAAGTTTTCATCGGAAAATACAGACCTACGTAATGGTACAGCCCCTGGGTAGTATCGATTATAGAACTCCTCATCCTTGATAACTCTTAGGCAATTTCTTATAGATTTTTGGATTCTCCAAGCATAATAATATCTATAGCTCAATTTGCTTACTCCAATCAAAAAGACTTGTAAACATTTTTCAAGGGAAGCCATAACTTCTAAGAGTTTGTCATGTCTGTCTCTTAAAGCTTCAGTCTGTCCTGCCTTTTGAATACTGATAGAAGAGAATTTCATACGGATATATACTGACACCAAACTCAGATAGACACGGTGGATTAGCAGAAGCAAAAATGGAGTGATCACCAAATCTGAGGTGAACCCGAAAAGACTTTGACTTGCCATGGCCAACTTGAAGAAATATGGCATGAATTCAATCACTCCCACGCAGACAACTTTTCTGCAGTAGAAGTAAGCCAATTCTGGTTTATTCCTTTTCTCGTAGTGTAAACAGAAATGAGCATAAATGGTAACAAGAAATGCTTTGATAGAAAGCCAAATTTTGGTTTTCCCAGTACGCTCTTTAGCTGTATTAGGATCTGTGCTTTCAACCTTCTCTTTCAACGTTCCAAATGTAGAATAAATATATTCTTCAAAATCGCTGATCCTTTTTGTCAATGCTGCCATTTTGGTATTTCCAGACATGTCCAATATCATTCTGAGAGTCCCTCTGAGAGGCTCAATTAGACCTGTGACTTTACAGAACACTATATCTCTAGCGTTATGCGATGTTCCTTGGAGAGGCAGTTTCGTGTTATTGAACAGGGTGTCGATTTTCAAAGGAGTGCCGAAGGTATAAGCTTCAATCAAATCGCAAAAAGTCACTATATGCCATATTCTTCTGCGTATGTTTTTTTCCTCGAGGGATATTGGGATTGTATAATCATCTGGATCCCTGTTCAAGCCCAAAGAGTATGCCAATTCGATAATGACACCAGTAAATAGCTGGGACTCTCCGCTAGTTGTCCCACTACCGAATTCCGGGGCGAATTTCTGATAAAACTGGATAAACATGGCAAATTGAAGAAAATTCAAACTAGGTTTGAAATACAAACAAGGGAATTTCTCAAAACATTCTTGAGCCAATTCTATCATTGACAAAGTGATGGGATTATCCATTAGATACTGTGCGTTTGGGGAAATTTTCTCAAAGGACTTCAAAGGATTGCGAGTACCATATCGATTGTTAGATATCACTGATAAATAACCTAATCTCATCACAACCAACAAAATGCCTATGTAGCACAAATCATCGCGATCTTTGATTTTCAATTGGACAACCGGCTGGTTTGTACAATTCAAAGGGCCCAAAATGCGTTCGATTTGACGTCTGAAGGTCTTTTCATCCAATATCCCCATGGTGATTGAAAGATTGGAGAAATAATGCTCTACAGAAATAAGAATCAATTTTTGAGTAGGTAACATGGACAAGATCTTAGATGCCAAACTTACATTGGACTCTGCAGTGGCAGTTCCTTTTACAAGATCCTCTATATCTAGCAATTTGCTTTCCACAGATTTGATTCGCTTTTCTCGCTCGTATCCCGAAGAGCTTTCAAATATCGGAGCATTGGGAACAACCAGTTGCATTGATGGTAATACGGTCTCATAATTACTGGCCCTCATATCGTTGGCATATTCCCGCATAAAACTCAATGCAATGTCTTTCTTCTCCATGAAGACCCCTGACAAGGGCCCTGTGTTTAAAAACTCTACATTTTCCACCTCTATTTGGTCTATCTCATAGAAGTTTATCGTCTCATCCAAAGACACGTACGGATTGATTCCCATATAGGAGCATGCTACATTCGAGGCCCAAGGAGTTTCCATAGGCTTCATATCGGAATAGTAACTAAACTTTCTGTCCTGGGGCAGAGTATTTGATGTAACCAGCAGCAGAGGCAGCGTAGAAGATATAGACGATGCGCTCGTGGATTCTGTATTATCATACGTAGTAGTATTGGTCTTGGGACTCACGCCCATTGGCAAGACGTAAGTACACAGGTGTTCTATTCCTTTTCTCGTACATGCCGCACAGGGAGTGCCCTTGTTACATTTCACTTTTCGAGTCTTGCAATTAAGACACAGCAAAACAGGCCTTTTCTTGTACTTCCTAGTAGCCTGCAACATTTACGTCTATTAGATGACCGATTCCGCCGTATTCGGTGATGTCCGCTCAAGAGACCTTGCTATGGCAATACCAACAACGATAATATGCGTATCTTTTTAACCCAGAATACAGCACAACAGAACCTTCAAACCCAAATGGCTGAAATTTCAATCGACCTCAATTAATGTCTATGGCTTTCCTTACTCTTCAATACGCCTCTCGGAGGCTTGACAGGCAAAGGTTAAATTCTCGGCCGAACCTTTGGTTTCCAATTTGCTTTCGGCCGGGGTGTTGCTACACTGGCTGTACAAGAACGACAGGAAAAAAATAATTGTTGATCACGTTATCGTGGCCGAGTGGTTAAGGCGATGGCATTAGGTTATTTAACTTAGCCATTACCTACGGGTGCGCGAGTTCGAACCTCGTCGATAACATTATTTTTTTACCCACCAAAGTCTAGTGAACTTTGGTTTCAAGCAACTTTTTTTTCTATATATACACTGAGGAAGAATAATATTACGGTGATTGGTGCATTCAAGTCATATCGAAAACAGCAGGTAGAATACTTCAATTGCCCATTTATTAACCTTGAAAAAAATACTATTGCAACCATAATCGGTCATGCTGTAAAGAAATCTGAATTAGCAAGATTTTCAAAACGTTGTAAGCAAAGCCTACTGTAGCCTGGAGTACTTTTCTTTTTGAAAAGGCAGTGAATCACACAGACCATGTATTTATTTAGTTGTCACTTATTATGGTTTATATTATCAATTTACAAACACTTTAAGACGATACATTTACAATTTCTTTCTTTTACATAGTGCTTTCTTGTAGAAATGCTCACAACTCGTTTTCATTACGAAACAAACCGAACTAAATTCGAAAATGCATCTAATATGCTAAAAGTACAACCAAAGAAACTTGTATTATTTACAAATATTGCAGTCTTATCTGCTGGATAGCGGTCCGCTGTTCAGGAGGCAAACTAGCAAATTGGTCAGGAGGCAACAAGAGAACTTGAGCAATGATAGTGGCTTGGTTTCTATCCATTTGAGACAAGCTGGCTACAGCTTTTGGAGGCAACGAATTCCATTCCGGAGGGATATTTGGGTTAACCAGCCCATTATTGGTAAACGGCTGTAAATTATTAGTAGGTTGAGGGTGGGACGCAGGTAGAAAGTTTTGATATTGACTGTTGGAAGGAATAGGCATTGGAGGAAGACCTAATGGCGCTGGTGCTGGTACTGGTGCTGGAGGAGGAGGAATGGCAGAAGAAGCGGTAGAAGTCGAAGAAGAAGGAGTAGATGACGATGCAGCTTGCATTATAACATCGTTATCTACAAATCCCATTAGCAATAATGCCTGAGCTATTGCTATGGTTAATTGAGGGGATAGACTCAATATGCTACTAGCACTGCCGTAATCTTTATTTATAAGCAAGTTTTTCAAACTAGCAATCAACTGAATGACTTGGCTTGGAGGAATGGCCTCAAGATTCTGAGACACCTTTGAATCTGATTCAAAGCACTCTTTATTGATAGGTGGGAGTTTATTGGCAGCTTCTAGAAGGTGAGAAGGCATTAATTGGTCACTATATCCGCCTCCTCCCTGCTGACCATTACTATTTGAAAACAGGCCACTATCGTCTACAGTCATAGAACTTGGTAATTGCACTTCTGGAGGTATATACTGGCGGCTCAACTCAAGAACCGGTTTGTTGGGTAAAGGATTGTTTCTCAAGCCTTCCTTGGATTGTTCGATCCGAAATCTCTTTCTACCATTTACTAAGACTCCATTCAACATAGACATGGCACGTATAGCATCCTGGGCACTTGCATATTCAATGAAACAATATCCTTTGTTTCTCCCATTTGTATCCATCTTCAACCTAACATCTGTGATTCTCCCCGATCCCTTAAGGACACTTTTCACATTTTCGGGGCTCCATGAATACGGGATGCCTCCTAAATAAAGGATGTGAGAACTGGAATTTTCCATACTGCTGATTCTGCACTTTAAAGCCTGGTGTGTATTGATGTTTAGTATATAATATGGCTCAATGTAAGCAGTAAATTTCAAAATATTGGGAGCTGCAACTTACCCGCGCCTCTGCAGATAGTCGTGCAGTTTGTAGCATGAGGATGCATATAATAATAGTAATAATCATATATTTCGACTCCAGTAAATAGGTAATATCTTATATTTCAAGCCCAGTAAACGTCAGTTTCGTATATACGCGCCATGTCTAAGGGGACTTGGTAAAGCCCAGTGGGAAAACCCCAATCGTGGTCGTGTCATTATTGGCGCCCGGTAAATAAAATTCAATGATATATGAATAAGACGCTTACAATTTTTATATTGAAAACTGTGAAATGCCTAGTAAATTATAGTGTAAAGTATTTGAAAATTAACGATGAAAAAGATGTTGGAAGGGAAATGGAGTCAGAGGTCTAAACAAATAGAAATTAAAACTTGTTTTTTGATAACATCTTATATTTCGAGCCCAGTAAATATCAGTTTGGCATGTAGCTGCTATTTTCAAAGGGTCTTGACAAAATTCAATAGGGAGACCCCAGCTCGAGTTGGGAATCAAAACCGTAGCCTGTTTTAGAGTATTATTCACTAAACTATCCTGCCAGTTGTTTTTCTCTTCTTCAAGAGTATAAGCCACTGAATAATCGATACGTCCACAATCGATTAATAGTAGTTCAATCTACATTACAATTGTAAATAATAATAATAATAATAATAATAATAATAATAATAATAATAATAATAATAATAATAATAATAATAATAATACAATCAAGCCTAGTGTTCATTAAATTATTTTAATATTCATTTAGATAACATACAACTATAAGCCGATTGTCTAAACAAATATAATTTATAAATTATGGTTCTTTGCTTCAATCTTAATTTACGCTTTCAACAAAAATAATCTTTCAATACAATTGAAATATAGTTGTATTACAAACTAAAACTTGCCTTGCATTTTTTGGCAAAAAAACAGCCAAAGTTTACCTTCAACTTACAGTCAATATACAAATTCTGTAAAAATGTAATAAGGCCAATCAGAAACTGGACCAACAAAAAAACAAAAAATAAAAGTCAAAGTAACATTAAAACATTTGCAGCATTCTTTTGAATAGGAATAAAAGTTTTTATAAAACGGACTCCCCAGAACCGAGGTCTAAAGCTTATTGATAAGTACATTACGCTTTACAGAGCACCACAAACTATTCAAAGTATATCGCAAACTAAAATATAGCAGTTTAACATTATATAATGATTAATATCGAATACAAGTTCCTCTGAAAACCTATAATAAACAATTCTTTTTCTGGCTTTTGAGATATGCTTTTCTTCGGAGTGAAACCTCATTTAAACGCTGAAGGAAACAAAAATAAAACTAAAAGCAATTAAAAACTATGGAATAACTTCAAAAAATAAATGAAGTCTCTCTGAGGGGCGAGAAACACGAGTTCTAACAGATTATGTGTTATTTTCGACAAAATGATAGTTTCTCACAATTGAATATTATGCAACCGCCAAAGCTCAAAACAAAGTACATGGTATAAAACTGTGGTATTTAAAGATTATAAAAATATAAACTTTCTACGGTTTGGTTTGCTGTAAAGACTTTTAAAGCACATTCAAAAGAATAAATTTTTTGTCAAAATTTGCAATTTTCCGTTATATCAAATAGTTTTTCGCAAGTTTAATATTTTTTATCACAAATTATACAATCATATAGCAGAAAATTCAAAATGTTATGGTACGTTTTTTTTGAATTAGAATAACCTGTATAGCACTAATTTAATTTAATAAAACGTTTTATGATTACTCCAAAACGTCAACAGCGCGAATCGAGTACCAAAACCTCAAGTGAGGAACGCCACACTTATTTTCTGCACTATTATGCACTATTATGCACTATTTTGTGTGGCGCATGGCTCAACCAACTTGGCCACCAGGCAATAGCAAGGCATTGCATATAAGCATATTAGATAATATCTAATATTTCAAGCCCAGTAATTATCAGTTTCGTATATATGCGCTATGCCTAAAGGATCTTGGTAAAGCCCAATCCTGTCCTGTTGATCGCACTCTTCTCACCCCATTGGTTGAAAGTAAGCACTAGACTTTGGTCTAGGTCGTGTTTCAGACAGTTGCACTTGCCTGTGGAAGCAGCATTGTAAAGAGCAGCGAGTAAAAGTGTGGGAATTGAACCCTTAGGCCTGTTAGAGAGTATTATCTGCTAAACTATCCTGCGAGGTTTTTTACTCTTCTCTGAAAGCACTAACCACAGGACCAGTAAGATATCTATAGCACTATTGTTTGTACCGGTCAACAAAAAACAAGTTGAAACAGGTTGTAACAGTAACACATGGTAAATTTTCTTCGAAACAAGAAGATAAAAGTGAAATCATAACAAAAAGAGATGAGATGACAAAATACTTGAAAACTATTTTTTAAAAAAAACTAAATATACATAAGGAAAGGTACCAAACAGGCAAGAATAGAAGACAGTTGATGTGAAAAGCAAAATAAAGAAAAAATAGAAAGTCTTAACAGGATAGTAAAAAGAAAAGTAGATATACATACATAAGAAACAAATTTCAATATTCCCATATAATTAATTAAGAGAAAGTCCAGTGGTTACCACAATTGACACAGGTACAGAAGGTTGTCAAAGGTTCATCGGCAGATCTGGTTTGCATTTGATAATAAGTGACTTTTCTTTGCTTACATTTGCCGCAAATAAAACTGTCAGTAACGGCTCTTTTTTCCACAGCGCTTTTAGCCTTGAACAAGTTTTCCTTTTCGATTTTCTCTTTTTCCTGTCTAAACTTTTCGTTAACCATTTCCTCGGGTGACATTTTGACCAATCTATGAGGCGCTATTTCCTTGGACAAAACTTTTTCTCTTAATTCTGGATTATTGGCAGACTTGAGGTTCATGACAAGAGATCTCAATTTTGATCTATAATCATTGTTGGTTTCGAATTTTGATAAATTGAACACTGCAGTTTCAATCTCAGTGACAATTTCAAATATTTCGTTGGAGCTTTTGGTCTTGTTATCTTTGGCAAGGCCATTATAAAGAGCCAGTAAAGAACCGTTTCTTGTCTTATTGTCGTAGATGGCATAATCTACACTATCAGTCTTCCAAGTTCTTACCCCATCATAGATCTTTTCTGGCTTACTGGCAGGTGGGGCCGAAGCACTGCTAGAAGCAGACTTGTCGCCATTTACGGGCTTTGATTTTTCATCAATAGAAGGCAGTTTTTTATGTTTTGACTTCTTCACTTCATCTTTCCAATTCTTAATCATTTTTTTCACCAAATTGACAATTTCCGCATTTTTAGAAGAGCGAAATTTGTTCACAGCAACACCAACTTTGGTCTCCTAGAATTAAGGTTAGTAACGCACTGGCTCATCTGAAGGCTTCTGGCCATATAATCAATCCCCCGACATTTAATGATGCGCAAGAAATATGCTACTATGGAAAAACACGAAAATAACGTACCCTAAGAAGTGATTCACTAGCCTTCACTCCCTCGTCCAAACTCTTCAAAATCTCAAGAATGGTCTTATCTTCTTGAGCTTTCTCGAGATTCGAAACGGCTGTTTTTATTTCTTTCGAATTCATTGTGTACTAATAACTATATAAATATATATATATATATATATATATATATGTGTGTGTGTGATTATTTATTTAAAAAAACTTGCTATCACTTGTTATAAATAGCTCTTAGGATACCTGTCACAACAAATACTTGAATATCCCAATTTCAAAGCCTTTTTGTACGTTTATAATATATCTTTGCCGCTCTTCACTCATTATTTACTATATCAAAGAAAAAATTTGGCCAATTTTCATGAATTTTCACCGCTTATGTAATTGATGACCAAGCACACTAAAAAGCATAAGTAGTAGTATAAAGAATGAAGAAATTATGGAGAATCTATGGTGTGTTTGACCGATGTCAATGAGTAAATTGATAAAAAAAGATTAAAGAAGTTTTAAGAGTTTTACTTTAAGGTCTTTTGTCAAAAGCATATTTATTAGGGCAGTGTAACAGTAATGTACTATTAATGTAATAGTATGGAGTTTTAAATGAAAATGTCTATGAGTGAGTGTATTTACACTGGTTGGAAGAAGTAGTGTCCAACTTTTCCTAATCAAGATGACGTTTGTATTGATTATGATCTTATTTTACCCCTAGTAAGAATTATATTGATTATATAGTGATTCAATGTCCAGTACGCATTATATTAATTATATACTAACCCTATTGGTGGTAAACTTCTGTATGCTTTTATTCCTATGGTTTGCTTGACTGGATATACTAAACCGCTTTTAGGTACTGTTTAAACCACTATTTAAGACTCTATTTCACCATGTGTTTTAAATTTATTCCATCCTTTTACAAAGTCAGTTACGTTTTGTTTCATTCTCCGTTCAAGACAAATCCATCTCAATATTACTGGCCCCAAGTAAGAATTATATTGAGTATACCCTAATAAGTGTTCCAAATTGCAAGGATATTCTAGAAAACTAAATGACACTCATTACTTTGAAAAGTTTCTTTTACCGTATTCTTCAAATATGACGAAAGCAAAGTTTGTTTAATCTCAAACAACTCATAAAGTCGATTGTTCCGAACTATTAAAAATCTTTTAGTAAAATAACCAATTGAATAGCATTTTCTTTAAAACTTATTATCTTAATAATGATATTTTATTTTTCGAGCCCAATATCAGTTTCTTATGTACACACTATGCCTAAGGGGAATTGGTAAACCCAATCATCTCCTGTTGATCATAATCTTCTCACCCAATTGGTTGAAAGTAAGCACTATTGGCCTAGGCCGTGTTTCAGACGATTAAACTTGCTTGTTCAGAAAATCGAACCCTTGGGCCTGTTTGAGAGTACTATCTGCTAAATACGCTGCGCAGTGACCAACTTATTATTTTACGAATGAAAAACAATTCAACTTACAAACCAGATACAGAATGCAATAACCGAGTTTTCCTTAAGTTTGAAACCAGATAAACAACTAAAGACAATGAACACAGAAGTGAAAAATGAGTATATAAATATTAGCGAGAAAAAAAAAAGAGAAACAATCAAAACAAGAGTCATAGCAATTAAACCAACAAGACAGCGTTGACACATCCGTCTCTGTCAGGTTCGTTAGTAATTTGGGCATATTTACCCCAAACGACTTTACCACCAGGAGTGACCATACCCAACTCACTAACGTTGACCTCGATGATAGTACCTTTGGTCAAGACACCCAATTGGGTGTACATAGGACTTTGAGGGTTTTTCTTGACACCCAAGATTGGAAGAAACACAGTGACTCCCAATTCAGGATGGGTGACATTCGCTTTCTTCTGTCTGAGGGCAGTTGGCCGTATAATTCTCTCCAATTTGGCCGGTTTTCTGGTAAAGTTGTCTCCCACAAAAGTGTGTTTAGTGATCATTCTCTTCCAAGCCTTCTTTTTGGTTTTCTTACCGGTCTTGACAACCTTGAACATTTCTTCCTCACTGATACCTCTAACCTTAGGAAGAGGCACTGAGAACTTGTCGGCCTTTTCCAATCTTTTCTGTTTGATAGAAGATGAAATAGCCTTTGCTGTATTGTTCTGTTGACGGTCCAACAAATATGTAGGCAATGCTTCGCCTTCGTCGAGTTTCGGTTTCGAAGGGCCCTTGAGCTTGCTTTCCTCATGAGCTTTGATCTTCTTTTTCATTTCAACCTTCTCATTACGACGTTTCTTAGCATACTGTTTACCTCTCCAACCAGTCAATCTCTTGGCATCTTTAGCAACCCGATGTCCCTCACGAGCCGCCCGCTTTCTCTTTCTTTCTTCATGGTCAAGTCTACGACCATGCTGCTTTATATGTTGCTCAATATACTCGTTTTGAGGCATCTTTAATGGGCTGGTTATCTATTCTAGTTTCTGCCTACTTGTAAGTGAAAAGTTTATAGGTGAAATATATGAAAAAAAAAAATTTTTTTTTATGCAGACGTGGCCGGGTAAACGATGAGGTCAAAAATTTTTTTTTACTATGCACGTTACAGTATAGGGACAGCATACTGATTTAAGTATGAAATAATATGATATTTTGATGGCAGTAGAAGTAGAAGTATATATTAAGATTTTTTTTTGATAAAAACATGTCTGAAGAAACTGTGGATGGATTGTTAAAGACGATCAGGGCTTCTGCGGAGTCAGCAGAAGAAAGTGTTAGAAAGTTAATAAATGATATAAATAATGACGATAAAGGCAAGATACCGTCGTTTTTGGAAACTGCTAGCAACGATAAGACTATTGGGGGCGTGAGCTTGTTATCTTTGAAAAACAACTCTTTGTTATCGTATGTCAATAGTGTAGCTCTTTTGATGTTACATAAAGTTGACGAAGTAAAAAATGTTCTTGAAGATGATAGTAATGAGTCTGGCAAGAAAACAAAAGACTATGCCATAAATAATACCATTACTCAACGGGTGGTACTAGAAAGAGGTGTTAAGGGCCTCGAAAAAAAAATACAGTACCAATTAGATAAACTTGTGCGTAGTTATAACAGATCGCTTGATAATGAGAAGAAGAAACAGCAATCTGGAGTAATTGCTAAAGAACGTAAAGCAGAGAATTCCGAAGAAGAACAAGAAGATGAAGACGAAGAAGACAGCGATGCTGACCTTAATTTCAAACCTAATGCGTTTGCTCTTACGGCAAAAACTAAAGGTGAAAAGAACAATAAAGACGAAGGTAAAGATGGTGAAAAATATAGACCTCCAAAGATATCGGCAGTTGCCCCACCAGTTTCAAGACCACTTCGGTCCGAAAACGAAGGCAAAAGCAGCAACCGTAGACGTAAGCTACAGTCAATGGAAGAATATATCAGAGAACACGGCGATGCACCTAGCGTGGGTTATTCTATTGGTTCCAACATTCTTGATCATGGTAGAGGAGGTATCAAGACAACCAGAGATAAGGAAAAGGAAGATAATGTCACGCGATACGAAGAAGAGAACTTTACAAGATTGCCTACAGCTGCTACCAAGAAAACCGCCAAAGAGAAAAGAAAACAAGAGGAGAACATTTTTGGTGGTGAAGATTTTAGCATGTTTGGAACAAATAGAAGCTATGAATCATCTTCAAGAAAAAAAAGACCAGCTAGTGCGTGGGATCGTGCTAAGAGACGTAGAACGTGAAGCAACAGGTAGATTAGGCTATATATCATTGATTATATACGTTGGCTTGTGGTATGATATATTGTAATTGACACTTTAAGCCGTTGGGCCGTATGGATCAGTGGCCAGTGCTCTTTGAGAAGAGAAAAAATACCATAATTCCGCAGATAGTGCTCTCGGAGAAGATTATGATAAACAGGGCATGATTTGGGCTTTACCAAGTCCCCTTAGACTTAGCACGTCTACGAAACTGACATGTACTGGGCTCGAAATATAAGATCTTATTATTATATTGTAATTGACACTCTAAGATTATGATAGTCTTTTATGGTCCTAAATTGTGGCTTGTAATTAGAAACATTTGGAATCATTTTGACAAGGCTGATAGCTGTACGTTGTTTGATTAGTCATTTGAAATATAATAAAATTTTTAATTTGCTATTGAACAAAATATAATAATTATTTGCTATTTGTATCAGCATAATAATTATTAGCTTTTTATTGGGCCCAATGAATTGATTAAATTCTTTAACTTGTCTTTTTTGTTTTAGAGAGTCTGCAACGTTTATGAGCTTAGCTTGGAAGACTGGCTACAACTACGTGAAGATGTATATCAGTACAGGTGCAAGTCAGTGCTGCCACGTTATTGAAAAATGTTGGTGGAAAGCCTACAGAAAAACCATTTGTTTTTAAAATTCCAAGTCTATTTGGTTTGTACGTCGCTTTTTTGTCAATCTCCATAGAGCTGAAGCTTAAAAGGTGTTTATTTGGTGAATAATCCCAAAATAGGACTCTTGGTAAGTGTTCTTGAGGTATATTGCGTTTTATAGCATAGCGCGTAAAGCTTTATTACTCATTATTTGAGATTTCCTTATGTTTTTGCTCAAGATTTGACATTTTCCATCCTTTTGTTTGTTGTAAAGTTGCCAATCTCGGTTTATGATGTTTATGACATTTATAAATGCCTACACTTTGAGAAATGATAAATTTTTCTTTGGATTTTTACATTTCCCACTACTTATGAAGGTCAATAGTTTAAAACTAATTCAATATTTAATAACTCAATAGATAGAACATAATGATACACAATACAAAGCGCCAGTATAGCATTTAAGAGCTCATAATTAGTATTAATCAATTGCCATATACAGCTAGCCTTCTTCCAATATTTAACCTATTTACACTCTTAAAGGCTCTTTTTCCCCAACTATTTACACACTCTTAAAAGCTGTACAATCACTATCAATACAATCGTCAAACTCACAACATTATCAACAATGTTTCGATCTTAAGAGTATAGGAACGGACGGAAAACAGTGCCGTTGGAACAACGTGGGGCGAAACACACCTGCCATACAAAATTTTTCTCCGCGGACGATCGATGATGAGAAGGAACCGAGAAGGAACATAAACAAGAATCAAAGCAAACAAAGGTTGAATGGTTGGAGTCGGATATTGCAGTATTTGAATAGA
Source organism: Saccharomycopsis malanga (assembly GCA_004014935.1). Taxonomy (NCBI): domain Eukaryota; kingdom Fungi; phylum Ascomycota; class Saccharomycetes; order Ascoideales; family Saccharomycopsidaceae; genus Saccharomycopsis; species Saccharomycopsis malanga. Next base: position 2,209,752 of record CP025321.1, read on the forward strand.
ATTATTATAGTTGTGGAAAAGATATTTGATAATACAGATTTTGAAAGGTGTGAATTATAAAAAAAAATTCGCAATTGCCATAATATCACCAATAGTTGACTACCCACAATGCAGTGTATAGCGCCATGGATTCCTGCGTTCAAAAATGGGCTTTCTCAAGAGGTTGAGAACTTTATAACCTTTTCGTTTGCCACTATTGATGCCAAAAAGCTTGTTCCGCATGTGAGAACATGTGTTTATAGAGGCTTTTTATTTGACGACGAGTCGACAAACTCGATTATTTTCACCACCGACGTCAGATCCATGAAATACGACGAGCTTCTCCATAACAACAATGTCGAGGCTTGTTTTTATCTCCGCAAGTCCAACAAGCAGTTCCGTTTGAATGGAACAGCAAAGGTCATCTCCACAAGTCAAAACTTGTATCCCAACATAACGCTTCCGGATCTTGCCAACAAACCTTATGAAGAAGAGTCTGACAGCGAGGAGCTGTTGGAAGATGACGAAAACCATATACAGAATGGAAAACTGCAAAAAATACGCCATTTCCATGACTCAGACGACCAGACAATTGGCCATCCCGTGCTCCATAAAAGCGGCTCCACTTGTCAAGTCTTCCAGAGCTTCAACAAATATTACCAAGAGCCCAAAAGCCAATCAACAAGCCCGCCAATCGCCGATACTGCCGGAGTCATAAATGCCCCGTTGAATTATCCTCTCTTTTCCAAATTCTCACTGGATAAAATCCAAAAGGAAATGGAGTCAAATTCTCTCAACGAGGTCTTATCCAATAATCCTGAAATCTTGTATCCGCCCACCATAGACGAATACAAGGCCGAATTCGACCGCTGCTGGGAGTTTTTGTCCTCAAAATCAAAATCTGCTTTCAAAAACCCAAGACCCCGTACTATCATGACCGACGATAAACGTAAAATGATAGATAGAATCTCTCGTGGCGTGGACGGCAAAAACATCAACGAGGGCCAAAAAGAAATGGCTGTCGTTGTGATCTTGGTAAATAAAGTCGACTTCTACAAAGACAGTTACGGAAATTCCAAACGTTTAATCTACGAAAGAGTCAACTTTGACCAATGGAAAGAAAGTGAGGTTGTTCCTTAGCCGTATATCAAAATCTGTCTATTCATCGTCGGTTGGTCATACCCTCTTGTCACTTTCTTTTTCTTATAAATATATACTTCCCTATTCCTGGCTGGCTTGTATAATGGCTGGGTAATGTTTAATGATAGTGTTTATGTTGAAAACATGTAGTAGTTTTTCGTTATTTGTTACTATTGATTTGAGCGTATCGTAGTGTTAAAGTTTACCTTCATATTAACAAGAAATCAGGACATTTGGTACATTGATTGTATTCAAGATATTCTGTAATACTATTGGTATTTGTTTTTTAATTTCATGTTAGCAGAACTTGTGCAACATAGTTTTTACTTCTACTTTTCTTCTATTCCAAGCAAGATATTGATACTAGCGTATCTAGCAGTACCAGTCAAATTCTTGTTTTCACTGTAAGGGATATGCATGAAAGTGACCTGATCTCTGTATTTTTTGGCCAACCCAAAGTCAATGACGCTGACTTGGTTTGATCTTCTTCCAGTGCCCATCAAAAAGTTGTCTGGTTTGATATCTCTGTGAAGAAAAGATCTTGCGTGGATGTATTCTATACAGCTAAGAAGCTGATCCGCCAAAAGCAAGTCGGTTTTGTATGAGAATCTTCTGTTACAATAATTCATATGTACTGGGCTTGAAATATATGACATTATTATTATTAATATTGAACAAATCCTCCAAAGAAGGACCAAGCAAATCAATCACCATACAATTGAATTCACAATCTGTTCCGTAATATCTAACAAAGGGGACACCTTTTTCAGCTGCCAACTAATTCATAATGATATGCTTTAATTATGTGCCTATAATGAATGACCTTTCCAGCCTCTTTTGTAATACATGTATGTCGAGCTTTGAAAAATCCATTGCTTTGCTTCAAATAGTCTTTCATAGATCAAAACTAAATATAAAGAACATAGGCATTGAATTCCTAACAGTACTCCTTGGCAGGTACAATCGCCTGTCAGTTCTCAGCCATATCAAACCAAGAAATATACATGTGTATGATTCAAAAAATACAGGGAGAGAATTAAACACCGCTACAAGACAACTAACAAGGAGAATATACAAGATTTTGATAATAATGCTCTATATACATGATACTAACAACTCACTAACGCACTGCAGCATCTCCAAGTTCACTGACGAAAGCAATGTAATCTTTCTTATTAATTTCAACTTTGCCCAGATTCTGAACAGCCTCGTGGACTTCTGGGTCCACCAAATACCAGTATTTCTCTGGGAACGCTACGAATTCATCTTCTCCAGTGCGGATTCCAGCCATTATAGTGCTCAACTTGCGCACGTCTTTGATCTTCTTCCATTGTTGTGGAATCTCTGCCTCATTTTCAGCAGTTGGTTCAAGAGGTCTAAACACCAACGAGGCGCCCAATTTTGATTTCAAAGGTGCTTTCACAAGCTCCACGTTGACTTCTCCCTCGTCGTATTCCTTCTCTGCAGCAAGAAGCATGGCTTCAGACTTGACACCTCTCATTTTAGAGCTTTTCAAGTTATTGACAAGCACAATCTTGGTACCAAGCATCTCCTGCTTCGCAACAAACAGCCTGAGACCACTGCAAATAGTCAAGATATTGGCATTTCCTGGCGTATCTTCGGCCTCAGAATACTCATTGACACTCTCATCCACTGACACTTTGGAAACATAGAGTTTATCTGCATCGGGATGGTCCTGGACATTAATAATTTTGCCCACTTTGTACTGAAGAAGATTCGGAGCTCCCGTAACAGCAACACTTGAACTATACCGCTTGAATGTAAGCCCCAATGGCCGCAGCAATCTAAACATTTCTGGTTGTGGGCTTCACCTGTTTCCATACTTACAAAACATCTACATCTCTTATATTATATACCATTTCCATGGGTACCAAATTTTTCACACCTCCACAACCTCACACGTGCGCAACATCCAGACACCCCAGAGTGAAAAATTGACAGGGCGTGCCAAGGCCAACCGGCAAAGCGAGACCTGGAGAGTGAAAAGTTTGAAGATCTGACTGGACTACATGCTCTGGGTGGATAATGACGGTAATTATCTCAGCTGTAGCATGAGGCTTTTGTAGAGTGGTAATGTAGACTCGTTTTGGCACGTTTTTAGTAGGGAAAAGGGGTGGGCAATCGTATTTCAGCTCATCGCAATGCCCGAGGAGGTTGAGTTTCTGAGAGAATTCCAGCGACATTTCCTTATTGGGTGGAGCGTGCCAGATGAGGTCATCTTTGATAGGCTGATCACTAACGAAATAGTGCAAAAATCGTCCGTAGTAGCGATGGTGTTCTGCCACCACGCTAGTTAAGACCGCAACTAGCGGCTCTAAGCATCGGGGGCCTGTGATGCCTCGAGGCGTGTACTGTGTACTAAAAAATTTTTTCCAAGTATATAAGAGCAAATAAATTTGTACAGGTCTAGTGTATCTAGGGCAATTGTTGAGTAATACATATCAAACTATCGGAAACTGACCTGAAAAAGGATTTTCAAAAAGGATTTTCATTCTTTCTAAGCTCTCCACTAGCGACCAGCCAAAACGGTATCCAAGAGTAGTTATACCGTTTGAGGATTTTAGCGAGGTTGGTTGATCACATAATCATCAGCCTTATTGCTATATATATATACAAGATTGTATAGTATAGGCTATTTTCAAAAAAACATACTTTCAATAGACAAGAGAACAACTATGAGCCAAGTACTTTCAGCCTCACAACATTCAATATTGAAAAACTCCGGTGGTCGTCAAGACCAGAACCACACTGGTGAGAAAATACACCGCAGAGTATCGTTCGAAACAATTGACATTGCCCCAATCACTGAGCTGTATAGAGACTTTATGAACAACACTCGACAGCGCGATGTCAATGCATATCATAAATTGACCAATCCATATTATCTTGCACCGTCTTTCAATAAGCCCTTTCTTAACTATGATTTCAAGACAGCCAACTACTCCAAGAAGGCCACAGCAAACACCTTTCTAGTGCTATTGAAACTAAACGTTCCAGACGAACATCATCATCACCATCACCATCGCCAAACATCGGTGGTTGACGAATTGTCTATCCAGACCCTTATATATACTATCAACAGATTGGCCAAGGATTGCGACGAGATTTTCATTCTCTCTGTCATCAGCAAGTTTGACTTCGAATACCAAGGCAAAGGGTTCTATCTAGCAGACTCAGAGCGTCAGAAGTTCAAGAGCATGCTAGATAACGATTTGGTGCCTCTACTTAAATCTAGAGTGGTTGAGGCTTTGCCAAACTTTGATAAAAACTTTTCAATCAGCCTCAATCTTGTGTTTGATCAAAATGTGACGTTGTCTATCCAAACAGCTATCATTGATTTCAGCCCCAACATGGTTATACTCAGCCATCATGAAGACGACGAAGAGTCTTCCCGAAAACCAAGATTTCTACAATTCATTTCAAACAGCAACTCCATCACAAATTACTGTATGAAAAAGCTCAACATCCCCATAATTATTTTCACAGAAAACACAATAAAACCATATCGTATTCCAAATGATTCGTCTTTTCTCATAAGTCGTAGCATCGACGAAGAATTGGCAACTAAAACAACTCCAGAACCCACTATTTCAAATACGATATCATCAATTCCTGAATCTCAGGAAGATTATTATGTCAACCTAATAAAGTCTGTCCCTACAAACACAATTCCTGAATCACGGTCTGCCTCCAGATCTCGTTCAAGAATAAGAAGTGGAAATACCACTCCAGATGGTATAGGAAGCAGAAGCAGTTCATTGCTTCGCAGCCGTAGCCGCAGTGCTGCCAGAAAGAACCGTTCATTAAGTCCTTCCTCTCCTTCCGCAACCTCCAGTACAAATAATACTCTATTGGGAGGATATCTGTTGTCACCTTTCCGAAGCTCTGATATACAACCTTCACTAAGAAGCAATGATTTCAGCACTTTGGCTCCTCATAAAAGTGCAGATGCTGCCTTTTTGCAGAAAGCCAAAGGCTCAGAAAAATCATCTTCAAAATCGAAACTTGCAAACTCTAGCATTAAAGAGGAAGATGGTAATGATGACATCAGGGAAAAATTGAAAAAAAGCTTTCCAACATTTTCAAAGTTCAAAAACAAACTCAGTAAAAGCTGAATGTGTCTGGACTATAATTCGCTTTAATACTTACAACTTCAATTAATGATAATATCATATATTTTAAGCCCAGTACATATCAGTTTCGTACAACTTTAATTTGAATGATTTATTTTTTTAGACATTTTATCCATTGACTACGAAAGTTTTATAGTTTTAATGAATTATTTACGAGAGATTATTAATCTGTAAGTGACATACCAGTCATAATTAGTAAGCTAAGCTTACATAAAAAGCATAGTACATAGATGTACAATAGGAAATAGTTGCAAATAAATTTAGATGTAGAACAATAATAAAAGCAGTCAAACCTATAGCAATACAAATATCTGCTCCAATGTATTTAGCAGCTAAAACTAACTGCATAGGTAACACTCAAAAGTAAGTTCTATATGACGATAGATCTTACAACACCACTCATCAGAGTGGTTAATAAAAAAAAAGTTGGTCGCGACAACTCAAATGATAGTCAAGTATCCAACGAGATGCTATCTGGCAGGCCTCCACCGTGGGTGGTTCGCTGTGCTGAATTGCTTCCCTCCAGCGGTAAATCCACTTCTTTGCAGGCAATCTTTTATGCTGACTACTCAAGCTAAAAGAACGCCCACCACGGGGATCGAACCAGACATGCTCAGCTGATAAACACCTGAACCATCACTCATAATGCGGTCACTTCCGACAAAAGCCATCACAGCGAAAGTCTTTTTTTCTGACTTCACCATAGGTGAATCGCGGTAAACCATTTAGGGGTGGGTGGGGTGATCTATCAAAAAACATCACATGTATTGCTTGGTACCATTATTATGGTATATCATATAAAGAGTATGGAGCAACCTGATGAATTGTAATATTGCGACCAATTGACTTTTCATTGAAATATCGAGCATTTGGTAATCACAGCTGAAGCACATTAAATCGCAGAAAAATGACTACCCGCTTATTATCATCAAGATCTACTCAAGAGATTACCAAGCTTGCTAAGAATCTTGTTCCGCCCTTGCTACCCAAGTTTTATAAAGGCCAATTGGGAAAGGTGTTAGTTTTTGGTGGTGAGTTCAATGGCGCGATTTTCTTTGCTGCTGATGCTGCTGCGAAAACAGGCGCAGATCTTGTCCATGTTGTGTGCACTCGTGATGTTGCCCAGGTGATCAAGAGTTATTCCCCAGATTTGATGGTCCATCCGTATTTAATTGATACTATCAACGAGAACGAGAACGAGGATGAGGTTATCGAGTCCAAAGTATTGCCCAAAGTGTTGCTGTTGCTCGACCGAATTGATGTAGTGGCTATTGGGTCTGGTTTAGGACGGGGCTCGATAAATTTGAAGACAGCAGAGACGGTTATTAAAGAAGTCATGAAACGAAAACTTCCAATTGTTCTTGACGCAGACTCTTTGTTTTTGCTATCTAAAAAGCCTGAGATTATTCAAGGATATGACAAAGCCATTTTGACGCCTAACGTCATGGAATTTAAACGTCTCTTTGAAAAAGTGGAGAAAAGCCACAGTTTCAAGCCCGCAGAAGATCCGAAGGATCCTTCCAATGCTATCAAACTTTCTAAACTTCTTGGTGGTGTTACAATTGTCCAAAAAGGTGATGCCGACATTATTGCGAAGAACGACCACTATCTCATTAGTGATTCTCAGGGATCCAATCGTAGATGTGGAGGTCAAGGGGATACTCTTGCTGGAGCTCTTACTACATTTGTAGCATGGGGCGAAAAATATCGTGCAAAATTATGGGATCACGATAACAGTGTTCAAGATGAATGGATTCCTTTGTTGTCTGCCTATGCCGGAAGCTCAATTGTTAGACGTTCATCTTTGTTGGCATTTCAAAAAAAGAAGAGATCAATGCAAGCCACTGATTTGCACGATCAAGTGGGAAAAGCATTTGAAGAGATATTCGGCCCTACAGAGTTTGGTCCTAATGATTCAAACTTGTAATGGAGGTTATAATAATGAGATAATGTGATTTGGTAATTTAGTAACGATTTTTTAATAACTTTTGTTAGCATTTTTGTCAAGTTATTACTAAATTGCATCAGTTTTTAGTAGTGATCTTCGTTGAAATACAAGAGAAAATTTAGTTATTTGGTCCTAATGATTCAAACTTGTAATGGAGGTTATATAAGTGAGACAATGAGATCTGGTAGTTTCATAATGATCTTTTATTAATAATAATAATTTTTTAATAATTTTGATAATGTTTTAATAATGTTTTGATAACTTTTGTTAGCATTTCTGTCAAGTTATTACTAAATTGCATCAATTTATAGTAGTGATATTTATTTAAATACAGGAGAAATTTATTTAGTTAGGCACAAATATTACAGTGTTCTTCATATTAAACTCATTCTTAAATTTTAACATCGATAAATTACTTCTTAAATATGTCTTCGTCTTACGTGTTACGAGCATAACATTATTTGGAGGATAGGACATCTTGATGGAATGGGCCATACCAAATATAACAATTGTATAAAAAATTCTACTAGTAAATTGTAACCAAGAGTTATATTATTTACCTTTTTCCCATATGTTGTAGATTCATCAATCGTCTCAAATCTTTCAAGTTTTCACTGTAAGACATGATTTTGAAAACAAATGATAAGATAGCGGCAACTGGTGTTTATTTATAACTACGATTGAATATTACAAAAGCTGACAAATATGTAAAGATAACCATATATTCTACATAATGAAAAGGTCCAATTATACGAGCAAGAATGTGTTACAGTTTAATAACATACTTTTTTCAACGGGCTAAAAAATGCAATTAACAGTGCGACTTTTCCTATTTTTTCCCCCCGATATATATATATATATATATTTCAACCTTCTAGTATTATCCGTTTGTTCACGCTTGTCCTTTTTTACTCTATTCCATCTATCAGTAGGGATTCCTAATTCAAGACCAACCAATTGATAGGCCTTTTGTTAATATATAACGACGCACTGTGGTAAAATGTCCGCTGACAATATTGACAGTTCTGAATCAGCCGAAAGTCTTGTTGAACCAACATTGAACTCCATCTATGATTCCAAATTGCTCCTTGACGAAAACGACAAGGATAACGATGTCTATAACCATTTGCAAGAGGATATTGCCAATTCAAGCTCTAGTCGTATAGCTCGCATTGCCAAATTGCAAACCAAGAATAGACCGCTCTTGAAAAAACTCAGAGATAAAAACTATTTGACTTCTCTATTTGGAAAGACATTTATATTAGGTCTTTCTGGAATTGTGTTTGTCATCTTGAGTGAAAACATTCATGACAATAACATTCTTCTAACGTCTCATGTTGTGTATCGCCCTTTTATTGTTTCCTCCAAAATTGTCAATGCTTTGGCATTTGACCAGCTGTCAGAACAGCCTGTTCCCAGCGTATATGTAGGTTTTTTTTGGGGTGTTTTGCTTGGTGTTATCCAGCCGTTATTAGACCTGATCTTCCCTAAATCTTTTACTCAGAAATTGTTCCATTTCACCAAAGGCTCTTCGACTTCTCCTCTTGGCGATTTCCCTTCGATTGTCAGATCCATAATTGTTCTCCTTGGAATCTCTTTTGGTCTACGTAAAATCGATTGGGAAAGCACTTTACAAGCTTCCATTGCTTTTAGTTTGTTGAATCCTTGCGTGTGGTTGTTGCTTGATAGCACCATCTCCGGCTTTATTGGTTGTTTGGTGTTTGCCATCATTTCTACTGCTTTGGTGGTGGTGTTTGATGACAATTCCATTGCATCCGTGGCTAGCATCACAAGTAATGAAAACTTGGCTTTGAATTTGTTCACCGCAAGCTTCTTTTTCTGCTCGTTGTTGATTTATGGTAAATTGGGAAGATTTCTTTTCCTGGATTAAATAGCCTACTTTAATTATCACTCTTGTGTTAAGAAATCGTATTATTTTCTTTCTTATATTTGTAGGTGCTTGTGTAGTTTTGTTTATGGTATTGTTGACTATTATAAGTATCCAATAGTACAGCCATTTTTACACATAACAATATAGGTCAACTGTTTTTATTAATACTGATGTATACGATGCTCAAATAGACTACAATAGATTAATAAGTTATTGAAGAATGTTCAAAAAATGATAATTCGCAAATAAGCAAATCGTCCATTACTGAGAAACATTATGAAGACTTTATGATATATTATATTGGTTGAATAAGTATTTGAACCAGGTGTAGAATGACAAATAGCTCTTTCATGACATATATTTTGTGACTTGTTGATTAATGCCGGATTATTGTTGACTTTACAAAGTCTTTGAGCAAAGGATATTTACTCAACTCAACTATACTATACTATACCATGATCATATAATTCGAGCCCAGTAAATATCAGTTTCGTAGATACACGCTATTTCTAAAGGGACTTGATAATAATAATACCTTATATTTCGAGCCCGGCAGATATCTGTTCCTTATGGACTCTAAAAAGACTATTAGCCATTGTACTCTCCTGCCAGTTCCTTTTCTCTTCTCTGAGAGCACTAACTAGTAAGCCATCTGGCCCAGTGGGTCTCAAATCTACTATACTATAAAAAAGAGTTGTTTGATTAAACTACTAATTTGCACCCACTTACAAACAAGTGCGTGGAAAAATGTCTATTAGGATAAGATGAATAATATGTGTCTAGAAACTAAAACAATGGACCGGATAAAAAAATATTAACGAGATAAAATATATAGATGCAAGGAGAAAAAACGAGAGCAATGGAAATTGTGAATAATATTAAATTTCAAGAAACTTGTACTTTAGATAAACTCTATCGACTTTGTTCAACAATTCTTGTTTGTATGTTTCGTCAATCCACGAGCCCAAAATGCTGTTTTTCGCAATGGTACACCAAGTTTGCAAGCTGAAACCAAAATGTCTGTGGATTTCTACGTAATTATCCAAAATGTAGCCATTGAAATAGGCAGGGTCGTCTGAATTGATACTGAAAGGGACATTGGCATCGATGAATTTTTGCAAAGGAAGATCCGAAAGGTCTTTCACTACTTGCAATTTCAAATTTGATATTGGACAAACCGAAAGTAAGGTACGGTTTTCAGCTAAACGAGCAATCAAAGCATCGTCTTTTATGGAATTGATGCCGTGATCGATTCTGGTTACTTGCAACAAGTCAAGAGCACTTGCTACGTAATCTGGGCCGCCTTCTTCACCTGCGTGGGCAGTCAAGCCAACATCAGGGAACTTTGTTCTGATCTGTTCGTAGCATTTGGTGAAAAGAGACGGTGGAAATGGCTTTTCCGAAGAGTCAAGCCCAAGCCCATGAATCGCACCACTGGAATAATGCTCGTGGGCCATTTCAAGGGTCTCATGGCAGTTTTGAACAGGCAAATGTCTAAGCAAACACATGATCAATTTGGAAGTTATCTTAAGCTCTTTTTCTGCTTTGAAACATGCCTTTTTGAAGCCATTGAGAAACGTTTCAAACTTGACATCTCTGGACAAATGGCCCTGTGGATCAAAGAACAACTCAATATGAACGAGCCCCTGGGTGGCTGCAAGCTGGAAGTAGTCCCAAGCAAGCTGATAGAAATCTTCTTCATCTTTAAGAACATTCATGCCTATATAATAAAAGTGTAAGAAATCGTCCAAATCTGCAAACTGATCATAACGGGCTTTCAACGCCTCGGGACTCTTAGGAAACTCTTCAGGAAGAGCAACATTATGTTTCTTGATTAAACTGAAAAGTAGCTGGGGAGAAAGAGTACCTTCCAAATGAACATGATGCTCACACTTTGGTAACTCTATCAAAAACTGCTTGGTGATATCGTCACACTGATACTTGACTGGCATTTTGGTGACCAACAAAGAGTTCCAACAAACAAAAGATATTGACAGCAAAATCTCAATAGTGAAAGAAAACAAAACAAAAATTTGCATTTACTTAGTGTTTGCTAAAAAAAAAATTTTTTTTCTGCTTTTTATTTTTTTTCTCCGACGATAAGCCGCATAAAGTTTAAGGCAGAATGCGGCATATCGATTTATTTGGAAAGGTTTCCGTTCGTGGATTCCATGGTCCAAGACGAGTCTTTATCGTAATTGTGACATTATTTTTGATTGAAAATGATTACAGGATGCCGTGGGATCATCAAAGAGACATTTCTTGACTCATTCTAAACAGTATTCCATAGGTGAACTCCAACGAATTGTATATCATAGCTCATGATGTCATGCGGTGCCGCGTGAATATGCTTGAAAGGCTGCAGGAAAAACGGCGTTTTCTAGTGTGATGCGCTGAAAAATTCAGCCTAGCGCGTAGTTTCCATATGATCGTCACGCTCTGCTGTGACAATCACATGGCAGAAGCATGGATCTTGATCTTGAAAGATTATAGTAGATGTCAAGTTGATGATTTATAGGCATACAAGCCTGCGAATAAAGCATGATTTCGTATTGTCGTTTATAAGGATAATAACCTAAAATTTATAGTTTTTTGCTTCAATATTGATTTAGGATTACAACGATAAAACTCTTTCAACTCAATTGACATCACGTTGTATTAAAAACTAAAACTTATCTTATAATTATTGGCAAAATAGCAGCCTAAGTTTATCACCATACACAGAGGCTATATTACAACATAAGAATTTAATAAAACAAATCAGAAACTAGAACAGCGAAAAAACGAAAAACCAAAATCTAAGTAACATTCAACCAGTTGCAACTTTAAGTTGATGAATAAGACTAAAAGGCTTATCAAAACGGAGTCCCCTAAATCGAGGTATAAAGCTTATTATACCCACATTACGCTTTACCGAGCTCCATAAAATATTCAATGTATAGCGGAAGTTGGAATATGCTAGTTTGTCAATATATAATTATCACTATCGAATACGAGTTCCTCTGAGAGCCTATAATGAACCATGACTTTTTTTTAAATCTTGAGATGCGTGTTTCTTAGAAATTGAAGCTCATTCAAATCCTGGAAGAAACATAAATAAATTCCAAAGCAATCAACAACTATGGAATAACGCCTAGAAATAAATAGAGGCTCCCTGACATGTGGAAAACATGATTTTCAACAAATTCTGTGTTTTTTTCGCCAAAATTACACTGTCTCATTATTAAATAATTTTTAGTGGACAAATAGCAAAACAAAGTGCATTAAATAAAGCTCTGGATCTTACAGAGTATAAAAATATAGTTTTTGGGTGGTTTAGTTTGCTGCAGAGACTTAAGAATATGGTTTAAAAGAGTTAAAAGTTTCTCGAAATCGATAGTTTTCCGTTATATCAAATATTTATTCGCAAATCCCACATTTGTTATTGTAAATGGTACTATAATATTGGAAAAAAATCTAAAATGTTGGTGTACGTTTTCTCAAATTGAAATAACCGGGATAGCACTGATTTAATTCAATAAAATGTTTAATGACTACTCCAAAACGTCAACAGCGCGAATCGAGTCCCAAAACCTCAAGTGAGGAACGCCACACTTGTTTTGCGTGGCGCATGATGGCCGAACCAACTTGGCCACTGGGCAACAGTAAGCGATTGAATATAGACATATTTTTGAATTTCTTTGCTTTTCGAGAGTATGGTTTGGCAATATATATCAAAATTGCTAATTTTATAAGCATATATAAAAGGGGTATTGAATAATTCTTTGAGAGACACCACGCATTGAATTGAACTGTTTATGAGATCAGTATTGTTGTGGATAATAGTAGAAATACACACAAAGTATGGATTAAATGTTCAAATGTTACCGATAATGCTTCACATTGGTCGATAATAATAATAGTAATATCATGTATTTAGAGCCCAGTATATACCAGTTTCGTATATACGCGCTATGTCTAAAGGGGCTTGGTAAAGCTCAATCATGTTCTGTTGATCATAGAATTCTCACCCAATTGGTTGAGTACTTGACATTGGTCTAGTAAAAAGCAGTAAAAGTGTTGGTGCTGGGAAACGAATCCGTGTTTCTGGAGCTTTAGAATGTTAAACAGATTTATTATTTGCTTTATTTTCTAATACATTGATAAATTGATCATAGATAATGTAAGTCATGCATGATCTATAATATCGAAACAATCTTTTATATCGGCATCAATAATAAACTTTGTTTGATTAAAGATCTTTCAGAACTTAGATCATTAGGTATTGCTATACTCAAGGATTTACTAGCTTTTCTAAGCTTGTTAAAAAGTTTAATATTAGTTTTATCTATATTATTATTTGACTCTGGGGTTAACAACATCCCAATCAGGTCCTGTTGATCATAATTTTCTTATTTAATATATTGGAAATGCCAGTGGGCCATTTGAAACGCCTCTGAATCAATGTAGAGACCCATTTTATAGTGTCAAACCGAGATATCATGTATTTACACCTGAATAGGCACAAGGTGCACAGTAACACACTGGAAAGATATATATAGTATAATGAGACATACAAGTGATTAAGGCGATTTACCATCCACATGCAACCAGCCAAGATTGATGAAACCTTGCTGACAAGAGTAGGTTTCATCGATATAGTTTCTGGGAAGGTGGAGATTGGGCGAAAGACGGAAATAAGCGGAAGGTGTTTCGGACGTTACGGAATGTTACGGAAGCAAAAGCCAGGAAAAGCAGCTGATACAAGAATGTTTCACGTTGACAGAGAACGGTGGGATATCCATCCGAAGGGGCCATGGAAAAAAGCGTCATTTGCAAGAGTTTGCAAAAAAAGGACGGCGGAAAACAAACAAAGCCTCGGGGGCTTGCAACTCCAATTTCATCATAGCCTTGTCATGGAGCTGTTTCCACCTATATGGACTATAGTTTTATAGTTTTCCCATACAATAACGAACTTTACCGTTGATCATAGTGGCATGCATCCAGCGGCAGACCGCTGCAGACCGCTGCAGGCCGCGGTGCCAGTATATAGTGCAAATATTTCACCTGGATATATATAGGATATAAATGTCCAGTGGAAAATGGGTCCACACTTTGTAATTGTAAGAGTTGTGCGCACAATGGGGTCTCTAGTGCTTATACTTTTAGTTTTTGCGACATTTTCGGCGGCGTGGTCGCCGTCTGACTCGTATGCTCCGGCGGCGGTGCATTGTCCGGAAAACCGGTCTCTTATTAGAGAGGCCGACTCGGTGGGCAGTAGCGAGGCCTCGTGGCTCAAGACCAGACACACAGTAACAGACAGGGCCTTGAAAGAGTTCCTCACGCACAACACGTCGCTTGATTTCGACGTCAACAGCCTTCTCGACAGGCTCAACCGGTCGATCAATGTCGGACTCGCCTTTTCCGGGGGTGGGTACCGGGCCATGTTGTGTGGAGCCGGCCAATTGAGTGCCCTTGACAACCGGACAACCGGTGCGTTTGAAAACGGCCTCGGTGGTCTTCTACAGTCGGCGACCTATCTTGCCGGGTTGTCAGGCGGCAACTGGCTCACCGGAACCATAGCCTACAACAACTTCACCTCAGTCCAAGACATCTTGGACAATGACGACAATTCCATCTGGGACTTGAGCAGTGCCATCTACAACCCTGGCGGCGCAAACATCTTCAAGAGTGCGTCTGTCTTCAACTCCATGGCCGACGACATCGATGACAAAGAAGAGGCTGGTTTCAACACGTCCATTACAGACATTTGGGCCCGTGCCTTGTCTCAGCAGTTTTTCAACGACAGCCAGCATGGCGCAGCGTTGACGGTGTCGACATTGAGAGACGTCGATGTGTTCAAAAGTGGTAACATGCCATTTCCAATCCACGTGGCTGACGGAAGATACCCCGGAACCCGGATCATCAGTTCCAATTCCACTGTGTTTGAGTTCAATCCGTTTGAAATGGGCTCCTGGGACAAGTATTTGAATGCCTTTACGGATATCAAATATTTAGGAACCAATGTGACCAACGGCAAGCCAAACGACACCGACAAGTGCATTGGTGGCTTCGATAATGCCGGCTTCATCATGGGAACCAGTTCTTCGTTGTTCAACCAGTTTCTATTGCAGTTGAACACTACTGGATTGAGCGGCGCTTTGTACGATCTAGCCGAATCGATTTTGAACAAAATTGATAAACACGAGGACGATATTGCTGACTACACCCCTAACCCATTCTACAAGTCCAAATACGGCTCGTCCACCGATTTAAGTAGCAGTAAACACTTGTATTTGGTCGATGGCGGCGAGGATTACCAAAACATTCCATTGCAACCGTTGATCCAACAGAAACGAGACGTAGACGTCGTCTTTGCTTTTGACAATAGCGCTGATACCGACCAATATTGGCCTAACGGCACTTCCATGGCTTATACTTATGAACGACAGTTCTCTGGCATGAATGGCTCTGCTTTCCCTTATGTTCCCGATACAAACACTTTCAGAGCAGCCAATTTGACCGCAAGACCAGCCTTTTTCGGCTGTGATGCCGCCAATTTGACCAGCTTGTCCAACATCCCGCCATTGGTCGTCTACATTGCCAACAGACCTTTCAGCTACTTTTCCAACACATCCACCTTCAAAATGACATACGACGAAGACGAAAAACGTGGCATGATCAAAAACGGTTTCGAAGTGGCATCTCGTAATAACCTCACGTTGGACAATGAGTGGAAAACCTGCGTGGCCTGCGCAATTGTAAGAAGATCTCAAGAACGTTTGAACATTGATCAATCCGAAAAATGCAAAAAATGCTTTTCTCAATACTGCTGGAACGGTAAATACGATGAATCCTCTGCTGGTGTCAATTTCACTGAAAACGGTACCACCAACGGCGACGAGACCGGAAACAAAACGTCTGGATCTTCTAAAATTGTCTTGAAACCTAACAATCTCATTGCACTTCTTGTAACACTAATATCTTTCATGCTTGTGCTTTGATTGCCTTATTTGTCTTCATATTTATCTTATATTATACTCGTTTGAGATCCTACAATATTCATAATCATATCTACATGGAATATATGCTTTATTAGATCATACTTATAACAATACTTATACATTAACTTTCCAGTACTATAGAAAATGTTTGAAAGCTCTACTTTAAATGCGAATTTAAGGCAGCTAGCAAGAAGTGATCTTGCTCAGCATTTAAGACATCTTGAAATCATGTCTTTATACAAATCGCTGGGAAAAAAAGAATATACACGTGTGGATTGCACCGAGGTGACTCTATATGTTCTATATATGCTGCGGATGAAGGAATCACAATTCTGGCAACTGGTTGCTGTTCTCCTGTCTCTTTTGCTCGCCGTATTTCTTGATTCTGACAGCTTGGACCTTGATAAATCCAGTGGCATCTTCTGGCTGGAAACCAGTCAATTCGTCCATAGATGATTCAGTGGCATCGTAAAGCTTTTCAGTTTCAGAACATCTTCCTAAGATGACGACAGAGCCCTTGAACAAAGCAACTCTGACTACACCGTTGACAGTTTTCTGAGAGGGAGCAATCATGCTTCTGACATATTCACCTTCAGGAGTAAAATAAAGACCATTGTACAAGATTCTGGAGTAATTTACAGTAACAAAATTGTCTCTGATGGCTCTGACTTCTCTGTCCAAGGTCAAACCTTCCAAATCATTATGTGCAGATCTCAACAAAGTCAAACCTGGGGGTTCGTAACAACCTCTGGATTTGATGCCAATAAATCTGTTTTCGACAATGTCGATTCTGCCCACACCGTGTCTTCTGGCGAGCTTGTTAGCAGTCAAAAAGAGTTCGACTGTATCGGTGACTTCTTTCTTAGTTGCGCCATTGTCGTCTGAATATACAATTTTGGAGGGAAGGCCCTTGGTGAAATGTACTTCAATCGCTTCTGGCTCAGCTGGAGCAGCAGAAACAGGGTCTAAGGTCAATTACCACGTATCTTTTGGAGGAGTAGTAATTGGGTCTTCAAGAATACCAGCTTCAAAGGAAATATGAGCCAAGTTTTCGTCAGTAGACCATGGTTTGGCTTTAGTCTGAGTAACTTCAATTCCCTTTTGTTCTGCATAATCAAGCAAATCCTTTATACCGGCAAATCTGTTGAAAAATTATGGGTCTCTCCAAGGAGTGATGACAGTGACGTCTGGTTTCAAAGCATAGAACGAAAGTTCAAATCTGACTTGATCGTTACCTTTACCAGTACAGCCGTGAGACACAGCAAAACAGCCTTCTTTCTCAGCAACCTCAATTTGAGCCTTGGCAATCACCGGTCTTGCCAAATCAGTTCCTAACAAGTAGACATTTTCATAAATAGCGTTCACCTGAATGGCTGGATAAAGAACCTTCTCAATGAACTCTTTTCTAACATCAACAAGAACATACTTGGTAGCACAAATCTTCAAAGCTTTTGCTCTAGCAGCTTCGAAATCCTCTTCCTGACTAATGTTAGCCATAAAAGCAATGACTTCGTATCCCTGTTCCAAAAGCCAGGCGAGAATAATAGAGTAGGCCAAACAAACCCTTTCCTTTAGACATTGTATGTGCTACTTAATAATTCATACTTATAATAACACATCAAAACAAAAAAAAACTAGCCGCAGGGCCATATGGCTAGCGTTCTTGGAGAAGAGAAAAAGACCTGGCAGGATAGTTTAGATATATTACTCTCAAACAGACTCAAGGTTTCGATTACAAACTACGAACTCTACTCATTGCTTTTACTATGATGCTTCCAGTTGGTCAAGAAAAAAAGATTGTGATGACCGGACATGATTGGGTTTTCCTTACCAAATCTTTAAGACATGGAGCGTATACGAAACTGATATTTACTAAACTCAAATTATAAAATTATTCTAAAACAATAAACTAAACGTTTTGAACACGAAACTAATATTTACTAAACTCAAAATATAAAATTACTATAAAATAAAAACTAAACGTTCAAATCAACCGTAGCATCAGACAAATAATGTTTGTAAGGTTCCAAAGCTTGGGCAACATCAGTCTTGACAAACTTTTCGGTTTGCTCTGGAGCTCTGCCGACAAAAGTTTTTGGATCCAACAATTTATCGAGATCGTTCCAGATTGGTTTGAAATAATCAGTTTTCTTGACTCTTTCAATCAAATCGTTGTCACCACCTTCTTGCTTGACAACAGCACTGGCTTGATGGGACAAGACTCTGATTTCTTCATGGCAGTCTTGTCTGGAAGCACCTTTTTCTACCATGGCCATGATGATATTTTCGGTGGCCATGAAAGGCAACTCAGACATGATTCTTCTCTCAATGACTTTAGGATACACTACAAGACCAGAGGTGATATTCAATAACGTGGTGAGAATGATATCGGCAGTCAAAAAGGCAGAAGGAAGAGTAACTCTTCTGATAGCAGAATCGTCCAAAGTTCTTTCAAACCACTGGACAGAGGCGGTTTGCACCGCGTCGGTGAACAATGAGCCCAAATGTCTGGATAAAGAACAAACACGTTCACTTCTCATTGGATTTCTTTTGTAAGCCATGGCAGAAGAGCCAATCTGGGACTTTTCAAACGGTTCTTCGACCTCTTTCAAGTTGGCCAACAATCTGATGTCAGTGGCCATTTTATGAGCAGTTGCTCCCAAAGAAGCCAATGGTGCCAAAGCATCAATGTCGATTTTTCTAGAATACGTTTGACCGGTGACAGGATACGCAAAATCAAAGCCCAACAACTCAACAATCTTAGCATCCAACTTCTCAACAGCTTCGTGGTCGCCATGGAAAAGAGACAAGAACGAGGCTTGCGTTCCAGTGGTTCCCTTGGCACCTCTCAAACCCAAGTCGTTTCTGGCACGGGTGATATTTCTCAAATCCCACAAGAGTTCCTGCAACCACAAGGTGGCTCTCTTGCCCACAGTGGTCAATTGGGCAGGCTGAAAATGGGTCCAGCCAAGAACAGGCAAATCTTTGTAAGCAAGAGCAAACTTGCTTAATCTGTCAATGACATTGGCCAATTTAGGAATAATGATGTCAAAAGCATCTCTGAGGAAAATCAAATCGGCATTGTCGGTGACATAACAGGAAGTGGCACCCAAATGAATGATTCCAGCAGCAGCAGGAGCAGTTTGGCCAAAAACATGAACATGGGCCATCACATCATGTCTAACAATAGCTTCTTGTTTCTTAGCAGCCTCGATCTCCTCGTCAGTGATCTCAAGATGCTTCTCCATCTCCGCAATAGCCTCTTCAGTGATGATGTCTAAACCGACCGCCTTTTCGGCCTTGGCCAAGGTGAGCCAGAGCTTTCTCCAAGTGGAAAACCGGTTTCTCAATGAAAAAACCTTTGACATTTCATCAGAAGCATATCTTGACGAAAGCGGTGTGGCATACTTATCGTTGGACATTTTGTTATTTTTACTTAGCTTAGCAATTCCCGTTGGAAAACCTGCAAAAAAACCTGCAAAAAATCAGCTATTATACTCCCCAAACACTGTTTCTCTGTGTCTTGTGAGAATTAACTGCCAAGATTATCGCACTTTTTCATGCTCATACAGTTACTCATCCTTCGTCCTCGAGGAAAAATTTTTGTTTTTCGTGCGATACAGAAAACTGCAAATTTACGTGTGCCTTACTATACTATACTAACTAGACTATGTAATGATATCTTATATTTCCAGCAAAGTAAATATTAGTTACGTATATGAGCGCCATGTCTGGAAAGACTCGGTAAAGCGTGGTGAGGAAAATCCAATCATGTGCGGTCATTCTAATCTTTTCACTTGATTAATTGGAAGCATCATTATAAAAGCAGTACCACTGGGCCATTTGGCTCAGTGGTCAGAGCTCTCAGAGTAGAGAAAAAAGACCTAACAGGAACACGGGTTCGATTCCCATCAAGACACTTTTACTCGCTGCTTTTTGCGATGCTGAATGTGATTTCACAGGCAAGTGCAACTGCCTGACAGATGGCCTAGACAAAAGTCTACTTAACTTCCAATTGAGTGACAAGTTTAAGTAGTTTTTTGGGTTTTCCCCACTGGGTTTTACCAAGTCCCCTTAGACCTGGCGCGTATATACGAAACTGATATGTACTGGGCTTGAAATATATGATATTATTATTATTATTATTATTATTATTATTATTATTATTATTATTATTATTATTATTATTATTATTATTATTATTATTATTATTATTATTATTATTATTATTATTATTATTATTATTATTATTATTATTTGGAATCAGCTTTAGTCTGCCAGGTCTTATTTCTCTTCTCTGAGAGCACTGGCTTCTGAGCCATACGATACGGCCCAGAGGCTAGAAACTATACCATATTTTCTAACCATTTTTAGTTAACTACATCGTTTACATACAACAGTCAGCAAAACAATTAGACAACAATTTATAAAATGACAAACACATAACAAATTATAGAGAAAAACATGGAAAGACTAAACAATTAAAAAAAAAAAAGAGATGACTATGAATGACAAATGACTTATTTTTCCTCTACCAAATTCTTCAACAACTTAGCACCTTTGTTATCAGCCTCGGCGTTTTTCAAAATGTTTTTATGCTTTTTAACCGCTTTGATAAACTTTTTACTCTGTTCGTCGCTTTCGATCTTGAGACTTTCGAAAAGAGCAGCAATAACGAAGGAGCCGTTTTTCGAGTTTATCCATTTGGTCAAATCGCTATCCTCGGTGTTGTTGACAACCTTATCAATGACAAGATGAGCAAACTCCTTACCTATTTGCGATTCGTTATCTTTAGCTACCTGTTGCTGTTTGAAACTCCATTGACCGCCTTGGATCAAAGCTTTGATGAATCTTGAGGCGAAAGGTTTATTTATGACATGTTCTTGTTTAGCAATGTCTCCTTGCAAAGCAGCAACAATGGCATCAATAGCTGCAGCTCTTTGGGATTCCAATTCCTCATCATGAGGAGCGTGTATCATGGTTTCATCAGCGAACTGCAAGCCAATGTTTTCACTGAAAATCTTGCCATTGTATTTAGTTATGGATTCATAGAATACAGGGGTGAATTTTTTCAACAATTCTGTTCTTCTGACATCCTGTGGCTTCTTAGAAGTGGCCTCACTCTGCTCCATGTATTTGTTCAAAGCCTTGAGAACATGAGGATTGAAGTACTTGCCATCAAGACCACATAAAAGATAAAGAAATGGTCTTCTGGCAAACTTGTGGACCACAAGATCAGCCATCTCCTCAGCATTGAACTCAGTGCCAAAGGACTTGTAGACTAATACTGTGTCGTCTACAGTAAGGAAAATGGTCAATAAAACCAAGTTGCCATGCTCGTTGGTCACCAAAGCCTTTGCATGGGGTTTCAAATTCTTGATAATGTTCTTTCTTTGCTTGGCACTGGCTTTGGCAATCAAAGTGCAAGCAACCTCACAGCCATCTGGAGTGTGAACTAATTCAGCAACTTGATCTTTAAGCAATTCGATGAAATCAACAAATTCCTTGTCGGTGGCAATCTGCACATACTCTTTCATAACAGCGTGCAAAAGTTGGAATCCAGTAGATCCTTTTTCCACTGCTGCTGTGATGGTTTGACCCAAATTACTAGCAATCAAGTTTCTCGCATCCTCGTTATCTTTGACAACATCCACGACTGTTTCGTTCTCCTTAGCAGCGTCCTTGAAAACAGCATATTTGGCTCCCCAAAACTCTCTAATCATTTGCTGTCTTTGTTTGGCAGTAGAATACAAGACAAACAAATCCTCCACCACATAGGCTCCTTCTCTGTGTCTCAACAACTTTCTCAACTTGCCATGCAACTCGTCAATAACAATCTCTCTTGACTCCTTGGTGCCATAATGCAAAAGCTTGATCAACAAATATTTCCCATATGCCGATCTTGCCAAGTCAAAATAATACCCTTTCAACTCAAGAGCAACCGAATGTCTGATTTCCTTTGATCCATACTTTACCAACGTCTGCACAACTCTGGAAGCATCATGCTTCAACACCAAGTCTTTGATACAACTTCTCGAAAGCTCCCAGATCTCATTACAAAGCTTGTCTCTCACTTGTTTAGGAATAGGCGGATTCTTAACTCTCAACTTCTCCCACAACGACTTGATTCTCTGCACTTCAACTCCAGAACTACGCTTCAACTTTCTTTCCTTGAGCAACTTTCTTTGTTCAGCATGCTGCTCTTTTGAAGAAACTTTGTTAGCATTTCCATCATCAAGCTTTTGTCTTTTGGAGTTATCTTCACTGTCCTCTTCTTCTTCCTCCTCATCGGCCTCTGCATCTTTGGTATCATCCAACTCATCCTCCGATTCCGAATCAGCATCATCCAACTCATCTTCTGATTCAGACGATATCTTGTTGTCCAACTCATCCCCGCTACTCATAGAACTTTCAGAAACATCTCCATCTTCTTCAATCTCCTGTTGTTTCTGTTTCGCTGAAAACTTCTTCTTGTCGCCTTTCGACACCTCCGTACTGCTTCTTTTTACCCCTCTTTTACTACTAATTGGCGCCATGATCCTGCTTTTTATCAATATTACTTTATCATAGTATTAATCTTTCCCTACTAAAACCTCTTTATGCATGAAATTTTTTCTCCGCAGCCCATCTGCAGAAAAAAATTTTTTTATGCTTCCAGAAAATTGGTATATGTTGATACACGCATAATAGTGCATCAGGAAGCATGCGTGTGTTATAATATACATTAACATTCTAGGTATAACCAAACCATACCAATTTCTTACGTTAATCTAATTTTTACAAGCACATACCGTAAAGTATTGTAAATTGCCAACTTTTAGTAACACCCTTGAAAACAAAAAAGTCAAAAAATAAAAAATGGTTAACCAATGATACCAAAAAACAAAAATCTCATATATGTATGTATATGATAAAAAATAAGAGTAAACAAATATAAAACTTAATAAAAATAAAAATTAACAAAAACTAATAAAAAACCACTCATCACATAAGTATACAGTTGGAATTATGGTCTTTGGACGTCTTTTTATGTGGTTGATTGGCGCCATTCTGGCCCGGTTTCAGCCAAGGTTTCTTATTGAAAATTGCACTGCTACCGGCCGCGGCAGCAGCGGTTGAAGCAGCAGTTTTGGAGTAATTGTTAGAGGCTTTTGGCTTTTTATGGTATCCTTTCAGCAACTTTTGAGCAACATAGGCGTCCTCTTTCTCTTGCAATATTCTGGCAAGTTTGAAATCCTCAGCAGCAACGTCATCCTCATCATAGTGATTGAACTCTCCTTGGCTGGTTTTGTACAAATCTTTAGCAAAGTCGGATTCAGGCTTCTGCAAACCAGAGGAAGAGCCTACGGTTTGCTTACCAGGTTTTGAGGATATAGTATGGGACAAGTCTACAGGAATGAAATTTCTATCGTAAAACTGTTCTTCGGACCCATTGACGGATTTGAGTTCCTGCCAAACCACGTTCTTGAGGTTTGCAAAGCCCTCGTCGGTGACGAGACAATACAATTCGTACTGTTTGTCATTGGCCTCGTTGTAGGTTGTTCTTTTGAATAATGTGCTGAAATGGTCATTGCGGAAGAAGATCACAAACTTGTCTGGCTCGACGATTTGTTTGAGGTTTTCAATCCCGGCGTCTGTGAGCTGGGATCCAGACTTGTTTAGCCAGTTTCTTACGTTTTTGGAGTAACTATATAGGATGTCCTGTTGGACAGGAGTTAAAGGCGTGCTTTGTTTGGCGTCAGACTCGACATCTGATGAATTAAACGGATTTTGCCCATAAGATGGGTCATCTTCCATGGCCTCATCATCGCTTACTTTTCCTTTACCGTTAGATGGTTTTGTTTCTCTTCTATTTTCCAACAAATCATCGACATAAATCAAAAAGTTCTGACAGATATCAAAGTTCTTCAAATACTCTATAATCTTGTACTCTTCACAGTCCAGTATGGGACTAGCGACCCAGCCATGGTATATGCCCAACCCATATGCCTTGAAAAGCGCCACTTCAGCATTGGAACCAGTGCTGCTTGCAGATTCGTCTGTATCTTTGGCATCAGCTTCAGCATAGGGACTCTCATCTTTTTCAAGACTGTTCAAGAGTTCTGGCAAAGAGAAACACACGTCTGGGACCGAATTGTCGATTTTGCCAGTGAGGAAGTTGGCATTGATATTCAATCCTTCGTTAAGATGCGGAAGAAGATCTAGTATTTCTGTTACATTCTCGCTGGCTTTTTCATCCAGTTTTGCTGCAGGTTGGGTTTCTGCCATTGCAGGCAAGCCAGAATCATGCGAGACAGACTTAGCCAGAGACTTGGAGTCTCCTGACACTAATATCAAGCCCAAGATACCAATGATGTCTACAAATGCCACTACGTCTTTACTGTCTACAAGCTTGACAAGCTGCTCCGTTTCCGCGCTCTGAGACGCGGTGTTTGCATCAGCCAGATAGCCCTTGTGCACCTGGTAGTTGTGCTTTAGCTGGTAATTGAGCATCAACGCATTTACTATGGCTATAAGAGCGCACGGACCGTTTTGGTTCTGGATAAGCACCTTGGAAACCATCAGCGACCCATACGCAGGATTGAACCACGAGATTGTCTTTGTTCTGAACTTGACATTTTCATGCTTAACTTGCCTGTCAACAGCCGGATTGTCAAAAGGATTCAAATCTTGAACATCTTCAGCGACATTATCTCCATTTTTCGTATTTTCGGAAATATTGAAAGTTTGAGCTCCCTGAAAGCTCCCATTGCCACTGTTAATGGGCTCCCTCATATCAGTAGCCATCTTGATCACTTCGGTTAGCCTTCTATACTCCTAATGCTTGCACTGTATAGCCTTCCCTACTAATAGATGCTCTGGCCCGGATCCACCATTTTGGAGGGTCAGCTGACCAGTACAGGAATATGCATAAATATGCAGTAATACATATGTATGCGTCATAGCACATTACCATGCATAGTCTCGCATATCGTCAAGGATAGAGGCATAAGCTATATAATCTGCTAGTAATTCAGGAGGGCTGGGGCGAGCAATTGCTGGAGGTAAGCAATTAGGGCGAGCCAGACAGGGGGAGAGAGATCTTATTTGGAGAACAACAACTGTATGTAACTAGTTGGCTGATCCCAGAGCAAGTCCGAAAATTGTATTTTTATGCGGATTGCAGTTGAAAAGTTGGTTAGGTTGAATATGTAAAGAATGACGTAGTGAACAAAATAAGGATGAAAAGATTAAACAGAAGGTGGAGTCTTAAGGTCCGTAGACACCAGAAAGCACGGTAAAGGCGTGGAGGTTGAACTGTATTGCACTGCTAGTGGCTGAAAGGCCATATAAGGTTGAATATATGTATATATATATGTAAGGTAGAAACCGATTAACTTACCTCAAAATTAATTCAGGGCGAAACAGCTGAAACAGCATACAGTTGAACAGGATTTGCCAATTCATTTGGACAAGTATTATGCATAGAAAAGGCAAGGGGGTAGGCGGTATTATTGGCTGGCGAGTGTACACTGAAATGGAGATCCCCGGTTACGCATAGAACTGACCAGCCATCTCATCGCGATGACCCGTCAACACTCAGGCCAATCTTGTTTCTTTTAAAAGTATATCAACATAAAGAAGCCACATTTGCGGCTTGTGTTGGGCCAGTAGTATAATAGACAGTATTCGAACTGCATCCAAACTGCGCCTAGAAGAGCCATCCATCTTTTGTCAAACACAATGAATGTCAGCGCATCTACCAATTCGTATTACATTGACAAATCGTCAGGAGCCACTGTTAGGCTCATAACAGCTGGTAAACAGACCCAGGACTTGCTTCCTGAGCGGACTCCCCAGGAGTTCTTTCTACGTGGAAGTGGCCGTGCTGTGAGTGGAGGCAGTAGAACTGTTAATGCCAAAGTGTCCGGCCAGACCAAGGTGATTCTGAAAAGACCTGCTGCTGAGCGGATTGTGTATGAGTTGGATGGCGTTGAGATCAATCCGGTAGACATATTGTTCCAAAAGCCACCAATGACCAAAGAGGAAAAGTTTAAAGAGTTTATGAAAGAGAAACGCAAGCTGGCCAAGGTGAAGTTTATGAAATTCAAAGAGCAGAATGAACGAATTGCTGCTCAAAACGATGCCAATCCTCTTGAGTTTGACGTAAGCTTCCGTAAAACATTGTCTGGGCTCAAACATGCTGCCAAGGAGAATAAACAGCAAAGAACCAGGAAAATCCAATCTTGTCCAGCAACCGATTATAACCATATCAGTGTGACAAAGCGAAATCAGAAAAAACGTCCTTCTCCAGCTAATAACAGAAACCATTCGTCATCTTTCAATCCGTTTCCAAGCTCCACTGCTGCAGTAGATCATCCAGAGAACAGCAAAGAGGACCCAACACAACTGCCAGAGCCAACAGAACCACCTATTGCTGCTTCCAGTATCACTAAAGCAATCTGGAATTGCATCAATTATTACTGGGACGTTTCCAAAAACCCTCAAGATACAGCCAAAGATCAGAATCTGGACATTGTCGATACAAGGCCTGTTGTCAGAAAGGTTTATAAGAGACAAAAGAACGGATTGCTAGTCTTGGTTGATTCTGCTGAAGCCAAAATTGACTCCAGAAGAACTACCACCAACAAAACCCAACCTTCAGAACATCAACGGTCTGAAACATCTTCACGTCCTTCTGTTCCAACAGAAAAATCCTCCTCAATATGGAACATCTTCAAACTGGGCCTTTTTACTTATTGAGGCTTCTTGTACTATTAGCCAATATCGAATATAGGTGATGTTGGCTAATTGATATAGCTGATTTTGGCATTGCCGCCATTTTGCATTGTTTTGTTATTATTCTTTTCGCATTTTACTGTTGTTGCATTGCTTTTATAGAAATTAGTCTAATAAGATTTACTGTTTTCATTATATGTGTTTCTATTGAAGTAGGTTGGAATTATGTTAAGAATGGGTAATACGTCAGAAACATGTTAGGGACTACAGAAGTTTAACCATTGAGAATATCAAGACTCAGAGTTTTGACTTGTAAATAGTCCAGTGCTTTTTCGTATCTTGTGATAATCAAATTAAAGCTCTTTATTTATCATAAGCGCGCTATAATTTCGCTTCAAATGACCGGACTATTGCAATAAATCATGTATATATACATATTTACAATGTAAATCATCAGTTATCTCAACTAATCAGTTGAGCCAATCTTCTATTAATATTATATATAAACAATTACAAGATTTAACTCCAATATTGGCACTACTTGAAGAATACATTGAAAACTATTTTGACCGTTATTGTAGATCGCAAGGTAGGAAAAACTGAAACATAATTACACACGTTAGTAACTCCTCATTCATCCCATATAAATCAGAATATTATACAAGTTGCCAAGTAAAAGCTATTGTTTATATTGGAAAGAAAGAGATCCATCTACACCATTGACAGCAAAGATAGAAAAAACGCAAGCAAGCAAACGGAACTAGAAAACATCTTTTCATCTTGATGACCACCAAATCAGAGGACTCCACATCAACAGACAACCAAAGCTCCTACAAAGGATCGTTCAGAGACACCATCAACAGGCGGTTCAAAGGGTTTCGGGCGCCGTCATTTACTGGATACGGTTCTAGACCCAGTTCCAAAGACATAGGCAAGAGCGCTAATAAAAGCTGCGAGAATCTTATCAACACCAACAAAATGACGTCTGACACATCTACAGAGCTTGAGATGCCGCCATTGACTCCTCTCACATTGACGGGCTATAAGTCGAGCACCAAGAACCGGCTTCTTTCCAACGAATTGGCGGAGGATATACGTAATCTCATAGCTTCCAGACTACAATTGTATAGTGAATGGAAATTGCTATATTCGCTCGAACAACATGGTGCATCATTGAACACTTTGTATACGAGGACTTCTCCGGATTTTGAGAAAACGTCAAACAATATTCACTCGTTGAACCAATCCTACAACTACTCCACCACTTACAACACATATTCCAACAACCACCAGAAGAAGCTGGGTTACATTTTGGTGGTGAAAGACTCCAAAGGAAATATCTTTGGGGCTTTTTCTAATGAATATTTCCATCCAAGCGATAACCGTAGATTCTATGGAAATGGGGAATGTTTTCTATGGAAATGTAAAAATAACAATTGTTTCACCATTAACAAATCCAAAGATTCGAATAAAATCCAACGCACTTTATCGAGAAGCAACACTGATGCCTCAGAAACGAAAGCTTTTTCTAACAGCCCTCCTAATGACGAAGAAGTCATAGAGGAATCAGACCAACATACAAATCAACAAGAACATCACGGTTGCGATGCTGCAAACCCTTCTTATGAACAACATTTGCAGTTCTTTGCTTATCCTTACACTGGATTGAACGATTTTATCATATATAGCACCAAAAACTTTCTTTCTTTAGGTGTTGGCGATGGCCATTATGGATTGTGGATTGACAGCGACTTGATTAATGGTGTGAGCTACAGAACACTCACTTTTGGTAATGAGCCCCTCAGTGACGCTGGTACAAAGTTTAAAATCAACAATGTTGAGTTATGGAAAGTCGGTGGTTGATATATTGTGACCTTTTTTGATTTGCTCTATGGTTTGTTTTGTTTTGACTTTTATTTTAATTTTTCTCTTGTTTGTTATTGCTTCAATTCTTTCAAATCTCTGTTTTCCGAATCGAAAAGTGAATATCTTTAGCTTATATATTGTTTTTACTGTTTGTCTCTCTTATGACCAATTCTTGATTACACATTACATGCCTATGGCGATTGTATGTCTCGTAAATCGTGTAATACTCACCGTCTGGATTTCAAAATGTTCATTCGAAATAGCAGAAATACTGATTATTGCAACCAATATATATTGGACAACAGATATAAGATTATCATATTTATTATTCAGAATAGCAAACCAGAGGAAATCCTACTTATAAACTACACTTTAATGTCAACTGAATCCACAAGAGATTCAGGCCACAGCACTTTGCTTTCTAGCTACTCTTCCTTTAAACTCTACACGTCACACATGAAAACTATATAAACACAGTCCATAAATCAATGGACTGTCCAATGAATGAATAGCTTTTACAAGTTTCCAAAAAGGACCAGCGTTATCAAACGATCATAAACACGATATGTAGTAGTAAGTCAAGATCGCACCGAATCTTTTTCGCAATATTATAGCGTAGATTATACATACTAAACCGCGGTTTTATAAAACATTACTGATATCATCATCACAACAATGAGCAAAATCGATGATGCTAATGACGATAATGACGATAATAGGGCCAAGCCCCCTGTGGAACCAGCCCATCGGAGAGCTCCTAGTATAGATTCTCTGCTGTTTGCTGTTGGAAGTGGAATAACCAACCAAATGAAATCACATTATTCGTCACCATTAGCCCAGGCCTCTAATTTGAATGCTAATGACAGCGAGTCCATATCTTCATATGGCGCTTCTAGTAATGATAGTGGCTCAGCACAAGGCGAGTTTCAAAACTTTAATTCGGTTGACTATTTGTTCAATTCATTGAATAATGCTATGAACAATAACAATAGTATTTTAGACCGAGCACTCGTAAGTCAGGCACAAACGTATGTAATTTTGACCTTTAATTTGCTCACAGCCAGTTTATTAACAAACTAGCTCGGGAATAATCAAAGCTAAATCTGTAGAGTTGAAAAATTTGGAAAAAGAAGTTGCTATAAAGTTGGACATTTTGAAAAGTAACATTACTGGCGATACTTCAAAACTGTCTATCAATCTTACTGCTGGCGGTTCTAAAAAGTCGTTCAAAGAAATATTCAGCAATTGCCAAAAAAACCTCGTATGGTGTGAACGACATTTGAACAAGTTGAATGAAAAGGTCAATAATCAATATCCTATAGAGTATAATGAAGCAAAAGAGCAAGTCATGTCAAGATCATCGTTTAATAGAACAGATGATGTTGATAGACAGTTTTTACGTCATAATGAATAAATAGACATATAATTGGTTATTGGATGAAATCCAACACATTACAGATTAAATATAGTAACAAAATTACCAATGATTGAAGTAAAGTACCAATTTTGATTGAATTAAGTAACAAAATTACCAATGATTGAAATAAAATAACAAAATTACCAATGATTGAAATAAAATAACAAAATTACCAATGATTGAAATAAAATAGCAAAATCACCAATACTTGAAATAAAATAACAAAATTACCAATTTTGATTAAAGTATAAAAAAAAAATCACCAATTTTGATCAAAGTAAAAAAAACAACAACAAAGTTACCAATTTTGATCAAGATAAAGTAACAAAATCACCTATTTTGAGTAAAATCATTAATTTTGCTGGACATAAACAACAAAACAAAATTACTAAACATCAATAAAAAAAGTAGATCAAAAACTCTCCTATTTACTATAATTCTTAATACAAAAGCATAAAAGTTGCAACAAACCATCGATAAGAGGATTGCCAGTATTTCCATTGTTCTGGTTCTGGTTTTGCTGGTTATTATGGTGTGGCTGTTGATGATTATTATACTGTGGTTGTGGTTGATGTTGAGGCTGTTGAGACATTCCCCAGTTAGGATTAATAGTACCACCAGCATATTTAATAATCAAAACACCAGCATTGTCAGGATCCACATGGCAATTCAAGTTTGATTCACGACATAATTCTGTCACTGCTGGTTTAAGTTTTGCTACACCATTCTTAGAATGTAAACCTTTTCCTACAATAACATGAAGCTCACTTTGGCCATGGGCAATGTCGCTGTTTATTCTTTTTTTCAAAATCTCTTCTGCCTCTGCAACAAACAATCCATGGAGATCAATTTCATTGGATTCGCTGTCCAAATTGTTGGTACGAAACACATAATCTGCTGCCTGGTCATTGTATCGATCTCCTTTCTCCTGTTCCTCTTTAGCTTTCAAAGAAAGCTCGTGTGCCAACTCCTTTTCTCCATTCTGATACGCCTGCTGGGATTCATGGGACAACTCTTTTCTTCTCTGGAACGCTTGATTTGCAAGTCTTCTGAGTTTTTGGTACTCTGCATCACTAACATGGTTATAATCCCTTTGGTCAGAAGCTGGAATTGTTAGTCCACTTTTTTATCTGCTTTGAAACGGTTTATTTAAATTTACATACTCGTCAAAAGAACTCCTCTTGACTGAACTTCAGTAGCAGCATTCATTCTGATAATCTACAGTTTGTCAAGTTTTGCTTAAACACTATTAGAACACTATTGGAATGTATATTGAAAACAGAACAGTTGAACATTCTGGTCTTAACCTGCTTTTTTTCATGGTCAAGAACTGAAACGCCAAGTTGGTTTCCTAACTTGTCAATCTTTTTTTCTTATTTACCGTATCCTGTTCCATCTTGCAGATCGTCGCTGCAGGTTGGCTGTTTGCAGTGGGGCCAGGGCGAGTAACTGACCATGAATTATATATGATTCTACATTATAATAATCTCAAGCCCAGTACATTTCAATTTGTATATACGTGAATTTGTATATACGTGAGATGTAAAGGGGTTCGGCAAAACTCAGTGAGGGAAACCCAATCATGTCCTGGTCATCATGATTTTTTTATTCCATAGATTGGAAAGTAGTCATCATCGTAAAACCAGTGAGTAAAAGTGTCGTCTTGGGAATCGAACCGTGTTCCTGTTAGGTCTTGTTTTTCTCTTCTCCTAGAGCGCGGACCATTAAGCCAAATGGCCCAGTGGCCATGATTTTACATTGCTCAAATTAATATGGAAAATAACTATATTATTGTATTATGCATACGTGAGAATGAAATCAATGTTGAATCAGTAAAACTGTAAATTTGCAATTCCCACTTTTTTTCAATGATTTAAAACTTCAACTTGTTACTGGCTAATTTTATTTTCAATCTCCCTAACACTCATTCAGTATCATCTTAAATGGGTTGATAGCTCCATATATAATGACAAAATATACAGTGTATATATTGCTTTACCCCAGTTTGATAGAAAAAGGAAAAATGAGACCCGTAGGACAAGAAAACTCGAATAATTTACAATTTACCACTATCAATCTAACAGGACCGCCTTTTTTTTGGCTTTTCTTTTCACTCGAATGACATTACCTTCAGCATCGACTTTTTTTTTGCTTTTAGGCTTTTTCTTCTTTACAGCAGGCACACTGAGTGGCACAGGAGTTTCCTCTGCCTCCAGGTTATTTTTTGTCACGTCAAAGTTTTCCAATCCTGAGAAATCAATTTTCAATATATTTTTCTTTGACTTTTTGGCCTTTTTCGGGCTTTTGTCATCTTGTTGGATGTCTTCCACGCTATCGGGAATGATTTCCTCGGATAAAACTACAGGTTTGGCAATCTTCTTCTTCTTTTTTTTTGAAGATGCTTTTGTTTTCTTTTCGCTATGGATTGACACGTTGTCAGCAACCACTTCTGGGGTTGGCGATTTGGTTCCTATGTTGCTATCGTAATCTAAATAAAACGGGTCCTCTTTTTGTCTTTCGAGTTTCTCTAAACGACGTTTTTCCATGGCACTGTCGGAAGACTCCAGTGGCTCGGAGTTGTCGTGATAAAGACCGCCGTGTTGTTCTTGTATTCCTAATAGTGGATTACTGTATTCTTTGAACTCCTCGTCGCTATTGAGCAGATCAGAATCAGAATCCGAGTTGTAGTTTGGATTACGGTAGTTCAAATAATGGTCTCCGTCGGTTTCTGAGTAGTTGTCGTACGTTTTGTCTAGCGGATATAATTCCTGGTCCAAATCCAAGTCGGCTGGAACTGGCAACTTCTTCTGGACGTCTTTTCCAATAGGGTTCAATTCCCAGGCATTGAAAAGAGATGGCAAAGCAGCAGATAGTAGCAATGGTGCCTGTAGAGAGTCGTCCTCTAGATCCACGAGCGATTCTTTGAGCAATTTCAAAAATTCTAGAAATTCAATCGAACGTTCCTGGACATTGAAGTTTTTACTGACAGAGGTTTTGGTGAGAAAGTCAAGAAGGACTTGCAACTGGGCCAAGACGTTCTGTTTCTGGTGGTAATTCCACACATAGTTATCATCAGCATTGGAATAGGCGTTGAATATCTTTACCAAAGAGGGAATCAAAATGGCGACGGCACAGTCGTAGTCTTGCTCGAAAGCGTCATCCATGTCGTCCATGGCAATATTGGAACGCGTCTTGAAAGTGTTTATAAGGTTTCTGAGCAACGAGTTTGTATCGCTGATCAACATGGCATATTCACCAATTGCCCATATAATTTCCGGCAATGCGCTGAGCAAGTTGGTGACAACAAGCCTGTCTGCTAAGAGCTCGACCAAGTGCTCGTTGATCACCACGGACCGTATCGAGGGGATCTTGACTAGCACGTTTCTGAACTCGGAGCCAAGCCGGTAGCCAATCTCATAGATGCTGTACTGAGAAGCAATTTTGACCAAGTCCGACAAGGTGGAAATAAACCAATCAAAGTCAGCAATGTTGGTGTAATTGTTCATGACACACACATCCAAAACCCTGGTGATGATTCTGATTTTGAATGGTTCACTCAATACAGGAGTGTTGGAGTTGCTAGATTCGTTCTGCGGAAGCAATTGATTGATCAAAACAGAAACGATTTCTTCCAAATTCTCCTCTGAAATAATGTGTTCCAAGAGATCCAACGCCTGTTCTCTGATAGACAAGTCGGCGTGGGTTAAACAGGAGATTATCACGTCAGACGTGATGGACACAATTTCAGGCTGTATTTTTGCGATTTTGTTCAACGTCAACAAGCCTACAAACTGCAAGTTTGGGTCCTGGTTGGTGAAAAAGGGTTTGAGGTTGTCTACGCAGATCTGGGCCACGTCCAAGTTGGAATCGTCCAACATTTCGCCCACTACAATGCAGTTGATACATTCGTATATAAGAGACAAGGCAGACGTTGTTTCAATAATTTCGAGGATTTTCGGGACAAGACGAGCGTTTAGTCTAGGCTCGATCTTCGAGAGAGACGAAAACAACTTTAATAAGCGAATAACCACCCAATTGTTTTGTGTGGACGAAAGAATATCGTACAAACGGGGAGCCAAATGGACAAAGTTCTTAGGAGTCTTTTTGGCCAACTCGCAGATCACAGTCACCGTGGCTGCCATTACAGAGCTGTCTGGATCGTCCAACTTGTCACACAATCTATCAAATGAAGCTCGCAACGCTTCGGGATATTGCAAGAAGATCTTGTACAATGCCAACACTGCCTTCTTTCTAATATACGGCTTTGAGTGATTCATCATTTTGATGGTGTCCTCGGTGATATCCTGTGCCAAGTCGGTGGTCACTATAGCAGAAACACCGCTCAAAGCTACGCCCACTTCAATGCTAGAAGCAGAATTTATGTCTTTTTTCAACAAATTTGTCGTCAACATCAACACGTCGTCGTCGTTTCGGAACGCCTGGCTGGCTGCCAAATACCCCACGCGCTTCTGTTGGAATTTCGTGGACGACATCACCTCAAGAACATGGAAATTCGCCCAAGACATGTCAAATCCATACATTTCCAAATAACACAACTTCAATATCGCCATGGTCTTCAAATCCATGTCTGATGACTTCACCTCCTGCCGGCACTCGCTCACTGCCTTTTGCAAAAACTTGGTCTGGGCCTCGGGCTCCTTATTGGCCCTGATACCTTTGATCAAATCCCTAAGTGATTTTTCAAAAACAATTCCAAAAGGCCTTAATCGAGCCTTCACATCCTCCCCTGGACTTAGTGACATTTCTTATTACTTCTCTTCTACAAGTTCTCAATCTATTTACTTCGATGTTTCATAATAAAACATCAAATTTTAAGTCGTCAATCCTTTACCAAAATTGCCATCTCCACCATCATCACCAAAACTCTTAATTAGCGGTTATGTGCCTTGGGAATTTGGTGATAATGGATGAGATTAATATTTAGTATTGTATGTGATTGGCGGGTAGCCGATGATTATATGGTGGTTTGTCGTTTAGTTGGTCTTAATTTGGTAATTTGATTTGGTAATTTGATGTAATGATTTGATAGTTTGATATAACTTTTAAAATACATTTTTATTATTATTACAAATGGAGGAAATTTTATTTTGTTTTGACAATGACCACTTTTCTGCAGTGGATTATGTTGATTCGCTTTATACAAGTTTCATTGAAAATAACAATCTCAACAGCAATAGCAATGTGATGATTCTTAATAAAAACTTCACCAACTTGTTAAGCACGCTTCAAATATGTTCGAGTACGCTTCAACGTGATCTCGACAGCTCTTTTAACGGCCTTAGTAAAGCTTGTAGTTTGGTAGGCACTCATCCAGCAACCAATGATGCCATAGAGAAAAAACTTGGCAAGATTGATAGTATTGTAAATGTTATTGACGAGGTCGGCGACGACGACGACGGCCAGATAACAAGATTGCAGTATTATGTCGACAGTCTTTTGAATTTGGTCCATACACTTTCTGACGAATCGCAATCCATAATCAATAGCTATGTAGAGATCAACAATACACAGAACGACGACCATTTGGCCATCAACACTCTTATCAACTTGAAACAGATCAATACAAACCTCTCCAAGGTCAATAAACAGTTCCAAACTGCCAAATTCATATCCACCATATCTTTAAATACCAACGAGGAAAGCAAAGAGTCTGCAAGCACCTCCAATAGCC
The DNA here is from genome assembly GCA_004014935.1 of Saccharomycopsis malanga. NCBI lineage: Eukaryota > Fungi > Ascomycota > Saccharomycetes > Ascoideales > Saccharomycopsidaceae > Saccharomycopsis > Saccharomycopsis malanga. Next base: position 2,245,541 of record CP025321.1, read on the forward strand.
TGTTTGCTCCCACTTCAAGCATAGATGTCGTGGGTGCTTTGGATGAGAGCATCACAATCACCCCACAAGTATTTAAAAACTCGTTGGAAATACTCTACGACATTCTTATAGAGCAATTGAATGTCAACAAGTCGGTTGTGACCAGTGCAAAGAGTCTCAAGTCTATTGAAAACGTAGGGTTGTCAAACTCAGACTTGTTGAGCAAAATCGACTCTCTTGTGGAGTTGAAGCTATTTTTCAAGAATTTGACTTTTTACGACAAGATATATTTGGAGTTTATTGGCAAAATTGAAGAGGCAAAACAGGACTTTGTCGCTGCTGTGAAGCAGAAAGAAGAATCCTTACAAAATAACATTATTACTAAAACAAATGCTGCCGTATCAAACCAGGCAAACGAAAAAACGGAAAACCTAGAAAAGGAGACTCCTAAAAAGACCACCGAAACTCCAAAGGATACTGGCGCTTTTGGTGGGTTTATGAATTTTTTCAACAAAAATCTCTAATCTGTATATTAATTTTAGCCGTATGGCTCAATGTCCAGTGCTCTCGGAGAAGAGAAAACAAGACCTGGCCGGATAATTTAGCAGATAGCACTTTAGAAGAAGAAGAATAAAGTCCAAACAGGAACACGGGTTCGATTTCCAGCTACAAACACTTTACTCACTGTTTTTACGATGATGACTACTTTTCAATCTATTGAATAAGAAAATCATGATGACCAGGACATGATTGGGTTTCCCCATTGGGATTTACCAAGTCCTCTTAGACATAGCACGTATACACTAAACTGATATGTACTGGGCTCGAAATGTATTATCATATATTTCGATATTATTATATAATACTGATTTCATAGACAAATCAATTCAAGGCTTAGTATCTCTCAGAGACTATCCAATAGCCCTTTTATTTATACAACTAGCATGGAACCGGCATGTTATTTGCCAAAATATGCTCTCGTAAAGTAAAGATACTGTCTTTTTTAACAAAAATATGCCTGTATGTAATGCCTTACTATTGCATGTGGCCAAGTTGGTTGGGCCATGCGCCACGCAAAATAGTGTGGAAACTAGTGTGGCGTTCCTCACTTTGGGTTTTGGTACTCGATTCCCGCTGTTGACGTTTGGAGTAATCATTAAACGTTTTATTGAGTTGAATCAATAGTATCCAAGGTATTTTGATTTAAAAGAGTGTATACCAATATTTTAAATTTTTTTCCTAAATTATAGTGCTATTTATAACAAAAGTAATTGGATTTTCCAAAAAATATTTTATATATCGGAAAATTGTCAGTTTTGAAAAGTTGATTCTTTTAAACCATATTCTAGGGTTTTTACAGCAAGTCCAGCACATATCAGTTTCGTTGGTGAGACGATTATAATCAACAAGACATGAACTGAGTTTTTTTCCTTATCAAATTTTACCAATACCCCTTAAACATAGCGCGTATACGAAACTGATATGTACTGGGCTCGAATTATAAGATATTATTATCATTATTATATATTAATATTATGGACACGATACAATTTTATCGCAAAATGTAGGGAAAAAACGTATGGGAAAAACGTATGGGGATGTAAATTCTTTATGGTAAAGTGTAGGGAGAATAGAGCTTGTGAATTCTTTATCATAAAATGTAGGGGAAACTAGCGTATGGACACCATACAACTTTATTACAAAATATAAGGGAAAATAGCGTATGGTGCTATAAATGCTTTATCATTTTGGTGTTTCTCTGTCTTGTAGAACTCATGAGTGTTCAATGCTGATGTAGACAAATTGACAAGAACCCAAAGCTCTATTGCGACAAAACTGAGGTTCCATCGGCTCTTACTGTTATTTACAGCAATAATGAGGTTCATAATCAAGTACAATAACGTTTCATCAAAATAATGAGGGCTTGAGACCCATTGGAACAAGCGTTCTTGCGGATGGTTATATTTTTGAGTATTTTTCAAAATATAATGGTGTTTGAACTGGTCTCTTTGTACAAAAAGAAAGGCAGCTAGTAAAATACAATTCAGAGTAGTGAAATATCCAGAGAATGCAATCTGGTGAGTTTCTCCCGAATGAACATTGGAAATTATTGAACTAAAGACAGCCATATTGAGGGCAGAGTAGAAGAAAATGCCCACCAAATAATGGCTGATGTTGAGCTTTGAGTTTGGCGAGAATTTGGATACATACACACATTCGTATAGCCGTCTGGAAGTGTGTATTAGAATTGCAATGCTCAAAAGTACAGTGGTTTGGCCATCCAACTGGTTGAAAGAGTACTTTTGAGTAATTACAAGAAGAGACCCATACTTGGAAGTTACTATTTGGCCGATTAGACCAGTACAGAAACTGGGGAAGAAAAGTATTGCAAGATTCAACACTGAAAGTACAACAGCCCAACCATAGAAATGGGTGAAATAGCTTTTTGCTACATAAACATGAAGTAAAGGTTTTGCAATGGAAATTGTATTTTTCTGTTGGCCCATAACAAGTCTTCCTTTGAGGGTTTTTCCATAGTTTAAAAAAGCATTGAGCCCCCTCACACCCTTGGCTGCAAAGATCAACCCTATAGCTATGATAAGACCCCCTTGGATCACAGTGGTAATCATTATTTGCCCATCAATCTACTCTTGAGATTTAATACCGGTCCAAAATTTCAACGCTTTTTCTAGTATTGATCCCACACCCCCTAAAGCCACACGGCGTGCTTGGCAGACTAAACCACGATAAGAGATTGGTAGAATGGTCAACTGCAAACGGTAGTGGACACTTTAGAATGGCGAATTTTATGGTGTAAAATAGACGGAATCATTATATAAATAATATATATATATATATATATATATATATCAGAGGTATGCAACAGTGCAGCACCAATGCAGCACACGCATATGCGCTGGTGCAGGATGCTACATGGTAAAACCACACATTAAAGTACATGTACTACATTATAGGATATATATTATAGGATATAAAAAGTTATTATAGGATATAAAAATTTATTATAAGATATTAAAAGATATTATAGGATATTAAAATATATTATATGTTATTAAAAGTTATCATAGGATATATTGTATCAGAGGACAAATATATATCAAACAAGACTTGACTTAACGCATTGCATGTCTAAATCTTATATGCACGTGCGAGGTGCAGCACACACACACACACACACACACATCTCTTCTGCACCGCACCACCTGCATGACGCACACCCCGTTTTGCTGCGGCACTCAAGAGAGGACCATTTGAGTCAAGGCGAGTCATGATGAAAATGAAAGAGTTTTTGTCAAGTTTTTTTTCATATTTTTATAGAACAAATTGGAAGAATATACAATAAAGTGTAAGGAGAATAGGCGAAGGATGAATTCAGGCGGGGTTACGACGAAAATACGGCACAAGTTGGAGTTCCATGACGAGCAGCGATGGAAACAGTTTTCTGCGCGTCGTTTGAAGCTTATAGAGGAGCATCAATTATACACGAAAAAGGCGAGTGATCAAGACCGAGAGGTGAAGGGGATTGCGGAGAGTCTTCGGGCGGAGTTTGAGCTCTCGGCGGAGCATCTCAATGATGTGGACAAGCTTGTGAGGGCAGCTATCCAGAGCATCCGACGGAATCGGAAACGGTCGACCAAGTCGCGCAAGAGCCGGGACAATAAGTTTATAGTGGTGAGCAGCACGTTTTCGGAGCAGAAGCAGAAGCGGCGGAGCAAGCGGAGAGACGGGTGTGGCTCGGAGGTGTCGCGGGAAAGCAGTGTTAGCAACGAGTCTCGGTCCGAGGACGGCGGAGATGGGAGCGATAGTTTTATTGCGGACATTATGAACGTAGAGAGTCTCGGGGCTGGCGACGCTGGCGAGACGGGCTTGGTGTACGACAAGCAGAAGAAGATCGGGCCGAACGACGTGTCGAAGATGGCCATTTCGTCGTTTATTCGGCCCGTAATCGACAGTGGAACCGAGCGGTGTTTCCGGCTCGTAGGCGACTCCTCGGTCCGCCTCAGGTCGTGCGAGGCCAAGAAATGCCTCCTCAACATGATCAAGCGGTCCAGAACCTGCGCCTTGTCAACCCAGACCAGCTTGATAGTCAGCAGGGACTCCAACGCTTACCATCTTGGGAAAACCGCTGTGGCCGCCTTTGTAGCCTGCTTTCTCAGCAAGTGCTTCCCGCACCAGGGCCACCAGCTCTCGTCCGTGGACTATTTGCGGGTCCGGCTCAACTCCCCCGAGACCTTGGCCAAAATCTTGAAAGCTTTGGACTACGAAAGCCCCGACGTCAAGCTCATGGCAGATCAAGTTGCCGTCAACACGCTTTACTACTTGCTTGGCTGCTGTGTCGTTGACTTTGGCTTTGACGCCATTCTGGAGCTGGTCGGCTGCATTTTCTACGAAATCATAGCCGACGACTTTCCGCTGATCTTCCGCGACCGCAATTTCAAAGTCACAGACTTGCGAAACGACCACTTGTCCAATCCGGACTTGGATTTGGTCAAAACCGTCCAGATCCGCTTCAAAAACAGACACTTGGACCTCCGCTACGACTCCAGAGTCGCTGCTTATCCGACTTTGTTGGAAGTCCTTGTCAACTGCAAAAACGCATTCAATATTGGCATCAACTCCCGTGCCTTGTCTCTCCGTAGCGGAAACTCCATTCTAACTACGGATTTCGACTTGGAATCTGTCTTTAAAAAGAATAAAAACATTGTATTGGATCTTTGCTTTTCCAACGATATCCAGCCAATAAATAACTGTTTGAATTCCAAACTGGTTCATAAATCCCCTTCTTCTTTATCATCTGAGATGACCAATTCTTCTTTATCATCTGAAATTACAAACCCTACAAACCCTACAAACTGCTCCTCTTTCAACACATCCAATTTCACCCTTGAAAACCCCTATCAAATCACTTCAATCCAGTCCTATGCCCGCTCAAGTAGCCGTAAATCTGCCCCACGCCACATCCCTCCCCGTTTCGAACGTCTTCTTTGACCTCTGCCATTGTTTATTACCTCCAATGATATTCTAAGGCGGTGGCCAGTGCTCTCCAAGAAAATGCCCTGATAGCAACGAGCCAGTGGCCATGGCACGTATATACCATATTATAGTCTCGCTTTTATTAACGAAATCAACATTTTATTTACTATCTTCTTGATTAATGCAAATAAATGCCTTCTAGAGTTTCAAAGGAAAATGGGGAGCCAAAACTAGACAAAAGAAACAAAAAAGTAGCATTGAAAGGAAAGAAAGTTATAAAGGCTTAGTGGGGAAAGGTTGATTGTGATTGTGGGCGGATTTAATAATAATTGGAAGAATATGCTAAAGTGTGTTGAATAATAATAATAATAATATCATATATTTCAAGCCCACTACATATTAGTTTCATATATACGCGCTGTGTCTAAGGGGACTTGGTAAAGCCCAATAATGTCCATCATACCATGTTCCTCCTAAGTCTTTTTTCTCTTCTCCGAGAGCTCTGACCACTGAGCCAAATGGCCAGTGGCCATGTTTTTTCAATGAATCTATTTGATTATAGTCTAGAGTAATTGTTTATGGATGGTTCTCCGGACTCTTTTTCAAGCCGTTGAAATAGTTATCTGGTTAATCCTGCTAGTAGTCATATGCTTGTCTCAAAGACTAAGCCATACATGTCTAAGTATAAGCAATTATACAGTGAAACTCTGAATGGTTCATTGAATCAGTTTTCATTCATTTGATAGTGCCTTTACTACTTGGATAACCGTGGTAATTCTAGAGCTAATACATGCTAAAAGTCCCGACTTCTGGAAGGGATGTACTTATTGAAATATATGATATTGTTTAATATAAAGAGAGAGAAATTAGAAAAGCCACTGGGCCATTTGGCTCAGTGGTCAGTGCTCTCGAAGAAGAGAAAAAGACCTGGCAGGATAGTTTAGTGGCAAACAGGAACTCGGGTGAGAATATTGAATATTACTGGGCGAGAAGATAACGATATATAAGATTATTATTATTATTATAAATGAGCATCTTTCAACGTAAATTCTATAAAATGAGCACTTTTTATTCTGGATTCTTTATAAAATGAGCATTTCTGTCTGAAATACGACCTAGACAAAAGTCTAGGGGCTTACTTTCAACCAATTGGGTGAGAAGAGAAAAAGACGGTGGGCAGCTAACAATGACCGGGACATGATTGGGTTTTCCCCACTGGGTTTTACCAAGTCCCCTTAGACATAGCGCGTATATACGAAACTGATATGTACTGGGCTTGAAATATAAGATTATTATTATTATTATTATTATTAACAAGAATATCAAAATAATGCAAATTATGAATAAAAATTGTAATGTAAGAGCTATTATTTGCAATTCATTAATGGAAATATAAAATAGCATCGTATAGTTTGAGTATATACCACTGAGCCAAACTGCCCAGTGGCTAATAATAATAATAATAATAATAATAATAATAATAAATAATAATAATAATAATAATAATAATAATAATAATAATAATAATAATAATAATAATAATAATAATATAATAATAATAATAATAATAATAATAATAATAATAATAATAATAATAATAATAATAATAATAATAATAATAATAATAATAATAATAATAATAATAATAATAATAATAATAATAATAATAATAATAATAATAATAATAATTAATAATAATAATAATAATTATAATTATATCTCGAGCACTGGGCCCATGTTCAACTTTTGCATAATATATCTTGTCGTGCGCTTAGCATTCATGCACGCACACACACACGCACGTTGCTGCATGCAGGGGAAACCTTAACTGTATGCTACGAGCAAATGCAGATGGCAGTATCCTTGATAGCAATTATTGTCTTGATTATATTGACATATTGACAAGTAATGATACAAACGGTCTGATTAAACAATAAAAAGCCTCGTATTAAATGACAAAAACCAAAAAGAAGAATAATTATTAATAATTAAAAGAAAATAACAAAGAAATAGACATAAATCATAAAGTCGTTTGACATGAGCGTACTGTAACCGATTTGTCAGAAGATATTCAACTAGGATTTGATTCTGACAGACAGCAAGCCATAAAGTGCACAGAATAGAAACAAAAAACAAGCAACAGAAAGCAGGTTATCAATTGGATCTTAAAGCAGCAAAGATGGGGTGAAAACGATGGTTTCAGAGGTTTGGAACAAGATATTTGTGGCTCTCAATGGTCGAGTGGTGGACCGAGTAGAAGAATACAAACGAGAAGAGAAAGAAGATGAAGAAAACCATGGTGTAGTTTGTGTGTATGTGGGGAAATAGGAAGCGACGGAGTTAAGAATATAGCCAAAGGATGCTGTAATGTTTAAATGGTAAAACCGGTCAATGAAAGAGTGCCAAAGTTGACAATGCTAACCAGAGATAATAAACATTGTAGCAAGCTAAATTCTCAATCCGAGCAGCACTTTGCTTTATATAATTGTTTAATAGCAAAAAAAATTTAACTACGCGGATATCCTGGAGAAAGATTCTCACGGAAAGTGCTGGAAATGCTTCGGGCTACGCGGAAACGCAGTCAGACGCACAGGAACATGCATAACTGGTCGACTTTTTGTATTGTTCCTAGAGCATTATTAAGCATAAATAAGCACCGTTACTCGCTGCAATGCAACCTTCGGTACTATAACGCACTCGTGATGCAGAGCCCAAGTTTCTGGTGAATAACTATTTCTCGTCCTTTTCTCATCAAAACATGCCACTTGGTGGAGCTCAGCAAGCCAGGACCGGATAGGAGCTGCCGTGTGGAGAAGAACAATTGGTGTCACAACGTAACAATATGCGGCGGGGGTGTCAAGAAAGGATATTTCCAACACATGTATGTATCTGCATGTATACCTGTATATGCCAGTCGTCTGTATATATCATATGGTAGAAAGTAGGGTAGGTGGGTGCTTTAGTTTTACCCTAGAGTTTACAGCTGATAGTGATATTGTTGATAATAACATATATTTGAGCCCAGTAAATATCAGTTGAGTACATACGCTCAATTTGGTAAAACCCTATCATGTCCTGTTGGTCATAATCTTCTCATCCGTGGGCCTGTTCGAGGGTATTATTCACTAGACTATCTTGCCAGGTCCTTTTCTCTTTTTCGAGAGTAGTATCTGCTAAATTATCTTACCAGATCGTTTTTTTTTTTCGAGAGTAGTATCTGCTAAATTATCTTTCCAGATCCTTTGCTCTTTTTCGACAGTACTCACCAGCCATCCAATGCAATGCTTTTCATTAAGTAAATGTAAGAGCGTTAAAAACTCAGGAATCTGGCTTCAATTGGATGAAATTAGTACACATTGTAAAATAAGAATCCGTCTATATTCATATATGTTTTGAGAAAAGCAATGTAAAAACCAATGTAGAGATTTAATCAGGCAGACACCGTAAAACTCACTGAACTTTTGACATTTAGTATTTTGTAAATACTTTCCATTCGGCAGACAATTGGTGCTAACCTCTTGCTTCTCTAGAATATGTCATAGTGTCTATATCAAAAGCGAAGTAGTCAAAGTTTGATAAAAATATAATATTAAATATACAAATCAGCCACTGGGCCATTTGGCTCAGTTGTCAGTGCTCTTGGAGAAGAGAAAAACAAGACCTAACGGGAACCTAGGTTCGATTCCCAAGATGACACTTTTACTCGCTGCTTTTTACGATGCTGAATGTGATTTCACAGGCAAGTGCAACTGTCTGGAAGATGACCTAAACAAAAGGCTACTTACTTTCCAATTGGGTGACAAGTTTAAGTAGTTTTTTGGGGTTTCCCCACTGTGTTTTACCACGTACCCTTAGACATGGCGCGTATATACGAAACTGATATGTACTGGCTTGAAATATATGATATTATCAATAGTCTCACCCGTGTTCCTGTTAGTTCTTTTTTCTCTTCTCCAAGAGCACTGACCGCTGAGCCATACGGCCCAGTGGCCGGCTTGAGAACATATAATATTATCATTAATACCATTCATTTTACAAAAAACGCTGTGAAAAAAATCTGATTTTTATCGCATATATAATAATAATATCTCATATTTGAGCCCAGTTGCCCTTCTTCGACAGGGGTTTCTGTTGCATTATCTTGTCAAATCGTTTTATCTTCTTCAAGCACTAAGCAGCCATCCGGCCCAGTGGCTTGTAAAGCTTTCCATTATAGATTAGAAGCGCAAATGTAGATTGGAATGGACAACAACTGAGCTTTTACAACCAAGGTTGCCAATGATGGTGGGCAAAAACAAGGCAATGCCGTAGGTTGGAGCAACAATGGCATAATAAACCAAGACGTGGACATAAATCTGCCAATCAAGGAACGCTTGTTTGGCGTATTTCCAGCCTTGTTCCTTGAGTTCCGACTCAAAGAAACTGGAAGTATGGTCTTCAAGACTGGCGTCGGTGTCTGTGTTACTGTCAGGTTCTAAACTATACTTTATATACTCCCATTCGTCTTCGGTTAAGAAACTAGCGGTGTCTGGATAATCATGGATGAAGAAAAACGAGATACAAGCTAGAACTACAGTAATTAAGCCTTCTAAATCAAAATCCATCTCCAGCCATCCAAGTTGCCTACTCCGTCCATTTTAGCAATGCCAAATGGTAGAATCCACCATAATGGTGGGGAGCCAGATCGACGGTTTCGTCATTTTAAAATCATGCTGGAAGCAACTTCAAAAACACAGTAAGCGCTACAGTGTACTGGTTGCCTTTCAAGTGCAAATCTTCGGCAAACCCTTAATTCTGGGCATTTCCTGTATTGCCTCTGTCAAGATACGCTAGCAAATGAAGAAGAGCGAGCAATAACCAAACTATACACTATTGAGGGGAAAATGGCGGGCAAACCCGTTTCCAAACTTGACAACCTGCGAAATGTCAGGGGTTTTATTTTCCAGAGTGATTTCCTTGACCAACTGGTCGACAGTGAGCCGTAAAAACGTGTTTTTGCCAACCTTATTACTTTTCAGTGGCACTTCATCCAAGGAATCAGTGTCGTTTGCATATTTTGAAACAAAAAGAGCTTCTTTGGCCAGATTGGTCACTTCTTTGCGGTTGACATCTACACTGGGCTGTTTGGTAGCAAAATAAAGAGCCCTGGCCTCAGGAAGGACGCCAATCCAACGAATCAACAAGCTTTGTAACTCAGCCCTATAGTCATCGCTCGCCAAACTAATGATTTTCTTTTCTGCCAAAGACCTCATCATCAAACAGATGATTTCCATGATCTTCTTTGCGCTTTGGAAGTCTTTCAAGTAGCGGAAGCCACGCTCGGTGCCGGTTGACGCGTCAACAGCTGGGTCGGCCGTGTCGAGGTCCTCGCTGACCGCAGAAAGATACACCGAGGCGTTGGAAAACAACTCGTGCAAGAGCATGGACCGCTCAATCTCCGAGAGCGCTAGGAATCCGTCTCTGGAGAGCGGATACCTCAGAGAAGACTGGGCGGTGCCCCGCTTGTTTGTCGAGAGCTCGTGGACGTAGTTGAGCAACGTGTGCGAAAGCTCCAAATGCGTGAGGAGCCAGATGAGTGCTCTGCGGTATCCCTTGGCCATAAGCATTTCGTCCATCATCGAGCACGCGGCCGAGGGATTGAGCCGCAACATGGGCTCAAAAAGCCATTGGTACGACCACAGTTCGTATATTTTGTCGGGGTTGATGTCGTCCGTGCCCTTTGGAGGCTCTTTAGCTTCTGCAGAGGCTCTTCTTTTACAGTTATTGGCTCGGGGCTTGCCGCTGGATTGGCTGCTACATCTCTTACATATTTCCGCTGCTGTCCTTTCTACTTCCTCCTCGTACTCTGCGCCTACACTGAACGCCACTGTCGCCACTACATTGCGCTGCACCGCCTCTGGAACGCTCTCTTTTGCCATTGTCATAAACATCAAGTGCAACTCCTTCCAGCTCGTATAAAGCTCTACACGCCCCTCTTCGTCCTCGTCGTCGTCGTCACTTTCTACAACGTCCTCCATGCCCTGCAATTCCACATACTGAACCCCAAAATCCCCTAAATCCCTTGCTGTATTGAAATAAATATTGCTTCCACGCGGAATGTCCCGCCAGTCCCTCCCAAGAGAATCGAACTCCACCCCACCATCTTTCGCCCGCATCCCCAACTTGAATGGCACATTCTCCAATGCTGCTGTCCGCCCCGGAACCTCTTCATCTTCATTTTCATCATTTTCATCATCATCATCTTTTCCTCCGATATCTCCGATATCTCCTTGACCGCCGCCACCACCACCACCACCGATATCTCCGATATCTCCGGCGTCCTCGTCCGTGTCCTGGTCGTCAAATTCGCAATAACACCGCGCCGTGTATTCCTTCTTAATATACACCTTCTGATGCTTTGCCCCGGGGTCTTCTTCCTCGGCCTCGTCGTCCGTCGTAAACTCGTATTCAAACATGTACCAGATGTCCTCGTCGTACCGGTCGTCGAGGTCGTCCCCTATAAACAACTGTCCCAACTCATTCATGTCGTGTCCCAACACCACAAGCGCCGCCACATACTCTGTCACTTCCGTATGCACCACGCCCTCTCCGGTTTTGCGCCCAAATGGCGCCATAAAGTTGTTCAATGACTCGTGCTCCAAGTCGTGCCGATGCTGCGGCATGTCTCCGTTGATTATTGCCGCTAGTACAGACCGGATAGCCGCGCAGCCTTTCAAAACCGACCGCACCACCCACGGCGTCCCAAGTCCGTAGATCTCCTCGTCGAGCCGGTCGATTTGAATTCCAAGGACCATGAGACGCGTCAACTGTTTCCAGAGCCGCACGAAGAACCTCATAAAGGCGCAATAGTACTGCGGATCGCCACTCAGTCTCGCGTTGAGCTTGCAGATGGTGTACACACTCACTGCAAGGATCGAATAAAGAAGCTCCAAGTCCATGTGGGACACGTTAAGTGGAAGCCAGTCTCGGTAAAAGGCCGCTTGGTATATGGGTAGCTTGGCAATGTCGGCGGTAAATCTGTCCAAGACCTCATCGACCGGGTCCAAGCGCTTTCCGGGGGTCCGGTTCTTTGACAATGGCTGCTGCTGCTGCACCGCTGCGTCCGCATACTTGCGTGCATACACTGCATCTAGCATTTGAGACATGCTCATGTTTTCATCCACACTGCCTCGCAGCGTTTCTACAGCGCTAGCGTGTTTGAAAAGAATCAGTTTGGCTGTGTGAACAATTTCGTCTCCGTTGTTAAGTATCTTTTCCTTTTCTGTGAGAATGGCGTCCAACTCTGCATCATCTGGCCGTTCAAGCTTCAAAAAGACCAAAACAGCCTCGACAATACGGGCTAGCTTGAATGCGAGATCAAACTCTGCAACAGGCGAATTAAAGTTAAATGCAAAAAGCACAAGGAGCTTACTTGTCAAGTCCAAACTGATGTTAAAAGTGTCATTGTTTGACGGTTTGGTCAATTTATCGCAGAGGACGCATGCCGTGGTGAATATGTATGCAAGCTGTGCATCTCCGCTGTCTTCTTGCATCAATCCCAACACACGCGCAAGCACCTGATGCTTCTTAAGCTGTTTCTCCATAATGTCAAAGCCCACCTGCGAAAGCGTTGACAGAAGAATCTCATCCCAATCAATGGATCCGCTTTGGGAACCGTCAAAAGTCTCAAAATCAGAGTCCTCCGAATCCTCTGCATCATCTTGATGCAGGTCGTCGTCATATACTACATCATCGCCTTCTTCTTCACTTCTTTTTTCGCTTGGTTTTCTCGCTTCTCGCTGCTTTTTCCTCTGTCTAAACGTATCTTGTATTAACGTGGTCAATACCAGTCTGTTTCTTTCTGTAGGCATGATATTTTTTTATAAATTTTTTTTTTCTTTTATAAATCAACTTGCAAGCAACATGCCAGATTTACTCTTGTTATTCACAGTGGTTTCCATTTGGTTTCTCTTAGTTAACTCCATTGAACTCCTCTGTTAAATTAAATTTTCAATCAGACGTGCATAACCTGCTATACGCACAACGACCGCTATTTTGATGGATGCATGGATGCGACTGGCAACTTGAGAAGACGCAACGGCCTGCACAATGCAAATGCATGCACAATGCACAATGCACAATGCACATGGACATTATGCCAAGTTGGCAGTGAAATGACATTTTTCCACCGGATTGGGGGAAACCAAAATAAACAAATATTGCAATAAAGTCAACATACAAGTTAATAAACGCCAATACCATATTATTAAGAAGGGTATAACCAGTCAGCTATAACAGCATTAAGAGAAAAGCAGAGCTTGTAATAGAAAAAAAGAAAATAAGAAAAAATAAGAACGGAAATGTACAAGAACATTTCAATCGATTTATCGTCTTTTTGGAAGGAAAAGCAAAGAAAATGCCCATGATTATATAGTGTAGCTGACGAATTCTGATAATACATAAGAAAACATGTAGGAGATATTCAATTAAACCTGGCTGACGCTTGGAAGACCGCCTCTGTGGGCGCTGGATTTGGAAGAGCCAAAGCCAAATGCTCCTCCGTTAGCAAAGGCCAAGGCAGAGAAGATCAAGTTGGCAATGAAGATGAAAACGCTGAAATACAAAAAGGCAACAGAGGCCTGGGCTTTTCTACATCTGTCAGTGGAGCCCTGGGTGATGCTGTTGTTGTTCAAATAGTCTTGGTTGGTGCAAGAATGGCATCTGATGCCCACTGCCAATGCGGTGGCCGCGGCAAAGGTGAAGATGAAGTTCAAGGCATCAATGATGAACAAAATTATAGGCCAAGCAAAAAATGAGATTAGACTAGCTAAAATGGAGTAGAATGTGGAAAACACCAATCCAAACACAGCGGCAAAGATGGCAAAATTGACCCTAGAGCTTGAGTGTCTTTGTCCGTGAATCAAAGAGCCAGTCAAACCAAGAACAATCACAAGAAAAGCGGTGTTGAGTGCTCTGAGAGATAAGTCGGCAATTGGTAAACCCATTGGAAGTCTTGTTTAATGGAAAAATATGTATAGTAAATAATATAACAGTCAATATGATAATGCTAATCGCAATAATGTAATAAGCGAGCCAAGGACGAGCGAAACGTTGATTATAAATACTCAAGGTGAAACTAGTTTGCTATTTTACCAATGACATTTGCTTTGGCCATGATGCTCCTACAAAAAAATTTTAAGAAATAATCATTGTTTGCTAGAAAACAACCAAAAACATCAAATGCGACCAGAATGCTTTCCGTATTCGGCCAGCGGCAAGTTGGGAACCATCCATCCCGCGCAGCTTCCGACGCTGCCTAAGGGGGTGTAAATGCATGTAGATGTATGGCCATGCTTGTATGTGCATGCCCACCCGTCAAGGGGGTGTGGGCTTGTCTGGTCTGGTCTTGCCTGATCCTTGCAGGGTGGGTGTGTTGCTCTATGAAATTGGGGTGTGTTATTATTGCAAGTATTTGAGGATTTGGTTTTTGACAAGATGAAATGCTTCTTTTAGTAATATGGTTGATCTTGAATTGTTATAAACTCTCTATATGTACCTACAAAATCTAGATTTATGGTGTTCATTGGGCATAACGTAGGCACTAGGGTGGCTAGACCTGTTATATATTATAGAATAATAAAGTAAACGCACCAAACTGATATGTACTGGGCTCGAAATATATGATATTATCATTATTATTATTATTAATATAAACGCCACGGATGACTCAGTGGTTAATGCTTTCGGAGAACGGACGCGGCTGAGGATATTATGATGGTCATTCTTGGGCTTTACCGAGTCCTTTAGACCTACTAAACTGATACGTACTGTGATCAAAGTATATGATATTATTATTATTATTATTATTATAAAACATACATTGTTAATAGCTAACAATCCTCCTTTTAACAACATGAAGATTTGTAAATGGGACAGTCTTATTGGCTCAGTGAGTGCTCACAGTCTCTTGATTCGATATAATTACTAGTCTACAGCATCGTCTCAAACATTTAATCACCTTTTTAGAAATTGCACCTTTCTCAGACCAATTTAGCACCCTATTTGCTCCTTTATTTTAGACTTCTTCTGTCCTTTTATGTAGTCAGCTATTATTTTCCGTTCAATACAAATCCATCTTAATTTTACACTCAAATATTGTATATAATAGTTATTAAAATATTTAACATTATTGATTAGAATATATGATAAATTATAATAATGATATCTTATTTTTTCAGCCCGGTAAATATCAGTTTCAGCACTCAAACTAAAATTTCTCGTATAATTTTTGGCAAAACAACAGGCAAAGTTTATCACCAGTTTGCAGTCAATATACAACTTCTATAAAAGTGCAATGAAACAAATATAAAACTGGAGCAGCGAAAAAACACAAAACTAACGTTAAAGTACCATCAAACCATTTGCAACTTTTTGTTGAACAGGAATTGAATACTTTTTAAAACGGGCATTCCCGAACCGAGGTATAAAGCTTATTAATAAGCACATTACGCTTCACAGTGCCCCATAAAATATTCAATGTTTAGCAGAGGTTAAAATATGCTAGTTTGGCAATATATAATGATTATTATTGAATATAATTCATCTGAAAACCATACTTTTTGAAGTTGGGAAGATACGCGCTTCTTTGGAAGAAGAGCTCATTAAAACGCGGGAAGAAGCATTAATAAAACTTATAGCAGTAAAACACTACGGAATAACGTTAAGAAATGAAGGGAGTTTCTCTGTGGGCTGAAAAATACGATTTCCAACAAACGATGTGTTATTTTCAACCAAATGGTACTTCCTTACTATTAAATATTTTATAAGAACCAGAT
Organism: Saccharomycopsis malanga; assembly: GCA_004014935.1. Taxonomy (NCBI): domain Eukaryota; kingdom Fungi; phylum Ascomycota; class Saccharomycetes; order Ascoideales; family Saccharomycopsidaceae; genus Saccharomycopsis; species Saccharomycopsis malanga. Next base: position 2,261,329 of record CP025321.1, read on the forward strand.
ATCAAAACAAAGAACATGGTATAAAACTCAAGATTTCAGGGAGTTTAGAAATATAATTCTTGTATGATTTGGTTTGCTTCAAAGACTCTAGAATATGACTTAAAAGAATCAACTTTTTGTCAAAATCGTCAATTTTCCGTTACATCAATTATTTATGCGCAAAGCCAAAGGTTTTTATTAAAAATGGTACTATAATATAGCAAAAAAATCCAAAATATTGAGGTATATTTTTTCAAATCAAAATAAGCTGGATACCACTGATTTAATTCAATAAAAGTTTGATGATTACTCCAAAACGTCAACAGCGCGAATTGAGGACCAAAACCCCAAGTGAGGAACGCCACACTTGTTTTTCTGCACTATTCTGCGCTATTATGCACTATTTTGTGTGGCGCATGGCCTAACCAACTTGGCCACTTGACAATAGTAAGGCATATAGACATATGTTTGTTAAAAAAAGAGGATGTCTTCACTTTTCGAGAGTGTATTTTGGTAAATAATATGCCCCGACACTTAACAACAAACTTGAATAGGGTGAATGAGCTGTTAGCGCCAATATAATGCTTCACATTATATAATATATCATATATTTCGCGCACTAACCACTGAGCCATCCGGCCATTTCTACGTCAAATGAACAAATAAAAAACATATATTTCAAAATGGCGTTTCAAAAAGCACCAAATTTTAGTAAACAATTCAAGCACCGATTAGACCAACTTACCAGCACGTTTCAACTTCAAACGTTCAGCGAAAGAAAGTGGTTTATCAGATGGGGCTGGCGAAGATTCAGAAGATCTTGGAGCTGGCGATGAAGAACTGAACGATCTAGTGGCACCAGAGTCTCTTTGAGCAGCAGGAGGGTTAGGTTTTCCACCGTAAGAAAAGTTGCGAGAAGCACCTCCGTAAGGGTCGGCGCGATGTCTATTGACTCTTTGTTTATTATTTTCAACGGTTTGGAACGAGTTTTCACGAGACTTGTTCTTTTCAGCAAGAAGTCTTTCGATTTCAGCTTCACGCTCACGTTGTTTGGCAGCCGCTTCTTCGTTTTTAGCTCTAGCCTCGGCAAATTCACGTTTCATTTTCTCCAATTCCTCCTTCTTCTTTCTTTCTTCTTCTTCCTTCTTGGCAGCAGCCTTGGCTTGTTCCTCGGCTCTACGTTTCTCCTCCTTTTCTTGCTCTCTAGCTCTGATAAGTTCTTGGAGTTTTTGTTCTTTGAGAAGCTGGATTCTGGCGGCTTTTTCCTTCTCAATCTTGATGGTAGCCTTAGCATTCAACTGTTTAATCTGTTCGGCACGAGCAGCACTGACCTTGTCGATATAAGTCTTGTACGTAGGGACGATTCTTTGCAATCTGTCACGCAATTTGATGGAATCCTCATGTTCCTTTTTGGCTTTTTCAACAAGTTTGGATTTCATGAGGTTGTAATTCTCAATATCCTTTTGTTTCTGGGTCTTTTCGTCTTGTTCCAAAAGTTTCAATTCGTATTTTCTGAAAGCTCTTTCCAAATGATCGTTACGTTTGAACAAAGCCTTCATACGGTCTTGTGTGTCTTTCTGATCCTTGGTCAAGTTGTCCATTTGCATTTGTCTCAAATCAGCAATATCAAGATCCTTAATATTGTTAGGATCAATGTAAATGATTCCAGCTTTATTGATATCGTTGACTTTCTTCAATTTTTCCTGTTCCATGATTTCTTCCTTTTGTTTCTTTTGTTTCTCCTCGGCTCTTCTAAGAGCTTCTTGTTCTTGTCTTTCCAACTCTGCTTGTCTTTCGGCTGCCAATTTCTCTTCTCTTGCCTTTGTCTCTGCCTCGATTCTTCTTGCCTCGGCCTCCTCTTCTTCTTGTCTTCTCTTTTCCAAAAAGACTCTTCTTTCTTCAATCTCCTGGCGTTCTTTTTCGATTTCCTCGTTGGCCAAAGCAAGGGCTCTGCTCTTGTCAGCTTGCAACTGCTCAATGTAGGTTGCATCGGTGTTGTAGAGAGATTTCAACAAGGTGTTGGACAATTTGGATAATTGCACCTTGATCAAATCAGCAGCAACATCGGACTCGAAAGGATTGCTGGTGAAAGAAACAATGTTTGCATCGTGATCAATGCGGAATGGTGGGATTAAACCATCTTTCCCAGCATTGATTAAAGCGTTTTCAATCACAACCGGAGATAATTCATAATTAGTTCCTTTAAAAGTGGTCAAATCAAGCAAAAACTCAAATTTGATGTTTTCGTAATTCTTGGCAATTTGCTTGAAAATCTTAATCACCACAGTTTTCAACAAATCAGCAAAAAACACCTTGTAGTTTGGCGATTGGTGGATTTTATCCAAAATAGGAACCAACTCAGACTGAAGAAACAACGGATTGAAATCCTCGTTTTCAAGAAACTGGAACAACATTTTCAAGTCCTTGTCAACAAACTTCAAAAACGAAGCATTGTTGATCGAATCTATCACAGATTGACGAGTAGGAGGCTGGTGCAAGTTTAAGAGTTTGGACAATTTGTTGAATTTCTGTTTGTCCTCCTCATAAGTGGTTTCTGTAACCTCGGAAACAGACAACGACGACAAGACAATGATGGAGGCGTAGTTCTTCAAGTTCTCCAAAGTAGCATTTGGAGACTGCGAATACAAGTTGAAGAATTTCAACCAAGATACAGACCGATACAAAGTGTTGACCGAAACGTTGAAAATCTTGGCAAGGTTCTCGTAATAGTTCAACATCATGCTAGGCTTAGGTTGTCTTTTGGAAAAGACCAAAAGAGTGTGGATATCTTCCACAATCTTGAAACTTTCCTGGTACAACTCCAATTTGACTGCAATGTTCAATCCGTTGAATCGCAACTGCAAGAACCGTTCCAAAGTGGTCGGGTTCGACAAATCAATCTGGTTTTGCGCATTAAACGAGTTGGTGTACGATTGGTTAGCATAAAAGTTGATGGACTGCAAATGGTTTCTGATCAACTCACTGATCTTCTTAAACTCCTGCTTTCTTCCGTACTGCTCGCAAAACTTGAACGACTGGCTTACAATATAGCAGTACACAACCTCCAATTGCTTGGTGTTGCGGATAATGTCCAACACTGCTCTGTACGAGTCATACATAAAACGTAAATACGGTGTCAAAATCTCGCGATCCGATCTGTCTTTATTGTCGTCATTCGACACAATCGACAACAATACAGCCTCTGGCGATCTCACCTCGTCCAAATCAATGCTTACGTCCTCGGTGGCGCTTGTAGCACTCTTCTTGGCCTCACTCAACGCCTTTTCTCCATGCTGGATAAATCTTCTCACTACAGTACCGACTGTTTCCAAGCCATTGTTGATGGTTTGCACGTTTTTCTTATAACTGTACAACCCCTCCTTGGCTGATCTGAAATCACGCTTTTCCACACACAACTGCACAAAGAGTAATCCAATAGATTCAGCAGCAGGCGCAGAAATATACTTAAACTTCTTAGCCCCAATGAAATTTTTCAAAATATCCAAAGCCTCATCGCTGTTATTGATCTTAATCAAGTTCTCACACGTCTTGATGATGTTTTCCGGCCGGATCGCCGCAACAGGTGCCATTTTTAATACAATTCCTGTATATTATTCCTGCTTTCTAATAAATAATTCTATTCAGCTCTTGATTTGATTCACCTCAGTGAAATTTTTTACACCTATAAAAATTATTCGTTGTTTGGTTACCCGGATGGGTGTGGGGTGTGGGGGTGTATGGAAGTAGATAATGGCTTTATATGGTAAAGTTATTGACTTAATTTGAACTGGAGATGAACAATTATCTTAATATTGTATAATTAAACATTGTATCTTGTGAAAAAAGCTAAATTTAATCTCTGCAGCTTTCACAACTTGATAGTTCTATCCTTTACATAGATTATACCGTGGTTACCCGGATTATACCATACTTGTTATAATAATATCATATATTTCAAGCCCAGTACATGTCTGTTTTGTATAGATGTGCTATTTCTGGAGGGCTTTGGTGAGTTTTAATGGGGAAAACTCAATCATGTTCGATTATCTTGATTTTTTAATCAATTAAGTGGAGAGTAAGCATCATCATCGTAAGAGAAGTAAGTAAAGTGCTTATAGTAATCGAACCCTGGAGCCTGTTTGGTCCTTTTTCGTTAAATTACTTGTTAAACTACCCTTCTAAATATTCATAATATGTAATAATCTTATATTTTGAGCCCAGCACATATCAATCCCGTCTGGCTATTTATATTTCCAGATTGTTGGTATGTTCCTTCAATGCTTGCAATTCTCTTACTAAAATAACTCCATTGAATTGACCAGCATCTTCCGCAGTTGTTCATCTCACTAACACCACATACAGCTTCTGATACAAGTCCTCTTTGGAGACTGTTATCTCCCTCTATTCCTATTATCTCTGATTATACGTCTTACAAAGATTAGACCTAATATTTGGTATACTCTTGCAAAGTAAAGATATTCTGTCTTTTTAACAAAAATATGCAATACCTTATTATTCCGAAGAAATACGTACCTTATAAGCTAAAAAGGTCTGCTTTATACCTCAACATTTTCGCCCTTTATAGATACCTACTTTAAAGTTGTTCCGTAGTTTCTGATTGCTGGCCACTAACTTTGCACTATTTGAGGTAGTTTACTGAAATTTTTATTCATAACAACAAGTTTTTTAAGGGCTAAAAAAAGGTATTGATTTTTGTAGGTTTTGAGAGGAGCGTACATTTGATAATCACCTCAGAATATTTTTAAACTGCTACATTTCAAATTCCTGTAATAGGGCTTGCTAAAGCATAACTTGCTTGGGATTAATGTAATATATTAACTCGTTGCTAATGTAAAAAACTGTGGAACTGGCTTTACCAGGTTCGTTACAGTTTATATACGATAGATTTCTTTGACAAATATGATCTATAAATAAAAACTGGAAAATCGTCTAGAAAAATGGGGTTTAAAATAATTAAATTTGAGCATAAAGCATGAAAAAATTTGAAAAAGAGTATAAAGAATCAAACAACTGTTTAAGGAAGAGATCTCAATAAAGAGTATAGTTTTCTGTCATGATATTTAGAGGCGTGAAAGCTGGTGATCTTGGTTTTTGTTCATTGGTTGAGTTGAATAAAAGGAGGTGTTATACTTAACAATTTAATTGCTTTAGTTAATTTGCTTCAACTCCCATTGTAAAAAACACTATCACTAAGCAACTTAAACAATATCACTTTATGGGGCTCGAACTCGGGACATATATATCTTTAAAAAAGTTGATTCACATGTAGCAATGCACATAACCAAACCAAATGAGCCACAACTAGTTCTCAGGGCTGGTTACCCGGTTTTGATGTTTTTCTTCTTTTCCCGTAAAGCTTGGATTGTTGATGAGTTGTTGATGAATTATATGACGCTTTACCAAATTAGATCGCAATATGTTTAAACTGCTGCGTCATTTAAATCATTGAAGAATTCATCACTTCAAGTTTAATTTGATATTTTACCCGGATATACATGCAACACAACGCAGCAGGCACGTGACCGAGGCGAAAAAGCAGAAGCAAAAGAAGCATAAAACGAAGGCGACGACTGGGGGCGGCGTTATTGGATAAATAGACAAGATTGGAATTATAGGAAAGAAGTGATGAACAGAGTGTCTAATATTATAAGTAGATTGGCAATTCCGGTTGGAGTTGCGGTGACTGCAGCATCGTATTCGTTGTATGATGTGAATGGTGGTCAAAGAGTGATTTTATTTTCGAGATTAGATGGTATTAAACAAAATGTTATTGGGGAAGGTACACATTTCTTGATTCCATGGTTGGAAAGAGCTATTACTTTCAATATTAGAACGAGACCAAAAAGCATCAGCACCACTACTGGGTCGAAGGATTTGCAGATGGTCAGTTTGACATTGAGAGTGTTACATAGACCAGATGTCAACAAATTGCCAGCGATTTACCAGACATTAGGGCTTGATTATGATGAAAGAGTGTTGCCGTCAATTGGAAATGAAGTTTTGAAGTCGATTGTGGCGCAGTTTGATGCTGCAGAGTTGATTACTCAAAGAGAAGTGGTATCATCTCGGATCCGACAAGAATTGGCCGAAAGAGCCAAGGAATTCCATATTAAATTGGAAGATGTCAGCATCACTCACATGACTTTTGGCAACGACTTCACCAAAGCCGTTGAGCAGAAGCAGATTGCGCAGCAGGACGCCGAAAGAGCCAAGTTTTTGGTCGAGAAAGCCGAGCAAGAACGACAAGCTGCGGTTATAAGAGCTGAGGGTGAAGCCGAGGCCGCTGACCATATTTCCAAGGCTTTGCAAAAGGCCGGCGATGGCTTGTTGCTCATCAGAAGAATCGAAGCTTCCAAAGATATTGCCAATACCTTGGCAAACAGCCCTAATATCACTTATTTGCCAAGCTCTGGTAAAGCCAATGGTGGAGACGCCAGTGGCGCTAACAACTCCTTATTGTTGAACTTGGGACGTTGATGCAGCGGCGCAGTTTATTGGTTTGCTCTGTTTTCAAGAAGAGTATTACACATAGCCTACGAGTCATGATTGTAAATAGCACATTATTGTTCTTAAGTTGTGTAAGTTGTGTAAAATAATCAAAATTGTAGGTGTAAAAAAAAACATTGTTCAAAAAAGCTCCTAATCTGGTGTAATGTAAAGATTCTACTCCTATGGCTTGGTTGATTAAACTTATCTGTCGATACTCAAGCCATAGCAGTTTTCTGTTGTTTGGTTATCTTTCTGAGTCCACACAGTGGTCTAGAACGTTCATTTGCCCTTTTACGTATCTCACTGTTCTAATCACTATTTGAGACTCTTTTTTCTCCTTTAGCTTAGACTTTTTTTATCCTTTAGCTTGGACTTTTTTCTCCTTAATACAAATCTATCTTAAAATTACGTCTGGTGATTAACTTGAAATTACCAGACTTTTACTACAGTATGTAGTGTAAATAGACTTACACGGTGTATTGTCACATAATGTATTAAATTAAATAAAAACAATAGTTCAACTAAATATTCTCTTTGAAATTCTAAAAAGTTTCCAAAAATAATTTTACTTGGAATACACTCTCGCTGATTACTCCACAAACTACAAGTGATAGGATAAAGGAAACCAAAATTCAAGCAAAAACAGACACGTATGGTTCTTAATTAGCAAAATGTAGCGGATTTTAAGCCAAAAAGATCAAAGTCCAATGGTAAAATTCTTTGGAATTTGTCAATGTTCTCAGTGCAAACGCCGTTCATTATTTAAATCACACTTTTGTAATGTCTAATCGCAGGCTATTGAAGTTGGATACATTTGCTTATAATTAACAAAGCCATGTTTTCAATGTATTCACCCAACTAGCAATAATACTATATATCAGCTTCTTTGAAGCAATATTGAATATACCTGATAAAGAAGTTGAAGTCTATCTTTGGTTGGCACTGCAAAATAGATTGTATTTTCCCTTATCGACTCTGGCATCTCAAGTAAATGTTCAACATGCTTGACCGCCAACTTTGCATCATCTATTGGCATTTGTTTTAGTTTTTCGTCTGTTGACCAAAAATCTTGGAGCTTCTCAACGAGTTTCAAAGCGTTAGCTTGCAGTTGTGCATCTTTTGTCAAGCTCTTGACACTTGCAAGAAACACTTTTGAATTTACTAGAAAATCACTCAAAATATCTTTACGTTCAGCAATGGATTTCTTCTTTAACGCGGCAAACTCCTGATACAATCTTTCCTTTTGCTTGTCTGTGAGCTCGTTATCCTTAAACTCGGGATTTGCACGATGTTTTCTCTTGAAGTCTACGTAAAACTTGTTTGGTCTGTAATTTTTCATCAAAAACGCAAAATACAAGATTACAGGGTTATACTCTGTTGATGGAGTGAAAGCCAATAGATCAAGTTTCGAAATGTCAATTTCTCGTAGCATTGAGGATTCTTCTCCCAATTGTGCCTCTTGAGAAGGACTTTCATTACTGGCAGCAGCCTTTAAAGTACACCAATCATCAAATAAAGCTTTTCTTTCTTGATCTAACTCAATCTCCAAGAACCTTGCATCATTAATGATTTTTTTCAGCTCTTCTTCCCATATTCCATATGGATTTAAATGTTCCTCCATTAATTGAAAAAAATTTTCTCTAGAATTAATCTGTTCGTTTGTAAGTTTAACTTGTTGTTCCTTTTGCTTATCTTCTTCATCGCTAGATTCTAATTCATCTAAATTTATTCCATTCTCCACATCACTTTCTTCACTATCACTTTCTTCACTATCACTTTCATATTCACTAGACTCAGACTCTTCTGCTTTTTCTTTACTGATCTTATTATCAAAATTATCATTATCGGAATCATCAGAATCATCAGAATCATCAGAACTAGCATATCCAGTAAGAAGTGGTGCGCTTGATTTGTCTTTTATGGTAGTCTCCAATACTTTGGTATTTTCATTATTGTCAAATTTCCCAAATTTCTCAGATTTCTCATTACTGTCAAATTTCTCAGATTTCTCAAAAATTTCTACGTTTTTGTCAATGTTTTTATTACCTTCTTTCGTATCCCATGCTTTCTCAAAACCTTCTCTCTTCTCAGCCCTCTTATTACCTTCGCCATCATTTCCTATTTTGAGTCCTCTGGCCTTGGCTATCAAAATTAATATCTGATTACGGTCCAACCCATGGACCAACTCGGCAACCGTATCATTTGGATAATTCCATTCTGACTGGCCTGTCAAAGAATTATGATAGAACCGATGCCCTGTAGATGTTATCACCAAACACCATTCTGATCCAGGAAGATCAATTTTAAATTGAGGCTTCATTAATCATAAATAAGTTGCCAAATTATCAAAATCATCTCGGATATGAATAGTGTTGATGGTGAAAAATAAGTACCGCTGAGTTGGTATTTACCCTTCCACATGGGTTTAATAATAATAATATCATATATATTTAACATCTATATGCTTCTAGTCCTATAATCTGATTGACTAGACACATTAACCCTTATTCTATGCTTGCTCTATTTGCAGTCCCTGTTCTTTTTACTTTTACTTATTGGCTAGCCTGATGTACACCACAAGCCACCTCCTATTGTTCATTATATTATGAATCTATACAGTCGTCAGGATCTTCGATTACCCTTCAGGTATCTCACTGTTCTAACCATCATTTAAGACTCTATGTTCTCCTTTATTTTAGTCTTCTTTTTTCCTTTTTATATAGCCAGTTACGTTTTAACCATTCTCCGTTCAATACAAACTCATCTTATTATTACAAGCCCAGGACATGTCAGTTTTGTAGGACCTATGTCTGAAGGGACATTGGTTTATATATAAGACGTAACAATATTTGACCGTTTGAGCAGGTTTTGATATAATTTTTATTATCATTAGTCAATTCAATAGTGGAAACTAAAAAGTATGAAATATTTTTGTAAACTAGAATTTGGTATCTCTGTTAGAAGTTTTCGAACTTGGTTAAAAAGTGCCGTATTTCAAAATATCTTTTGAGTTAATATTACTGCTTCTTAATAGGCGAAATTACTGAAGAATAAGTGTTTGAAAAAAGAAGAGAATGAAACGCTTAAACAAGAAAGAATAAAGGATATGGTTCATGAATATAGTTTGAGTCAGAATCATGATATATGTAAATATAATTACCTGTAGTACTACTGATAAAGCGATGGCAGAAGGTTTTTGCAGTTTTCAATATTTCATTGCCTTGCCTAAAATTAACGAATTACCAAGCAATTATTCAAAAGTAATCTATGAAGTTTCAATGACTTGGACATATATAATAGCTGTAGCCTAATGAGAAGAGTAATAATAGTATTTTGGAGCCCAGTATATATCAGTTTGTTACTGTATTCTAATGCACTATCGTTACCTTTGGCCAATTCTCAAAAGTCCCGACTATAAACAATATTACAGTGATAAAATGTGAAAGAAGATAGATTTTGAATTACTATAAAATAAAATAAAAAAATATAAAAAAACCAACCAAAAACAATAAGACTTTTTTTTTAAGATAGAAAAAATGAAATAGAGACCATCAGTCCAACAAATTAGCAATTGTGACTCTTCTACTTTGAGCACGGTCTGTATCATCGTCCTTTGGTGTAGGCAATGATGATTTTTCAGTGCTTGTTGAGGATTCTTCGGTAGGCATTGTAGTTTTAGACAGTTCTTGGTCTTTTACGAATGTTTCAGAGGAATCATCGAGATATTTTGAGTCTGACATTACAATATCGCCATTATTCGCAGGTTTGCCGGATTTTGTTGGATCAAATTCTTCGCGTAGATTATGACTATCAGAACGACTGAGCGATGCACTTGCTAAAGACAGGATTGAGTTATGGCTGCTATTTTTGTCGATGGTGGAGAAAGAGAAATTTGATTTGAAAATGCTTTTTTCAGGATTATTGATAGGAGGAGTGGTGGTGCCAGAGTAGAATGAGCCAGAACCATTTTTGATGCATTCAAAAGAAGATTTGTTTGCGAGGGACAGCACAGGTTCAAAGGAAGAAGCTTCGTTAGATACCGAGGACGCAAGAGGTGGTAAAGTGAGGGGAGGCTGTTGAAGACTGTGTGTGGAGGAGTTTGTGCTGGCATTGAAATGTAAAGGAGGAAATGTATCTTTGTGGGGATGGTCTCTTAAAGCAGGGGCGTTATTATTTGGCAGGGTATTATACGAATGAGAAAGAAGAGTTGAAATGGAATGCAGAGGGGTTGAATATTTCAGGGAATTGTTGCTTATGGAATAAGCAGAATTACGTTTTCTCAACGCAAGAGGCTTGTTATTGAAAGTAGCCGATGCAGAAGAAGCATTACTGGTGAGGCAATCGGCAAGAGAAGATCTACGAGATGCACTGTTGGATGTTAAGGAATCGTTGCTGGAATAGGCATCAAACGAGATGGAGCTGTTTCTAGAATTGGAAAGAGAATTTGGAGAAGGCAGAAAATAGCCTGGAGTGACTATGGTGGCCGCAGAATGTCTTCTGCTTTCGAGAAGTCTTCTTTTTGAGCTACTGAGGTAATCTGGGTCGTAATGGCCGCTATATAGATTGGATGGCAAGCTTGGCAAGGTTATTCCCGATGGACCGTTGGAATTAAGAGGAGCAGAAGGAGATGCCTGTGATATTGGTGGTCGGGAAGCTTGAGTGAATGTAAAAGAAGCCGATTGTTGAGATATTGCTGGCAACACAACAGGGGGCTGCAATTTCGAACTGGATGTCGATGGATACGTGGGAATCGAGCTGGCAGAGAAATGAGAAGGTTGTGCTGGTCGCTGCAGTTGGGTTAAAGGCGGGAGTATTGGTTGGTCCAAAGGATTTTGAGGAGGAGCATTTGAAGGAATAGGCTGTTTAACAGTTTGAGAAATACTCTGCTGCTGCTGCTGCTGCTGCTGCTGTTCAGCATAATGATGGAGATATTGTTCTTGCTGAAGATTAGCTTGAGCAGAAGCTCTTCTTCTTCGATTGGCACCTCCGTTCCACCAGTTCTTGATTGCATTATCAGAACGGCCGTTGAGATGACGAGCAATCTCAGCCCATCGTTTGCCATAGCGTTTGACTAAATCTTCAATGTAAGCACCTTCTTCGGGAGTTATAGGGGACCGGTTGAGAGACGGTTTCAAGTTCTGATGGTACCGTTCACGACACTGTTTAGCAGTGCGGCTTCCCAAAAGACTGGATATTCTGACCCATTTGGTGGGCCCGTAAACAGCAACAAGCTCCATAAGCTTGCGGTCCTCATCGGGCAGCCAAGGGCCTCTTTTGATAGGTGCCTGGGGGTTCTGGTCTTCGTCAGGAGTGTCGGAGTTCAGCATGGTATTGGATGAGTCTTTGGTAGCGTGGAGATTGTAGCTCATAACAAATGGTTTTGAACTTGTCATGGAATTTTCACGATATAAAGCGACCACGACGCTCTTTTAGTCTTTTATATTCAAACTTGTTTGATTTGCTTGGATAATCTGTCGTTTTCTTGAATATCACAACCCTCTACTTTTCAATGTTCTATATTGATATGGCAAAAATGCCCTTTCAGTATATCTCGAAATGTAAAAGCAAATATGCCCTTTCAGTATATAATGTAAAAGCAAAAAATGCCCTTTCAGTATATCTCGAAATGTAAAAACAAAAAATGGACAAAATGCGTTGCGAACGAACGGAAATATTGGTAGCAGCGCTGGATGGATAAAGCAAGATGGAATATAATCGGAAACAATAACAAAAAACAAGTGGATCCAGGCCGTTTGAATCCTCGAAGAAGGTTTTATTTTTTTTAATTTCCGGGATGGGTGGAGTATATTTACAACGGTGGTATTCCAACGGTGAATAACGGCTGTAATCTACAAAAGGCCCCAATAGATTGTATTTAAACGGGTGTGTGAGTAGAGAGCCAGTGCAATTAAAAAGAAAAAAACCAAAAAAAAAGTCAGTGTAGGACATGGGAGACCGAAGGGAAAAGGACACCTTCCCTATATGGAAGGGTTTTACTTTTACAGACTGGTAGGTATCAAGAGAGTCGCTACGGCTCTTGGTGCCGAAAGAGTTTATTTGTTAGTTGCAGCACACTAGAGAATACGAGATGATACATTTGTGATAATGATAGTGTGAAATTTCATAATCTTAGCAATCACATATTGCAATGTTTGTAGATGTTTTGTTTTTTTAGCTGGACAATTTGTTGAGAGACAAAACAAATTAAGGTTCAGCGGGTGTGGCTATTTATTTTTTTCTTGTTCAAACTGTTTTGTTTTCTCTATTTTGCGGGTGGTGGTGAGACTTGATCATATTATGACCAATAATAACATTAGGCCTTGCTATTGTTGCTGTTATTATTGCTATCAATATTCGTATAATCTTTCGTTCAGTTTCATTACTGATTCTTACTAAAGATCATTCTCCATTCTCTTACATGTCCCTACGTAATTAGTGTACAACCATTAACAATGTCTAACCAACAACCATGTTCTACTCGTATCTCATGCATCTCGGGCTATAAAACGTTCGATGCAGTGTCATTTCAAAGACATTCTTCCAATTATTGGGCACCAACAGATCCGCACTGTCCATAAGTTTGTAATTTGGGTTATTGTAGATCATATTGCTCCGTTTGCGGTTAGGATTGTAGCCAGGGTTCCCGCCTTTAACAGATAATTCCAAACTTTGTTACTCTATACAACTTGTTACAAATACCCTATTCATTGGCCTCTTAATACTCAATATTAACTCCTACCCTCACACCACACGTCCTGAAATTCGTATTGCGCATGGTTGCGCGTCCCCACGCAGCCTCCCACATGCCTTTCTCAATTAGTCAATCCCTCCAATAACTCATTGCAGCCCCCAATTAATGCAAGGGCTTCGAACACCGCGCACCAATCACAGGGCTTGCACTTTTAAGAACCGCTAGTGTGCTGCAGTGACACATCCTGACCATTTCACTATTAATAAACCAACAACGTTAGTTGCTGGGTTCGTCCGTAATTGGGATGCTCTACTGTTATTAGTCTGGTGTTAGTGTCGAGCTAAATATATGGTGTTAGGATGGTCCTATTTCAAGTCCGTTACCGGGTCCTTGTGTTGTAATTTTTATCATGTTACTTGTAATAATAGTTTCTCTACATTAGTATTGAGATTGTTTAATGTTGGTGGTTTTAGTTGGCATTTACAAACCATTTCCTTGTCTTTATAAAACTTTTCGATTTTTAAATGTACCTATAACGAGCGATTTATTCGCACTGTATCATATTCAGGGCCTACAACCCTTAAACCCATCGATAGTCACTACTGTAGATCTTGTTTAGCCCTGTCACACAAACTAACTTATTAGTCCTGCTTTTACCTCATATATTTAGCTCACTTACATGGGATTTGGGTTTCAAAAAAAGCCGTCTATCGCTTATAAATTCAGCATGCTGCCAAGCTTCTCTGTACAATCATCTCAAACAATATACGAAGATATCCACACTACCATTCTAAGTTAACTTCATAAATCCTATGTAATCATAGCGTGTCTTTATTTTTAAAGTCAAGCAAAATAACCAAATAATGAATCTAGTCTGACCCTAACAGCACTTAATATACGAAAGCACTACATTGTTCAACTGCCAATAATCCGCCTCGTATTACTACTTGTAAACAAGTAGTAGCTCCTCAAAGTATCGCGTACTAACTATTGTTTTCGTTAGAAATAAAATTGGCTTGGCAAAATCCGTCTTTGGTGATTTAATTCCCGCAACAATCTTCCACCTTGCCAGGATCCATGATTTTTCAATCAAAATTTCCGTTTTAAAATAAGCTTTTCTTAGCTGGGTCTTTGTTAATAGTAATATGATTAATAAACTCATGTTGTTTATTAAAGCAATTGCCCTTGGCTTATTTATCCTGAGCTTTAATTTTTTTTTTTTTTTTTTTTTTTTGAAAGAATGGAACCTGAGCAAATGTCTGTCTGAGACATAACTTAGATCCCAATTTTTACATGTTTCTCGCGGTTCTTCAATCGAGAGAGTAAATAATACTTGAAATATTGATCAGGATATATAAGTTTCTCCTCACTGGCATCTGGCAAAAATTAGTGCGTATACACCGCACTTAGCTTTATCCTACTCTCCTAGAGATAGCTGTACTATATTCCTATTTTTCATTCTTTTTCAGATAGTAGACAAAACGCATCTTTTAATGAATAATTTGGATAACATTCACCTGAAGCAGATGGTGTTAGGCATGATTACATCAACAGTTTTGATTGAATTGATTTTTATTCCGGTTTCGTATTGGGTTTCGGTTTTGCCTTTATCGGCTATAAGCTTATCCGACCTTTCGAAAAAAATGCATTGACCGCTAAATCTCCCTTCTTATAATTAATAATAGTTGTGTGATTCTAGTATTATTCCCAACAATACTGATCTACTGATCTCATGGACAAATCAATTCAAAGCGTGATGTCATCACAGATTATCCAATAACTCTTTAATCTCTGCTCATACAATTAGCAAAAGTCGGTTGTATTAATTGCCAAAATATTATTCAAAACATAAAGAAATTCTCTCTCTAAAACCGAAATATGGCTATATGCCCTTACTATTGCCAAGTGGCCAAGTTGGATAGACTATGCGCCACACAAAATAGTGCATAATAGTGCATAATAGTGCAGAAAAACAAGTGTGGCGTTCCTCACTTGGGGTTTTGGTCCTCAATTCGCGCTGTTGATGTTTTGGAGTATTCATCAAACATTTTATTGAATTAAATCTATGTTATCCATGTTAATTTGTTTTGAAAAGGCATACTCTAACATCCTGAATTTTTTTGCCATATTATGGTGTTATTTATAATAAAAATAAATAATATGTTCAAAAGATTGTTTGATATAATGGAAAACTGTCAATTTTGGCAAAAAATTGATTCTTTTAAGTCATATTATGAAGTCTTTACAGCAAACCAAACCATACAAAAATTGTATTTGTATACTCTTTGAATCGTAAAGCTTTATAACATGTACTTTGTTTTGAGCTTAGGCTTTTACATAATATTTAATAGAGAGAAAGTATCATCTTGTCAAAATTAACACATAATTTGTTAAAAATCGTGTTTTGCACCACTCATAAAGACTTTCTTTATTTCTTGGTGGTATTCCATAGTTCTTTAGTTTCTTTAGTTTTACTTATGCTTTTTTTCAAGGTTTTGATGAGCTTTATTCTAAAGAAACCCACATCCCAAGATCTAAAAAAATATTTTTAATTATAGGTTCTTTAGAAGCTTACATTTGGTAATAACAATTATATATTGTCAAAATACCATATTTCAGCTGCCACTATACATTCAATATTTTATTGGGCTCGGTATAGCATAATGTGCTTATAAATAAGCTTTATACCTCTGTCCATGGGAGTCCGTTCTAAAAAACTTCTACTCCTATTCAACAAAATGATACAAATGTTTTGATGTTAAATTGAGTTTAGTTTTCTGTTTTTTCATTAATCTAGTTTCTGATTTGTTTTTTTTTGATGGTATTGTTTTACCAATATCAACAATAATATTGCTTAATGAGTGAGTAGTTGTTATTATTGAAAAGCATGACAAAAGCAGTCAGCCTCTGGGACAAATGGCAGGCCCAAAGGCGAGAAGACTATGGTCAAAAGGAAATGGTTGGGCCTTACCAAGTCTCTTTAGACATGTATAGAAACCTGATATTTACTGATCTTGAAATATATGTTATTATTTTATTTTATTGATAAATGTGCCTCGAAGAATAAGAACTAAGCACTAGAAATCTTTCACAGATGTTTTTACAATGCCAAAGTTTACAATTTGCCACGTTAAACAAACATAATAGATCTTGATGACATCAGAACATTTAAAACGGATAAATATTTCCATTGAAATACTCCAGTACGCACATACTACACAATAATTAAATGATCGAAACAGACGTTACAAAAAATCTCAATACTATCAGTCACTTTAATATTAGTAATATCATTAATATCATTAATATCATTAATATCAGTCACATTAATAACATTTAATATCATTCACTTCAATATACCCTGTTGGAAAAATATAGTGTCCGGGTAACATCCACTGGTACGAAATGTTCAGTAAACCAATATCAATACTATACAAGACAGGTAATTGATGGCCATCGAGGATACAAGAAACCAGTTTTTGCATCATTATACAGTTGAAACACACAATTTGGTATAAGAGATGGGGTCAAGAAGATACGATAGCAGAACAACCATTTTTTCTCCAGAAGGGAGACTTTATCAAGTAGGTAGTGGTTTATTAAATTTCAGTGGCGATTATTGAAAGTTGGCGGTTAGATTGGGTTTTTTGGAGAATAAAATACTAACAAACAGGTTGAATATGCATTAGAGGCGATTAGCCATGCGGGAACCTCCATTGGAGTGTTGGCATCTGATGGAATTGTTTTGGCGGCTGAGAAAAAGGTGACCAGTAAGTTATTAGAGAAAGATTTTGCAGAAAAGATTTATGTTTTGAACGACAGAGTGGTGACGGCTGTTGCTGGATTAAACTCAGACGCCAGCATATTGGTGAACACTGCCAGAGTGCATGCTCAGCAGTATCTTGCACGTTACAACGAGCCAATTCCGGTGGAATTGTTGGTGCACAGATTATGTGACATCAAACAGGGCTATACTCAATACGGTGGGTTAAGACCGTTTGGCGTTTCGTTTATTTATGCCGGATATGACGACAAGTACGGCTTTCAGTTATATACGTCCAATCCATCAGGAAACTATTCCGGTTGGAAGGCTACTAGTGTAGGTGCGAACAATTCTGCGGTCCAGACATTGCTCAAACAAGATTACAAAAACGATATCACATTGAAAGAAGCACAGGAGCTCGCCTTGAAGGTCCTCAGTAAAACTATGGATAGCACCACTTTGTCAAAGGGCAAAATTGAGTTTTCCACCATCAGCAAGAACAAGGCTGGAAATATCATAACCAAGATATGGAAACCCGCCGAAATCGACCAGCTTTTGAAAGAAAGCGGCGTAGTGAAACAAGAAGAAGACGACGAGGATCAAGAAAACCAAATCTAACATAACTAGTCTCATATAAGTTGATTATTGTTCTATTGTTACTCTATCGTAGTCTTACTGTAGGGCACGTGAGTGCAAAATTAAACAATCTTATAAGAAGAATGTAGTGTATTTATCAGTGTACTTACTATATCCAACCAACATGTAGACCCATAATAATGAAGCCATATATAACGAAGGCGAACATTGCGGTTGGCTACACAACCCCAAAGTTCCCGGCGCTCACATGGCAGTTCACCAGTGATGCCTATGACTCCCAGTATCTTTTCTACGCAAAGGATATATGGAAGTTTACATTGTTCTGGACCCTTATCTTTTTTGTAGCCTTCTATTTCACAGCAGGACTGATTGCCGCAATGTGCCAGAGGAGCTTTTTCAATGGACTAGGAATCATTGTAGTATATGTGCTCTGGGGCTCGTTCCAGGCATTCACTTCAGGGTCGATAGTAGGTCTCCTTTTGGCCGCAACTTACAAGACTGGCTCGTTAACCATGAATACTTGGATCCCTTTTGTCTGGGGAATAGCGCAGATTCTTTATGCCGTGGTTCTGAGCTATTCAATGACTTCTGTTATTCTTTAGGGTGGATTGGATTTTTTTGTTAGTTGTTTGTATAAGGTGCTATAAATTCATGCTATTTAATATATTCGATGTAAGATTTTGC
Source organism: Saccharomycopsis malanga (assembly GCA_004014935.1). Lineage (NCBI taxonomy): Eukaryota > Fungi > Ascomycota > Saccharomycetes > Ascoideales > Saccharomycopsidaceae > Saccharomycopsis > Saccharomycopsis malanga. The sequence continues at coordinate 2,279,553 of CP025321.1, forward strand.
TATTTAATATATTCAGTTAAAAATCATCTATTCAATATAACAAGATTATGCTATATATATCCAATGTAAGATTGTAGCATTGGTGGTAAACTTCTATATGCTTTTACTCCTACAGTCTGATCGTCTAGATACTTAAACTCCCTTATTCTATTTATTAATTCTTATTTGCTAGATTTATCTGGCAATACTCAAGCCATTGACATTTCCTATTTTCGTCATGTTTACAAGTCCACACAGTGGTATATAGCCTTCAATTACCCTTTTGGGTGTCACACTGTTCTAATCACTATTTGGGACTCTGTTTCCTCCTTTATTTTAGACTTCTTCTATCATTTTATGTAGCGAGTTACGTTTTTACCCATTCTCCGTTCAATACAGCCCCATCTCAATATTACAAAGGCTAATCAATATATTAAATATAGAATAAAATTCTCCTATTTAATATAATCGATATGTAACTATGCTATTTTGCTTTTTCACCTAATTACCGAGTCTCTTTACAAGTTGTTTGATTTCATTTTACAACAATCAACATAAAACATACTCATTTAATCTTGCAACATATAATTCTTTTGCTATAAAAACCAAACACATTATTTTACCAAAATCATACATTTAATCTGATGTATGATTCTCTATATCTGATATTATTATAAACTTCTATTTTACCAGCATGGCTCGATGCCTCATCGAGGGCTTTTTTCGCTCATCTACTTTTTCATCTGCCAAATTTGCCCACTCTAAATTATATACAAATTTTCAACATGTTTGAATACTTGGTAAATTGAGTCAACCATGTTGAAACAAGCCATATTAGCTGATTTCAAATACTTTATTATTAGACATGATAGTTTGCCAAAATGTTTAGTTAAGACAAGATCGTTTACCAAATGCACTGTGCCATATCAAGATAATTCAAAATTATATGTTTCTGATTCCATAAAACAGCTACGACAAGCTCTTCTTGCCAAAAAGGCAGATCCAGATACTCCTAACCAAGCAAGCTCAACATCTAGTAAGTCTAAGAAGAAGAAAAGTGCCAAAACAACTAGCCAGGTGACAGCAGAATCGTTGTTTAAAAAGTTCAAGAGTGAATTCCAGGCAGTACCTGAGCTGGAATTTGATAGATCGTCTACTAGTAGTTTCTTCAACAATGCAAAAGTGACCTTATTATGGACAGTGGACAAGTTTGAAAATATACCCAGTGAAAAGGCTCGATTGGAAAACGAGCAGCGGGTCGCTCAAGAAGCTCAGCAGTATGAAGAGTCATTTGAGGTGTCATCCGATATTCTGGTTGGTGATTTGGGCAAACAGGAGAATCCAGTTGCGGTTGAGCAGAAATCTGATGAAGATAAAACTCTATTCCATAGAAAAAAAGACAAGATACATCCTGAATTACTCAGGAATCTTCCCGAAGTTGTATTTATAGGCAAGTGCAATGTAGGAAAGTCTAGTCTTTTAAACTCTATTTGCACTAGTCTCTCCAAACGAGAAAGCGATGATTATGCACATGCCTCCAGTAAGGCTGGATTTACACAGACCATCAACTGTTTTAACTTGGGAAACAAGCTCAGAATTATAGACACGCCAGGATATGGCGTCCGAGCTACTAAAAAACAAGGCGAAGAGATTATCAAGTATTTAGTGAATCGAAAGGAACTTCGCAAAATTTACTTGCTAATCAACGCAAACCACGGTTTTACAGATAACGACTTGCAAATCATCATCGGATTACTCACAGAGAAAGGCCTCGCATATAGTGTCATTTTCACCAAGGTAGATAAGCTCAGACATCCTGAGATTATCAGCAGTACAATCAAAGAGTTTGAAGCATTCATGAAAGAAAACGACATTCACATTTTGCCCGAGTACTTGTTCTCAAGCTCTCTTGCAGATAAAAAGAAGAAGACCAGAAGACAGGGCATTACAGAGATTAGATACGATATTCTCAAGAGTTGTGGGATGGCTACACTGATAAGACTTGGCAAGAATTCCAAAAAGGAGTGAGAAATATCATTTTTGTACGGAGTAAATATTAAAATTTGATATTTGTAGATTAAATTGTCACTATATTTGTAAAAACTACCTTTTACTTTGATATTCTCAAATGTAGCTCAAAACATGGGCGAAAGTGAAATTCGGGGTTCCATCATTGCGACCACTGGATTGCGTTTAATAAAACCACGATATATACTTTCAAGGACTTGCATTTAATCAAACAACCATATATACTCTCAAGGGCTTACTTGATAGTACTCGTCTGTTAATAAGTCTTTAACCCTTCATTCCAACTCAAAAAATGGTTGATAACATTATACATGGGGTTTTCTTATTATCTATAACATATCGTTGAATCCTTTGTTAGTGGCATTTTGCAAAATATAAGCACATTTCAAGCGTCGCTTTCTGTAGTACACTTAATAATAGTAATAATATATTCCGAGCCTAGTACATAACTGTATCATTGACGGCAAAATTGTATATGCAAACAATACAAACTCATATTAATATTACAATACCACTTTGGTATGTACGCGATGTCTAAGGGGAGTTGATAAAACTCAGTGGGGTAAACCCCAATGATGCCCTGTTGATCATAATCTTCTCACCAAATTAGTCGAAAATAAGCACTAGATCTAGGTTCACGACATGTTTTAGACTGTTATGCTTGCTTGTTCAGCATCGTAAAAAGTCATTCTTTTGAAAATCAAACCCATGTTCCTGTTAAGGTCTTTCCCTCTTCTCTCAAAGTGCTATCTGCTAAACTATCCTTGTTCTTTTCTTCTGGAGCACTAAACACTAAACACTGAGCCATCCAGCCCAGTGGACGTACACTCGGTGTATTATATAGAGTATTGAATTTAATCATGTCAATTTTTAAATATTACTCAGCATCAATCAACTCTTTGGTATGGTTGAGCTATTGCCTCACTCTCATTTACAATCTTCCATACAATATAACCTGAATTCCCACCCTATTACAACACAAAACTCTACGCATGAAACATAAAAACCACCTTCTATTACAACACTTATACCCAGCTACTAATCATCATGCAAACTTTCCAACGACTCCTTGATTAGATGGCTTCCCTTTGGATCCAAATTGAGCGCTATTGTAAACTCTTTAATGGCCTCTGTCTTTCTGTGCATGATTTTATAAAGCTGACCTAGCAAGAAGTGGACACTTGCTTCATCTGGAGCGATTACCTTGAGTTTTTCAAACTCTGTGACTGCTGCTTCGATTTGTTGCACGGAAAACAATAACTGTGCTTTTTTGAATAGCGCTAGTGGACTTAATGGTTGTAGCTCTGTTGCTAGTTCATATTGTTTGAGAGCTAATTCTCGCTTATCCAATTTTTCTAACACCATTCCAACACAGCAAATTAGAATGACGTTTACAGGGTTGATGTCCCTTGCTTTTCTGAAGTGATATTCTGCCTTGGCGAATTCACCTAGTCGTAGATAGACCATGCCTATGCCGTATAATGCATTGTAATGTTTAGGATCGTAAAGCAAAGCGTTTCTGAAGTTTTCCAAAGCGTTTTCATATGCGTCGTTAGAGACGTGCTCATGTCCTTGAAGGGTATACGCATATGCAAACTTTTTGTCCACCTGTATGGCTCTTTGAAAACATCTAATAGCTTCGTCGGTTCCACCTTGCAACGAGAACAAGTTTCCAATAGCGACCCATGTTTGAGGGCAATTTTTGTTTATTTCAAACAACTCGTGGGCCAAGAAACTGAGCTCCACGTCTTTGTGGAGATGCCATAGCAATGTTGAATAAAATTCCATGTCTTCTATTCTTGTTCTGTCGATTTTCCGAAGCCGTATGAAATATTGTTCTGCCTGTTCGTAATTGACAATCTCGAAATTCAACCTTCCCAACTTTCCTAAAACCCAGGGTGTTTCTATCTGGGAGTCTGGTAACTGATTGAACGTCCTTATTGCCTTGTAGCAGTCGTAACGCGACATAGCTTTGAGGCCGCGGGCAAAAATAGAATATAATGTCATCAACTGCAATTCTGCTTGGTCGCTGTGCTCTTTTTTCCTGAGATCTAATGAGTTTCCAGACCCTAGAATATTGAAGCCTTGTCCTCGTAGAAAGTTTTTGCCTCTTTTTGAATCTCGTTTTCCATAATTTATACTGTTACTTCCTGGTGTGGATTGTGTGATCAAACGAGACGTTACTTTGGAAGACGTGAAGCGAGACCCTGCCCGTTGAATTGAGTCGGTGATCTCATTGGTAGCTTCACTGTTTCGTATTGGTTTTCTGAGTGGGGCATCTGGTAAGGCAGTATGTTTTAATCTAGGAGTGGTGAATATATCGTTGTTCGTTTTACTATAACTATGGTCACCAGCGCCTCGGAAATCAGGCCTGCTATTAGCTCCTGTAGTGGAATCGTTGTATTCAAACGATGTTTCGTCATTGTAACCGTTTTGTTTTCCAAAAAACGATTTAGGATTCATAGGCCCGAGACCATCGACAGATTTGTGCTTTATTATAGGCGTATAACCCAAAGAATGGCCTACCGCCTTGGGATTATAAATGGATTTTGTATTTACATCAACGCCCATCTGACACAACAGTTCAAACGAATCCCATAGATACGTGTTCAATTTCAATGCCTGCGCATGGTAAACAGCACTTTCTTTCACATCACCGATGGATCCGTAAAGCTTTCCCAATAAAGAAAACAAAACTGCAGCGTCTGGCACTGTTTTTCTGGTCTGCTCGAAATCTGTGCTAGCAAAACCATTGGCCCGCTCGTTAGCACCATAATCATCATCGTCGCCGTCAGCATCGTCTTGAGTCTTATTCCATAAGTGCATTGTCTGCTGTAGAGCGTATATTCCCTCTGTTTGTAGCTCTAGCTTCAACGCACACTTGGCGAAAATATATGAACATCCAACATGTATCTGGTTGGCGGTTAATCTGAACGCTGTTTTATATTTGCCGCTTTTGAATAAAACCAACCCATACAAATATATCGAATCGGCATCGCCTTTGCTAGTGACTCCAACTAGTCTTTCAGCTGTAAACTCCGCATTCTCCAATAGATCATTGTCTAAAGAGTACCATATCACCGACCTTAACCGCTGAACCACATATGCTTGGGCGTTCATGGCGCTTTCTACTTTTCACTTTGATCCGAAACTTAATCGCATATATCTGGTTGCGGCTCAACAAGAATGCTCCTTTTGGGCACAATTAGCTGTTCCAGGGCCGGTTTATATGGGTCTCTTCACCTCATCATTGTAGTGATACGCTTTGTTGATGTATTTCAATATAGAAAATACCAAAACAAACATCACATCCGTACACCATACATCATTGCATAAAAGTCTCAACATGAATGTTTATCTAGGTTAAATATTGTAGTGTCTATAAGGGAGGAATGAAACGGTATGAAGAGGTTTGCAGCTTTAAGGAGAATGTTAGTATGAACATATATGTTTTGGTAGATGAATCAAATCCAGATTATAAAGATGTCTATAAAGTGATTAATTAGCGCTATTCTTGAGAAATTGTAAGACACGGTGTAAACTACCGTTTATCATAGTTTTTTGTCTTTCGTTATACTATTTAAACTCAAATTCTTCAATTTTTCATTTTTCGTTATACTATCTATCAAACATTCAAATTTGTTAATTTTTCACCTTTCATTATACTTTCTATCAAATACTCAAATTTAGGATAGTTCAAACCATCATTGGTATTTAAACTTTTACTTGAAGCCTTGTGATTACTGACATGTGTGCTACTCTCTTTCAAGTTCATTGCGTGGATCATGTTGAAAGTTGGTCCCATTTGCTTGAACAGCTTGGCAAGCTAATTTATAGGCACATTACGCTTTACCGAGCCCCATAAAATTTTCCGAGTATAGCAGCAGCTGAAAAATTCTCTTTCGACAATATGTAATCATTATTATCAAATATCAGTTCATTTGAAAATTTATAATAAACCATACCTTTTTTAGCTTTTGAGTTATGCTTTTCTTTGGAGTAAAACCTCATTCAAATCCTGAAGGGTTTGCTAAGCAGTCAATAACTATGAGTAACTTTAAAAAATAAAGAAAGGCTTTCTTAGAAGTGGAAAACAAGAGGTTTAAGAGATTATGTGTTATATTTGACAAATTGATACTTTCTCACTGTTAAATAATTTATAAAAGTTGAGTCTAAGACCAAAGTACATGGCATAAAATTATAAGCTTTGAAAAGTATAGAAAAAACAATTTTTGTTATGTTTGGATTGCTGTAAATACTGTTGAATATGACTTCAAAGAATCAACTTTTTGTCTGAATTGACAATTTACCGTTATAACAAATATATTTGTGAAATTTTGATATTTTTCATTATAAATAAAACTCAAATATAACGAAACATTTGTTGATTAATCCAAAACGTCAAGAGCGCGAATCGAGTACGAAAACCCAAAGTAATGAACGCCACACCTATTTTCTGCACTATTCTGCACAATTTTGCGTGGCGTATGGCCCAACCAACTTGGCCACTTGGCAATAGTAAGGAATTACGTATAAGCATATTAATAATAATAATAATAATAATAATCATATATTTCAGGCCCAGTACATATCAGTTCCGTATGTACGCGCTATGTCTAAGGGGACTTGGTAAAACCCAGCGGGAAAAAATCCAAGTGTCCCAGTCATTGTAAACTTCTCGCTGGCTTTTCTGAACACCCGATGGGTTGGAAAGTAAGCACTAGACTTTTGTCTAGGTTTTACTTCAGACAGTTGCACTTGCCTGTGGAAACCACGTTCAGTAAATGCATACATTTCAAGAAATCAAATAAGAAAATCATGGTGACTGGACATAATTGGGCTTTACCAAGTCCCCTTAGACATAGCACGTATAACTGATATGTACTGGGCTCGAAATATATGATATTATTATTAATAAGGACTAGGAAGTAGGATCAACACATGTAATTAGGTTTGCAGATGATTTTATCTTTATAAGTGTACATGAAAAAGATTAATAAAAGAATTTTCAGCCATAAGAGGATTAACTTTAAATGAGAGAAAATTTGAATTATTAAATGAACCATAGAGAAAAAAATTTGAATTATTAAATGACCCATAGGAAAATAACAAGAATTCGTAGGCTAAAACTTTCATCCAATAAGCCCAAACATAATTGTATATGTACAGCTCACTAACCGACTTTTGTTCTTTCATTTTCCTTCGAAAATGTAATCGAAAATGAAACAAATTCTCAAAACTACATGATAATTAAAAAAATAATCGAAATTGAAAAGGAAAACCCGAAACCCAATTCGAAACCGACCAGAATTGTTAAATGGATTATAGGGAAGAAAACAAGAAGTATTAAATGAGCTATAGAAAAAAATTTGAATTATTGAAGGAATTTTAGAGAAAAATATTGAATTTTTAAATGAACCATAGGAAAAAAAATTGAAGCATTGAATGAATTAGAGAGAAAAGAATTCGAATTATTGAGTGAAACGGAAAACTACATGATAATTAAAAATATAATCGAAAATGAGACAAATTCTCAAAACTACGTAATAATCAAAAATGTAATCGAAAACGAATTGTCAAAATTACATAATAAGTAAAAATGTAATCGAAAATGAAACGGAAAACTACATGATAATCAAAAATATAATCGAAAATGAAATGAATTCTCAAAACTACATGATAATTAAAATTATAATCGAAAATGAAACGGAAAACTACATATTAATTAAAAATATAATCGAAAATGAATTGTTTTGTTCATTTTCCTTCGAAAATGAAAAACTACATGATAAGCAAAAATATAACAACAAATTTTGATTAGAACTGAAATACGAAAAAACAAAAGAAAAACTAAAAAAAAAACAAATTAACGGCCAATATATTTCTTTTCAAAAGGACGAACGAGGTTGTAACCAATAAAGGAAAACCCGAAACCCAATTCGAAACCGAGTTCACCACCAAACAGACCAATGTGTCTACTGGCGACACCGTGGTACCAAGTAGAGCCCATACCGATGACGACACCAGCGACGCCCATGCAAAAGCCGAAAACGCCGGCAATACCGATAGGATATTTGGAAGGGTCTTTGTAGTCGAGGTAGTTGTAGCCGGCAAAGCCTCTTCTGTAGAAAAAGTGTTCGGAAAGAGACATGGCAATGTAGATGGACAAGTAGTAGGAGATCAAGTCCATAAAGCTGGACATGAAGGAGGTGAACTTGTAGTAGGCGGGAATACAGATGGCCAAGGTAGCAAAGTTGCCGAGGATGGTCCAGACAACTCTAGGGACTTTAGAAAACTGGGACCACAAGGTTTGGGCGCAAAGGGCGATGGAATACATGTTAGGGATGTTATTGGCGACGGTGGACAAGGCCAAGACGACGCAGCAGAACTGGCCAAAGCCGTGCAACGAGTCGGTGACCAAAATGGAGTAGACCAAGCCGCCGACCGAGTCGGATTTGTAGGCGTCGCTCCACGCTTGGTCCTGGTAGATGCCGGTGCCGCAGGCGGAGCCCAAAATGATGGCGAAACACAACGGGAACATCAAGCCGGCCAACACGCCGAAGAAGGTGCGCACAGAGTTGGTCGACGTAGGCATATAGCAGGTGTAGTCGGCCGCATAGGTGGTCCAGCCGGTAGCAAACCCGAAAATGGCACTGCCAAACGACAAGACGTTGCCCGCCGTGGTCTCTCCGCCGGGGAATCTGCCCTCGTAGCCCGGCGCAGTGCCGCTGAAGTTGCCTGACATGGTCATTCTCGCTATAATGATGAGGAAAATAATCACGTTTGGGATCCACGAAAACATTTCGTAGTAATGGATCACCGTGTAGCCGAAGAACGACACTAGAATCGTACAGATCACCAAAATGATGCATCCTACAAACGGTGGCAATGCTCCGTTGTTCACAATGTGCAAAAGCTGGGCCGAGGCTATAATGTTCACTGCGCCCCAGCCCACACAAGCCACCATGTTGATAAGGGCAAAAATACGCGTGGCATAGTTACCGATCAAAAACCTCGACAAGACCATCTGCCGCAAGCCAAACTTGGCCCCAAACACAGAGAAAAACGCCACCGGCAAGGCCCCAAGCAACGAAAAGAAAATGGTTGTCACCACCGATTGGTAAAAAGTCAACCCAAACACCGCGGGGCCTAAAACTCCAAGAGAAAACGTTGCAATCACCATGTTGGCTGCAAGCCACATGCTGGATGCCACCCACACCGACGGCGACGTTCTCTCCTCCTCCGTCACTCGCTCAATACCTTTGTTCTCCGCCTCTCCAAGAAGAAACTTGATAGCCTTCAAATAAAATGGCGACGAAACGTCCGCCTTGTCATCCTGAATCGACGTATTCGAAACTGATGGCTCAAGCTTCTCTTGCTTCTCAATATCGGTAGACATCTTCGCTTATACTGTCAACTGCTAAAGAGTTCAAAACCCAATATTCAAATTTCAAGATTTGTCAAAATCCTTCCCTATATATATACTATCTTATATATATATATATATATATATCCTCATACATGCTCCTACATGCTCATACATGCCTCAATATCCATATACAGACATCCATCCACCAAGAAAAAAAAAATTTTTTCGCTGCGTGATATCGCTGCACGGTTGCGCTCCTTGATAAGCTCGCTATATGCATGTCTGGTATGATACCTGCGTGGTCTTTGCGGGATACGAGCTGCGTGTCGCCGCATCTTCAAGCGTCCCAACGCATGAACGGACGGCTGCTCCTTATCTGCACAGTCCCCTGCCGTTACCCGGTTGCAGAAAAAGTAAAGCTAGCCAAGATGGGCTAAACACAGGTAAAAAATGCGGTAGCGTACCTTAGTCTCGAACTAAAAGTATCAACCATTTCAACGTATCGCATACAAAGTATCGCAAATATGCGATACGGTCATTCAAAAGTTACTCTATTTGCTGTCCTCTGGTTCTTGTAGTCCACCGCTTCATGTATAGGGACGTTAACCGTTTCTGTAAAGACCCGTCCATAAAATTTTTCCTGCTTTACTTTTTTTTTTCCGCGTGGGACAGTCATGTGCGCCCCTCAGGTAAGCAACTGGGTATCATCAACATTCGCTCTTTCTTTATTGCAGTTGGAATACAAGGCTTACAGTCCACAGTCCAAAGGGTACAGGGTACATAAAGATAAGATAATGCATTTCCTTTGACATATTCCAAGTGCAGCATCTATCAATCTCCTGTTTTAGGCGTGTCAACTGCTTATCAGTGGCTGTACCGCGGCATCCCGCGGCGTCCCGCGGTCCAGGGTGAGCTCCTGGCCAATCAAATTGCGACCCATGCCAATTGGCAGACAATTGACAGTTGACAGAAACAAGTTTGACAGATGTGGGCTATTGACTGTTTTCTGTCTGACCTATTAAATGGCCATATTGTAGCGATAATGATAAGCGGGCTTATCAACAGTGTGAAACAATTCTGATTACTGCAGTGTCGGCGACGCAGGTGCGTGCGCTGTCTTATAGGATAAGACAATAATACAAATAACTATCTAGATTTGCTACATTAGCTTGCAACTTTCTTACTTTTTCCATATTTCTTCATGCCAATGTATTCACTACAATTAGCAAGTAATTGCCAAGCTTCAACAAGCTGGTTATATAGTGCTATTGCCCAGAACAACGGTAAAACTGTTGCGAACCACCATGGCTGCTGATTGATGCATGATGGTGCGTGTAATTTTTTTTGAGATTACCCGGATATGTATAAAGCTGCATTTTCATGCGCTGGTCACGCAGCAAAGTAAGTTTCCGGGCTGTTGCTTTCTTTTTACCTGATATAATTATTGTCTGTATGGTATATGATTTATTATTAGGATTATTTGGTTTTGTTAATTGTTGCAAAGGTTTATTTGTCACCATGAAAAGAGTGTTACGAAATCAAATTAGAACAATACATTGCTCCAGTAGAGCATTACAGGATGCAAGGTACCTGTATTATGATATTGGTAAGTATAATTAATAATGCGTTTACCATGCATATTGACTGGTGGTACTAACAATATGCAGTGATCCAGCAGAAGCAGCTAAAAGAAGAATTCAAGAAGGAGGCTCAGAAAAAAGCCAAAGAGGCACAGAAGAAGCCAAAAGAGTTTGTCTTTGAAGGAAACAGTTCGGGAGCCGAGGAAAACGCCCGGAGATTGAAGGACATTTTTGGAGGCAGATTGGTAGGAGAAAAAGCTGGGAGGGCGTCTAGTAGATACTTTTCGAATTCTTCATATAATATTGCAGGCGTGCAGGTACCTATGCGTCCTACAGAGCCTGACAACTGCTGCATGAGTGGATGTGTCAACTGTGTATGGGAGCTTTTCAATGAGGATTTGAAAGAGTATCAGCTGCAGCGGAAACTTGCAGCAGAAAAGTTGAAGGAACAGGGTGGAGTATGGCCATTGAAGTACGATCCTCCATTGAAATGGCTAAACAAGGAGAATCTTCCTTTTGAGATTAGAAATAAGAGCCAGGATGAAGTTAACAAAATCATTGCAGACCAAGAGTTTTTAGAAGATAATACCAATAGATGGGAAAGTGTTTCTATGTTAGCATTTGCCAATTTCGAGAAGAATCTCAAGCAGAAACGTGCGCCTACAGATCAACGCACGCAGCATGTACAACAACAACAACAACAACAGTAAAAACGTCCCACATGACAACACAGCATACATAATAAAATTGCATTTCTTCTCTCCTATAATTATATCATTTAGACTTGGCACTTTATTGCACTATTACTTATAGATCTATTCATAAATATTGACTACGTTTTGTTGTTGATATACAAACAAATAAAATCAAATCAAATTAGTCAAACATTCATTGTAAGTTTCCCTAAAAACAGACATTACATTTAGGCCACATCAACATTGTTGGCTTTCAAAAACTCCTTTGCTTCATCAATCTCCACTAACAACTCTTTGTATTTGTCCTCCTTGTCTTTGAAAGTTAAAATATCATAGCCCAAGGTTCCCAAGGAATAAGCGCCAAACGTAACAAGCGCCCACCATGGAAGCTAAAATGTCAGTACAATATCACATGAAAGCATCACACATCAAATACGTACAACTGGTATTATCTTCGAATAGATTGGCTCTGGTGTTGGAATCACTCCCACTATCAACGCAACATAAACAGTGATTACTACAAAAGCAGTCAAAGCAGCATTAGTGGCACGAGTCATCTTGTCAGTATTCAATATTCTTATATATCAACCGTAAACGTAAATAATGCTTCTGATGTTGCCAGTTTCTTACATGCCAGCGTCTATTTTTCGCCCGCCAGCTTTATCGTCAGTGTGCGAAAATTGCTGCGCGGGCTTCCTAAATGTGCTAAATTCTTTTATATAACCTCATTGGCTGTGATAAATGATGGTTATCTTTTGAATTTGTATTGACACTTGGGAATATTGAAAATTGTAAGAATTTACAAGTTGTGCCGCACAAGTTTTACTCAAAGTATGGTTTGGAAAATCAATAAATCGATGGAAAAACGATGTATTTTCTGAATAATACCGTATTAAAGATTGGGCTTTACCAAGTCCTGTTAGACATAGCACGTATAACTGATATCCACTGGGCTCGAAATATATGATATTATTATTATTGATCTCTTATTGTATGGCTTCAGCATACTGATTTTCTATAAAAACCTTAAAGTTAAACTGTTGTAATTATCAAAACTCAAACAATAAGTATATTAATAATTATGATCATTGACTATGGAAACGTTACCAAGAGCAACTCTCTAAATAAAATTCTTGACTGCTCAATTTAGTGAATTTTTATGGCCGTGTGATTTGCATTCTACTATACACTGCCATTTACGCCTATCTCATCATATATACGTGCTAAAGAGAAAACCCTTGCTCAATTTCGACAAAACTAGCAGAAATAAAAACGTTACTAAACCTGCTTTAATTCAAAATACAAACCAACAGACTCAAAGGCAATCTCAAGTCACCAAATTCTGAGGTTGCCCACTGAATTGCTTAAGATGGCATTCTAAAAAGGAGATTATTCAAAAGAAACCAACAGTATCCAATCAGAACGATTTTCAACCGGCCATTTCCAAGGACAGGTCCCCAAGTTTCTCTTTAGTTTTTTTACTTGCTAGTAATCCACTAAATCCATCAGAGCTTAACTATATATCCAAGTTAAGACTATTTGAGTAGATAAAAAACATTAAAGTTGCTAATTATAGACTTGCTCATAAAATTGCAAATTGAATTGGGAATTTAAATAATAATAATATCATATATTTTGAGCCCAATACATATCAGCTTCGTATATCCGTGCTATGCCTAAAGGGACTTGGTGAAGCATAATAATGTTCTGTTGATCGTATTTCTCGCCCTTGTGCCTGCCAGGTCTTATATTCTCTTCTCTGAGAGTGCTATCTGCTGAACTATCCTGTCAGGTCTTTATTCTCTTCTCTGAGAGCACTGAACATTGAGCCATACGGCCCAGTGGCAATTGAGAATAGATCGGCTATTTATTAAAACGCTTCTGGGACTTTTTTCCCTTCTTAACGCCCTGCAATTGCTTCTTCCTTGCCTTTTTCTGGTTCTCCAAATATATATTCCTGCTTCCAATGCTGCTGGATGTCAACTTGACAAAGTTGAGAATCCCATTATCGATGATGGCAAGCAAGACACGGTCTGTCCGATAGCATTTGCTAAAGATTGTCTTTACATCAGCAACAGTGGGTAGTTTTGTAAGGTTTGTATTTACAATAATCAACTGGAAATCTGGCTGTTTAAGACTTTCTACGCGGAGCTGATTGTTAGGTTTCCATATGTTGTAGACAATTTGAAACTTGTCTGTTTGGTCCCCTTTGGACTTTGCACTATCAAGCACATCCCCATAGGGTATAAAATTCAAACTCTTATAATACGTGGCCCAATTGAACCTGTCTTTCAAATACACTGCTTTCTTAGAAAACTGTAGCAACAGTATAAACCAACGCAGATGTCTTAAAAAGTTTATGAATTTGCTTATTGGATCCTTAAAAAATCCTAAAATTACATTGAACACTGACATTCTATTGCTGCTCTGGGAACTATATTCAAAGTCTTGGGTAGCCCGCCTCACAGAATAACCATATCGCTTCAAGTAGCTATATACATAGAACATATCGTAATCCATTTTAGTCTTCAAAAACATTGCGTAGCATGCCTGCAAACTCAATGGCATGACCTGCTCTTTGCTTCCAGTCACTCTGCCACTGTCCAGCCATTTTTGGGAACCCACCATCCAGCATTCTACATTGCCACGTTCCACCATATACAAGATCTCCTCAAAGTGTAGATATACGTGGTTTTTGGACGTACGTATGCCTATATTATTGAACACGCTACCTTTAGGCTTTGTAATAAGTGCTCGGAGATGGTTTGTGTCGGCATTGTGCTCCTCTGGGCCTTCGTTATTGTCCTGTTCATCAAACCAGAAAGCCTCAACATGGTTTTTATGCACATGTCCTCGGACCGAGTTTCCAATGGTAGCATACATGATATCCCTTTTGTTCTGCAAAAGGAGGTTGTCATAGTTATTGCTGGTAGGCTCAAACCCTTTGTCGCCAACTTTGGGCACTACAGGAATACTTAGATTGGCACTCTGGAGAAAATTACCCCAGTCTTGGATAACCTCATCGTTTTCCTCGTCGTCGCTTTCTTCTCCTCCCAAACCCTCTGCGCCCTTACTTCCCACTAGCCCAGCATCACCAAACTTCGCAGCCAACACATCATCTTCATCTAGCATGTTGCTCATAAACTGTCTATACTTATAGAAACCCACATGTTGAGAAATGAAAAATTATACATATTTTTGCTGCTATGATCACATGCTCAAGACATATAGAGTTAATGGCACCGACATGGAGTTTTTACTATGTGCACTCCGTTGAAAAGGTGTGGCGAATGTCCAACATGACGAGGATGAGTGGTTTTGCTGAACAACTGGACCTAAATGTATATTTAACCCAGTTGAGGCAAGCGGATTAGTTAGTAAATGGCGCAGATGACTCACAATGACGCTGCCTACTGTTTCTTCTATTGTACGTTACTTTTTCTTCATATACCATGTATAAACCTGGCAAGTATCTAACACATCATCTCCAGAGCGCTGAGATATTGCTTGAGATGTTAAACTCGATCACCCATGAGGTTGTAGCCGAGGAAATCCTCAAGGAAAAGTATCTTCGGTCGCAGTACGGAAAGGCAGTCCCTGTGACGCTGTTGCCGCGGATCGGGTCCACCAAGGCTAAGGATAAACAGATTATTGATCGGTTTATCTTGAATGACGTCAAGGGAAAAGACATCTTTGGCAACGACAAAGTGAACGATTCTAGTGTGTATTTTGTGTGCAACAACTGCAACAGAAACATTGCTGGGAGTCGGTTTGCCAATCATATTAACCGGTGTTTGGGTGGTAGAAACACCAAGAAAGAATAGGTTGGTCCGTTATGTATTATAGTGATGAATTAGTTGATAATCCTTTGTAATTTGGCATTTTCAAGATTTTTTGATTTCAAATTATGATTTTTGATTCTTGTATAAATTGTTTTGAAATGTATATTTCTCTGCAACTGATATATAGTTGATAACACAGTGATGGTGGAAAATTTAGTAGCGAATTTTTTTTGTTAAATAGTTTGATGAAAATTTAATATAGCTAGATATTGGCGCTTCAAATAGTGCTTGTCATTATGAGGGAGTACAACTTGTAAAACAAAATGTCTTGTATGCTACCATAAAACATATCAACAAAGTAGGGGTATTTTTTTGCCTTCAAATAGCGTCTAATTTATCCTATACGCATACTTTAATTACATTCTCGTATTCAAACTGTTGGTTAGCTGTTGGGCCGTATGTCTCAGTAGCCAAAGCTCTCAGAGAAGAGAAAAAAGACCTGACAGGATAATTCAGCAGATAGCACTCTCAGAGAAGAGAAAATAGGACCTGGCAGACACAAGGGCGAGATAATTACGATCAACAGAACATTATTGTGGACTTGGTAAAACCCAGTGGGGAAACCCAAAAAACTCCATAATCTTGTCACTCAATTGAAAAGTAAGTAGACTTTCTTCTAGGCCATCTTTCAGACAGTTGCACTTGCCTGTGAAATCAGGTTCAGCATCGTAAAAAGCAGCGAGTAAAAGTGTCGTCTTGGGAATCGAACCCGTTCCTGTTAAGTCTTATTTTTCTCTTCTCCGAGAGCTCTGACCACTGAGCCAAATGGCTCCCAAATGGCTCAGTGGTCCTGGGCTCGAAATGTATGGTATTATTATTATTACAACTGTTGGTTATACCTGAGTCATTATATAAGATTGAATCACCGATTAATAGAACAGCCATCTCAATAATGCCAAGTTTCAAAGCACATAATCAACAGTTCAACTATCAAGTCTGTTCTTTATACGTGGGAGAGCTTCACGGCATTGCAAATGCCATTGATTGAATCTATTATAAACTAATTGTACAAAATAGCTATATCTAAAGTACATATATTCATTCAATGCTAATGTAGTGTACAAATCATGCGTGTGTATGGCAAAAACTTTTGGAAAAAAAATATTAATAAACAAAGAATGAGCAAGAATGTTTCTAATGGGATCGTCAGTCATAACTACCGTGAGCCTATTTAAAATGTGTTACGGCAACAACTAGTATAAATACAAACCTCCTTGACACTTACACCTCGTTTTCTTCGTAATAATTGAAGAGGATTGAGCGGTCGTCGTACAAATCACGCAAACTCTTTCCGACCAAATGGCGTAGCACCACTGGTATTTTGAGTGGATTGACAACGTAATCGTAGCCTACAATATTACCGTTTGAGTCCTTGGGGCAATTTGAGCTGCGCATGAGGTTTCTCGGCGTAATTCTTGACTTTTCAGCGACACGCATGTCTATGCCATCGCTGCCCATACTCTTGAGCTCGTCAAGCGAGTATCCCTTGAACGTAGGAGGTGTATGTGTGTTCTGGGTCCCTGCGCCACTGTGGAAGGAGGCGGCGCCGTTGGGAGAGTGTGGGTAATGTTCGGGGTTTATAAAGGTGTTATCAAAGGATTGTATCTGAGTTTCTTCGAAAAAAACTTTTCTAGTGACAAATCGATTGTTTTTGATGAAATCAGGAAACGGGTCTGTGTAGAAGACGCCATGATGAAGAAGAATGTTTCTTGTTCTAAAGTAGTTGAAAACTCTCATACAGCGCATGGCATGGTATTTGATGGCGCTGCAAAACTCCTGGCTGCAGGTGTATTCATTGTCGTAATCCGGAGGAACCATCAGGTAGCTGTCGGACGAATTGAACAAGACGTCATTCAACACGTTGACTTCGTCCGAGTAATGCATATAAGCAGATACAAAGCCAAGAATAAACAAGTATCTGATCTGGGGGAAGATCTGGTCTAAGATTTTGGCCAAGTTATTGTAGTAGCGGTACAAGATCCGCTCCACTGCAGATAGGTGGCTGCCCTTGTGGAGCGCTAGAAACAGCTCTGGCGGGGTTGCTAGTAGATACTTCATGTATATGGTGTAGTAGACTTTTGGATGCAACTCAAAGAGTTTGCCATGGTTTTCGTTCTTCTCCAAAAGAGGAAATATCTCGTCTATAAGATAACGTATATACTTTATCAAGTTGTCGGCATAATGGATCAAAAGCTTGTTGTTCACCTGGTTGAGCAAGTTTTTGAAGTCGAGAAAGTTTTGGTAAAACTCGTGCAAACAGTGGTGGTTGTACGGCGGGAAAAAGATGGCTGTGGCTGCCAAATACACCTGCCATTCAAAGAACTTTATAAGGATAGACTCCTTGGCCGAAAAATTGTTGAAATAACTGTATCCCGGAACGAAAAAGTTGCTGTTGTCGCCATTTCGCGTCATCTGTATTGTATGCTGGGGATCGCCCGACGCCTCCGCCACATGGCTGTTTCTAGCTTGTCCGCTGATACTGTCGAAGAAACTGAGGTCCTCCGACCGGTAGTCGTCAGATCCAGGAACATATATGGTGGATTTGTTGCCGTGGACATACAATTCGTAGATAATGGCCACCAAACCATTGAGATGAAGCATGCGCGACTTGTAGCCGTCGTCCTGGTAATTCGAACTACTCAAAAACGTGTTCAGGGACATTAGATTCAACAACAAGCGGTAGTCAGACTTGTCCAAGGCTAGCGTAAGATTCTGTAGCAGATACGCATTATTGGTCAATGCTATGCTACGTAAGGGCTTCACAATCTTCTTGCTCTTCTTCCCAAGGTGGCTCTTGCTGTTGCCCTTCACACTGTTGTATATACAGGTGGACAAATAGCTTGAAGCCCAGGTGATAAGCGAATAATAGTTGGCCAAAGTGTTCTTGGTCGCATCGACAATTGTCGTGTTGCCCCACAAGTTCCATATGAACTCAATGTACCTCACATACGACGAGCTGATGATCGGCATCTTGAGATTCTTCGAAATGAACAGAAAAACCTCGTTGAGAAGCTGTGTGTCGTCCGTCACCATGTGGATCTTGTATAGCTCGAAGCGCGCCTGAACCGCCGTGGCCCTGGGGAGCCGCTGCTGCACGGGGGTCTCCTGATACATGCGTCCTGGAGACGCGGATGTCATGCGATACGGGGTGGCAGACCCGCTCCGAGGGTCCGGTTTCAGTACGGACGCGTCATTGGTCACTACAGAGGGGCTGCTGCCGCGGCCAGATGGCGACTGTTCTGGTGGAATCGAGTCATCGTCCCCGGGTCTCGAGGACGCGTCGAGAATTAGCTGTTTTTCGGCCTCTGAAAGATCCATATACGAACACCGCAATTTCTTGGCACGGTAAGAAACACAATGTTTGCATTGCGGGAGCTCCTGGCCACACTTTATACGGCGCTTCTTGCACTGTAAACATCCATATTTGCTGTTGGAATGCTTGCGTCGCAGCTGGAACTTTTTTTTCTTACCGAGTTTCGAAAGCTCTGTAACATCCTTGTTCATTCTCTTCTCGGCATCCAATGAGAATCCCTTGTCTCGATGTCTCTACTCAATCTGGTCGGTATCAGCACAACAATGAAAAACTGCCCTTTGACCATCAAAAGTTGCAACTGATGTATCTTCAAGCCCAGCAAAATCCGCTTTTTTGTCTCACTACTCTGCAGTTTCAGCAAAAAAAACTCTCAATCCTCCGTGGCGCTGAACTCGGTGACGTCTCCGGCCCAAACTATCTAATCGCCACACTGCAATTCTATATCACTCGCATTATACTCTCTCTTTCTATGGTTTGCCCTAGAAAAAATATCAGTAAATAACCTGCTTTGTTGGGTGAACATCACGTGTACTTGTATATAATCGCAACTATTACCGCTTGTGAGGGTTGGTGATTGTCAAGCGACTGTACAAGGCAATGTAACAAGTCGTTTAAACGCAGTGTAGATGCTAGTTGGTGGGTATTTGAAAAGTGTAGAAAAACTAGTGTAAGTGGAAGATACTTGATGCCTTTTTTCAATATCAAACTTCCAGCAAAATAATGTTTTACTTATGGAGAGTTTTATAAATCACGTCTCTTGCTTTGATAATGTGAACCAATTGTATACGACACTCTTTCTTGCTTTAATAAACCAATTGTATGCGACACTATTTATAAGATGAGCTCTCTTTATTTCTCAATTTAACAGGATTGAAGAGCAGCTGTAGTTGTCTCCTAATCAGATAAAGACATGCCATTGATCGAACAGCACACTTGCAATTTTTCAGTGTTTCTGAGTACTTTTAAGAAGAGCATAACATACATCCATTTATGGTTTCGATTTTGATCAAAGGTTCTACGATAGCTGAAGCTTTGCTCTCCTGTCAGGAAAAAGTTACTGTATACTCATTACATGTAGTATCATCTAGACCAAGGTCTTGTGCTTACTTTCCTATTTCCCACTCCAACAATTTCTGTTCTGCTGCCGTTAATTGGAGTCTTTTGTTATTCATTTGATAATTCACCTGGTAATAACCTTCTTAACTGAATTATCTATGCACGTTCTCTTACTTGAACCATTGTCTTTTGTTAGAGTATTGCCAACCTCGTTAGAAATAATACTTATGCTCATGCTTGGTTCATAAATACAAAACTAAACGCAGAGACATGCCTCTATCGAAAACAATTTACAGACATTGTACTGTTAAAGTCTACAATCAGTTTAATTTGAAAGAATAATCAGACAAGCAAAGAAACTGAAGATTTATAAACTGTCGATAAGCTCTAATATCTTTCCCGAATATTTCACTATTTACAACCTTATAAATGGCTCTTCTGTAAGGTCCTAGTACCAAAGGATATCTAACAATTTAAGATATAAACTAACAAGCAGGAGAGGAAGAGTATACTACTGAAAATTATTTCAATTTTTTTACAGAGTTGTGCATGGATGCATATTTATAGATAATTAGTTGTAATATTTATGAATTCAATGTTTACTTGCAGCCCAGTAAAATGTAGCAAAGTTAATCTTATCCATTTCATGGGGCAAGTGAAGCCTTAAGGATTGAAATATGCAAATCTTAATTGAGAAAAGTACCATAGCAGTGGTTAGCGTCAATATATGTCCAATTCTGCCAAAATCTTCGATGTTTTGACAATCAACAATGTCTTAAACATTATTTCCATTTTTGAAACTTACGACCTTTATTAATTCAGAGCCACACAGGTATTTGGCACAACTACAACATAAAGTGTGACTCAGTAATTTTCATTCAGCCTTCAGGTTCAACATGATTATACTAGAAAACAAATACGTGTAATCCCTTGCTACATTTTATTGACGTAAATGATACACATATGGCTGAAAACATGAAATTATTATGATTAAACAGTTATTACTAAAAAAAGTTTAGAATTATTACTAAGCACTATCATTTCTAAGCATTTTTCCGCTTCTTATTCTTCTTTCTCATTTTGAATTTCACAAAATCTTTTGAACCATCCTCGTCATTTTTTCTCTTTTTAGACTCCTGTGGCTTCTCTTCCGTAGCAGTTTGAGCTTTGGCCTGTTTCTTGAGCTCTGCTAGGTCTCTAGCATTTCTGACCTTTTCAACTCTTCTTTTGACAACATTAGCATGTTCAATGGCAAACTCAGCAATGAGCCTTCTCTTTGCTGATGAATCAAACTTGACAAATTTCTTCTCTTCGTCTGTCAATCCTTCAAGAACTTCTTCTCTTGTGACCTCATGACAATTCAAATATCTAAGAGCCATCAAAGCCGATTTATGGTCTCTGAATTCAAGGAAACCGTACCCTTTACTTCTACCAGCTTGTCCACCAGCACCAACTTCCACCAAAATCTTGGCCTGTCTGACAACACCCTTTTTCTTGGACTTGTTGGAATCTGGTGCTTCAAGACTGTTTTCCAGCTTGTGTTTTGTGGATCTAACAATCTCATCTTTACTCAACGGCTGGCGTTTTTCTTGATTGACTTCCTTAGCAAACTCAACTACTGCTTTTCTTCCAAGAGCCTTGAAGGACTTTTCGGTCATGGTTCTAGGCAAGTTTCTGATAGCCAATCTTGTAAGGGATATATGCAATGATGGATTTTTGTTCAACTGATCAATTCTCAACTTGTAACTCTTTTCTCTAAGTTCCACATCGGTGGTGCTTAGAAGACTGGCAAGTTTGGATGTAGGAGTCACACGGCCTTCGTTCAACAAAAACAAATTACGCTTGTCTTGCTTGCCAACTTGTTTTCCTAACAATTCGGCTCTCCGCTCGGAATTCTTGTCTTTCAATAATGTGGCCCGCTCACGGTTCACTGCCGATGTTATTGACATTATTCTGCCATCATAAACATATGCTGCTGGAACATCGTCTGAAAGCAAAAGCGATGCAGACGAACTCGAGGTATCTGGGGCATTCTCCAAACATGTCTTGTATGACTCTTCGTTTTTAAACGCAACAAACCCAGTTCCTCTAGCTAGTCCAGTGTCTCTATCCACTACCGGTAAAGCATATTTCACTGGTCCGAACTGCTCAAAATGCTGCTGAAGCCCGTCTTTTGTCGTATCGTAAGGGAGATTTCTAATAAATATAGTATATGGCTCTTGTTTATTAGGCTTTGGTCTTTCCTCCTTCTCCTTCTTGTCCTCTTCTTTTTCCTCTTCATCTTCGTCATCATCATCTTCTTCTTCATCTTCTTCTTCGTCTTCTTCCTCACTTTTCTCTTTCTCCTCCTCTTCCGTCTTCTTGTTATATAACTCCCACTTGGACTTTTCCAAAGCAAAATCAACAGCAACAGCTCTTCCTCCAATCTTCAAATCTTTGGAATTTTCTACAGCAGAAACAGCAGCCGAAAACTTTTTCATCTGAACAAATCCAAACCCGCTCATTTTGCCGTCCTTTTTACGTGGAATAATACATTCGGTGACTGTTCCGTATCTTTGAAAATGTTTCTTCAAATCATTTGCATCTCTTACAGACCATGGTAGATTACGGATAATTAACCGCGACCTTTTTTTTTCTTCAATTTCTTTTTTGAAAAACTCTTCTTCATTACTGATATCTACATCTTCTTCTTTAGATTCGCCTTCTTCATTGATCTCCCTAGCATTTGTTCTGCTAGAACGCTCTCTTCTCTTGGCAATATCAACCCTCAATAATCTGCCCTTGAACTTGGATTTTCTGCTTTTTTCCAACGCCAGCTGCGCATCCTCATCCAAAGCAAAGCTAACAAACCCAAAACCACGCGAATTCTTCTCCTTGTCCGTCACAATAACCGCATGTCTTATAGGAGCAAACTGCGAAAAGAAATCAGAAAGCTCTTCCGAAGTGGCATCAAACGGTATTTGGCGCACAAACAATGTTTTCTTGTCTAACCCATCCTGGTCAGTTTTTCCTTTTGACTTTTCTGCCATTTTTCTACCAAATATATTCTACCAAACTGCTCCTGAAAATCACCTTCCTGCTAATATATGTTAATCTCTTCCCTTGATATGCAGAAATTTTTCACCTAAAATTTTTTTTTCAATGCATGCACCATCAGCTTGGGTCATTGGGTCGGGGCTTCAAAAACCGGTCGATACAATACAAGTTACTAGCCTCTGTTATGAATAAGAGTTATAATAGCTATAAGTTTGCTGAAAAAGAAGCATTAATGTTGCATTTTATGTTAATTTTTGTCAGTGTGCTTTTTGTCGGTATAGAATTGATGTATCAGGATTAAATGCAGTGTTTATTGGATTTACCATTTAAGCTCATCAAAATGTTAGGGAGAACAACCATAAATTAGCCCATATTGTTGAAACCGCATATATCAAGAGCTATTTGAAACGTCTGTAGTTAATTTTGGTTTATATACTTCTATTTGCTTTATTGTCTCCTTTTTCGTTTATTGGCTGTAACACGCCCTGTACAATGTTCTCTAGCGAGCCATCAACTCATTAAACTTGTTGTTGCGGCTAACAATCCATATTGCTCAGAATTCTGGTTTGCATAATGTATTTAAAACACTGATTTATACCATGATAATACATCATGTTATACAGATTTGGAGCCCCGCACTAAATTTGACGGATCAGGTGACTTTGATAAGTGCGATGAGGAAGATGGCAAGAAGAGTAAGGCGATTAATGTTGATGGCATCAAAGGTGTGTCTGAAGGTAGATAGAGGTGTTGGCGTTATATAAAGAAGGTAGTCAGGAGTAATATGAGTAGCAATGATGAGGTTTTGGCCTCTTTTATAACGGAGCACCGCAAGTTCAAGGAGAACGGGTCAATGAAGTCAGCGTTAGCGGATACCAAGGAACTAGTGTCATATCTTAAGGGTGTCGCTGAGCAATTGAAAGCAGAAAAGAGCGTTGGTGCTGATAATAGCGAGGATGTCAAAAAACCTGACAAAAACATTCATTCAAAGGTGGCTATATGGCAGGATAAAGTGACCAAAGCTCAGAAGCAAGCAAACAATCATATTTCAAAGATTCTCAAGTATGTAGATAACAAAGTGTATGAGTTTGATCTCGTAGAAGAGTTGGAAGAGTTTCATGAAGGAACTGCGTCACGGTTGAAGCTAACGTTGAGGAATCGGAACTTAATCAACCAGGTGATATTAGATCATCTTGTAAGAGAAACTAGTGGACACAACTTGTTCAATACCAGCGGACAGATGTGTCACGAAACGGACAATGACAAGCTAATACAACTTTTAGAACAACAGTTTCATTACTCTATTTCCAGTAGTGTTAAGAACAATTTGAAAGAGCTACAGAACATTACAAATAGTATAATAATGCAGGACGAGCCAGATTTGGGTCCTGCTTTTCAATGGTGCAGGGCACACGAGGAGGAGTTGAAGGAGATAGGTAGTGATGTAGAGTTCAACTTGCATGAGTTGCAGTTTTATCTTCTTTACTATGGAATCAGTAAGCCCATCCAAGACGAAGAGGATGAAGAGGACGGGGAATTGAGTGAAGGTAATCACTATTTGAACGATGTACGTGATAATCACAAGTTTAGTGCCTATATATATGCGAAGCGTAATTTCGGTAAGTTTTTAAACTCGCCAAACAGTGATGATAAAAAGTTTGCCACGGCTTCCAAGCTTCTCACATCCACGATCATTGACGATGACGTGGTGGCAAAGTATTATAAGACCAATTCTTCTGTAGGAACAACCCCTAAAAGCCCATATACAAAGATGATTTTACGTAATTTAAAGAATTATAAGACAACACTCACCCAACTTGTCACCAACTTTTTTGAAATTAACAAGTTGAATCTTCATTCCAACTTGTACCTTACAATGATGTCAGCGTTTGTTGCATTGCCTTACATCATCAAATTCAACTCTGTCAACAAAAAGTTGAAACGGTCCAGTTCCATGGCCGCCAAATCAGAAAGAAGTACCAGCACTTCATATGACCCAGAAACCCACGGGACATTCCATCAATACGTCACCCTTATACGGTCTGCATCTGTTTCAAGCCAGAATAAAAACAGTAGTAATGATTTTGCTATCGATAACGAATGGACATCAAAAGATGAGCTTCCTATTGGAATCGAAACACCCCGTCTTCTACTGAATAGACATCCAATCTTCATCTGTCCTATATCCAGACAGGAGACCACCAGCCGTAATCCTCCTGTTTTGTTGCCTTGCAAACACATAATTTCCCGCGAAAGTTTGAACAACTTGGTTGAAAGCAAACAAGGTATCAACCGTAGAAGAAGAGGATATCGTAATTGGCAGGACACCAATCCGTTTGAGGAAGAAGAAGAAACCGATTTGGTGGAAAATACCGGACTTTCTAATGGCGAAGCTTATGCCAATGAAACCTATAATACAAGTAGTGACGAAAGTTATGATTTCTCCGATTCATGGTCAGAGTCAAGCGATGATAGCGAAGAATCAACACAAAACAATCAGTCTGCCACCCAAAATGACACTCTGCTGTATCCTTTGGCTCCTCCAGTAGTTCCTGCTAGACTGTCTGCAATCTCTAGTAGTGGAAGCAATACCCTGAGAAACTATTGGAGAGTCAGCACATCGCCAGCTAATGTGGCATTCAAGTGCCCATATTGTCCTCAAGTGTGTCGTAAGAATCAGACTAAAGAGGTCTTTTTTGGTACTTGTTAGTAATTCATGACCATGTTGGCTACTGGCCTATATAAACTGAAGGTATACATAAATGTTGTTAATGATAATGATTGTAAGAATAAGTAAATGAGGACGTTTTTTGTACATTTGTCAGTCAACTAACGTACATCTTGATTTCTTATTTGGAATCCATGACAAGAATGATTATCTAATGTACATTGTTGGTGAACTACTATAAATTAGAACAACTTTTCAAACAGCCTTGATTTTGAACTTTCAACAAGTTCCAGCCTTTTAAACATTGTTATCAATTGGTATTATTTTATAAAACCATCAGTCACATCTTTAACAAAATAATGTGCACTATGAAGTGAATAATCACCAATTTACAGTCAATATACAACTTCCATAACATTTCAATAAAACGAATCAGAAACTGGAACAGCTAAAAAACAAAAATTAAAGTCTAAACCATTTACAACTTGAAGTTGAATAGGAATAAATGTTTTTATAAAACGGACTCCTCTGAACAGAGGTATAAAACTATTTAATAAACGCATTACGCTTCGCCGAGCCCTATAAAATATTCAATGTATACAGGAAGTTGTAATATGCTAGTTTGACAATATTTAAAGATTATTGTCAAATACAACTTCCTCTGGGAGCCTATAATAAAGTATGCCTATTTCAGTTCTTGAGATACGACTTTCTTTGGAGGGAAGCTCCTACACGTCCTAGAGAGATCGTAAATAAGACTAAAAGCAAACAGAAACTATAGAATAACTTCAAGAAATAAAGTAAGTCTCTTTGAGGGGTGAAAAACACGATTTTTAACAAATTATGTGCTAGTTTTGACAGAATGATACTTTCTCACTATTAAATAACTTATAAAAGCCACGTCTCAAAAGAAAATACATAATTTAAAAACGCTAAGATTTAAACAGTGTAGAAATACAATTGTAATAAGGTTTGGGTTATTGTAAAGACTTTAAAACCCCATTGTAAAGAATTAACTTTTTGTCGAAATTGTCAATTTTCCGTTATATCAAATATTTCTTCAAAACTTTGAGATTTTTGATAATAAATAATACTATAATATACCAAAAAATCACAATTGTGGGGTATGTTTTTCAGACTAAACTAACATGGATAACATAGATTTAATTCAATAAAACGTTTGATGAATACTCCAAAACGTCAACAGCGCGAATTGAGGACCAAAACCCCAACTGAGGAACGCCACACTTGTTTTTCTGCACTATTATGCACTATTTTGTGTGGCGCATGGCCTATCCAACTTGGCCACTTGCAATAGTAAGGAATTGCATATAGGCATATAAACTAATATCATATATTTCGAGCCCAGTGGATATTGGTATATACGCTTTATGTCTAGAGGGGTTTGGTAAAACTCAATGGAAGAAACCTCAATAATGTTTTGCCATCATAGTTTCTTATTTAATAAATTGAAAAAGAAACATTAGACTTTCATCATCGTAAAGGGTGGTAAATTGTTTGCCTTGGGAATAGAACCCGTGTGCCTGTTAAGGACTACCCATTGAACCATCCTGTCAAATCTTTACTCTCTTGTCTGAAAGTACTGGCCACTGAGCCATACGGCTGGCTCGAAATATATGATATTACTAAATCACTACGCTCAACCCTACAAATCTATGCACATTATTATTCACCGCCTATAGAAATTGTTTTATAAATACATACAACTGACAAACTATTTACAACATCCATTATCGTTCATTAATCTCTATTTTCAACAGCACCCTCTTTAACACCACTCAACGGCTGGATCAGCTCATATTGTTTCCGAAGCTCCAACTGGACCTTATGTTCGGCATCATTCAATCTCTTTTTCCGCTCTGTCTCGTCTTGCTTTTCTTGCATCCGTATGGCATCCTTTTTTGGACCTTCATGGAGCGCCTTCAGTTTGGTTAGTATACGTCCTCATGTTGGGAAAGCGCATCAGATCACATACCGCTCTTTCAGACTCTTGCACATAATGGACCCATGCTATGGTGGCCACACAAGTCAAAGACGTTATTCCTAATGTGAGCTTTGACGCACGAGACATTTTAATTAATGCTTTATCAAATATGGTGCTGAACTTGTAATCTGTGAAAGTTATTATATTGAGTTATATATACATACTATATCACCTATTTTCGCTTCTGAATGCTAACCGCACTTTACACTACATAATTGCTACTCGCACCTACTGACAAATAAGGAGCGATTTGTTAGTCAGCGGCCGGGTAATCCCGTGGTATTGGTGTATGGTGGTGTACGGTCCCCTAGTGGGGCAGTAGACGACGAGGCCAAAGACATCTCATCAAGAAGAGAGTGAATATGACTGGATGAGTTTAGCCGCTTATTTTGTGCGAATCGGGAATTAACTTTTGATTTCTGTTGGTGTCTGCAAGGTATTGCGGTATATTAGCTAGATAAAGTGAGCTTGAATCGGTTGAGGCGATGCAGGTATGTTGGAGTGTATGGTGCTCGGGGCGAAATGGTGACAGGTTTACTAACAGCAACTGCAGAGTGATAGTAATGTGATATATCCCATAGGGATTGCGAGCCGCGAGCCGCAGGCGGGCGCAGGAATGGGGCTAGGGTCTTCGTTTGGGCAGAGCAAGGTGCAAAATGAAGGTGTTCATGCTGAAAGCGCTTTACATGACAATGTGGCGGGCGAATATGGGCCAAATAACCAGGATTCGTTTGTCCAGCAGCGTCTGTTTCACCAGCCAATGTTGTTTGGCAGCCAGAACAATGCGGAGGCCGCGTTTTCTGCCGGCAGTTTTGGCAACTCCAGCATTTCGTTCAACCATTTAACACACAGTCCCTCGGCGAATCCGCCAGAACATGTGCACCGTAGATATTCAAACAACTCGGGAAGCGAGCGGATTGGGTTTATGCACACTGCGAGCAGCTTCACTGCTCCCAGGGCGTCGCTATTGACGTCAAAGTTGGCCAAGGTCCAGAAGAAGAGCGGATCTCCCAATGCCAACGACAAGTCGCTAGCAGATGACGCAAAAGGGTATCCGTATCCGTACCCGAACCCCCGGGCCGTGAGCCACCGGACAAGCAGCAATTCCAACATCAAGGGCATTGCCATCAGCCACAAGGGTTCGCCTACAGCTGCCAACTCGGCCTCTTCTGTCTCGTCGTCGTTCAAGGACAAACAGGATGCCGAGACGCGTTCTCTAGCGTACAACGCACCCAGTGCGGTGTCGTCGTCGTACTCTTCTGCCCCGGTATCTCTAGGCAAATCAAACGGCTTCATTCCTATCCTGACAGACCCCACGTGCTACAATGGGCTCCAGCCTCACTCAATAGCTGCTCCTGGCGCAAATGCTTACAGTGCATTCAGTTTCCACCGGCCTGCGCCTGCTGCGCCCACTACAAACATATCCATGGAGACCGCAAGCTCGTCGACAGTGGAAACAGGGTCTAGACAAGAGTTGAGCACAGAATTCCACAGAACAAACTCGTCCAGCAGCACAATCCACGTAGAAAACCAGCCGTTCAACGCGGCCAGGGAAATATACGATCCTACTGTGTGTAACCAGACGCAAAACGGAATCACTCTAGATAGCAAGGGAGAGGAACATCTCAACATTGTGGAGTTCCCGCCCCAGGAACTCTTGTTGATGCTCTCGTCGTTATTGCAGAAAATCATCGACGCAAACGATACGTTGCATCCAGACCATTACAACCACGCGTCCCAGTTGCATCAGTCAAACCGTTTCACCGCCAACGTCTTGGCCTTCCATGGCAAAAACGTCCCGGCAATCCCCATCCACAATTACTTTTTGCGAATCTTGAAATACTGCCCCATGACAAATGAAGTTTTTCTCAGCTTGTTGGTGTATTTCGACCGCATAGCAAAACGGACCAACGTCGCCGCTCCCAATGACAAGCAAGACAAGCAAACCTCTCCTGGCTCAATGGGCTTCAACAAACCGTCTCCAAGCTCGCAATTGTTCGTCATGGATAGTTACAACATCCACCGGTTGATCATTGCTGGCATCACCGTCTCTTCAAAATTCTTCAGCGACGTCTTCTACAAAAACGCAAGATACGCTCGAGTAGGAGGCTTGCCATTGGACGAGTTGAACCACATCGAATTGCAGTTCATTCTCTTGACCGACTTCAAGTTGTTAATCCAACCTGATGAACTCCAACGCTATGCCGATTTACTCTTGAAGTTTTGGAGAAGAGAAAAATCTAAAAGCGGATCCAATAGTCGTAAATCCTCACCCCCAGCACCAACATCTGCTTAATTAGTTTCTTCATTCTCCTTCTTCTTTTTTTTTGTTGTTTTTTTCTTTTCTTCTTTTTTCTTTTCTTGTGTTTTTTTACTTTAAACATATATCTTCTTTTTCTGCATAAATTGTCGCTTTCTTGACAATACGCCAGACTTGTCTTATTAGAATGATGTCTATCTTGCCATCATATTATGATGTTTCTTTGTTTTCTCTGGTCTTTTTCTTATCTCCTCGTTGCGTGTTGGTTGCGGTATTGATAGTTATTTCGTTTGTTTGGATTCTCATGCTTTTTTGTTTCTCGTTTATGTTCATGTTTTGCACTGGTGCCGCATTTTCACGTTATGATTCCCATGATGCTAATAAAAGAATGTAAAATATGTATTCGAAAATGTAAGTGCTGTACCATGTCTTGTCAATTAGCTCTTATTGGATTGAAAATATTCAGGTTTACCGGATCATAGTCGTGAAGAATTCAAATGTAAAATACTTTTTAAAAAACTGAATGTTGAACAATTATATCTTTATCAAGGTTTCTTCTGCCAAAATCAAAAGTAGTGAGTTGTTGTTTTGAAACTTCATGATACATAACCTAACTGTTGGTGATATAATTCCAATCAAGGTGTTACATATTTTGTAGTTATCCATTAAATAGGTTAAATCTATATTCAATAGGATTTCTTAAATTGGGTACGTTGAAACAATATTTAACAGGATTTGATACACTCAATAAGATACGTTAAATGAATATTCAACACTATTTAATAAACTCAATTTCCACATTAAATGAATATTCAACCCTATTCAATAAACTCAATTTCCACATTAAATGAATATTTAAAAGGATTTGATAATTCAATTGAATACGTTAAATGAATGTCTATAACATATTTTAGATTCTCTTAAAATTAGATACAAGTATCATTTATAAAATTAAAATATTTTCGAATAAATCGGATAAAATGTTGATAACAATATTTTACATTTCGATCCCATCAGTTTCGTATATATACGCACTATGCATAAAGCGACTTGGTAAAACCCAATAATGTCCGGTCATCATAATCTTTTCATTTAATTAACTGGAAAGCAAGCATTTATTGGTCTAGGGCTTGTTTTTGTCAGTTACGTTTGCTTAGAAAATCATTTCTATTAGTCTTTTACATGATTCTTTGCAAGTAAAAAAAAAAATGTTTCCTAGTTTGTTGGACGAGTTTTCTAATTTATTCTTGAAGAAACAGCAATATCTTTTGGCAGTTACACCATAATGCTTCTCCAAAGCAGTTTACGTCCTCTTTATTTAGTTATGAATTTGACATATAAATAAATCGAATAAAATATTAATAATAATATCTTACCAATAATGTTCTGTTGAACATAATCGGCTCACCGTTGAGATTATAAGTCTTTTTTCTTGTTTTCGAGAGTACCAACTGTCAAACTATCCTACCATTTCCTTTTTCTCTTCTCCGAGAGTACTAGCCATCAGGCCCAACGGGTTGAAAATATATAGATATATATAATAATATTCTTTTCTAAAATACAATAGTACACCTTACAATATCAAACACTAAATTTACAAAAAGTTTTGGTTTATTATAGTGACACAAGAAATGTAGTTAAGCAAGCACCGATCTCCTTCACATCCGATACCAATAATCTTTTTTGGTTATTTTCATTGGGAAATTAATAGAAAGGAACCATCACCGGATAAATAACGGCATGCAAAAGAAACAGAATGCAAACATTCCACTCTTAACGCAATCTTCTGGCTTCACGCTCGGATTCCATAAGACACAAGATGTCGTTTTCTCTGACTGGACCCTTGACGTTTCTGACAATAGTTCTGGAAGCATCGTCGATGAATTCAACGCGGACTTGGGTGACACCACCTCTGGAACCGGTTCTACCTAAGACTTTGATGACTTTAGCAAGAGTGACTGGGGTTTTAGCATCCTAGGAAATGTTAGTATTTTGCTGGTGAGACTGGAAATGTGAGACAGCCGTGGAATAGCAGTGAATCAAAGGGAATTAGCATAATATATTGAAATTATGTCCAAACTACTTGAAGATGCCTTTTAACAAGTCTTCATGATCTAAAAAATTCTTTGTTTTGATCTACAATGTCCCCAATATCATCAAATTGATATCATCAAATTGGTGCTCACAAAATTATTGAGCAAATTATTGAGCACTCGAACACACCCATTAACATAACACATTCTGATTCATATCCTTCTTCTTGATATATATATATATATATAGTACATTTTCTTCAATATTTCACCCACTCGTTTTGACCAATCTCACACCATTACTATCTGCTCGGAACAAACATACCATTTTGACTGATTATTGTTAGTTTGCTTATTGTATGTAAAGAATAAAAATCAAACAACAAAAAAAAATTTTTTTTATTAAAAAACACTATACTCAATTGGTCTCCACCCATGCTGAAATTTCGCATGAAAAATTAAAAAAAGACACTTTTTTGCGTCCTTTTGTTACCCGGAGCTTTAATGGTGTCCAGGTGTGGTCACATGCCAATTTTTGTGGCTACCCGGATAATAATTGATTTCTGAAAAAATTCAAGACATCACGTGCCTTTGGTTGAAAATTTCAATTTAGTATGGGAAGGATTGAGTCATTATGATGATGATGAAAAGTGAGAATCGAATCATGTTTTAGGCTGGCTGATATTATAAGGTTGAAATATATATGTAAAAAAAAAATTGATATATTAAATTTTTTTTGATAGATTTTTATATAGGGTTTTTTAAACATGGATTTAGTGAATCATTTGACCGATCGATTGCTTTTTGCAGTTCCTAAGAGTAAGTTTTGAATTCTAGAAAGCGAGTGGTTTATAATGGAGAAAATGTGAAATAAATATATAAATGGTATTATTGGTATTATAGTTCACAAAGGCCTCGGAGAATTGCAGTATAAATTAGTTTAGCATTTGGAAATACTAACAATAAATAGAGGGCCGTCTTTATGAAAAGTGTGTGGCTCTTTTGAATGGTTCTGATATAGTGTTTCACAGAAATAATAGATTGGATATTGCTCTTTCGACAAGTTTACCGATTGCGCTTGTGTTTTTACCAGCAGCGGACATCCCTACTTTTGTTGGAGAGGGCCGTTGTTCGCTTGGGATAACAGGAGTTGACCAGGTGAAAGAGTCTGACGTTGATGTAGAACTAGTGTTGGATTTGGCTTTTGGCAAATGTAGATTACAGCTCCAGGTTCCTCAGAACGGTCCGTACAAGGAGCCTCGGCAGCTTATTGGGAAAACCATTGTGTCGTCGTTCACCAACTTGACCAGACAGTACTTTGAAAAGTTGGAAGGAGTCAGCCCAGGCGAAAAACTACAGACCAAGATCAAATATGTTGGCGGCTCTGTTGAAGCGTCCTGTGCTTTGGGGGTTGCGGACGCGATTGTTGATCTAGTCGAGTCTGGCGAAACCATGAAGGCTGCTGGTCTTATAGACATTGACACATTGTTGAGCACCTCTGCTTATTTGATCAAAAGCAAAACGCCTTCCCATCCAGAGTTGATTGACACCATCACCTCCCGAATTGCGGGCGTTTTGGTTGCCCAGAAATACGTCTTATGCAACTACAACGCACCAAGATCCATCTTGCCTCAAGTCTTGAAGTTGACTCCTGGCCGTCGAGCCCCAACCATTTCCGCCTTGGAGGAAAGCAACTGGGTTGCCGTGTCTGCCATGATTGAAAAAAGCAAAAAAGGTGCTATAATGGACGATTTGAAGAAAGCAGGTGCTTCGGACATTTTGTTGTTTGATATTTCAAATGCCCGTGAATAAACCCATACATTATGTACATACGTACGTACTTACATAAAACAAGACATTGTTGTACATTATAACTCTTCTTTACATTTTTGACTTGTTCTTCTAAAACTCTACTTATAACTTTTATATATCTATTGTAAAAAAAACCTTCTGGAAACAGCTAAAACACACACCTCTTAATTACTAGCAACAAACGTTATTTATTTATGTATGATATGCATTATGCAAGCTGTAGGCTGTTAGCTGTAGCTGTACATGCATGTAGCTGTGTGCGTGCACCTGCATATACCAAATTAACGCGAAAGCTTAAGCGGGCTGCAGAGTTCATGTCTCTTTTATTCAATTTTTTGTGCCAGAGAATGTTGTTTATTGACTTGGATTGGTATCATTAACAAGAATTGTTTAACAAAACGGCTGGGTGACGTGTTGAGAAACAGAAACTAGCAAGCTGTTTTTCTGGACAATTATCTACAGTCGGTACGAAAACGAAAATCCTTGCAAAACCGGTCAGACATATTCTAAGACTATATACACCTATTGTTTCTGGTCCTAAAATAGGTTGATTAGGCTTGCGTCTATAATTTGGCTGTTGAAACTAGCTGATAGGTCAAAATGGGTAAAGTTTATTGGGCAATTCATTTGCTCATGTTCACAACTTCTTGTTATGCCAATAAGCTGAATGCAGATCAAACAATCGAACAGGACAGTTTTGATAACCAAAAAAAACAGCTTTTCTCCAAAGGCCTCGGATACAATCTGAAATCCACTGTTTTGTCCAGCGAAGAAGAAGACAGAAAAACGCTTGCAAGCTATTTTGGAGAAACACCTTTATGTGTAAGGCAGTCTAACCTAATTTTCCCACAAAGTTTAGGAATCATTGCATTTCTCGCTAAGAAGTTCTTACTTTTGAAATCAATAAATCTAAACTTGTTTTGGGTTTTTGCATCACCAATACTAATAGTCTATTTCCCCTATCTAGTATGACAGTGATTACACCTCCTGTACCTACAAGGCTCAGCAAGGATTTAAGGTTTGTTCAGGAGAGAACAAGGCCTGTCAGTGCTATTTGGCAGGCTCTGCTATTGTCGAATGCTCCAAATACTGCACCAGTTATGTAAGTTGAATACTCTTGGCTACAAGAGCATGTGTAAACCCTTTCAAACCTTTTATTAACACGGCTTTGAAGAACTTGAATAGTTTTCTAAACTTCAAAACTTTATGCCAGACTAATCCGTATATTTTGCAATACGACGAGTCTCTCTACAAGTCCTATAACAATAAAGATAAGAAATCGCATCATTTGATCAAAGAGCTTCACAAGTTCAAAAATACAATCCTGGACGCGCAAGCCGTGCAAAACCTTTCTGAAATAGTCTCTACTCAGCAAGACGAATTAGCCCATGCACTTTTCGATTTCTCCTTGATTGACGACACTACCAAGCAGTTTGAAAGGGGTGATTTGGTTGCCAAACCTTCTGCTGCCAAAACTGAAGAGGAAACTTTTGACGAGAGGGAGAATATTGAAAAAGAGAAGCAAAAAAATAAAAAAACAACCCTTTTCCATAATCCTACAAAAAATACCACTTTAACAAACAATACGAAAAACCATACAAATCAAGTTTCCAAAGACAAATCTCCAATCGAAATCCCTGTTAGTAAACAATTGCAATCTGAAGCCTCCAGATTTGTCATTGGTTGGGTATGGGCAACTCTGATGGTATCTGTTTACTTTTTGTAGATGCTTACAATCTTCCATAATTAAATATACTATTCCAGTTTACAATGTTTGTAGCTACAATCCATTGCAAGTTGTAAAAAACATAAATATAAAAAAGCATGAAAATTAAATATAACGAAAAAGAGCATGAAAATAGAATAACAATATAACAGTAAATAAAAGCCGGAATTTTTTCTGACATTACTCCTGGCCAACTACTGGTTTGGTGTCAGCAGTGACAGACGGTTGGTAGTTTAAATCGTTTTCGTTTTTACCATTTTTCAAAGAGCCAGAAGTAAAGCCGTTATAATAAGCAAATGTTTCGGTATTGAGTTTGTTTTTGTTAGCCAAGCTAGGAAATCTGTCGTACCGGACGGTAAGTCTTCTTCCCTGGAATTTGGTGTTGTTAAAGATGGAAATAGCCTTTTCTGCGGCTTTTTCGTTTTCAAAGGTTACCAAAGCATAACCCTTTGAAAAGCTTTCGAAAGGGATTTCGATTTCGAAGCTTTGCAAGCCGTTTTCCAAAAGAGCTTGTTTCAAGTCGTCCAAAGTAGTTTTGTAGGGCAAATTGCCAAAGAAGAGTCTGCGTGTGTTTATGGACTCGAAATAATCCATTAGATCCGAGGGGTCTTCGTTTCCAGAGCTAGAGCTGCCGTTGATATCGAATATGACATTGTATTTATTGTAGGCGCCGAGATTGCCGTCCGAGGGTGTTCTTTGGCGGTTATTGAGGCTATGGGGCAAGGGAGGATACATTTGGGCGTGGTTGACCGGAGGATACCAAGGCAAGGGAGGATGGGCAGGCTCTGAGGCTGGCGAGGCCATTCCGTCCGGAACAAAAGGGCCAGGGGGAGGCGGCAAGAAGGGGGAATAGCCAGGATAGTTTTGTTTCATAAAGTAGGGGTCGTATACAGGGGGGAAGGCTGGGGGAGGAAGCGATGGGAGGTTTGCAGAAGAGCTGAAAGAGCCAGAAAAGGCAGGGTTTGAGCTGCTGGAGTGGTTCTTGGACTTGGGTCTGGATTTGGACTTGGGCTCTTTGTAGACAGTGTGGGAAGGAAGAGCAGAGGGAGACAGGGACGGAGGGCCAGACAGAATCAGGTGTGTTCTTGCGTAGGGGACATTAGGAAGAAACAGGCCGTATGGAGCCACATGCTGCGAGGAGCTAGGAGGATACTTTCCGTAGATGTTTGGCTGGGCAAGCGAAGGCGACATGTTGGGAGAATAGATGGGGTTTGGAATAGAGGATATAGAGGTGTTGTTGGAGTTCTTTCTGGAGGACGCCAAGCCAGTGGAGGCACTGGACGTGCTGGAAGAGTTTGATTTCTTGCGCAAGGCGGGAGAATTGGAGTATGGGTCGTAGTTTACCAGAGCTGCTGAGGAAGAAGACGGCCTGTAGAATACCGGAGGCTGCGTGTTCATATACATCATGTTCTGGTAATAGTTGACAGGATAAAGCACGGGGTCGTCTGGATAGCCAACCGGAGGAGGATAATACGGATACAGGTTTTCATGGCCGTCATCGTCCAGTCTGGTTCTGGTCTCGGCAACGTCTTCGCTGTTCTCAGAGCTGGTGAAGCTCAAAACAACCCGTCTGTTCTTAAACGGCTTCCCATTCATCAGATTGACACATTTCCAGGCCGGGTTGTAGCCGTAAACCTCTACAAAGGCCTGGTAGCCTTGGATTCTCACAGCAGCAACCTGCGAGGCCTCGATGCTCGCCAGAAGAAAGGACCGGACCTCTGCTGGCGTGAGGCTGCTCTGTGGAAGACCAGATATCTTGATGGTGAACGTTTCGGGCAGCTCGCTCTTGGTGGCACCCTGGCTGGGAGACTCAGACTTCATTCTAATGACATATATCTGGACTGTGGCAGGCCGGGGATTCTGGCAATGCCTCGCTTGAAATCAGTGTGCTGTGGAAACAAGAAGAGAAACAAAACTCGTTGGAAATCGCACAAGATTCTCGTCCTTTTATATATCGTGTGGAAAATCAACTCAATGGCTACAACCTAAAATGAAAAACTAAAAACCCATCCCAGCCTCTCTCTCAGCATCTCGCCTTGTCAACTCCCGCCAACTGCCCTTCTGAACCTTCCTCTACATGTGTGTGCTTTTACACCCGGCCCCTCCTTAGGCTTTTCTCTCTGTCCTGCTCATTGGACATCCGCGGCTCGTACAATATATAGGTGCGACGGGTTAAAATGTCTGTTTCTTATTTTTACTCAACTTGACACCTTGGTCTGGTTCAAAATAGCCATTTGACCCGCCCCCACACCTTCTACACTTGCTAAGAACCCTCCTCCCGATTCTTATCATATCGCCAAACCAATTTTACACTCTTTGTTTTTCAGTCTAAAGCATTGCTCTCTCATCCTTGATAAACGATTCATTAGCTTTGACACGTTACAGTCAAAAAGAGATTGCAAGGCCCAGCCAGACTGTTGGAGCCACTTTGACATTTGCAGGAGCCAGCAGGAACCCGCAGGAACTTTCACTCACTCGTGCGTGCGTGCATGTATGCGTGCATGTATGTATGCATGTATGTATGTATGCACGACCATGCGATGCAATACTATGCATGCATGCATGCATACATGGTGCTTGTTGCACATCTCGAACAATCACGCTAGTGCAAAATGTTGCAGCGAGGGTCGTGCCACCCGCTTTCTTTACGAGTGCATTCGATTTTTGGCACCTAGCTTTCATGATACTTGCATGTATTATTTTCAAGCTGCTATCCGTATATTATATGACTGCACTTTTACTAAACTCATCTGCGGTGTTGGTTTCATCAGAATTCGAAATATTATTGGCAAAACTTTCCCGTCTGTCTCACCGCAATGGGAACTTCAACGTTATTTACAAGTTGTAAAGCGTAATCCGAGCAAGCGAGCCAAATAAACTCAGCCTCAAATACAAAAAGTAGGCACTGATAACTGTAAAAAAAATGTTTGACGGCTGAGGCTTGGTAAAGTTGTTAAGAACTGGTTATTTTTACTGTTACAATAATGACTGGTGGATATTAAACCTGTTGAATTGTTTGATACGTGCAAGTATTTTGCCATTTATTTTATTTTCCATAAATATATGGATTCCCCCTTAGACATAGCGCGTATGTACGAAACTGATATGTACTGGGCTTTAAATACATGATATTATTATCATTATTGAATATATGGATTCAATGGTAGTATCGAACAAGAATACTAAAACAGTGCACTGTTTATATAGCAGTTTTGCAAAAAGGAAGGTTCAAGAAACGTTTGTTTTTGAAGAAAATGACATTGAATAATTAGATTTAAGCCTTACAAAAATACATTTATTAATCTATTCAATGTTTTGTTATTATAACACTAAGTGGAAAAATATATAAAACAATTTAATTAGTAAGATGTACAACCAATTATCTCTCTAATATTTTATTATAATTTATTTAAAAATTTCAGTATTGCTTCAATAATCTTATACTATATCAATAATCAATTCAAATTTTCTAATAATATTTCAATAATAAATAAATAAATAAATAATATTTTATCTTTCAAGCCCAGTACATATCAGTTTCGTATATACGCGCTATGTTTAAGGGGACTTGGTAAGACCCAATCTTGTCCTGTTATTGACACAAAACTACATGATTATAACATATTGATAAGATGATTATCATTATAATAACTTGAGATAATTAAGTATTAATATATTATAATTTAATTTAATAATAGTAATACTTATTAAGTATAGATATTACTATTAGTATTATAAATATTTGATATTAAGGTTAGTATTATAAATATTTGATATTAAGGTTAGTATTAGAATATTTGATCATTACTTCCTCACTCTTAAGTCTGCTAGGTCCTATTTTTCTCTTCTTCGAGAGCACTGACCACTGAGCCAAATGGCCCAGTCAAATGGCCCAGTGGTCATATTTCAATAATCTTATAACGTATTAAATATACATAGAATCTATCCAACAATTCACCATCACAGTGTATCATTTGCCTCGGAAGGGCGAGAAAATCTATGCCGGAGACTAGATAAATCAACTTCCCTGGCATCGTCATCATACGGTTTATCTGGTTCTTGACGACTTCCACCATCCTCGTCATCGTCGTCATCTTCATCACTACTGTTTCCTGATCCGTCATCATCCACGTTTGCCTTTCTTTTTGGTCTTTGGAAATCCTTAGCATGAGCAACGGTAATAGCTCTACTAATGGTACGGAACAATGACTGGACCTTTTCTTTAGGAGTGCCCTGATAACCTTGGGCTTCTCCCAAGTCGTGTTCTTCATTATAACGATTGGCCGTGCCATGTTCGTCGTCGCTCAGTGTTTCTGACGCAATGGACAATCTTCTGGTATCTTGTGGAGCTGAAACGTTCTCCTGAGACGGTGTGAGAGGTTTAGGTTTAGTTTTTTGGTCCGGAGTTAAATGTACGCCGATACGCAGTTCTTCGTCGCCTATTGGATAGCGGCGGCGGTCTGGAGACTCGGCGAGTGTCTCACCTTTGCCGCCAGGTGCATGGAGCGATTTTCTGTGGATCAAAGGATACGGCAAAGGGATTTCTCTTGCGGCTTTCAACAAGTTGACGTTGGTGCAGTGTTCGTTCTCCATACGGAAAAAGACCCAGATGAATCTTCGAATGAACTCTGCAGCAGCAACCCCAAAACTTGTCAAGGTGGAGGCCTGTATTCTGCGAGTGAAGAAGACGTAGAAGACCCACTGGAACCGCAAGATGACGTCAGCGGCCATGGCCATGTAATATAGATGGTTTTTGTTCTTGTAGCCCAAGTTGTTGCGGAGAAATCTGTTTTTGGAATCAAACTGCATAAGCGACCAGTCCATGAAAATGTCCCAGAAGCTGCTGTAAAGCGAGTTGACGACAGCAAACACGATGAACGCCGCTTTTTTGTTACTGTTGTGTTTCTCAATACGGTAGATACTGAGGGTCATATAATACAAAACGCTGACGGAATACTTCAACATGTTTGCCAAATGGGGAAACCATTCGCCGGTGTCTGCATAACGCCGAAAACACTGCAATAATCTCCAGATGCTGGGCAATGTGGAGAGAAAGCCCATGAGACGCGATCTGCCAGACCCACACCGTGGAGCATCATGCCAATGGGTCGCATATAGACAGATGAAGAAGGAGATGTTGCTCATGGAGTACGTCAAGCTGCAGAAGATGTCTCCAATGAAAAAGTCCTTGAATTCAACAGGATAGAAGCCGGAAAACACCAATCTCCATATTGCAATTTGCATCCATCTGCGCGACTTGTAGTAGAGGACGGGAAATGGGTTCAAAAAGACTATGAGAAAGAGCCCAACAAATATCCAAGGCAAGTCTCGGGGGTAGAATTTGTCGGGCCACCGCCCGCTGCTTTCAAAGCTAAAGTAGCTGATGATGCTTCCTATGATCAAGAACATGCTGGGCATCAAGATGTATTGTCTGTAGTCCAAGGCTGTTTTGGCATTGAAGTCGAAAATAAACTTGTAATTGATCCGTGCTGTGTCCCACACAAAGAAATGTATGGTGAATGCCAAAGCAGTCATGGTTGCAATGAGAAAACCGCCCCAGATCTGGAAGAGATAGTTGAATTCAGGATATTTTGCCTTGTTCTGTGCTCCCTTGATACTGGTGAATATAATCATTGGAATAGAACCGCCTATGAAAAGGCCTCCTAGAAACAATGGAAGGTAGTGTTCTTTCATCTTGAGCTTGCTTCTCAACTTTTCTACTGCTATTTTGCGGTTTCCATTTTCAAGATAAAAACTGTAGAGATCCTCTACTTTTGTCATGAGCTCGTCTAGCACCGGGCTGGTCGCAAAGTAACTACAATCCACCTTGTTCATAAACTCGGGCAAACAGTTGGAATCGGTAGTTTTGTCAAACTTTTTGATCATCTTACGACAAGCTGTCCGGTTCATCGAGCGGTATCCTTTCAACAACTCTAGACTTCTGTAGAATTCCAACAATGCATGTTTAAGCTGTCTTTTGGCCTGGTTGTAGGGTGGAATCTGGTGGATTTTGGTTTTTTTAACATAATCTCTGCGGTTATACAGGGGATCGTCCACACTTGATTGATTAGTGGCCGTATTGTTGGGCCTCAACTTGTCATCGCCTTCATTTCCCGCAGCTATTGGTCCTACTGGCTCTTCATCACTTTCGTTTTCTTTTAAAAACCGTAGTCGAGGTAATGTGGGAAGCTCATACCGATGTATTTTGGAAACCGCTTTGTTTTTATTGGCTACCAAAACGCCACCTAGATCAGACTCGTTTCTAGTCAAAGGATCCACCTCTTGGTCTACATTATGGAAAAAACTGAACATTCCTACACCGCCCAGGCTTGTCGCAAACTTCTGGTTGTCCTTTTCTTTTGCCCTGCTTTGTCGTAACTGGTGCAATTGGTCTTGGAGCAACAAATACCGTTCCACAGACTGTGACTCTTTTTCCTTGAAGAAACTGTCGATTTTCATCAACTCAGAGTCAAGCCACACAAGAAACT
Organism: Saccharomycopsis malanga; assembly: GCA_004014935.1. Lineage (NCBI taxonomy): Eukaryota > Fungi > Ascomycota > Saccharomycetes > Ascoideales > Saccharomycopsidaceae > Saccharomycopsis > Saccharomycopsis malanga. Next base: position 2,321,443 of record CP025321.1, read on the forward strand.
CTTTTCTGTCAGTGTCAAACGAGTTCTGCAACTGAATAAAATCATCTTCGTTATATACCAGACTGTGTCTTCTAGCTAATTGGGTTATATTGTCCATATTCAAGAAGGACGAATGTCTTCTGATTGTTTTGAACACACTGGACGCATTATCGTTGAGATTCTCAATCACAGACTTTTTTCTGGTCAATGTCATGTCGCGATTCTGCTCAGTAATAGGCTCTAACAATGGAGTACGTTCATTATGAGCATTCTGTGAGGCCACTTGCTTCTTCAAAGGAGACGGCGCCATTGGCTCTGCATCTTTCAGCTTTAATGTGCTGTTCTTTTTGGATCTGTTATGAAACTTGTAGTCATCTAATGCTGGCGATGGCAAGTGAAAAGAACTAGGAGCACTAGCAAGACTCTCAGATTGACCATGACTACTAATGTGTCCTAGATTGCCCATATATGCTTCATCTGGTCTAGGCCGCTGTGTCCTGACTTCTCTTCTGGGGTCTTCTACAGGATATGGGCTCTGGTAGGTAGACAGATATCCTCTCTGGCGACCATCCAATTGAGGCGTCTTTAGAGAGCGATTACTTTTGAGAAAATCTGGTCTATTTATCCGTTTAAGCTTTTTCTTTCCCACCTATATATTGTCAGTAGACCGTAATGGTTGTCAGCTTACAATACAAACATACTTTATAATCGAGATATTGCGCTCGCCATTCCGGAACCTGCTATAGTTAGTATACTATCTTCATATACACTGCTATTCTAGCTACATACCAAGTTGTCATTGAGATATCTGAATTGTTAGTATAAACCTCAACAGTCGCTAGTTGGCATCACTTACTGTGCAAACTTCATGGCGTATCCCACTGCTCGATCCACAATGGTGGAGCTCTCAAATCAAAATAGTCAACAGTTAAACAACCTCTTTGACATTTTCATGATTAGGCATTACTATATAGGGCAATGCACGTGCAACACCTGATTGGGTATTATGAACTGTCAAAGGTATATATTGACTATACTGCAGGGTCAATATGGCCATTTTGGCGATTTTCACCCTATAGGACGGCTAATATAAGAAAATGACTTATAGGTATTATATAATGTTTTAACATGCAGAAAACCACCGGGCCAGATGGCTCAATGGTTAGTTTTCTCATAAAAGAGAAAAAAGACCTGGTAGGATAGTTCACCGGCCATAGACATACGTATTTTTGCCTTTGATTTTGTAGCCAGTACCTCAACACAATTGTTTATTGATATTAATGACATATTCATTTCAATTAATGATAGATGTATTATCCGCAACAGTGCTGATCTGAAAAATTAACTCAAGGCGTATCATCTCTCATGGCTTACCCAATAGCCCTTTTATTGCTTCTTAGCAAAAAATGGGTATATTAATTGCCAAAATATACTCTCGAAAAGCAAAGATATTCTCTCTTTTTAACAAAAATATGTCTATATGCCTTACTATTATCAGGTGGCCAAGTTGGTTATGCCATGCGCCACACAAAATAGTGCATAATAGTGCAGAAAAACAAGTGTGGCGTTCCTCACTTGGGGTTTTGGTCCTCAATTCGCGCTGTTGACGTTTTGGAGTAATCATCAAACGTTTTATTGAATTTAATCAGTGCTATCCATGTTATTTTAATTTAAAAACAAATACCTCAGCATTCTAAATTTTTCTTCTATATTATGGTACTATTTATAATAAAAAATTACAGATTTGGAAATAAATATTTGACATAACGGAAAATTGTCAATTTTGGACAAAAAGTTGATTTTTTCAAGTCATATTCTAGAGTCTTTACAGCAAACCAAATCATACAAAAATTATATTTCCATACTCTGCAAATCCTAAGGTTTTATACCAAGTACTTTGTTTTGAGATTAAGCTTTTATATATTATCAAATAGTGAGAAAATATCATTTTGTCGAAATAAATACATAATCTCTTCAAACTCGTGTTTTTCACCTCTTAAAAAGATTCCCTTTATTTCTTAACATTATTCCATATTTTTTGATTGGTTTTAGTTTTATCAGCAACTCCTCCGGCGTTGAAATGAGCTTTTATTTTATTTTAAAGAAATGCATATCTCATGAGCTACAAAAAGGTATGGTTTTATTATACAACTGGCTTATAGTTACACCTTATTTGAAATGGGCGCTGAACAATATAATGAATACTAGGCTTGAATTTATTACTACAAAACAAACATTGAGCAAATATACTATGATCATCAAAAACACCAAACAAAAAATAAAGCAAGAAAGGCACGTTAAGCTGTGAATATGGAATTATCAAGTGTGGTGTCGTTAAAAGGAATCATCATGGGGCTCAATCAAAAGGCTTTCCATAGCATTGCGGAGGCTTTTGATGCCATAGGTTTCCAAATGGCTACTGGAAACATTTGCCTTTAGGCAAGGCCCACTAATTTTTGTATCGATAGTTGAGACTTTGCTTTCGTCACTGTCGACAAGAGCTTCTTCGAAATCGCCATCGACAAAGACAGGCAAGCCAGTGCCTCTCCCAAACTGGAAAATGTTTACGGTGAGCCCATTACCGAAAAGTTGGTAATTTTGCCGGAACAAGTTTGAGTCATTGAGATAAGTAATGTTCACAACCTTTGAGCGGCCTTTTGAGTCAAGGGGTTCAGTTGTGACGTGCAAATTGTCACTTCTGGTGAAGCTTGTTCTCAATTGGGCAGTTTTGCTAAAGTTGTAGATACCAAACAGAAAGTGTCTGTTTTTGTACAAGGGCGTAAACTGGTCACACGTTTCCAATTCTATTTCAGACAAGGGGTCAATCTGGTTATAATCTTTCTGGACAATACAATCGGATCCGTAATTGGTCAAGTTTTCATGGACCATTCCCCTGGCAGTGGGGTCGGCCAAATAGTCTGGCAATAACGACGCAGGAATTGGCTTTTCCGGCAACGAGTATTTCCACTCGATGCTTCCATCGTGAGGAGAAATGACCAATATAGCGTCAGCAGCCTCGCTTACCGACAAGATGCAGCTTTTAACCAAACTCTGTGCAAGGCTTTTTTCTTTGAAATTGTAGCTTGTCAGATCAGAGTTGTCAAGCTGTTTATGGCGGGAGAAACTGAGTTCAGCAGCCTTAGGACCAAGGCAAAGAGTCTTGGATTTCAAGCTGGAAAGAACCCAGTCGCTGGTGACAGCACTTTCAGTGTAGTTGTTGAACCAGTGGACTGAGCCACTAGCTCTGGTGACCAAGCCTATTGCCGAGCTGCCGGTATTCCATAGCAACTGGTCGATGGAGGAAAACGTTCTGCCTCTATTGTGTTTGGCAACCAAGGAGATTTCCCTGGGAATGCGCGACAAGTCCCAGATGTAGACGTTGTCTCCTCTGGAGTTGCAGGTTGCTAGGTGAGCATCGTAGGGCGATAGCGACATGTTGGAGATGCTGCCAGGCGGGGAGAAGATTGCTATAGGCAGTTCGGTAAGCAAGTCGATGATGACTACAAACTGGGAGGACCTGATGTTGTGCGAGGCGTTGTTGGCGTTGATGGCGTTGGAAAGCACATGTTCAGTGGAATGGTCTGTTTTCTGGTTGAAAAAGTATCCTTTAAAGGTGTTGGTTCCTATTTCCGACAACTTGAGGGCGCCATCTATGGCGGTGGACGACAATGACTTGACAAGTTTGTTCAAAACAGGGCCTGGTTTGGGGAGTTTCAAGGGAGTCACGTCAACCAGTGCGCTTTCCTGCTCGTCTGGAGCCAGGTGTTTCTTCTTATAGTTGACTTTTTTCAATCTACGGACAATCTCCTCGGTGTTTTTCGGCACGTACACAAACCAGCGGCCACTGAGATCAAACAACGGTTTATTGTCGAACATCTTGGCTTCCAAGGTCATGTCGCTGAGCGGATTTGCATTGTTGGTCTTATTGAAAACGTTCAAGCATCCCTCGTTCGAACAGATGATAAAGAACTTTTCGGTGTTTTTAATGGTGTACGGATAATTGCCAAAAGACGATGGAGGAAGAATAAGAGGCTGCTGAACATGCTGGGACCCAGAGGGCGCCTGGCCCATGGAATGGAGCTGGAAATAGTAATCGTTTTTGATCTTGAGGCACACTACAAGTACATAATAGCTTTTGTCCCGATAACAGTTCAAGGGCTTGAATGATACAATCTCCGCCCCATCCGCCAGATTGCTCTCTACAATCACCTTGCTGGCAGTAAGATAAAGCGTGCCGCCAGCTTCGTTGATCCTCGGGGTGCACGGAGTGTCATCTACAGGCGAGGGAAACCAATCCCACACCTCCACAACATTTTTATACGCAATGAAGATCTCACTATTATTACCGTATTCAACAATCTTTCCCAGATCGTCATGGCTTCTCTCTGCCAGCGCCGCGTCGCCATCTGGCATTGCCGAGGCAACAATCGCGTTGGACACACTCACCTTCACCTTTTTCCAGGCAGAATAGCTGCTCACAGAAACCCCCTTGCGAGGAGACGTCGACCTGCTTTGTTAGTACGCTCCAATGGGTCTTTTCGGTCAAATCTGCTTACATCTTCATGATTCGGGTCCGATCGTGGCCAGCTGGCATTGTCTGTCGTGTAGCTTGTAAGTATCTATAGAATCGTTAACACTATGTGCACTATCTCGTACTCCTAAACATTCCACTGAGTTAGAATCTCTCCTGGAGATGACGTCTCCCTCTAGATAATACCCGATTGCATATGTGCCCTGTCCGATGGCCACTCCCTATATGGTAATTTGGCGATATGTCTTATAAGCGGCTGATGGCTTAGTACTCTCAGTACTCTAGAAGACGTGAAAAAAGACCAATCGTGCTTACTTTCAAGCAATTGGGGCACTCAGTACAGAATTGGGCTTTCCCAAGTCCCTTTAGACCTAACGTGTATACGAAACTTACATGTACTGGGCTCGAAATATAAGATATTATTATTAATATTAGACTTTTATCATCGTAAAAGCAGCAAGTAGAGTGTTCATAGCTGGGAATCAAACCCTTGTGCCTGTATTTTTCTCGTTTTCGAGAGCACTAACAATTGAAATAGCCTGCCAGGTCTTTTTCTCTTCTTAGAGCACTAGCCGCTGAACTATCCTACCCAGAGGCCTGGATGTGGGTATAGATGGATAAACAGCTATGTATAAATGGGTATGTGTAATTAAATATATATATCAATATATACAAGCTCAGACATGGTTCTGAACCTGTTCAAAGACACTGCGATAGCTAAAGCTTTGCTCTCCTATTTGGAAAAGGTTACTAATATTCAATACGAGTATTAACATAAAAAGCTGAGGTCTGTCTCTAGCCTTCTTTTGAATTTTTAGAGACTACGGATGCACAGTAGAGCCCAATGTATCAGCTAGTTTAAGGACTGTATAGCAAGAGTAGTATTAGCTATGGGAAAAGATGGTTGGCCAGAAGTATGTATTGTTTTGTTATATACTAGGGCAAAAGTTTAGTCTTACCAAGGGAATTGTTTTATTATCGCCATTATAAACAGAGATATTATTCAATTGTTACTTTGGCTTTGAAGAGTTGAAAATGTTTATTCCTGCATATCAAATTGTTCACTAGTGAATATTACAACCGTAAAAAAAATATGAAAATATATAATCATGAAAACGAGCTTATTGTTATGATTATCATTTGCATCGAAAACGAGCTTATTGTCTTAATTATCATTTACTTCGAATTAATAACTTAAAGTATAAAGTACAAACTTTATAAACATTCTGGCTAAAAGTATAACTTTTTTTTATTTTTTTAATTGAAAAACCATATAGTAACAAAAATAATCCCATATTTGAGGCCCAGTTTACATATATACGCACGATATGCTAAAAGGAAACCCAAATTCTAAGGATAAACAGCTAATATTTCTTGATTACAAACTAAAAATTTCCATAATCATCTACTTGAGCACCCGATAAACTAAGGAGCATGCACTATACTATGTCCATGTCACTTTTCAGACGGTGGCATCCACACATATTTCCATGAAAGACTTTATATTCTGCTTTGAAAATATTTAATTGTGCTTTGAAATTGCAAAATTCACCTCACCGTACTGTTTGACACCATTGTAGAGACTGACTGCAACTTTAAGCACCCATATGACAAATTTGAAACACATTAAGGACTGCCGTAAGTCTATTTTGAGCTCAAAAATGCCAATGTGTCTGTTGAATTTACACCTCTTGTAGAATCAGGTATCAAACTTATAAATAATAATCAGTGAGTAATGCCCTGAGAAAAGTACATTCGCAAACTTGGTGTCGTAGTAAAAAAGCGCATTTAATAATAATAAGCAATATGGCAATTACTACAAAGCCAATTAAAGAATGGAGAAAAATCATCAACCCATTTTTGCCTTTTTCAATTGTTCAATATTGTACGGCCAGCATGCCACTCCAGCCAGGCCAGAATTGGCCCACTGTGAAGACAGCAACACAAAATACTTACAAACTACACCTTCATGACTGCTTCTTCTCGCGTGGAGCGTATGGCATCACCATTTTCTCTATAAAACCAACTTTTACAAGCTGTGTTGGCTCATTGGTAGCTACCGCATAGTACTCAGCAAGAGCTGCATGGGACGCCATGCTCGAGTACGTGTCACGCTTGATATTAGATATCCACTCCTTCTTCTCAGTATCAGCATTACCTATTCCAAGATGTTTCCCTTTAAGCATCTCATAATGCTGCTGTTCTCGAAGTCTATCTGCCTAGAAAACGTTAGTGTCTATATGGCTCATTATAATCACTTCTGAAACTTACCATTTTGTCTCAATTAATAGAAAGCCTCAATAAATCAAGTTGTTTTCACTAATCATTTACAGTTCTCAGTACTCTCAAATTTTCATCTCGCTATATAGGTTATGTGCCATGTGCATGCATCAATGCAAGTAACAGCAGTAGCTAATGCACGCTACTGTCTAGTATAGGTTGATAACTACTTTATTATGCTATACAAGTCATATATTTCAAGAGTAGTACAGTATCTACCTTATACTATGAGTAGCAAATGTTACAATTATATTAAAAGCAAAATTTTATATTTATTACTAGTAAGATTTATATATTGTAAGCAGCAAGTAAAACAAGATTCACAGCTAGGCAGCAGGTGGAAAGCGTATATATTCAAGCATTTCTCTTTTAACAGTTTAACGCCAACACCAGCATAGAAGCCAATGATTTATAAATAAGCTCAAGGCTTATTTATTTGCCCTTACAGGACTCACAGTCAGAGTGGTCTTCACCTTCTGGCTCGTTGGCGTTGATAAGAACGTTGTCGAATTTGTTGAATTGCATTGTATGAGTTGTCGTTGGTTTTTTTGAAATAATATTTGATTTCTTGATGATGAACCAAAATTCTTACAAAAGCTCTTTACTAAATTGAGAGAAATTCCCTCTTTATATAGCATACAAGGCTTAATTGTTACTCGTTGATGGCTTCCACCTAGAAAACATTGTTAATTAAAGCTGCGCAAGGCATTAGCCAAATCATGATCAGTTATTTATTATTGACGATCATTGCCCATAGTGATTTTTTAGCAAATAGTAAGCTACAAAGGTGATTGGGTATGTAGACTAGTCAGTTCTGGCCAAATATCAACCCTAGAGGTTGCGGCTTTGCATTAAATATATAAACACTATACAATTCTTCAGAGTCCCGAGTAAAAAACATGTCATTTGATTACATATTGTCATTTATTGTTGCCTCACAAGCAGGTTGCTATATCATTATCAGAAGGTAACAACGACAGAGCATTGTTAATTATACTGATTTACTAGCAGAATGACAAATGCGTTCAATATTATCACGTATTCTAGATAAACTGACATTGCCACTGAATTATGTTTCCCATTTTAATGGTGAAAGTGTTCCAGATGTTATAATAATAATAATGATAATAATCTTATATTTCAATCCCAGTACATATCCCAGATGTTGGTGTAAAAAAAAGATTTCACATTATAAAGCAGTAAAATTTTTTTGTTCAAGTGTATAGAAGGGCTTCTACATTCTGCAGGCATTTTTAAAATTGTTGGTTATATCCAGTTTGTAAGAGAATCTTCAGGTTTTGAATACCAGAGATAAGCAACCAAAACTAAGATCTTAATAATCCACAACAAGACTTTTATCAAAAGGCAGTACTGATAAATGGAACATAAACTTTACAATAGTTTGAGCAGCTTACAAATTTAATAATAATATCATATATTTCAAGCCCAGTACATCTTACAAATTTAATGCGCAAAAATAAAAGATCATATAATCATGCTTGCTAAAGATTATATCCTCAAGAACCTATAATAAACCATACCTTTTTTTACCTTTTGACATACGCGTTTCTTTGGAATAAAACCTCATCCAAACTCAAGGAAGCATTATAAAAACTTGAAGGTAATCAAAAACTTTGGAAAAACGTCTAAAACTAATAGAAGGCTCTCTGAGAGGCCAACGACATGAGCTTTAACAGATAATGTATTATTTTCGACAAAATGATACTTTCTCACTATTTGATAATATATAAAAGCTTAATCTCAAAACAAAGTACATGGTATAAAACCTCAGGCTCTAGAAAGTATAAAAATACAACTTTTGTATGGTTTGATTTACTGTAAAGACTCTCGAAAATGAGTCTTAATAATTAACTTTTTCTCAAAATTGGTAATTTTCCGTTTTATCAAATGTTTATTCGGAAATCTAGTTTTTTTTATTATAAATAACACCATAATATGGCAAAAAAATTCAGGATGTTAGAGTATGCCTTTTCAAAACAAATTAACATGGATAACATAGATTTAATTCAATAAAATGTTTGATGAATACTCCAAAACGTCAACAGCGCGAATTGAGGACCAAAACCCCAAGTGAGGAACGCCACACTTGTTTTTCTGCACTATTATGCACTATTCTGCACTATTTTGTGTGGCGCATGGTCTATCCAACTTGGCCACCTGGCAATAGTAAGGCCTATAGACATATTTTTGTTAAAAAGAGAGAATATCTTTACTTCTTGAGAGTATATTTTGGCAATTAATATGCTAATTGCATAATTAGAAATAAAAGGGTTGTTAGGTAGCATATGAGAGATGCTGAACAAGCAACTGTAACAGTCTGAAACACGACAGACCAATAAATGCTTACTTTTCAACCAATTGGGTGATAAGATTATGATATATAGAATTATGATCAGATTATGATCAGATTATGATTACTTTTACGTGTTATAACTACTTCAAATTTCGGCATGTAATAATAATCATAACATATATTTTGAGCCCAGTACATCTTAGTTTCGTATATACGTGCAGTGTCTAAAGGGATTTGGCAAAAGCCAATCATGTCCAAATGTTCATAATCATTTTGAGCCTGCTAGTACTTTTTTTGTCCAAGAGTACTAGCCACCGGCGAATTTTGACATACTGTGAATTAGGAAAAATAGGCAGCTTGATTGCTATCCGACTGGGCATTCCTCATTATAATGAAGCCTCTTTTGATAAATGGATATTGGCAACGCCTGCACGGCGCAGTTAGCATGGAATTACCATCTTGCAAAGATGGTTATTGCCAACAGCCTTGCGGATTGGCTTGATTCATGAGAAGCCGTTAGCATAATAGCGATGATGCATCTGGTGCAGCAGGCACATGTCCGGCCATGCAAGGACCTGCATAATCGCTAGGGATCTTTACAGATGATGCCGTTTGGATTGGAATGATGCTTACAGCAGATCCCGGCCAATACATGACATATACCTTGATGCAATGGTGGGCCAACGTGTACAGAGGTGGGCAAGCGAAAGGAAGCTGAATTCTATAGAGGTGTTGTTCTCGGAGTGGTTCTCCGAATGGTTTTTTCGGCGAGATGTAAATGCACATCACATGGGAATAAGGCACAATAGACATATCCGTATTAGGTGCAGACAACGTGCAGAAGTGAAAATAACCAGTCTGCGCCTGGCTGCAACCAAATGTCCCGCGATGGTGTGATAGAGACGTTTCTATAGAATAATATATTTGGTCTAGATAGTTTTGGAAGGGTCCATAATGAGGTTAAGGTTGGTGGGTGGGATTGGCATTAAGCGGTGTTTGAGGACAAGCTTAGGATTTGCGTGTGCAATTTTGTATTGTTGCAATTGTTTTAGTATACGAATGATTAATAATGATACAGTAGCAAGTGGCTGACCAGAGAATATAATGCATGTATACATTAATGAAAAGGCTGATTAAAACAAGAACAAAACGTAGTCCAGCTAGATTGAATGTGAAAACGAATTGAAGGAAAGAATAAGAATATAAGACCAAGCAAACTAGAAATGAATGGTGATGTAGAAAAAAGAACTGCTAAAGAAGAAGACTGATTAGAGATGAAATGCTAATAAAAGAAAGTCGTATGTCGTAATTTAAGGATTGTAATTTCGTGAATTTGAATAGCTTTGAAAAGTTTGATGCTGATATATTTAAAATTAATCTTTGAAAAGTTTGATGCTGATATATTTATAATTAATTTTTGAAAAGTTTGATGCTGATATTTAAAATTAACCTTTTCAAAGATAATAGCAATGTGGACAATTAATAATATTTAATTAATCTTTGATAGCAATGTGGGCAATTGATGGTATTTAAGTTTCAAGTGTTAATTGGACAGGGCCTTGTAAAGGAATGTTTTTTCTCTTTTTTTTCTTTTTCTTCTTCTTCTCTTGGAGCACCAAGAGATCAAGATCAATACAATCGTCGTATTCTGAAGTATCGAAAACAGGGTCGTTTGCTCCTATCCGGAGGGGCATCATGGGAAATTCGAATTTCAGAGCGGAATCCAGGTTATTGTAGGAGTCGGTGTAGAGATAATCATTGAAAACAGAAGATATAGAAGGGTTTGGCAGCTGAAGGTGAGGAAGATTGATATGCTGAAAAGAATGAGGGGGTTGGTTTTTAGAAAAAGAGAATATATGATCGTTATTATCGCCCATAGTGGTTGTACTTCTAGGACTTGCTAAAGGAGTAGGACATGTAGATGTGGAAAAGTAGGATTCTGGACTAAGCAAATCTGGCGACATGTTTGTCTTGCGGAAAAATAAAGAGGTGTTATTTTGATGATTTTCCAAAGAAAGTGGGAATTCAGAGTTGGTGGGAGAGGGCTGGACAGAAATCGAAAGGTTTTTCAAGTTTTTGCCTACTTGTTCATTATCATGACATGTTTCCTCATTGAAACACCGCTGGATCGCTTCCAGTATGTCTGATTCAAGCATGGCAGTGTATTGTGACCTGTAAGGCTCAAGATTCTCGTCTTGAGGCTCTGGATTGGTATTATGTACATTGCTGAATAGGTTTCCTATACTGATGGCCGGCGATTCGCAAGTGTCCTCTTTAGCGCTTGCCAGAAGAGTCCCAACAGTGCCTATGGTGTCAACACTGCTACTACTGCCATTTGAAGGTATAACCAAAGGTTGTGGGGGCCTTATTGGAGAAACGTGTATTGATTGGTTGTTACTGTTCATGATGCAAGCCGTCCTGCGGGACACATGTGCAGGCGAAATGCAGCCTCTGTAAGCTGTACAAGAGCAAGAAAGGAGGAAAGCCAAGGTTTATATTAGATAATATTGTTAAAAGATAGGCCAGGAAAGGCGTTTTGGCCGTGGCCGTTGTTACGGTTTTAGCTCCGCATTACAATAGACACCACTGTCAGAAATAGACCAGGATGCCAGCCTCATTGGCAAAAGCTGATCCGATTCTCTATGTCCATTGGTTCCGGCTTCGGCTGATCCCGCTGAGGTTAGTCACAAGCGCTATTGTTGCAGCATACGGCTCTTTACGCACGTCATCCTACAGCCCATAGGCGGACAGTTGTGGTGCGGTGCGCCCGTCAGCAACGTTAATGCTCTTCTCCCGCATGTTTCTTCAATGGGGAAGTCTCGTGGGGGCCGGTGTGTAAAAGCGTTTGTCTGAATTACTCATAGTAAAATGTGTCTGAAAATGCTCATAATAAGGGTTAATCTTTCTATGTATACAATTTTCTTTTATATTCATTCGACTTTAACCTTCTTAAAATGAAATTAGAGTTGCTACTAATCACCCTTACTACAATGTCATAATTTCTTTTCTGATAGACAAAAAGGCACCCGTGTTTAGTGTTCCACATTACAATACACTGTCTGCCTTGTGGGATCAGACATGGTTTAGATCTCTTTGTCTTGTAGTTGCTAGTAATTCGGGGTGCGTCCAGACGTGTAACATAAGCTTGCAATACTAGCATACCACGCCCAATAATAAATACTTGCAATCCTATACCATTACCCCAGACAATATATTTCTTCATATATGTTATATCAAAAACTTTTTTCAACAAAACCGTTGATTATTGAATTATTTGTAGCTCTAAAATACCCATTTTTTTTTCAGACAGGTTCTCCAACTCATTTACACTAAAATGTTTCAAAATCGTTCAATTTCAGCTACCTATAAGCATACATAGCAATGTTTATGCTTTTCTTGACAGGCTGCACATTGACTATTCTTTATTCCTTTTTCTCTCGTCTTTTGTCTCTCATCCTTTGCCTATTGTTCAATCACAGTTAATACAAGACTCTTTGGGTCTTAACAATCTAGCAAATTTGGACTCCATAATTCATATCTTGACGTTTGAGCTGTTGTTTCATCTGTTCCTGTTTATTGTGACAAAAAATAAAAAGAAACAGTCTTTATAATTCATTTTTGACCAGTTCTCTTTTGAACTAACTGTAAATAAATGTCAAACATACATCTGTTACCAAAAAAGTTTGCATCTTGTTGGTATAACCTTTAAATCATTGGAATTTTCTCATATTTATATCAAAATTCTTTACAAAACACGAAAAACTACACGTAATGGGCTGAAAACATATGAATAAATATTACATCTTTCACAAATATTTAAATGGCTAGCACTCTTGTCGAATCTCGACCCTGACCTACATCCCACTCTCAAATTAGACATAAATAAACACACATAAAATCTGTCTTAACAGATCTTAGTAGATGAATTCTCACAAGTTTCAAGCTAACACTTTGGTATAACCTAGACGTCATATTGAAATCCTTTGGCACACAATTTGAAATCCAACCAAAGACCTATATGGGCGCTCTCCAACTACCTCCCACCTGGGCCAAAACAACCAACAATGGTCATAATACAGATAATTACGTTTCTGATTGAATACAGACGTTTATACGGCAAAAGTTATCCACTACATTCCAATAAAAACTTTACGTTCTTGTCAATCTTACTAGAATACTCAACCACCAACATCAATAGTTTAATTCTATTCTATTCAAAAGAATGCTGAACGTGGTTTCCACAGGCAAGTGCAACTGTCTGAAATACGACCTAGACAAAAGTCTAGTGCTTACTTTCCAACCAATTGGGTGAGAAGATTATGATTGACAGTACATGATTGGGCTTTCCCCACTAAGTTTTACCAAGCCCCCTTAGACATAGCGCGTACATACGGAACTGATATGTAGTGGGCTTGAAATATAAGATTGTTATTATTATTATTACAAAAAAATAAAGAACAGCTTATATACACATCATACCTCTCGATAACCCCACTGTTGAAATATGCAAGATGAGATGATTACCGGGTAACCAATGCGCTAAATTTTTTTTTTTTTTTTTTTTTTTCACGTTTTTCACATTTTTCACTATAATAGCACTGGAAATTTTGCATACTATGTAGAGTTGTGATATATAACGAGCTGTTTTTGAGGTATATGTATTTTCTTAAAAGTATACAAAAAGATGGCCCGTAAACAGAGATCGGCGTTATTGCCTTCCAACATTATATTGTTGCAAAACTTGGTGAAAAGAGATCCAGAATCCTATAAAGAGGAGTTTCTCCAGCAGTATGCTCATTATGAGTCTCTTCGGGACATTCTTATGGAAAATCTGTCCTCGGCAGAGAATGGTATAAACGACGAGTTGAGAGACTTGATTGGGTTTGTGACAGCAGTGTGTGTATGTTACCCCAAAGAAACGAAGAATTTTCCTGACGAGTTGAAGACTTTAATTTCGGTTCATCACAGGGATTTGAATCCAGAGCTTAGAGAGAAGATTATCCAATGTTTGGTGATGTTGAGAAACCGTGGGATAATAACTGCGGAATCTTTGATCCAGACGATATTTCCCTTGTTGACAGAATACAGTTCGAACAACAATAACACGGAAACCAACTCCAAAGCTCTTAGACAGCAGATTTTCCATGCTTTAGTGTCCATGTTGAAAGCTCTTAATGTTGGCACCAAAGCTGCGAGACTCAACAAGACTGTGCAGAACATGTTTTTGAGTGATTTGAACCAGGAAAATGCTCTTTTCATCACCAAGATCACCATTAAACTTTGGTATTCCAAAATCTGGACGGATTCCAGAACTGTTGAGATCATGGTGCAATCGACGCTAAACGGCGACGCCAAGGTTGCTATTGCCGGCGCCAGATTCTTCCTTGGGGCTGACAGAGAGCTTTACGAGAAAGATGAAGACGATTCCGATGAGGAGATTGACATGACACAGTTGAAACATAACATGAAAATCAATAAGAAAACCGGCAAGCGAAAGAACCGGTTGGAAAACGCTGCAAAGACTATCAAGAAAAGACAAGGTAAAGATGCTAATAAGAATACTGCGCTCAATTTTTCCGCTGTCCAGTTACTCAGAGATCCTCAAGGGTTTGCAGAGAGTTTATTCAAACAGCTATCGGGTGCTGGTAGTGCTAGAAAGTTCAATATGGAACAGAAGATCATTTTCATGAATTTGATCAGTCGTATTGTTGGTGTTAACAAGTTGCAACTTTTGGGTCTTTATTCGTACTTTTTGAAATATTTGACTCCAAAACAAACTGACGTCACCAAGATTCTTGCTGCTTGTGCCCAAGCATCCCATGATTTGGTTCCTCCAGATGCCATCAACACCATGGTGCGCAAGATTGCCGATGAGTTTGTAAGTGACGGTGTTAGTGCTGAAGTTTGTTCTGCTGGTATCAACACCATCCGAGAGATCTTAAGTCGTGCTCCACTCGCTATCGAACCTGAATTGTTACAGGATTTGACCGAATATAGCAAGTCTAAAGCAAAGGCTGTCAACATTGCTGCCAAGAGCTTGATATCCTTGTATAGACAAGTGGCTCCAGAAATGTTGCATCGTAAAGACCGTGGTAAGGAGGCAAGCATGAAGTTGCAAGGCAGTGCAACAAATAAGGCATCTTTGCAGTTTGGTGTGGAGAGTACTGTCCAAGGCATCCCGGGAATTGAATTGTTGGATAAATGGAGAGAGGAACAAGGATTGGATGTCAATGACGAAGGTGAAGAAGGGGCTTGGGATGCCATTGAACAAGACGAAAACGAAGAAGGCGATGATATTGATGGTGAATGGGTGAATGTTGAATCGGACAAGGAATATCAAATAAGTGACGATGAAGAAGAAGAGCAAACGCAAGATGAACAGGAAAAAGAACAAGATGATGATTCTGATAGTGATCTTGAGCTTTCTGACGACGAGTCAGAAGAAACAAAAAAGCCCAAAAACTCTAGTAAACCAATCAGCAAAAAAGCTAAGAAGAAAAGACGGGAATTGCTTGAAGCTGAAGAAAAAGCCAATTCTGGCGATGCCGAGGAATCGTTCAAGAAACTTGCTGCTAATCGTATTTTGACTCCAGCGGATTTCGCTAAATTGGAAGAACTTCGTTTGGCTGCTGGTGTTAGTAAGATGATTGGCCACAAGGTTGGTACTGGAAATGGCAACAGTGCAAGTGCAAGACACGAAGAAGAAGTCGATGCTGATTTGTTGGTGGGTCCTGTTAAACGTAAGCAGACCAAGGAAGAAAGAATCGAATCCATCAAAGAAGGACGTGAAGGAAGAGAGAAGTTTGGCTCCAGAAGAGGTAAAATGGAAACACCACATTCTACTACAAACCGTGAGAAAGCTCGTAAGAAGAATTTTATTATGATGATCCATAAAAGACAGGTGCAGGGTAAAGCAAGAAGATCTTTGAGAGATAAACAGAAGGTGTTACAGGCCCATATCACCAAGCAAAAGAAAAAAGGCCATTAGTTGACAATGTTTGTTGTTTATTGTTTTTTCGCATGTTTGTTAGTTTTACTTGATATTCATTTCTTTTGTTATATTATTTAATTTTCAGCTTGTTAGCATTTTCGTGATTTCATACATATACACTGATTACATGTATCTTTTGTATTATATATTGTACTACTACTAGGCTTTCAACAGCTAAAACTTACCTTACAATTTTTGGTCAAAGTTTATCACCAATTTATAGTCAGTTTACAGCTTCTATAAGAATGTAATAAAACAAACTAAAAATTGGAACAACGAAAAAAGAAAAAACTAAAGTCAAAGGAACATTGAACTATTTGCAACGTTAAGTTAAATAGGAATAAACGTTGTTAAAAAACGGACTCCTAAGAACCGAGGTATAAAGCTTATTGATAAGCACACTTCAACGCTGGAGGGATCGCAGATAAAACTAAAACCAATAAAAAACTATAGAATAATGTCAAGAAATAAAGGGATTTTTTTTAAGAAGTGAAAATCGCGGTTTTTAACAATTTATGTGTAAATTTCGATAAAATGATATTTTCTCACTAACAGATAATATATAAAAGTTTAAACTCAAAACAAAGTACATGATATAAAACCTTAGGATTTGCAGAGTATGGAAATATAATTTTTGTATGATTTGGTTTGCTGTAAAGACTCTGGAATATGACTCGAAAGAATCAAGTTTTTGTTAAAATTGACATTTTTCCGTTATATCAAATATTTATCCATAAATCTGTAATTTTTAATTATAAATAATACCATTATATAGAAGAAAAATTAAGAATGCTGAGGTATCTGTTTTTAAACTAAAATAACATGGATAGCACTGATTAAATTCAATAAAACCTTTGATGATTACTCCAAAACGTCAACAGCGCGAATTGAGGACCAAAACCCCAAGTGAGGAACGCCACACTTGTTTTTCTGCACTATTCTGCACTATTTTGTGTGGCGCATGGCCTAACCGACTTGGCCATCTGGCAAAAGTAATGCATATAGGCATATTCCTGTTCAAAAGACAGAGTATTTTCACCTTTTCGAAAGTATGCTTTAGCAATTGATATACCCATTCTTTGCTAAGTGTATAAGCAGAAATATACATGTTAGTCAGTTATCTATGAGAGATACTACCCACTGAATTGATTTGTCTATGAGATGATCAGTATTATTGCGGATAATATTAGGAAAAACGTATACCTATCATTAAATGTTTATGGCCTGTGAACAGGGTGATTAACCTATAACTAGGGACTGATTAGACACATGTATAAAGTACTTATATGTATGTGTTAAATGATATAAGTATTTTATCGATAATGCTTCACATTGGTTAACAATATCAAAATCATATATTTCGAGCCCAGTAAATATTAGTTCTGTATATACGTCTAAAGGGGCTTGGCAAAACTCAATGGGGGAAAACCCGACAACGTCTGGTCATTATAATCTGGTCAACGTTTAGCCTGTTAGGAGCTTTCTCGTTTTTGAGAGTGCTAATCGTTCAACTATTCTGCCAGGTCTTTTTTGTTCTCCAAGAGAACTAGCCACCAAGCCATCCTGCCCAGTGGCACTACAAATTTGTTTGAATTTCACAATTTATATTACAAAATATTTATGGGTAGTGTTTCTAATAATTTACATTACATTATAATACAATTTTCAATGATATAATTACTTCCCATTGCACAATATACATTATCACATTACATTTAAACTAGTAGTTCAGGTACTGATCTCTTTTAGACCATTTTAATTATTGATTGATGGCACAAGATAAAGGCATCCTTGTTCAAAAAGTAGTGCTCTTTTTGATTGAATTTATTGCTACAGTTTTGTTAATTTGTAATAACTTATTGACAGAACACATTGGATGACCAATTAATACAACTGAATCATTTCCCACACATTGCATCGATTACAACTTACATTGAAAACCAGTATATACTCAGGTCTACTCTAAACAGGTGTAAAAGTTTTTGTAAGCAGACTCCAAGTCAAACAAAAACTGTCTAACGTCTTCGGAACTCAACTCCTCTTCGACATTCATATTGTTCAATTTGACAAGCCAAGAAACCAATTTTTGTCTTCCTTCGAAATCCAACTTGTTTGCTTTTGTATTTCCGTCATCACTGTTATGATCAGAGCCGTCGCTGTCGCTGTCGCTATCGGCTGACTCGTCGTCGTTATCTCCTAAGATTTGGTTAATCAGTGTTACCAAGTCAGATAGTAGTGGGTATAGCTGATCTTTTGCTTTATAATTCAATTTCAAAGCATCCATTAGTGTTATAAAGCTTCCAGTGGTCTCTGCAACAGCTCTTGATGAGATTCCTAAAGATTTACTAGATGACTCTGGAGCAATGGTCTTTTGCTTGCTACTGATCAGAACCTTCAGATCAGTGTGCGGTATTGTTTGGCCTACGGTATGTTCCATGGTAGCAGGCACACCTATTTCAAGCCGCCTTGTAGCCAAGGGACAATTAATCAGATAGTTTTGTTTGAATGTGGCAAGATCATGGAATTGACGTTGGGTCTCTTCGACCTTGAGAAGCGAATTATACTGGTTAATCAACCGAAGTACTGTCGGTGTATAATTGTCCACAAAGGTTTCCTCATTAGTACTAGGGTTTATCAGCTTTGTAATAAGCGCATCCTTGAGATACGACTTTTCTACGAGTTCCAACACTACTATGATGGAATATATTTCCGATAACGATTCATAGAGTTCTCGCTGGATACTGCTGTTATCATGGAGCGAAACCTCTTGGTGGAGGTCGATCTTAGCAGTGGATTTCGTGTAGGACGGAAGCGAACGTGTGGCAACAGGAGCATACGGAGGAAGGCTTGCCATATTGTCTGGTCTTTTATATAGATGAGACTCTTCCTAATATAGAGCCTCATTTTCATCATGTATTCATACAGTAATATACGTCATATAAATGTAAAAGGCGGCCGGGGCTCATAACATATATAGCTGAAGTTATGTATGAACCATCTATATAAGTTGAGGTTGAATAGGGCAGATGTTGAACTGAGCATTTGAAGGTACTTTTCACTTTTTTTCTTCTTGATAAACTGAAAACGAATGTAATGTAAGTTAGCAGATAGTATTTTCGGAGAAGAGAAAGAAGACCTAGACCAAAAGTAGTGCTTACTTTCCAACCAATTGGGTGAGAAGATTATGAGCAATAAAACCTGATTGGGGTTTACCCTATCCCTTTAGACATAGTGCAAAACTGATATTTACTGAGCTTGAAATATATGATATTGTTACATCATAACAATAAGAAAATCAAAAGACACAACCATTAGAAGATAAAGAAAAGAGCCTTGTTGATTGTTACCCATATTTAGATGTATATAGAAGTTGAAAAAAAAAAAAATCCAAAAAATAAATCATGTAGTTCAATTGATAAATAATAAATAAAAAATTAAGAACCCCCTAGCGCAAAATAAATAAAAAAGAAATGCAATACAATACTATAAAAAGTGTATTGTCAAAATAAATAACTACTGATGTTCAGCTCCTGAAACCCTTATTGAAAAATCAATCATTCCAGTTGGTTTAGTCCTTTTTCACTTTAGAGTCTTTTTTTGACTGCTTCCTCTTCAGTTTTGAATTGGTCTTTTTTGGGGGAGGAGAATGGAAAGGTTTCAAAGTCTTCAAAAATTCATCAAAAAAATTGTCCAGTTCTTTGAAGTGTTCTTCGCCCGCAGCAGAAAAGTTCCATATGTTAGGGATAACAGTAGAGCTGCTCTTGTCAGCCGGACCGTTTGAAGCCATATTACTGTCATTACTGTCAAAATCAAATGAGGCATCAGTATCTTCACCTTCATTTGTAAACACTAAACGACCCGTTTCGTCGAACCGAATTGGCTTGAAATTTTTACTACTCTTGACAGGAAGAAGAAGTGGACGATATCCTGCAAATAGAGCGTCCAATCTAAGCAATCGCCAATCCAAATGTGGAATTGGTTCGACTTTTGGAAGATGTTTTAGTTTCAATCGTTTGACAGTAGTGGTGCGGCCCCCAACATGATTGGGACTATCCTGATTGAATTCCTTTACAAAGTTTGAAAACTTTTTCTCCGAGGACAAATCAGGCTTTGCGCTTTTTTTGGTGGTTGTGCACCTAGCCGAAACACTATTGTTGTCATTACTGGGTTTATCTTTATCACTTTTCTTAGTCAACTTTGACTTCTGATTCAACGCTGATCTTCCTGTGGAAAAGACTCGTAAGAATTGGTCCCGAAATACGCGGTTTGTGGAATTCAACATCCTGAAAATGGTCAAATATAGTTCAGAAGAAAATGGCTCAAGGTGAAATCAAAGCAAACCAAGCAAGGGGAAGGCGATGAGTCCGAAACTAGTAGAAAATTGCTATAAGCTGAATCTACTAAATTGAATTCGATAAGAAATATAGAGAACAATAAAACAACCAATATAAACGAGTAGTTGAATTATAGAGTTACTCAGCCATATATATCCAGTAAAAAATACATTGACATTGATAAAAGCAAGAAAGAAAGGTATATACGTACGAATGACTTAGCCTGATGCGTCCGTCCATCGCCCAAACCCCCAGGATTTAACTAACTATGCATACAATTGGGCTCGTAACCGCGCGCGATCAGATGCTACTTGCGTTATCTATTTGATCTATTTGGGTGGCCAATTGGAATAGCAAATAGCAGGGTATATATATCTATACTATATAGCAATGAGGTATTTATGCCGGAGCCGGAAATGTTTTCATATTGTAATTACTCAATGTTGATGTTTTGGCATTGTGGGGGTTTGAAATAGCCCCGGGGCTAGAGGTGTGTGTTTACATTGATAGACGTTCTGTAGATGAAAAGTAGCTATATCAATATTTATTCACTGGAGGACCAGTGAAAAGTACGTATAGTTTCGAAAAGATGGGTAACTATGGAGCGTATTTTGTTTGAAAATTTTATATGTTGTCTCTTATTGAAAAATAATACGTTTTATTTGGTTGTAATTGTTTGATATTAAAATAAAGAGAGTTAATATATTGATAAAAGTATAATAGATTCAATATATTGATAAGACTATAATATAGTCAATATATTGATAGAGTTATTCCAAGATCTTTGAACCGGGTCATCATCACACCCCTGGATTAATACACTACGGGATGGCACACCCGGTGATACCATAATCAGTCATGAGAAAATGCCAAATAAAGATTGCCAATTATTACAATACAGATCCATACATTGAAAACAATCAATAACAAGCAACGATGGTCAATTTAAAGTGTTTAGCTGACGTTTGTCTAATTCCTGTAAGTTGTCGTTCATAGCATGCTCGGTTTACAATATATGATTGAGCGCCTTTATTGACAAAAATAGATTGGAACTGCCAATCCTTCGGTATCCCAGTATGTTACAAGGGCTGAAAAGATAATTCGTGACTCGCATTTAAAGTCCACCTTGCATTCAGCAGGAACCACCATTGAAGGTCCATGGAGCGAAGTTATGGACCTTATTGGGGAGGTGCACCAAGCCATTCATGACGATGGTGTGCTTCGTATTCAATCGGATATCCGTGTTGGAACTAGAATCGACAAAGCCCAAACTGCCGCAGACAAGGTGAAAGCTGTTGAAGATCAGTTGAAAGCTTTGGAGAAGAGTGGTTGATAACTGTTATATAGTAATGTGTATGACATAATTACATGTTTTCATCGCTGTACAAATTGCGCTGGTGACATCTATATTAATACAAACATTACTGGTTTGGTACAGAGTTTAATAATGTATTTGAATGCTGTATTTGTTATAAACTACTACTAGCAATACTTTTCAATATAACTGACATATCGTTGTATTAAAACCTAACTTACCTTACAATTTTTGGCAAAAAAAACAGCCAAAGTTTATCACTAATTTACAGTCAATTTACAGCTTCCATGATAATGTAATAAAGCAAATCAGAAACTGGAATGGCGAAATAACAAAAAAGTAAGGTCAAGGGGACATTGAACTATTTGCAACGCTGAGCTAAATAGGAATAAACGTTATTTAAAAAAACGGGCTCCCAAGAACCGATGTATAAAGCTTATTTATAAGCACATTACGCTTTACCGAGTCCCATAAAATATTCAATCTATACAGGAAGTTGAAATATGCTAGTTCGACAATATTTAATGATTTTTATCAAATGTAAGTTCCTCTGAGAGTCTATAATATACCATACGTTTTTGTAGCTTTTGAGATATGCATTTCTTTGGAAAAAAGCTCATTTCAACACTGGAGGAATCACAGGTAAAACCAAAACCAATCAAAAACTATGGAATAATATCAAGAAATAAAAAGAATTTTTTTAAGAGGTGAAAATTGCGGTTTTTAACAAATTATGTGTTAATTTCGACAAAATAATACTTTCTCACTATTAAATAATAAATAAGAGTTAAAATCATAACAAAATATATGATATAAAACCTTAGGGTTTGCAGAGTATGGCAATTTAGTTTTTGTATAGTTTGGTTCACTGTAAAGACCCTAGAATATGACTTGAAAGAATCAAGTGTTTGTTAAAATTGACAATTTTCCGTTATATCAAATATTTATTCGGAAATCTACTTTTTTTTATTATAAATAACACCATAATATTGCAAGAAAATTCAGGATGTTACAGTATACCTTTTCCAAACAAAATAACATGGATGACATAGATTAAACTCAATAAAACGTTTGATGATTGCTCCAAAACGTCAACAGCGCGAATTGAGGACCAAAACCCCTAGTGAGGAACGCCACACTTGTTTTTCTGCACTATCCTGCACTATTCTGCATTATTCTGCATTATTTTGTGTGGCGCATGGCGTAACCAACTTGGCCACCCGGCAAAAGTAAGGCATATAGGCATATTCCTGTAAAAAAGAGAGAATATTTTTACTTTTCGAGAATATATTTTGGCAATTAATAAGCCCATTCTTCTCTAACTGTATAAGCAGAAAATACTTTCATTAAATGTTTATGGCCTGTGAATTGGGTGAATAACCTATAACTAGGGATTAATTAGACACACAAAGTATGGGTTAAATGTTTTGGATATTATCGATAATGCTTCATATTGGTTTATAATAATAATAATAATATTTCCGGCCCAGCAAATATCTGTTTTGTATATACGCGCTATGTCTAAAGGGACTTGGTAAAACCCAGTGGGGAATACCCAACTATATACGGTCATCATAATTTTCTTATTTAATCTATTGGAAAGTAAGCATTAGACTTTCATCATCGTAAAGGCACTGAGTAAAGAGTTCATAGCTCAGAGTAATAACCCTTGAGCCATCCTGCTCATATACAAACTACTTTTACAAGTACCAGAACTCCATCATAGATTACATTGATGGTGATCGAAGAATTTGTCACACTAAAAAAAACTTACAAATTTTCATGTAAATTGAATGTTGTATTTTCTGTGTATTTAACTGCACATACGGTTAGTTTAATCTGCTAACAAATCAACAACAATATTTACTATTGACACAATCACCTCTACGGCAATAAGGACAATTACGATAACTTCCAAGTATTCTTCATGAGAATGGCCCAATTGTTCTTTCAACATCTGCAACAAGTCTGAAATGACTTCCAATCGCTGGTTTAACAAATCTACACGTTGATTGATTTCCAAATAACCACGCGTAGCTTGATAGATTGGCTCTAAATGCGGTTCTGCCCACATAAGCTCTGGCGAATCCAACACAGAGCCATGCAAATTAATGTTAATTCTTAGGATGAATAATTCACCAATGCTTTTCATGATTTCAGAACGTTCCATGTCCACCTTGCCCACTAAAGCTATTTGCTGCGGAATATCCTGGGTATCTTCAATTGTATTATCTACCAATTCTTCAAAAAGCGATATTTTTACAGATTGTGATATTGCATGCGAAACTGAAAGTTTCACCATATAATTGTTGCCGTCTCTGAGTGTGATAAAGTCATTATAGATCCGCGGCTGGTATGACTTTGTAATATAATAATTAAACTCTTCAATTTGAACATCTTCTTCGGCAAGCTTTTCATTTTCAAACCGCTCGAGATAACGCAAAAACCGCTCTTCCTCTTGTTGATTGAACCCCCATAATACCACCACACCGTATTCAAATATAAAGGCATCACGTTTCTTTGGGGTCAAATCAATCTCTCCTCCTTCTTCATCCAACCTTATTAGATCGTCGTCGCTTGCTTTATCCGTGGTACTATCGCTTTTGCCTTTGGGAAACGTAAATGGCGTATACAAGCACTCATCAATCAATTTGGGCCATGTCTTATTCTTCTTATGGCGATCATTCAACCATCGCACCAATTCTCGCATCTTATAGGAGCTGGCAGTACAGTATGCCGTCACACGGGGCAACAAAGACCGCTGGCTCTTTCCAAGTCTTTCGGCATCCTTTCTAGCTGATGTTTCTTTGATTCTTGTCACCTGAGAGTATACAGCTCTTCCACTTTCTTCGTCATCGCTTAAAGACGGCTCTTCAGGAAGAAGTTTCAATTTCTGCGTCGTGCGCGATGTTCTCTGAGGGCCAAGCCTTGTCTGAGCCCCCGATGATGCAGCTGAACCAACATCCAATGCATTTGAAGAACCTGATGGTGTGTATGGTGCCGGTTTTGAAGATGCCGCTTTGGTAATGGAATTGGTTGAATGCGACTTGGGCCGGTTCCCAGGCCGATCTAGCAACGGTGTCTGTTCAGTAGACATGAAACCTATTTTATTTTTTTATTTTTTTTACAAATATATGCAATGCCAAGTTTCGAATTTCACCAATAGATGATTATAATAGTAGATATCTACAGTGTTCCAACAATTGTTGTCGCTTGCTGGTCGGTCCACATTCACAACTACTTTTGTCCAGAAGAGTGTCCGAAAATTGCTAAAAGCGCGTAGATAATATATAGAACAGAAAGAGACGCTGAGGTAGAAGGGCACAAGGGCTGATTTGCTTGTTAGTTTAAACTTCTTTATTGGTGAATTCGTTTTTCTGGGCTCCTGAGCCACATTTAGACGGCAAAATAAATATATAACTACTTAGAAATGTGTATTAAACAATATTCAAACATAAATGAATAAACATCCATGGTTAAGCGCGCTAGAAATATATAATCTCAAATGGTCGCGTCGCGTGATGCTCATGTGACCAGACTGACCATCAATTTTTCAGTGTGGAAAGCTAGTTTATAATAATATCATCTATTTCAAGCCCAGTACATATCAGTTTCGTATATACGCGCTATGTCTAAGGGGACTTGGTAAAACCCAGTGGGGAAAACCCAAAAAACTCCATAATCTTGTTACTCAATTGAAAAGTAAGTAGACTTTCTTCTAGGTCGTGTTTCAGACAGTTGCACTTGCCTGTGAAATCACGTTCAGCATCGTAAAAAGCAGCGAGTAAAAGTGTCGTCTGGGGAATCGAACCCGTGTTCCTGTCAGGTCTTGTTTTTCACTTCTCCGAGAGCACAGAGGACTGAGCCATACGGCCTAGTGGCTCTAGTTTGACTTTAATAGCGAGTATTTTGCTACTTTTATGTAACTTGTATGTTTGTTTGGCAACTTGTATGTTTAATACTCTGTAGCATATTTTACACTTGTTATTGTGGATTCCATCGATTGGGTTCAGAGTGTTTATTTTTGACATGTCTTACTAAAAGTAACGTTTACATTTTCCAGTACCCCAATTGCAAACCACATCAATATCTACAAGTCGTCAAATCAGTCATCGTAAACCTGCCGTAAATGCTCCGGGAGAGAGGTCCGATGACCACATGACATCATCATTAACTATGACAGCCATTATCCCGGCTAACACCTCAACATGCTCCATGTTTCCTATAAGACTATATTGTCACGATTAGAAGCCCTGGCGGCACTGACAATCCCTTTCCCCGAGGCCCGAAGACCCCAGATTAGATTCCCTTTTGGGCGTGTTCCGTGCGTGCGTTGTATGCTGTCGAGGCATGCAGGCTGCTGCGACCTGGCTTGCCCAACATGAGACTCCATCCATATTCCCGGCCCGGAGCACCAAGATATAATGTATATAAGGGTTGAAAAGCCCAAGTAACATTGTGGGATTGAGCAGTTTGATCTGGACAGTATACTGCTTCATTAAACATTTTATTGCAACCTGAAAGTTGAATCTTTTTCTGCTTTTTTTTAAACCAAAACCGCACGCTTTTTTACTCAAGATGGCATACACCAAAGTCGATTTAGATGCCGAGGAGGCATCGTTCCAAAGAGATGTTGAAGAAATCAAACAATGGTGGTCGCAGCCACGTTGGAAAAAGACCAAACGTATTTATACACCTGAAGAGATTGCTTCTAAACGTGGAACATTGAAGATTCATTATCCATCGTCTGACCAGGCTGACAAGTTGTATCGTTTGCTTGAAGAGCATGATAGAAACAAGACGTCGTCTGCCACGTTTGGAGCTTTGGACCCTATTCATGTTGCACAAATGGCCAAGTATTTGGACACTGTGTATGTTTCTGGATGGCAATGCTCTTCCACTGCTGCCACCAGCAACGAGCCAGGTCCAGATTTGGCAGACTATCCAATGGACACAGTTCCTAATAAGGTTGAGCACTTGTGGTTTGCGCAGTTGTTCCACGACAGAAAGCAGCGCGAAGAGAGATTCAGACTCACCAAGGAACAAAGAGCAAAAACCCCCTACATTGACTTTCTCAGACCTATCATTGCAGATGCCGACACAGGCCATGGTGGCATCACTGCTATCATCAAGTTGGTCAAGATGTTTGTAGAGCGTGGTGCTGCTGGAGTGCACATTGAGGACCAGGCTCCAGGCACCAAAAAGTGCGGCCATATGGCTGGCAAGGTGCTTGTTCCTATTCAGGAGCACATCAACCGGTTGGTTGCCATCAGAGCCTCTGCAGACATGTTGGGCTCCAACTTGCTTGCTGTGGCCAGAACAGATTCTGAAGCTGCCACCTTGTTGACCTCCACCATCGACCCAAGAGACCATTACTATATTCTTGGTGTCACCAACCCCGAGATTCCTGACTTGCATTCTGTGCTTTTGGAAGCAGAGGGCCGTGGCCTCCAGGGAGACCAGCTTGCTGATGTTGAGGCCAAATGGCTTGAAAAGGCTAATCTCAAGCTTTTTGATGAGGCTGTCATTGAAACCATCAAAAACGGAAGCTATTCCAACAAAGACGCCCTCATCAAAGAGTTCACTGCCAAAGTACATCCTTTGAGCGGCACTTCCAACAAGGACGCCCGAGCTTTGGCAAAAAAACTCACTGGCAAGGACATTTACTTCAATTGGGAAGCCCCTAGAGTCCGTGAAGGTTACTACAGAATCCGTGGAGGCACCCAGTGTGCCGTCAACAGAGGTAGAGCCTTTGCCCCTTACGCAGACCTCATTTGGATGGAATCCAAGTTGCCAGACTACAAGCAAGCAGAAGAGTTTGCCAGAGGCGTCAAGGAAGCGTACCCAGACCAGTGGCTTGCCTACAACTTGTCTCCAAGTTTCAACTGGAACTTGGCCATGCCTGCCGCAGAACAGGAAACTTACATCAAGAGATTGAGCAAGTTGGGCTACGTCTGGCAATTCATCACCTTGGCTGGTATCCACACAACCGCTTTGGCTGTAGACAACTTTGCCAGAGACTACGCCAGAATCGGTATGAGAGCTTATGGCCAGAACGTTCAAGCCAGAGAAATCAATGACGGTGTCGAGACTGTCAAGCACCAGAAATGGTCTGGTGCCGAATTGATTGATAACATATTGAAAATGACCACTGGTGGTGTCAGCTCCACTGCTGCAATGGGCAAAGGTGTTACTGAAGACCAATTCAAGAGCACTGGAAAGTTGTAGTTTTTCTTTTTCTTTCTTACGTTTAGTTTTACGAATATATTCCAATTAAAAGTGTTTTCAAGTTATGGATCTTGTAAGCCTTACAAACGAAAGCAGATACTTCTTCCCATGACTCTAAATAAAAGTTTTGTAGATAATCAAGACTTGGCCAATTATTAGAAAGCAACTTTCCCTGGTTCACCACCACTTAGCTAATGTTTGATTTTAACATCTATTACTGATATATGGTACTTACTTGTATTCAGTTGAATTGATTTTCACGTCGTACAGCTTCGGTGAAAACAATAACTACATTATTCTTCAAGCCCCGTGTACCATTAATGTAGGTTTCATATAATGCATTTTAATAATAATAATAATATTTTACATTTCAAGCCCAGTACATATCAGTTCAAAGAATTAACTAGTCGCTAACGATAGAAATGTGGTCAATACGGGCAAAAACGTGGAAAAACGGGGTACCGGCTTTTTACCGTGTTTTCCACCATTTTCAACCATATTGAAAGACCTGCACTTAGTAAAGCCATTATATAGGTTTCAAAGACCGCGCTTGATGATAATCCACTGTAAATAAACCAATATCCATAGAAATGTGGTTTAGCACTCTCAGAGAAGAGAAAATAAGACCTGGCAGGCACAAGGGCGAGATAATTACGGTCAACAGAACATTATTGTGCTTTACCAAGTCCCTTTAGGCATAGCAATAATAATAATAATAATAATAATAATAATAATAATAATAATAATAATAATAATAATAATAATAATAATAATAATAATAATAATAATAATAATAATAATAATAATAATAATAATAATAATAATAATAATAATAATAATAATAATAATAATATCATATATTTCAAGCCCAGTTCATATCAATTTCGTATGTACGCGCTCTGTCTAAGGGGACTTGGTAAAACCCAGTGGGGAAAACCCAAAAAACTCCATAATCTTGTCACACAATTGAAAAGTAAGTAGACTTTTGTCTAGGCCATCTTTCAGACAGTTGCACTTGCCTGTGAATTCACGTTCAGCATCGTAAAAAGCAGCGAGTAAAAGTGGGAATCGAACCTGTGTTCCTGTTGGGTTTGGAGAGCACTGACCACTGAGCCAAATGGCCCAGTGGCTAGTGCAAAATATACTAACCAGAAAGCGTATACAAGACAAACAATAAATGTAAAAGATGTAGGTTTGTAGAATCGTTAATGCATTGATATACAAAACAGTATTTAGCACAGGGCTTTTGATTAAAGACTAGCCTAGTGCACAACTCAGCCTACAGTAAATTACAAGCATAATGTATATACAATTCATACTTACAGGTGTCTGACCAGGTGCCCAGAAGTTCCGGGCGGTCTTCTATAGTATATAAGGATCAGTGACCATGGATGACATGGTCGCAGCGGGTACAGAGGGCGTCCTCAGCAAGAGCAGTGTATTTCCAGCATCTTGGACACTTAAATTCTGAAGAGTTAACCACATGGATATCCAACATTTCACCGTCAATATCCAATGTTTTAGAGTACATGTAGATGTAATTTTCTGGGGACACGTTAAATTTCACTGCAGAAACAAGCAAAATATCTGCGAGGTCACCTTGAGTGAGTTCTGAGGCTACTGAATCTATGAACTGAGAGTTGGAGTTATGACTGTTGATATGGAGATTAGTTTCCAACGAGTTCTTTATAGTTTTGTGTTCCTTACGACCGGTTTCAATCAATTTCTGAACTTCTTCCTTGAGTTTCCAGATTTTATTCTCGAATAAACCAGAAACAATGTGTTTGTTCTTGCTAGAATACTCTTGCAATGACAAGAAATTGTAGTTGTGGAGTAAAGGTGAGAAGGTGTTGGAAAACTTTAAATCGCAATGATGCCATACTTCCTGGGTAATGATAGGCAATATTGGAGACAATATATACAAGTATGCTTCCAAAATCTGGTGTAAAACATACTTGATAGAATGTACAGAAGACGAGGTGGCGTGGTCGTCGGCATAGAGTTTGTCTTTTATGATGTTGAAATACGTGGCCGAGAGTTCAATGTTCATAAAATAGTTCAAATCCTGGATAATTCGGTTGTATTGGTAGTTTGTATAGTGTTCGTCTGTTGCCTTGAGTAAGTCATTTAGTTTGACAAGCACGTATTTGTCTATGGCAGAAAGACGAAGGGTATTGACTGGGACAGGCTGGTAATCGTTCAAGTTACCAAGTAAGAAACGGAAAGTGATTCTTATTTTTTTCAAATTATCAGCCACATGTTTCAAAATGACAGAACTGATGCTCATGTCACTGGTATAATCACTGGAGGCGATCCACAAACGGAGCCCATCGACCCCAACCTTAGGAATTTGCTGCTTGTTGTCGCCTCGGATGACGCTCTCCGGATCTATTGTGTTGCCAATAGACTTGGACATCTTGATCCCTTTGGCATCTAGAGTGAAGCCATGAGTGATGATGGTGGAATATGGTGCCACGACATCTTGAGAAGCAGCGATTTTAGTAAGCAATGAGGATTGGAACCAGCCACGATGTTGGTCAGACCCTTCTAAATACACATCGGCAAGCTGTTTTCTTTGTTTAACATTTTTTTCTTTAAGAAGATCTTCCACAAACGTCCAACTAGATCCACTGTCAAACCAGACATCAAGAGTATCGGTTCCTTTCACATACTCAGAGCCTTTGGACTTGTACTTGTCAGGCAACCACCACAGGACAGGGTTATCAAGTTTTGACAGGAACCAGGAGTCGGTTCCGTACTTTTCAATTTTACTGATCACATAATTGATAGTTTCCTCGTTAATGAGTGGTTCGTTGGTTTGTTTATGGTAAAATACCGGAATTGGAACTCCCCAGAACCGTTGTCGAGAAATGCACCATTCGTTACGGTTTTTGATGAAACTGGAAAGACGGGTGCGGCCTCTTTCTGGATGAAACTTGACATTTGCAATAGAATCTATGGCATCATCTTTGATAACAGACAAATCTGCAAACCATTGAGGAGTTGCCCTGATGATAATCGGTCTTTTGGATCTCCAATCGTACGGATACGAATGGATATAGTTGTAATCAATATGCAATGCCATGTCATGTTGTTTCAAGAGTTGCAACATTTTGCTAGTTCCTTCTTTAAGCACTTTGTCTCCACACAAGGACTCAAATCCAGGCCGGACCTCGTCCGTGTACCGTCCCTTGTTGTCCACTGGAGAATATATAGGGATCCCATGCTCCAAGCCTACTAGATAATCATCCTGACCATGCCCAGGAGCAGTATGAACCAATCCCGTACCTGCTGAGCTTGTCACATGGGTTCCATGAAGAACTGGAAACCGGTTGACAGAATCGTCAACGATGATTGGATTACGATAATGGCTGTTTACGAGATATTTTCCAGGGATCGTGATGTCTGTTTTCTCGTAAATGTTCGAACTGAGCGAAATAATTACGTCTGCCAAATCTTGCAACACAACAATATAATCGTTTTCAGACTTGCGGTGGAGCAAAGTGTAGTCAAACGTTTCATTGATGCAAATAGCACAGTTTGCAGCAATTGTCCATGGTGTAGACGTCCATATCAATGCTGAAACCTGCTCAATCAGAATATTTTTCTGTTGAAACAAGATGCTTAGTTGCAGACCAACATCTACAAGAGGAAACTTGAGATATGCAGCAATGGACCGGTGTGTATCGTTGTATTCCAACTCGCCCTCGGCTAGAGCAGTTCCAGTCTCACATCCCCAGTAAACCGGCTTCTTTTGCCGTTTGATCATGCTGCGCATAAACATGGTTTTAAAAATCCTCAACTCATTTACTTCATACTGCTGATCCAACGTGCGGTAGGGATGCTCCCATTCGCCCATCACTGCGAACCCTTTGAACGCTTTGGTCTGCTTGTCAATGGTAGATAATGCATGGTTTCTGGCAAGCTCTCTGATCTCCACAGCATCAAGCTGGGTAGTGAGATCTTCCTCCACATTCTTCTTTTTCTTTTTCTTTGTTTTTTGATCCTCTTGTTTCAACGAGTTCAACGCTTTGAGCTCAATGGGCAAACCATGGCAGTCAAATCCAGGAACATAAAGAATCTGATGCTGCTTGTTGCGTAATTTGCTTCTATTTATAATGTCTTTCAACACCTTGTTGATAGAATGTCCCAAATGCAAATCTCCATTGGCATACGGTGGGCCATCGTGCAATACAAACAAATGGTCGCTCTTAAAATCAGAAGCACTGAGAGCCGCTTGGTGTTCATACAATACATTAGTAGCTGTTTTGAGATACTCTTCATTCGATTCAACCCCAGACCTATTTGGAAATGTGGTTTTCGGAAGTACTAAAGACTCCGAATACTTGTGGTTTGAATCCTCACCGCTCAGTGTGCTGTACCGGCATCGGAGTGGCAACACTTCAGGCGCCAGTCGTAACCTCAAAACTCTTGAAAACATCTCTTAACGTTACTTTTGCAAAAAAAGACTTCTTCTTCGTTATATAGACATCAGGTTTTATGTTGAACTTTTTCACTTTTTGACAAAACATGCGGTGATGCATGTTAGTGCATATTCCTGCATATTTTAGCATAACCATACATGCAAAATATAAGCTACAACAACTGGCTATCAAATGACTGTTTACTAGTAAAGTGAGAGAATTTTGGTTATTCAAGCATAAAGTGTTTAGAAGGGAATGCCTTGTGGCATATTACGCAAATTTTACGGGAAAATTTTACGGGCAAATTTTTTTTTCTTTATACAGGCTAATTTTACACTTTACTGAGCAGATGCAATACACAATGTTATAATAATATCCTATATTTCGAGCATGTTATTATTATTATTATTATTATTATTATTATTATTATTATTATTATTATTATTGATACCTTTATCAAGATGAAGGGCTTGTTAGGCCTTGGTTTTACACGATACCTTACATATATGCGAACATATCATTACCCATAAACCCATTAGTATACATATTATAATACACATCTATTGATAGATCCACGGTAACCTTATATTATGGCACCGCCTTTGAACTGGCTAAAGTAGTCGTGGGCACTGTTCTGCTCACTGGACAGTTTGTAAAATCGGTTGTTTACAATAAGGCCGGATCCTTCTTCTCCACATAACCAACTGGGGATTTTCAAAGGGTCGGCCAATGTTTCTACTGAGTCTTGCGATTCAGGAGCATTTGGTTTGGTCACACAGAGTTCGTGCAAACCAGCAAACACATCATTTCCTGAAAGGGTTATTGTAAATTTTGGTTGTTGTAATGACTCGTTGATTGAAGGTCTCGCTGAATTTTTCTGTGAGGATGTATGGATATTGCTATGGACAGTAAATGATACCAGAGGAATCGGTATTATTGACGCATATTCAGTTTTATCGACATTACGCTGAAGAATTTCGCTTTCTTTCTTTTCACCCACACGGCTCTGTGTGTTGAGTTTAAGCCGTTTCAAAGGATAACGGTGTAGATCTTGGTAAAGTCGTTTAGACTTGAGGCTTCCATCTTTTGTTCCTTTGAACTTGACACTCGCAATTTTTTTGAGTCTCTTTAGTTCAAGCTCCTTTATACGATCTGCATCATCGACCACTTCTAATTCATCGTCAGATTGTTGCTCAGCCTGCATAGATTGATGGCTCAAAGGATTATCAAAAGGTAGAATGTCTACATTGTTGTCTGCATAGACAGACCAGGGACCCTCACAGCTACTGAAACGGGTGTTGCCTGAAAGCAAGAAAACAGATTCAAGGTTCTGGATGCCATCCAGGTCTTCCTGCTGAAGATGGATCTGATCGTCAGGACTGCTGAGGGCTTTCTCCAACGACTGTATAATAATCTTGGCAGTGGTGTCTGTTCTGGAAACGGACGAGTGCAAGATAAATGTAGAAGACGAAGGAATGGCTACAAAGAATGGTCTTCTTGAAATAATGTTACTACTGCCATGTGCAGCTTTCGATACAAGATCAAATAACTGTATACGGATGAGTATAAGAGGATACATTGGGTGACGACACAGATAAACATGGTTGAGATAGAGCGAGGCCAAATCTTTGGATAGTGCTTTGGAAAGCTTTTGAAGATTTGATGGATTGGCTACAGGTTGCATCTTACCAAAGTTGCTAATGATCTTAGAGGATGACCATTTGAAAGCACCAGGCTTGTCAATTATAAGCTGGCAATCTATTTGCGAGAGCTGAAGAAGATTCAACCCCTTGTGCCAGAATTCTATAAGAATTGCATCTATAAGCTGCTTTTTCGTGTGTATAGTTAAAGGTGACTGTTTATCGAGCTCTGCCGCTACAATTGCCCGGGCATGACCAGTAAAATATTCCATTGCTCTAACAACCAACTCTGGCCGTGTCAACCTATTGTGACGATACTCTGCTGATGATTTGAGATCAGGTTGTGTCTTTTGAAGCTGGCACCATAAACACGCCAAGTTGTTGATACTTTTAAGCGACAACCGAGAAAGTACGCGGCGACATACTCCCGAGGACATCAGCGGCACATAGTCATCCAGAAGAAACCGCTGCTTAGACATTTTGCTGATAATGAATAAATATGAGTATTGATTTGTTTATTTATCTTTCATCTAGTAGTGTTCATGTTATGGATCCCGCCATGGCTCATAATCAATATAACCAAATCGGTTGAATTGGGATATCATATTATAGAGGTTAGTAGTAGTGGTAGTAGTAGTAATAATAATAATAATAATAATAATAATAATAATAATAATAATAATAATAATAATAATAATAATAATAATAATAATAATAATAATAATAATAAAACCAAACCTAGCATTCACTAATTTTCTCAACATCCATTTTAATATGTAATATTACAAGCCAGTTGTATAAATAAGCATGATCCAAAAAATAGAGGTTTTTGCTTCGATCTCAATTTAAGCTTCAAACAATAAAACTCATTCAATACAATCGACATTTCGTTGTATAAAAACTAAAACTTACCCTTAACTTTTGGCAAAACAACAGCCAAAGTTTATCACCATTTACAGTCAGTTTACAGCTTCCATGGTAATATAATAAAGCAAATCAAAAACTGGAATGGCGAAATAACAAAAAACCAAAGTCAAAGGAACATTAATTCAGTTGCAACGTTAAACTGAATAGGAATAAAAGTTGTTGAAAGACGGACTCCCCTGAACAGAGATATAAAGCTTATTTATAAGCACATTACGCTTTACCGAGCCCCACAAAATATTCAATGTATACAGGAAGTTGAAATATGGCAGTTTGGCAATATTTAATGATTATTATCAAATGTAAGTTCCTCTGAAAACCTATAATAAACATACCTTTTTGTAGCTTATGAGATATGCATTTTTTTGGAATAAAAGCTCATTTCAACGCTGGAGGAATCGCAGATAAAGCTAAAATTAATTAAATACTATAGAATTACGTTAAAAAATAAAGGGAATCTTTTTAAGAGGTGAAAAAGAAGAGTTTTAAGAATTATAAGTTATTTTCGACAAAATGACACTTTCTCACTGTTAAATAATTTATAAGAGTTTTAACACAAAACAAAGTACATGATATAAAACCTTATGATTTGCAGAGTATGGAAATATAATTTTTGTATGATTTGGTTTGCTGTAAAGACTCTAGAATATGACTTGAAAAAATCAACTTTTTGTCCAAAATTGACATTTTTCCGTTATACCAAATATTTATCCATAAATCTAAAATTTTTTATTATAAATAGTGTTATAATATTGGAAACAAAATTAAAATGTTAGACTATGTTTTTTCGAATCAAAATAACCTGGATAGAACTAATTTAATTCAATAAAACGTTTGATGATTACTCCAAAACGTCAACAGCGCGAATTGAGGACCAAAACCCCAAGTGAGGAACGCCACACTTGTTTTTCTGCACTATTCTGCACTATTTTGTGTGGCGCATGGCCTAACCAACTTGGCCACCTGGCAATAGTAAGGCATTGCATATAGGCTTATTCTTGTTAAAAAGGAATAATTCTATCTTTTCGAAAGTATACTTTGACATTTGATATACCCATTCCCCGCTAATAGTATAAGCAGAAAAAAAAGGTTATTGGGTAATTTATGAGAGATACTAGGCCTTGAGCCTGTTAGGTCTTTTCTCGTTTTCGAGAGTACTAATCGTTGAACTATCCTACCAGATCTTATTCTTTTCCAAGACAACTGGCGACTGAGCCATACTGCCCAGCGGCTTTTGGAATTGTATGAGGAACAAATATTGTTGATATAATGTCAAGATAGGTAGAATGAGGATTGTAGGAAAAGAGGGTGTAACTGTCTAGAAAATAGAAAGTAGATTAAATACATGGCTTAATAATGTGAGTTAGAAATTGTATGAAAAAGCTCTTGTTTTAAAGTTATTCGAGGACTAATGTGCGGCTTATATACATTATTACACTCTATCTATTGTATGGAGTGTTGCTTTAAATAATGACTGAACTGTTTATAACGTTTAATAAGTGCGAAAAGCCGCTGGGCCGTATGGCTCAATTGCCAGTGCTCTCGGAGACGAGAAAAACGAACTAACAGGAACACAGTTTTGATTCCCAAGACGAACACTTACGCTTTTTACGATACTGAACGTGAATTCACAGGCGAGTGCAACTGACTGAAATGCGACCTGGACCAAAGTCTAATGCTTACTTTGCCACCAATGAGAAAATCATGATAAACAGTACAGTATTGGGCTTTACCAAGTCCCTTTAGACATGGCGCGTATATACGAAACTGCTAAGTACGGGGCTCTAAATATAAGATATTATTTAATTAATAACTGTGAAAATGTCTATATACGTCAAGTGCAAGGCAAATCTTCAACTTTACTACTCTTTCATACACAGCAATG
The DNA here is from genome assembly GCA_004014935.1 of Saccharomycopsis malanga. NCBI lineage: Eukaryota > Fungi > Ascomycota > Saccharomycetes > Ascoideales > Saccharomycopsidaceae > Saccharomycopsis > Saccharomycopsis malanga. The sequence goes on from CP025321.1 coordinate 2,358,288, forward strand.
TTTTGAGTTTCAATTTATTATCAAAATTGATTAAATTCCATTTAAAATGACTTTTATCAACCCCTCAATTATTCTACGACTCTTATCTTTATAGAGGTTATGAACCCGTGTATAGATAAGGGCCAATAGGAAGGTGGTGTTTACTCAGCTACCTGGCAATAGTGAAGAAGAACCAAGTCAAAACCACTGGAAAACCTAATAAGTTGTGGGTATGGGACGATAATTGTAAGCAGTTAATGTTAGGAGAGCATTGAATGGTTCCAGGTGAGACTCGTAGCAACCTGCCCAGTTGAGAAATCACATGCGCTCAGGCTGTCTCCACATTCCCTCTTTAGTTGGTAACATCCGGCCGTCCTTTTCATGATATATAAGTAGTGAGAGATCGCCCTGTTTTTCTGAGTGGCTCGGTAAATAGTTTGTAACCACAAGACATTATGGGAAAAGACGAGAAACCAACATACACCACCTCGCAAGGTGCTCCAGTGGCAGAGCCTTTTGCTACCCAGCGTGTGGGCAAGGAGGGACCCTTGCTATTGCAAGACTTTACGCTTATTGACTCGTTGGCCCACTTTGATAGGGAAAGAATTCCTGAGCGGGTGGTGCATGCCAAGGGCTCTGGTGCCTATGGGTACTTTGAGGTGACTGACGACATCACCGACTTGTGTTCTGCTGCCTTCTTGAACAAGGTTGGAAAGAAAACCAAAACGTTTACGAGATTCAGCACTGTAGGCGGTGAAAAGGGCTCTGCAGACACTGCCAGAGACCCAAGAGGCTATGCTGTCAAGTTCTACACCGAGGAAGGAAACTACGACTTGGTCATGAACAACACACCTGTGTTTTTCTTGAGAGACCCTAGCAAGTTTCCCCATTTCATCCACACCCAGAAGAGAAACCCCGAAACCAACTTGAAGGACGCCGACATGTTCTGGGATTATTTGACGTCCAACCAAGAGTCTATCCACCAGGTTTGCATCTTGTTTTCCGACAGGGGCACTCCTTATGGCTACAGATTCATGAACGGCTATTCAGGCCACACTTACAAGTGGTCCAATGCCAAGGGCGAGTGGAAATATGTGCAAATCCATTTCAAATGCGACCAGGGCATCAAGAACTTTAGCAATGAACAGGCCGGCGAATTGGCGGGCTCCAACCCTGATTTTGCCCAGCAAGATCTCTTTGAAGCTATCAAACGCGGCGAGCATCCGTCGTGGACTGTTTATGTACAGTCAATGACTCAGGAAGAAGCATCCAAATTGCCTTTTTCAGTGTTTGATTTGACCAAAGTCTGGCCTCAGAGCCAGTTTCCTTTGAGAAGGTTTGGCAAGTTTGTCCTTAATGAGAATCCAAGCAATTATTTTGCTGAAGTGGAACAAGCAGCCTTTTCTCCTTCTCATACCGTTCCTGGCATTGAACCTTCTGCAGACCCTGTCTTACAGTCTAGACTCTTCTCTTACCCAGACACTCATCGTCACAGATTGGGAGTCAACTACGCTCAAATCCCTGTGAACTGTCCCTTTGCCACTAAAACATTCAATCCAGCTATCAGGGACGGCGCCATGTCTGTCAACGGCAACTTGGGAGCTGCTCCAAACTATCTAGCCACCAACAAACCCGTCAACTTCAGAACAGATGTCAAGTTGCAGGAAAACCAGGAAGTATGGAACGGCCCAGCATTTTTAAGACACTGGCAAGTGGTAGGCGACATCGATTACGCCCAACCAAGAGCATTGTACGAAAAGGTCTTGGCTAAACAGCCTGGCCAGCAAAAAGCATTGGCACATAACGTCGCTGTACATGCCAGCGCTGCTAAAAGAGACATTCAAGACAGAGTCATTGAAATGTTTACCAGAGTGCATCCAAAACTTGGTAAGGACATTAAAGATGAAATTTACGCCCTTGATCCTAGGGACAAACAGGGCCAGTTTTTCAACAAGGACGGAAAGACCCCAAGATGCCCATTCCATTCTAAATTGTGAAATCTTATTTATATGTATATATAGTATGTATACAAGAATTCCAATATAATTCTATATGACTGTTGCATTTTGTTGACTAGTGTGTAGTATTTTACAATGGCCAGCTTGTGGGTTGCAGGTCCAGGCTGAAAGATTACCAAATATTAGTTTTTCAAAGCTTTTGAAATTGTACACATCCACACTCTTTCAATTGTTTTAATTCTTATTTTCTAATCATTTATATTGATTGAAAAATTCACCATGGCACTGGCTGTATAACTCAGTGGCAAGTGCTCTCCGAGAAGAGAAAAAAACCTAACAGACTCAAGAGTGAGGAGATGATGATCAACAGGACAAGATTGGGTCTTACCAAGTCCCTTTAGACATAGCGCGTATGTAAGAAACTCGTATGTGCTGGGCTCGAGATATACTATATTATTATTAAAAAGTCACCATCATAAATAATCAATTCTGCTTCCATCCTACAATATCATGTTTAACAATTCCATCAATTTGGGGCTCCAGGTTATAACACCGAATTTCCATAGATTAGACCAAAACCCAAGTATGAATCTAGATACGGAAAAACCGCTATCACCAAGTTTTGCAACAGCTTTTAAGCTAGACTGATAAAATACATTTTGGCATTTCTTCCATTTATCTTCGAACCAGCGTCAAGTGCAGTTGTTGCACGTAAAGCTGGCTTCCTACTTTTACTATAAACACCATACGGCAAAATATTCAAGTTTTTAAACCCTGACTTAGTCTCTCTTTTACTCAGCTTGGTATAATATAAAGCTTTAAAAAATGGCAAATTTGAACATTTGAGAAACCCAATGTCTTCAGAAAAACAGTAGGTGGATGAATACAGGGTTTATTATTTATATATATATCGGTTAAAAAACTAGCATGAAAGTAGTGAATAGAGTTCTCCCAACAGATCCTAATATGTACGTGGGGATTTTGGTCATAGCTTGGGTTAGATTATAGTTGAAGATCAAACAAATGAGTAGGTTCAAAAAGCTAAAAAAAGAATATATTATTTTTTGGTTCATATTATGAGACTTAAAAAGCATTTGAGCTTGTAGTAATTTCAAATAAGTGTAGCCAACTTCAAATGGCTAGTAATGGTTAATCACAGACCGACCATTTTCAGCGTCAAATTCAATAACTCGAAAAAAAATCATACAAGCATATTATACCACTACATTAAGTGCTTTCTTACAATCAATATTTATTAACAAGCAAGGCTATGACACACTTCTATAAACTAAAACAGCACGGATTTTCGTTAACCAATCAACTTTTGCACCTCCTCGTCGGTCTGGATAAAATCAATACAAGCTTTTTTGACATCCTCAAGGTTGTCGCTGGTTGGATGGTCAAGTTGCCATTTGAAAATCAAGTTATTGACGCTACTCAACCAAGGGCCTGGTTTTTTGTTAATAATTTTTGTCAACTGTTTACCATCGATGATCAACTTATCATTGAAAGCTGAGCCGAGGTTTTCGCGAATGACAAACTCGTAGACGTCGGCATAATGTTGATTGGCCTGTTTGTCAACATTATAAGTTTCAAAGTATTTGAGGATCAAAGAAAGTCTCCAATACTCGCTGGATTTGAAGTTACGAATGACATTGACACCAATGATGGACCTTTGAGAAAGAACGTGAGGATGATTAAAAGTAACAGTGTTATTTTGTTCTTGAATAAGTACCTTGTTAACCAAGTCGGCTTCTGTTTTGTTGAACCGTAAAGACTCTTTTATGATAAATTCGATAGGAAAGTATTTTTTCTTTTTGATTTGGAATTGGTAGTCAGGCTGAGGAAACTCTTTGCAAGCATTTTTGAAAATAAGGATAAGGAAAAACAATTTTTGGTAGTTTTTCTGAGTTTGGCTTTTCTTATCAAGGGTAAGAATGTTGAGAAAATCTTGTTCAAGCAGTGTCAACTGCTGCTTATTCGAAAAATAGGTATATATGGCATCGAGCTTTTGAATGTCTTGTTTGAAATTCAAAGGAAATTGGTTTTTGAAGAATGATTCCAAATATTGATCATGCAACGATTCATCAGGAAGCGAAAGAATTACAGCATAAAGACCAACTTCATTTATCAAATTCAAACCTACCAAAGGATATGACGACATCAAGGTTTTGGCTAATTCAATGCCGACTCTTTCTTTGGAAACCTTACGCAACAAATGGGATTTGATTTCTTCGGATGATTTCATAATCTCCAAAGTATGTTGGTCGATTTTAAATCCAAATTGACTGGCAAATCTGATCAATCGAAGTACTCTGAGAGGATCATCTAAAAAGGTTTTTAGCGGTTCTAATGGAGTCCGCAAAACACCATGTTTTAAGTCATTCAATCCAACACCTGTAAAGTCTTCAATCTGATTGGTAGTTAGATTGTAAAATATTGCATTTAACGTGGCATCTCTACGTAGAGCGTCTTGTTCAGCAGTGCCAAACTCTACAATTGTTGGGATCCGAGAATTCACATTGGTATACTCTTCATTACGCAAATTCACAAAATCAATGCTCTCGTCATACAATTTGGTTGTTGTGGTTTCCAAATGTTTGGATTTCTCTGGATTTTTATCGATTTTATGGATACTGCTGGTAGTTAATTGTTTACTGTATTTTTCAGACTGCAATATGTATTCATTTAACTGGATTGCAAAATTCTCCCCAGAGAGTTTATTAATTGCAATATCGATATCATGGCTCTCCTTCCCAAGAAGCTTGTCTCTAACCCATCCGCCTGTAATCCTTAATGTCAATGGCTCATTGGAATTGTTGTTGGCATTTGATTCATCATCAACAACAGCAGGATTTTTGGAATTATAATAATCTGTAAAATCATCAAGCAATTGCTTAATCCGCTGCTCATTTTCTGTGAGTTTAATGCCCGCTTGGACTTGATATTTGATATCAGGATGAAATAAAGACATGTTTGATTCGATGTTTGATTTCGAGTTTATTCGAGGATATGTTGATATATGATATGATCTGCTTACAAACACCCTTTTTCTAGCCACTTTCCCAACCAAACTGTAATTACAAATTGACCTTGCTAACCAAAATATCATCAATTGAAAATATCATCAATTTCCCCTTGGTTCTTATTATAGTAGTATTTAATTTTTGCCTATACTAACAAAATTTGATGTTGAAGATCTGCGGCGCAGGGCTCCCGTGCTAATGATATATAGATTGATTAACCTAACGAGACAATGTAGTATAATATGTTGAAAGTTATCAATGAAATTGGGACAAAATGTCGCAGGAGCAAATTTTCAGCAAGGACGGCTTTGAATTTACAAGTGAGAATGAAAAAGGGTCGAGAAATGCCGAGCAAACTACTGTGGATGAGCTTGAAACAGATGTTGTAGTTGAAGCTGCTGTTTCTATTATGGAAAGTAATAATACAATTCCTTCCCCAGATTCGTTTTCGTCAGAAGAGCCTAACCAGCCTGTTGTTGACGACAATTCTGTGCTCCAGGCGAGACTTGAAAGTAACGTAGATATGCCAATGAATCTGGGATATGATGCGGAAATGTTAGACCACGAAGACGAGGAAACCAGTGGGTATGAAGAATACGACAATAGATATAGCCATGAAATAGATAGTCAACAGCAGTGGGAAGAAAGCATGAACCAGTTGAGTAGTCTTTTGAAGTTTATCATTTTCCCATTGGTTGGCAGAATGGTGGGAAGAAAAGTTGCTAATTTGAGTAAGTATTATCTCAAAGTTATGCTTTTGCACTCGTACTAACTAATATTATAGTTTGGAAAAATGTGGCCAAGAGAATATGGAGCTGATTGATGTTTCTTGTAAAATATTAGCTATGTCGTATAAAAACTTAGTATATTTATCTTTGGATTATTGTATTTGGAATGTAGAAATCAATGACAATGAGTGTTATTGCTAATAATAATTGCTGCTCCAGGTGGGAAGGCAACAGTTCACTATTTGAATGGCCGCTTCTATACTTTCACATTGCAAAATAAACACTGTAGATATTATACACTTCAACAACACATCCTGATAACTATGTATATTAAAGCACTGCAAGCAAAAGCACAAGATACAAACTCAGAAATACAATAGTAAAGACAAAGTAGTGGCGAAAGAATTGAAAAATTAGTAAAGGGGCAAAAGTGGCTGTTAAGAGCAAATTAAAGGGACTTGAGAAATAAACAAGATGTAACTAACAAAAATGACGGGCAGATATTAAACAAAACAATGCACAATATGGAATAGATCCAATAAATAGAAATAAACAAAAAACTCAAAACAACATGCTAAACGTAGTAAAAAAGAGATAATGGGTATCTATATATAATCATCATCGGTAAAACCGATGATCAATCCGTCATCATCGTCATCATCAAAAGACAAGCAGTCCACTAATGTGACCATTTCTTTGTTGATGGTGTGTTCGCAAATACAGTCCAAGACCTCAAAGACGGGTTCGAATATAAAGTTCTGCATTTTAAGATCGATGATTTCAAATAATTCAATGGTTTCTGCATTGATACCAAAAGCAGACAAATCTTCGTAGAAAATTGGCTCTGTTCTTTTAAGGTTATTGGTGGTCTCGGGATGGTTGTATTGTTGGTTAGCACAGTGCTGTCCAGAGATGTCAGAAGTGATGCTATTGCTTACAGGGAGTTTTTTAGCAGCTACGGAGGTGGATTGTGACGAAAATGGAGAAAGAGGAACGGAACTGACATCAGAATTATGGCCGCCATAGAACAGATTGGTATTGGTAGCAGTAGACATGCTGTTATGAACAGACGAAGACGTTTTCATGGTATTAGGGGAGCTGATAGGACCATTGTAAGGCACACTAGTAGTTATTTCTGGGTTGGAGGACGAGGAATGGCCGGTGGATAAAGACGAAAATGAGCTGCTGGAATGTAGGAGTTTTGGAGGCTGATAATCAGTAAAAGAACGAGGGTTGGAAGTAGACAAGTTGTGTGCTTGAGCTGAAGTATAATTGTTGACTAGCCGCAGCTGATGCAAATTATGAACTGGGCTGGTAGTTTTGCAACGTCTTTGTTTCTCAACATGGTCTGCAATTTTAGCGAAAAGTTTGATGAGTATTTTCAACAAATTTGTCAAAGAGTAAAGATTATCCATAGGCATGTTTATAGGGAAGTTTTTCTCGGAAAACAGTCTATTAACGTTTTCGGTTGTGCTATCTGGCTTAGAATACTTGATCTCATGTTTTGCTAGCCAATCTGCACGGGTTCTGGCCTGTTCGGTGCTCCATAATGAATTGGACGATTTCATTTTCCGAAGTTTTGATTTGAGTCTGTTACTGGACAGTGACTTTTTCAACGACGAAGAGTCGGTAACACTGGACGAGGGCGACCTTACTGTTGAAGGACTGGTCACTCTGTTGTTTTTGGGAAACGAGTCTTGAGCTGTGATAGTATCTATTTGGAGGTTTATGAATCTGTTTAAATCTCCTATGGATTTTGCGTTTTTGGGTCTTCTAGAATACATTGATTTATCTACAGTAGGAGAAGATGGGAGCAATGGCTTACGTTTGAATTTTAGCTGCTGCTCCTTTTGATAAAGAACATGAAACTCGGATTCCACAGCATTGATAGCAGCTTCCAACGTTCTTTCGTCTGACAATGGGTTTTCGTTGAGAATGTTTAAAATGTACTTCAAAAAAGTGTTGATTTTGTTTGAGATTGGATAACTCAATAAGGAACCAAAGCTCAAACCGAGCCGTACAATGGTGTTGACTTTTAAAGGGAAATTATGGTCTAAATAAGCAAGCTGTCGTTTTTCCAAGCGAACTACATTCATATAATAAGCATCGCCTTCCTGAAGCGCTAACAAATAGCGAAGATGGTTGAGCCTATTGTCTAGAAGAACACTAATCTCTGCCACCATGTTTCAATATGCTGATATTGCGATTCTGATTTGAAATATTGTTTTATGGCTTTCACAATTGGTATAATTTAAGGTTTAGTTTATCAATATGTAATTTTCTGTCAAAATAATTTCAAGTTTTATAAAGTTTTTGATATTGATAAATAATTTATGCACTTTTACAAAGTTAGCACTTGCACATTTCAATCACCAGTTGAATCACTTGAATTTCTTGAATCGATTATTATTAGATAGCTTGATTATTCTTGAATCGATAAAATTGATTATTATTGAATCGATTATTATTAAATAGCTTGATTATTCTTAAATCAACTATTATTATATAGCTTGATTATTTTTAAATCAATTATTATTAAATAGCTTGATTATTCTTGACAGTTCTTGACACACAAAGATAAACGCCCCAACTAGTCAATATATAAACCCGTAAGTGGCCTCAATACCACCGTAACATATTCAATCTGTTTTCAAGATATTCCCATTCCGCCTTCCCTGGATAATTCCTACTGAGGAAACGCTGTCAGCTCGGCCCGGGTGTGTATACCCCCGGTACCCGGCCTCATGCACTTTTCATACAGGTCTGTGCAGCGTGCATGATGAAATTTTCCAGTGAGAGAGTCTATATAGAGAGACTGGCTGGGAAGTGTTGTTTTTAATGACAAATAGTTGTGATTAATGGCATTGCGATACGTTGGGCTGCGGTATCTTTATTCTGGACGGCCTCTGCCGCTCCGTGTAGATCCTCGGTTGGATCTTTCGTTCAGGGATCTCCGCATTGTGCAGCGTGTCACGGATCTATTGGCTATCTCTGGCTTGAAGAAACCCACTGTGTCTCAACGAAAGCTTCTAGCGGCTCTTGGGGCTCGTTTTCTGGTGCTCTCCAGGACTGGTCCAGGCACAGGCAACACGCATGCTTTGCTTATACATGCTCTCAATTTCAGAATCAAAGCGTATCCTACTGCGCTTCTTCTCTTAGGCTCTTCTAATGCTGTAGTTCAATGCCAAAATCTCTACGGCAAGTGGTTTAGCAATGTACCCCGGACGAGCGTATCCAGGCCCAATTTCTCTGTAGGGGCACTGGTGTTTCGGGGACCCTGCTTGAGACTCAACAGATTCGCAGTCTTCTTGCAGAGCAGAAAGGCAGACTAAACAAGTCTCATTTGATTGTGGGAACTGCTCCTCGGATCCTCGACATTCTTTCGTCGCAGCCTCATCTCTTGCCGCATCTTGATCAGCTTAGTTTCCTAGGAATCGACGATGCTGACCAGCAACTAACAGACAAAAGCAGTGGGTCTGACCAACTGCTGATGCTGCACAGATCAACCCCTACTGAGATTCTTGTTGACCATTTGGTCAGCATCAATAGAAAACCCACATTTCTCCAGAAAGCGTTTGTCAATTCCATTGACATCACACCTACCCTAGGCCGTTTTATACTTACCAAGGGCTGGTGCAGTTCTGAGGACACGCCAGAAACGAAATCCCGGCAATTGGTCAAGGTAGGCCTTCCAGAGGTGGATACCTCACTCGTGGTTCCTCCTAGGAGGATCTATAGTGATGTGGCTGTGCATGGCGTAGCTGTGTATCCAAGCACTGAACCCAACTCTTATATCTTGAAAAACCTCAAAATCCCCGATGTTCCCACTGGGATCGAGGCAGTACATGAGATCTCTTCCAGCAAGTACCAGCAGTTTGATGCTGAATTCCGTAAGTACAGGCTTTCTCGCATAGCTGCTGCCACTCCAAATGGCCAGGACCGCACGTCGTTCAACACTACCACCTTTGCAGCACTTCGGTTCTTTCTTCAAGAAGTAATAAGAGATGACCATCCTCTTTTAGTGATTCCCGACACAGCCTCTCTCGATAGAACATACACAGAATTGAAAAACGCCGGCATTGATGCCAAAATATTCAGCATTCTAGAACAGCCGAGCGACAAATACGCAAGTTTCCAACACTACAGTGACTCTAAACCAACTGAAGACGGCTTAAATGCTACTGGAAACCACCCTAGGCTTCTCATTGCTTCATTGCATAGCATCAAAGGCATTACTCTCCCAAGACTCACAACCCTCATAGCCTTGAGTATCGACACTGTTGCAAACCCAAACAACTTGGTAACCCTTGCATCTCGTTTGCGTACTCTGGTGGGCATTTCCAACCCAGCTAAGGAACTTCCGATATCTATCAAGCCAGAAGAACATCGGTCAGTCAATCCTGAACAAATTTCTAACGAGTTTTCAGGAAACGTCTCAGAAACCAACTTAGAGCCTGATGAGGATGTTCAAGAAAAACCATACCAAAAATTAATCATTTTCACCAGCAAACGCGATTTCCAAACAAAAGAAGCTTTGGCTCTTTATAGAACTATCCTAAAAACCGGAATGCAAAACTTGATTCCCCTTAACCAGCTCCCAACAGAAACCCTTGATGATTATAAACAAGACACACAGTAATTACAGACACAATGCCCCTATCAGGTTGCTCCTGTGAGCTCTTTGCAACCTTGTTTCTACTTTTTCTTCTTTATATCTTCTCCTACGTGTATTCTATCCTGTTATCATGAGTTATTCTTCGTTGGCATTTCTACGTATTCTTTGTATATTTTTTTAGCAATATTAGGTTGTTGTATCTCCTGGTATAATTATTTGTAGTATATAAGTGGCGAAGCATTAAAATAATCCTATATTTCGAGCCCAGTACATATCAGTTTCATAAATACCCGCTATATCTTAAGGTGCTTAGTACAGCCCAATCATGTCCTGTTGATCATGATCTTCTCACCCAATTGGTTTGAAAGTACGCACTATTATTCTTTATATTATTTCAACAAAAAAATTCTTTCAATACAATTGACATGTCCTTGTATTAAAAACTAAAACTCGCCTTATGATTTTTGGCAAAAAAAACAGCCAAAGTTTATCATCAATTTACAGCCAATATACAACTTCCATAAGAATGTACTAAAACAAATTAGAAACAAGAACAGCAAAAAAATCAAAAAACTAAAGTCAAAGTAGCATTAGACCATTTGCAACATTCTGTTTAATAAATGTTTTTTTGAAACGGACTCCCATAAACAGAGGTATAAAGTTTATTAAGAAGCATATTACGCTTTACCGAACCCCAAAAAATGTTCAACGTATAGCGAAAGTTGAAATAAGCTAGTTTGACAACTTATAATGATAAATATCGAATATAAATTCTTCTAAAAACCTACAATAAACAACACGTTTATTAGCTCTTGAAATACGCGTTCCTCTGTATAAAAAACCGTTATTAAAATCTTAAAGGATGCATCAATCAACGTAAATGCAATCGAAAACTATGGAATACCGTCAAGAAATCAATGGAGTTTTTTTGAGAGGTAAAAACACGTTTTCTTACAAATTATGTGTTTTTTTCGACAAAATGATACTTTCTCACTATTAAATAATTTATAAAAGCCAAATCTCAAAAACCAGGTACTTTGTGTAAAACTCTAGATTTTAAAGATTATTTAATTATAATTTTTGTCTGGTTTGGTTTTTTGTAAAGGCTCTAGAATATGACTTCAAAGAATCAAGATTTCGTCAAAATTGGCAATTTTCTTTTATATCAATTGTTATGCACAAACCTCAAATACTTTATTATAAAGAGTAGTTTAATATTGGAAAAAAATTTAAAATGCTAGTGTATGCTTTTTTAAATTAAAATAACCTGGATAGCACTGATTTAACTTAATCAAACCTTTGATGATTACCTTAAAACGTCAACAGCACGAATCGAGTACCAAAGCCCCAAGTGAGGAACGCCACACTTGTTTTCTGCACTATTCTGCACTGTTTTTCGTGGCGCATGGCCTAACCAACTTGGCCACCTGGTAATAGTAAGTCATTGCATATAATAAATAACAAAATCAAACATTTCGAGCTCAGTAAATATCAGTTTCGTACGCTAAAATGGTTTAACAAACGAAATACCAGCCAAACGTACCAGGAAAGATCCCTTCAAGATTCACTTATAGGATGAACGACTATATCTATCATTAACCGTCATGGACACTGCCAATAATAAAGGAATACTGTAAAATACGTCTCAATGGTTTTGACAGATCGAATTTGTCAAAGCTTTTCATTATCTTCAACTCTTTGCCTTATTATATCGACAGTACCATCGTTCTGGAACCAACGCACGGCTGCATATATTTTTTTTCATTTTTCATGCGTCACTCGGCAGGCCTGGTGATAAAGATAAATTTCAAGAGCAATATACACCCATTTATATAGCATTTAACAAGTTTTGGCATTGAGCCCAAGAAGAGCTGAGTTGGTTAAAAAGGAAAAAAAAAGGCTTTTCCAGAAAATATAAATTATTTTTGACAAAAATGGCTGCTGAACAACGAGATCTTGAAAGCATTACTGAAGTGCCAGATAACAGGCTTTACATTGCATACAATAGCATCCATAAGCTTTGCCAACAAGCTGCTGTTCAAATTAAGAAGAACCGTCCGGACATTATTGTTGCCATTGGTGGTGGCGGGTTTATTCCTGCCCGTATTTTGAGATCGTTCATTAAGGAACCTGGTGAAAAGAACATTCCTATTCAAGCCATTGGTTTGTCTTTGTATGAACCAATGGGAGAAGAACATGCAGACAAGATCGGAAAGGAAGTGATTCGTACGCAGTGGCTTGACTTCAACAACTTGGATCTTGTAGGGAAGAAAATCTTGATTGTTGATGAGGTGGACGATTCTCGTACTACTTTACATTATGCTCTCAGTGAGTTGGAGAAAGATGTTAGACAACAAGAAGAAAAACTCAGGGCCGAAAAAGGAAACACCCAAGATGTCAAAAAGACTACCTTCAGCATATTTGTTCTTCATAATAAAGATAAACCTAAGCGTGCTCATTTGCCCCAGGATATGATGGATAGTGGCCGTTACATTGCTGCAATCACTGTTAAGGATGCTTGGATTGCTTATCCTTGGGATGCAATGGATGTCGATTTGCATACCAGATATGCTACACTCCAAGGAAACATTTGATTTCAGTAACCTATGATACTCTTGTATGTAGCTATCAGCATTGTTTCAGGTTTTCTACTAGATTGTTACTTTCTATTAATTTTCCAAACACATTTATTTTCAACAGTCCATGTGGCTTTTGTAGAGTCTGTCTATTGATTATTTTTGTTTGGTTATACTAACCAAAACGTAGCGTGATATATTCCGGACAAATTGGCGTCATTTGCTTCAAATTAGCTAGAAACCAATTTGAAGCAGGTACTCAAAAAAGGATGGAAAGGGAGCTACAAATCATTCAGAAATCAAAAAATTTACAATTTACCAAAAATCGCCTTTTTCTTCTTTTGCACTTTTTTTTAAAACCAGAAGAGCCTATCTGGAAAAATATACACGCAAAAACATGTACGATAAATATGAACTTGAAAAATACAAAAATTTAAACAGTATGGTTCACTGTAAACTCCATAAATTCCTCTAAAACATTAAAAGTTATAAGAAAAATTGACTTGGCCGCGAATTGAACCCAATTTTTTCAAGTGAGCAACTGAAAAATAGCTCACGGCACATAACCTAGTCAAGTGAGTCATAAAGTTACGGGCCCGGCAAGATGGTATTATGTATTTTTTGACTCGGTATTATGGGGTCAAGTTGTTATATTTTATATTTTTACAGTATATATGTAGTTAAAAATCTATTATATCGAGCCCATTGAAATTGTAGCCTAATATTTGAAATAGAATGGCACACATGATCTCTATAGAAAATTTTCCTATCGAAAAAGTTGGGAAATTGTAAGTTTAGTGTGCTAAAGAGACACTACTGTAATGGTCAAAATTCCAATTACGCTGACATTTAAACAGCGGTGGGATGGTTATTATTAGACTAGTGCTAGAGGTGGTGCATGGTTGTAGTAAATTTTGAAGCTTATTTGCCAAATCTTTCCTGTGCTAATTCGAACCCCGAAAAACTATTCAAATTTAATTGCAGTATACCCCGGAGTAGCGTTGCGTTTAATCAAAATACCAATGTTCGAAATTCAGATAACACCTTTCAAAAGGCAATTAGCAGTCCAGATCTGCGACTGGGCCAAAACTTCTTTCGAAATTAGGTGTAGGCATATATTAAGTGTGGATCTTCGGGGAAACAATAAAACAGACATTAGTATTATGAAGATTCTAAGAAAATACGCTTCTATTGGGTTGTTAATATTTATCAAAATTCCGATATATCGATAAGAAAAAACAGGTGAGCGACCTAAAGAAGAGTTTTTCAGGATAAGAAAACGGTGGTTTTACTAGGTTTACCAATGCATCATCTATCAAGTGATAATTCAGCACATGAAAGACTTTACTAGCAAGCAGCATGCATGCATGTATCTGCAGCAACGAGTTCCTAAAGTTCTGGAATGGTTGGCGAAGGTCAGTAAATACTGCCCGTACTTGTGGCCAGCGTGGGCTGTCTAAAACGTTAGTGTGGTTATAGTGTGTTTTAGCGTGTATGAAGTTGAATCTGTTTTAGGAAACAAGTTTTAGAGGGTTGAAGCACGGAGCTGCGCCCTAACGTCCTTGGTACGTCTGCGTGCAGCATCGTTATTTTGTCTATTGATTTGGGAGTCCTAATGAGTGACAAATGGCAGTTCTTTCGCTCGTTTTGGCTATTGGAAGTGGTGGTGGGACAAATTGCGAGGTTTGGAATTAGTGTCAACAGATAGCATTTGTGTATAACACTAGTGGCCGAGGAAAATGGAAATGTGGTGCGGGATAAACTATCAAACATTCAATACAAATAACCTTAGCGTACTTGGGCCGATACAAAACATCATCATACGGATCTGGTTTCGAAATGTATTGTGAGGAAAAGAATCCTACGAAAACAATCATGTTAAAGAAATAATACGATGGCCAATTTTATCACCACATACAATAAGTTTGAACATATGAGCATGGGACTAGAGAAGCGTTAGATCGGAACCAGTATAGTGTCTAACGCAAACCTTAATGACGCTAGTGGAGTAGCTAATCCTGAACGGGTATTAAAAAGTGCAGGGTGCGATACTCTGACAGATATTGTCGCCATATTTCCTAGAGCGGCCCATCCTTTTAACACCACCAAGTCTCTGAAACCTCACTGTGCGTATTAGCTTTTAACCCAGCTACTTTTGCTGATTGTTGATGATACACATTGTTGGTGAAGATCGTTCTATATAAAGCCGGTATTCCTCCCCTGTTATCTTCGTAGAATGTAGGCCCTATGTAGGTTGGATGTACGTGACATTGTAGTAATACCTGGAATCTACTACTAATAAGACCTTCATCACCATCAGACCAATAATAATCCTCCTGCGTACCACCAACACAGTTTCCAATGAGTGCTCTCAAGGAAACCTACACCTCAACAGAATTGCAAGGTTTGGGCGAACTCACGCCCTCAGGCTCGTTTGATGAAGAACTCTATGCTTCTGACCAGACCAAACGTCTTAGGGTGAAAGAATATTCGCTTCGGTACAAGGTCGATGAACATCGTCTTTTAACAAAGCTTGATTTGTTTGTTCTTCCTCCATTTGTTCTTGTCTATTTTCTTGGTTTCCTTTCACGGTCTAATATTGGTGTTATGCAAATTGAAGGTATCTATTCTTCTTTGAAGATGACTGACAAAAACTACGCCAGTGCTTTTGCTGCTTATTTTGCACCTTATATTGCCTTCCAGTTCGTTTCCAATATCATCTTGAAAAGAGTACGTCCTCATTTCTGGATTGCCATTTCTGTTCTTCTCTATGGTGCCATCAATCTTGCTACTGGTTATGTCAAAACTTATGCTGCTTTTGTTGGCTGCCAGTTCATTCATGGTCTTTGCCAAGCTGGTGTCGAAACCGCAATGTTCTACATCTTGGCTCATTATTACGAGAAACGTGAGGCCCAACGTCGTTTCAGTGCTATTTATTCTGTCAGTTGTATTGCCGGTGCTGTGGGAACTTCCATCGCATTCTCTATCGATACTCATTTGGCTGGTCGTCACGGTCTTGAAAGTTGGAGATGGTTATTGATCATCGAAGGTGCAATCACTATGGTCTGTTCTCTTCTCTTGTTCTTCACCATTCCCGACTTTCCAGAAAATGCACGTTTCATTGATGATGATGAAACCTCTTTCCTTATTAAAAAATTGGAGCTTTTCCAAGGTAAATCTGGTTTCGAATTGGAAATTTCCCCTCGTGAATTCATCGCTATGCTTTTCGATCCTGTCATCTTCCTTCCATCCTTTGCTTCCTTGGGAATTTGCTATGCCACCTACTGTTACGCCTTCTTCGAGCCTGTCTTCATGTTGCAAATCGATGGTGGGACCATCGCCGATGCTAACAAACGTTCCGTGTTTCCTTGGATTCTCGCCTTCTTCTATTGTAACATCCTGTCCTATTTCTCCGACAAGTTCCAGGCAAGATTTCCTTTCATTGTCTTCAATATTATGCTTACAATATTGGGCGGAGGCTTGGCCTACTCTCACAGACTTAAAGATACCCCTGATCATATGAAATATGCTGGCTGTTTCTTAATCTGTTGTGGTGCCTACACTGCTGCTCCAATTTTGATCTGTTGGTTATCTACAAACTTGGGCGGTCATTCCAGAAAAAACTTGGGCATCACATTAGCTGTCTCCATGGGCAGTTTTGGCGGTCTTGTCACCATCTTTCCTTTCATTGGACAAGATACTAGATACACCAAAGGTTTTGCTACCGGGTTTGCAATCATTATTTTCGGATTGATCTTTGCCATTTCATACTATCTTGTTCTCAAGAGAGAAAACAAAAAAAAGAGAACCAGAGAGTACAAGGACAACTTTTCTCAGAATTCCGAACGTAAACAGGTTATTCTTGGTGACAAAAGTCCTGTTTTCGACTACATGTACTAATTGGTATTATTTACCAAATTTTTTTTTCTATTTTTGATACCCCTGCCCTGGGCATTAATGGTTCTAATGATACTTTTCTACATTCTTCTCACTATTTAAATCTGATCAATAACAGACTATTTAGAGCTTGTTGTTACTGTTTTTTCTTTGTTAATTTCGTTCATTTCCTCGGATGGCTATAATCGCTTTTTTCTTCTTTTTGTTTTTTAGCAGGTCAATATAATGCACTGTTGGTTGGGTATTTTAACCAGTTCTCAACTACAGTACTGGTTTGGTAGGTGTGCCATCTTATATCTCAAGTCCAGTAAAGGTCAGTTTCGTATATACGCAGGATATAGTTTCGGGTCAATAATATGTGAATTGACGGTATTCAGGTTCCATGCAAATGGCAGCTGGTCTACCTCAAAACTGAACATATGACGATTCAGGTTTTGATGCCAAATGCATAAAGAAGGTTGTTTAAAGTGAATGTAGGCAATTATAGTTATTAATTAAAGACAGTGAAGGGTAAGATGGGCAGATCCTATTTGACGGAAATTGTGAATTTGTCGGAGGTACCAACATGTCAAGTTCAAATGGTGAAACTTGCTCTACATTGTCTTTTTTTCAACGTGACCTACAAGTAAATGGTATAGGTAAGAATCTTTTTTTGCCCTAGAATTTATAGCCAAGCTACAAGGCGATACATTTTACAAAAATAATAGCATTTGTAGAAAATTTTGATTTCATGACATATCAATGCTGTTTACAATTGAAAAGCCATGAATATCCTTCGAAACAAAGACAGTAAAAGCACTAAAATAGAGCAAAACTGGATTTTTGCTAGTGAAAGGCCAATTCTTAATAGTACCAAGAGGCATGGGCTGGCCAGCTATCCATACTTAAGCCGTGGAAACCAGTAACGCCGTGCGCTTATGCACCCGTCTCTGGTTTTCCAACATACGCATTTTATATATACGGAATTCTACAATGTCTTGTATATAACATTCTTGGGTCCCACATTACAGACGTAATTATGATGTAGTTTTCATGTGGGAATGGTAGTTTTTTTCTTCATTATACAGTTGGACATTTAATCGGTGAACTGTTTCTGGTCAATAGGTAGTATTACATACTATTTACACATTCGTTTATTATATAGGACCGCACAGTATTCAATGGAAAATATAGCGCATTTCAACCATAGTGTTTATTAAATCGTTCATTACTATTGAAAAATCGAAATTTCATGGGTGGATACAAGGAATATAAGGTTGACCAGACCGATTCTCTTTATTCTGGCTCTACAGCCATAAGTTATGATTATGATGATATTCTTGAAAACGAGGAACAAGATTATTTTGACAATCTCCACTTGATCTCAGAAACCTCCAAACAGCTTAAAGTTGAAGAGCTTGCGAAAAATTACGACGTGAAGCAGAGGAGACTCACTTGGAAAATTGATCTTCATGTAGTTCCTCCATTTGCACTTATATACTTCATTGCCTATTTGAACAGATCCAGTTTGGGCATTCTACAAATTGAAGGCATATATCCCTCTTTGAAAATGAGCCAGCTTCAATTCTTCGTCTCCTACTTTTTCTTTTTTGGAAGCTACATGGTATGCCAGTTTTTCTCCAACATGCTTCTTCGTTATATCAAACCTCATGGCTGGATCAGTTTAGGTGTCTTGTTGTATGGTGCTGTGACCTTTGGAACAGGTTTTGTTACCAATTATTACAGTTTCTTAGGCTGTCAGTTTTTGCACGGGCTTTTTCAGTCAGGTACTGAAACAGCCTTATTTTATATTCTAGCCCACTATTACAACAAGCGAGAATCCCAAAGACGGTTCACTGCTATTTTCTCGTCCAGTTGTGTTTCTGGAGTATTTGCTACCATTATTGCTTATGCGGTTGATAAGTATTTGGCCAATCTTCACGGCTACGAAAGCTGGAGATGGCTTTTGATTATCGAAGGCGCTATTACTATGGGAACCTCCATTATATTATTCTTTACAATTCCAGATTTCCCTCAAGGAGCCAACTTTCTTACCGACCGAGAATCAGTTTTTCTCATAGAAAAGCTCAGGATTTACCATGGCGAGTCCGGTTACAATCTTAAGACGTCTACTAAAGATGTCTTTGTTGCCCTTTTAGACCCTATTATTTGGATTCCTGCCATCATCAGTATTGGTGTGGCCTACGTAACCTTTGCCTATGCTCTCTTTGAACCAGTATTCATGCTCCAGATCATAGGCGGTGGCTCTACAACCAGTAACCAATATTCCATTTTCCCTTGGGTTGCTGCTTTTATATGGTCCAACATGTGCTCCTACGTATCTGACAAGCTCTGCAAACAACATCGATGCGGATTCTTTATCTTAAATTGCCTCATCACAGTTGCTGGTGGAGCAATGATGTACTCAATCCCTACCACTGCTCTTCCAGACAAGTGTAAATACGCTGGATGTTTCTTGGTGGCAATGGGATCCTACGCAGCAACCCCCATCTTAATATGCTGGTCATCTACCAACCTCGGGGGTCATCTTCGTAAAAGTGTAGGAATCTCTGTCCAGATCAGCTCAGCTTCCTTGGGGGGCCTTATTGCTTTGTGCTTGTTCTTGGATTCTGATTTCAGATATAGAAGAGGCTTTATTGGTGGATTCGCTTTAATAGTGTGCAGCTTAATAGCTTGCGCAGCTTACGTATTACGTATTGGAACCTACAATAAGGAAAAAAGAACTACAGAGTATAAGCAGGCCTTCTACTCTCAAAGCGAAAAAAACCAGGTTTTAAAAGGTGATAGAAACCCTGCCTTGGACTATTTGTATTGAACTCGTCTTCTTGTATGTGCTGCTCTTATTTGTCATTATTTTCAATTCTTCACATGTTTTATAGGTGCTTGTTTGAATAGGTTTACCTATCACAATTTTCATTTCTATTTTTTACTTTTCCTCCTTTTGCTCTCATTTCTAATTGCCTTGTTTAATAACGAACTTGTTACAACCTACAGTTTGACAAAGTAATGTAGTGTATAGTATTGTATAGACCTTAACAGAAAAGCAGCACAATCAGCGATATTCAATTTTTTTACAATTTTCAAGTATTTCTTAATAGTTCTTTTTTTTCTTTTTTTTTTTTTTTTTTTTTTTTTTTTTTTGCATAATTAGAATCGCTCAAGAGTGTTCATTTCCTGACTTTTGAAGCATAACGACATTGAACAATAAAACAAGATTCGTAAACAATTAGACAAATGTGTAGTATGTTATTTGAAAATGGAAGGGATAGAGGAAAGAATAGAATGGAAAAACAATCAATGTTATTCACAATCATGGTAACACTTATTGTTTACCTTGATTATACTTGCTTCTTTTCTCCATTGCGTAGTTGAAACTTTTGGAAAACCCAGCAGTGAAGATGCCTTTTACTGATTGGACAATAGAAGGAACGAATATCGTACGTTCCAAAGAATCCAAGAGCACCTTGTGCAACTCAGGAGCATTGGCAAGAGCCAAACTGAATTCAGTTGGTTTAAAAACTTCGCCTTGCTCATAAACTGAAGTGTCGGTTTTGATGCTTGAAGGTTGCTGGTAAATGAAATGTTGTTTTCTGTTACCGTTAGTGGCATAGAAAGAACTGCTAGCTTTGAAGATATCGTGGAACTGGTGTCTTGTAGCACCGCTCAACACTTGTCTTGAAGCATCATCCACAGCTACAGATCTTCCGGTAGCGGATGTAACGAACAGTTTATAAACCTTTTCCTTGTAACTTGCAGGCAAATTTTCAAGCAAGTGGGCCTTGTAGGTGTCTGAATCATTTACCTGGAATTTGGAAATGTCTGCATCAGTGAATTGAATGAATTCATCACTGGCAAATATCTGCATCAATGGAGCGTACAACTCTTGAAACTCGTTGAATTGACCACTGACAATATTACTTATTTTCTTTGGTGATTCTCCACCAATCTTAGTTCTAATGTCACCATGATAACTGAGACCAGTGACTGTTTCAAAAAGCTGGAACACACTAAATGTATTATTACTGTTTTGGTTCTTAGGATCAGAAAGCAACAAAAGAAGAGACAAACTCACTGCATTTCTCAAATTCTCTTGGTTGATGAATCTGATTCGGGCATCATCCTTCAAAATTTTCACTGGTTTATGTAAACGGCCAGCCATGTACATGTTGTCCCAGTTTAACAAATCATTGACGGTTTTTTCAATGGAAATAACCCCGTATTTCACCAAGTTGTTGTCTACTTTTACAAACGGATTAAAATACACACCTGGACCGAAATCCTGAACACGAGTGATGAAGCCAGAGCCCAATTTTCTCATAAACGAATAATGATCAGCATGACGGTTAAGGTTTAGGGAGTGAAAATGGTCTGAAAAAGTAGTAGCGAAAATTAAATCGGTCTGTGTCTGCTTATTCGGATCGTTATTCGATTGTTTGAATACACTCGAACCATAGGCAAAACAATATTTTACGGGGGCATTTCTAAATTCTGTGAGAATCTGTTTCAAACGCTGGGCACTACGGAGATCTTTCAATTTGATGTTTTGATTAGAACCAAAATTTAGAGGCAAATAGTTAAAGTTCTTAAACCCTTCAAAGGTAGCATTCTTTCTATTTTGAGCCAAATAATTTTTCAACTGAGCTGGTGTGTTTAACGGTGCTATCTTGGAGGACAAATATGTAGATTCTAGGGAATTAAGAGATATTTTTTCATATTTCTTATAAGCATTTTCCAATAAAGACAAATCCAACTTGTCTTTATTAAGTGCTGGATTACTAGCCAACTGCTTCTTTTGAGAACCGTTTTTTATACTATGATAGTTATTGTTTTCGTCCTCATTGCTGTTTTTCTTAATCTCAGGTTTGGCGTCGTCCGCTAACCACACAGAATTGGAAAATCTAGTGTAAGAGGCGCTGGAAAAAGCCCTCGTTGAAATAACACTGGCCCGAACTTTCAACATGATTAATATGCTTTAGCCGATGCACAATCCAGTATAGATCAAAACCGGGAGTTTATTGATACTGCAACCAATATTAATAAATGAAATGTCAATGTTAATGGAAAAATGTAGAAAAGAATGACGCTGGGATGGCTTATTGCATTGCGGAAATGTCTAAAAATTATCGGCATAAGGTCCTATACTTATTAAATCCGATAGGTGATTCAAGGGTGAGAACATCACTATAGCACCAGCCACAGCTGCAGCTACAACTTGGAGAGTCAGTCACATGTGTGGCTAGTGCTTTGGGCCTAGACTGGCGGTTATGTTTCTCTTGTGCTCTTGACTGGTTCCCGGCAAGCACTGGTGTTTCTCCGCAGGTGACTGCTGCACCGGCATGCAGTAGTATGTACAATGACGCATGGTTTATGTACTCTAGCAAGCAGTGTACAGGAGCTGCGCAACCGTGACCTTGTTGGTCCGGGTCACAATACGTAACAGTGCATATCCAGCCATATGACGTGTGCGTGGCCGTACAGATGGCTGCGATTCCTTGCGATTTCTGTTGGGAGAGCCAAGAGCGCGGGCATAATATTTGTTTTTCAACCATTTGTGAGGATAAACTAATAAATACAAGTAAATAAACAAAAATTAAAGACGTTTTGGGAGTGGTCAACATTGCGTTTATTCACAACAAGTCGAGTGAGAGGGTCTACAATTGCAAATAGAACAAAGTTTTATCAATCAAATAAATCCAACTATTGTGCTTGGCGTAGAGTTTTGTCATATAAGCCTGAATAATTAAATATTGATAGATAGATAGATAGTACCGGGACATAATTATGTTTTTGACTATCGCTATCATTGCCTCGGCAACGTTCATATTGCCATTTCTCTCATTGATCAATCCTGACTACTTGCCAGATTTTCTTTTACCGATTTCCAGCCACATTCAGGCCTATTTACCAGAGTCTCTTAAAACGAGTATTTTAGCGACTCCATTAGCAGAAAATGTGTCGGCCACTGATAACATTATGAAGCCTACCGAGGACACAGCCACTGAATTGCTCAACCAAGTTATCTCCAAGGTCCATCCGGTCGAGGTCTATGTTAAAGACATGGATACACATGTTCCACGCGAAATTAACATTGTAGAATACATTCCATCATCGGTTCATCAATACATCTTGCACCATCGGTACTTAATCAAGGCCGTGCAATATGTGAACCATTATCTTAACAGTGCGGCAGATTCATTACAGCAGGCCAAAGACTCTGTGTTCTACAATTCGTACGTTTACCCGAACTATCAGCATTGTCGTTTTTTGATCAGAAAGTACCTGGACGAAATCCGGTTTTACTACGACGACTTCTTGGACGCTTACTATTACACCTTGTCGCCCGAGTCGCAAGAAAAAGTTTTGAACGGGTTGCTTATTTGTGCAGTATTGGTGTTTCTTCTCTTGTTGAGACCTCTTCTTAAGGCTGCATTTAGATTGCTCATTAGCGATGTGAAACAATATCACGATTCGTCTAAAAAGCAGTTCAGATCGGTTGGTGATTCTCGGGGCGCAGGTAGTAGCAATGTTGCTGCTGCAGATGAGACGGACGATTACATTGTCGGAAGAAAGGTGGTTGACGGCATTGTCGCACAGGCCACATCTCGCAAGAATATAAATAATATACAATCCAGATCGTCTAGTGGGAAAAAAACAGTTTCTGGAGTTTCTGGAGTTTCTGGAAACTCCGAATCTTCCGACGCTGATAATTCTTCGTTGTATAACAGTTTCAACGACAAAATCACCAACGTTTCTGCAGTCAACAACGATATCATGAACAGTTTCAAGCACGATATTGCCACTGCTAAGGAGAAAAAGGCTCCTACTTATGCCGAGACTGCTGCCAAGGCGAGGACAACTCAGTTCCCAGAAGAAAAAAAAAGTCAAGCTGAAGAAGGCCTAGGCGTGGTGAGTTTTGAAAAGTTTGCTGAAATGGTCAATAAAAGCCATGAGGCTTATAAGAATTCTGATTCCAAAGATGCTGACAAACTTCCGCTGTTGCCTCATCACGACGATCATCATGGTTCTGACAATGGGTCAGTTGTCTCTGCGTTTGATAGTGACAACAACTTTCTGTCCGCCAGCAGTCGTGATTTTGATTTCCACACTGAAGATACAAACGATTACGAAAAACATGGCGACAGAGACGTCACCTCTTTCCTTCAGCCAGTAGCTGTGATGGACAAGGTTGTGCAGAATGCTATTGCTAAGGAACTTGAGTCTGTTTCTGCTATCAGTGAACAAGCAAAGGTCACCAAGGCTGATGCCGGCAAACGTGGCAGTGTTACAATGGTGGAATCCGAAAAAGAACAAGTCGATTTCCAAGCCGGTTCATCTGACAGTAGTTCTGGAAGAAGAACTTCTGTTTCAAACCAAAAGACTCTTGAAGTGAATTCGGAAACCCCAGGAAAAACTTCTCAAAGAAGAGTTTCTGTGTCCAATGAGCAGATCTTGGAACCTGTGCAAAGCCATCATTCTGAGGTTTCGGATGATTCCTCTGGCAAGATTGCCGTGACTCGCCAGAAAAAAGTGGAAAAGTTGGAAGTTGATTCCGTCCAAACATCCAAATCATCTTCCAAAAGAAGAGTGTCTGTTTCTAACCGAACAACTGTGGAAACCTCTAATGAAATCAAACGTATTGAAAGTTTGGAGGACTTGCCTAAGATTGAATCGCTGGAATTAACCGAGACACTTACAAAAGGTAAACAGGAAAATCTTATCACTGATGACCAGAACCAGAACGCTGATCCGATAGCCAAGACTATTGAAAATGCCTCGCCAGAGCAGATCACTGTTGCTTTGAACGACAAAATCTTTGATAATGTGCAGGTGGAAGAAAGTAAAAAAGCTTCCATTACAGAGACTCCTAAAACTGCTGCCGACGGTACAAGGGGACCTGTCAAACAATCGACAATTGCCACAGGGCCAACAAGCAATGGTGAAGGTACGGAAACAGAAAGCAAGGTCCAATTGATACCTGCTGACGAAACAAACATCAAGCCAAAACTTGCCAAATCGCTGAGCAGCAGCTCTAACATAATATCGCCCTCAAAACTAGTATATCAATCGGTGATCAACAGTACAAGTGGAATCACACAGAGCAATGTTTATTCGTCAATCATACTACCGCAGTCGCCTCACAATAGCAGCCACGCCCTTGACAAGACAAGAACCAAGTCTGCGTCTAGCTTGAAGGAGAATCTTGACTCGATCGATCACAACCATTCCCCAAGAAGCGACATTTCCAACGACTCAATCGAATAGAGGTCTGACAATGGCCTTTAAAAGTTTTACGATGTATTTTTGTACAATAACTTTATCTTTTTGTTTTTCTTTATTAGTTTCTCTACAATGTCTTCTTTATCTTTTCATATTAATTAAGATTATTACATACATCTGTTTTTCTCCTTTGCCTAATTATTTTTATTTAACTAAATATTAAAGACTGTCTGTTGTAAACTGCTGCATGTACTCTACTGATCCTGATTGTATATACTTTACTCATAATACCAAGTATTGCGCTTTACTAACAATATGGAATTCACTCATATTAATGACATTGATAGGCTCTGACTCATATTAGCAATTTCCGCGCGATGATTGGCCCAGAGAAGCGCACCGATACCGCTCCGCTACCGGATCATCCCCACGATGAGTTTTTCACTCTTACCGGCATTGCTCCTCCATACAATAATGTATATAAAGGCAAAGAGTAATAAACGAAGTTACTTTTTGTAGGCTTTCTTTTTGTATTTAAACAAGCATATTGTTATTGTTGGTGAGTTTGAGAGAAATTAGAGGAATTTGGGAGAATCCAAAGCATAGCATTTAAATTTGGCAGGATTATAACAGAATATCAAATGACCGTGGGCAGTAAACCGAAAACTCTTTATGACAAGGTCTTTGAGGACCATATTGTGAACAAAGATTCTACCGGTTCTTATCTATTGTATATTGACAGACATTTGGTGCACGAGGTCACATCTCCGCAGGCGTTCGAAGGGTTAGAATTGGCAAACAGAAAGGTCAGAAGAACAGACTGCACATTGGCTACGGTGGACCATAACATTCCTACTTCTTCCAGAAAGAATTTCAAAAATGTTGAAACGTTCATAAAACAAAAGGATTCCAAGTTGCAGGTTTCGACTTTGGAAAAAAACGTAAAGCAGTTCCATGTTCCATATTTCGGCATGTCTGATTCTAGACAGGGAATTGTTCACGTTGTTGGTCCAGAACAAGGTTTCACTCTTCCTGGCACCACTGTTGTGTGTGGTGACTCGCATACATCCACTCACGGTGCCTTTGGGGCCTTGGCGTTTGGCATAGGCACCTCTGAAGTGGAGCATGTGTTAGCCACCCAGACACTCAACCAGGCCAAGTCCAAGAACATGAGAGTCTTGGTCAAGGGCAAGTTGCTTCCCGGCATCACGTCCAAGGACTTGGTTCTACATATCATTGGTAAAATTGGCACTGCTGGAGGCACTGGCTCTGTGATTGAGTTTGCTGGCGAAGCTATCGAAGACTTGTCTATGGAAGCCAGAATGTCCATGTGCAATATGTCTATTGAAGCTGGGGCCCGAGCTGGTATGATAAGCCCAGACGAGACCACCTTCAACTATATCAAGAACCGTCCTTTGGCACCAAAGGGCGAGGAATGGGAAAAAGCTGTCAAGTACTGGGAAACGTTGAAGACCGACCCTGGTGCTTATTTTGATGAAGAAGTCATCATTGAAGCTAAGGACGTCATTCCTACTATTACTTGGGGCACTTCTCCGCAAGATGCTTTACCTATCACTGCTTCTGTCCCTGATCCAAGCAATGAAGCTGACGAAATCAAAAAGTCTGGTATGATCAGAGCATTGCAGTACATGGGGTTGAGTCCTAACGTTCCTTTGCAGAATATCTCGATCGACAAGGTATTCATTGGTTCTTGCACCAACTCCAGAATAGAAGATCTTAGAGAGGCCGCCCGTGTGGTCAAAGGCTACAAGATTGCTTCTAATGTCAAGTTGGCTATGATCGTTCCTGGCTCTGGCTTGGTCAAAAAGAAGGCAGAACAGGAAGGTTTGGACAAAGTGTTTGAAGAAGCCGGCTTTGTATGGCGTGAGGCTGGTTGTTCCATGTGTTTGGGCATGAATCCAGATATCTTGGATCCAGAAGAAAGATGTGCTTCTACTTCCAACAGAAACTTCGAAGGTAGACAAGGTGCCAGATCCAGAACTCATTTGATGAGCCCTGCTATGGCTGCTGCTGCTGCTATTGAAGGTAAGTTCACTGATATCAGAAACTTCCATTACAAATTCAACGATAAAGCTAAAGTATCCATCGAGGTTGATCAAGAGACCCAGGAAGAACCTTCGAGAAAAAGGGTCAGTGTCAAACAAACCGTATCTGACGACGAGTCGGACAGTAAGCCAGAAATCAAAAAGACAACTGCTAAACCTGCTGGTCTTGGTCGTTTTGAAGTGGTCACTGGCATTGCTGCTCCTTTGAAAAAAGCTAATGTTGATACCGACGCTATCATTCCAAAGCAATTCTTGAAAACCATTAAACGTACTGGTTTGAGAGACGGTTTGTTTTACGAATTGCGTTTCAATAAAGATCCAAAAGGTAATGATGTCAAGACCGACTTTGTCTTAAATGTTCAACCATGGGACAAGGCTTCTATCTTAGTAGTTAACGGACCAAACTTTGGTTGCGGTTCTTCTAGAGAACATGCTCCTTGGGCTCTCAAAGATTTTGGCATCAAAGCCATAATCGCTCCTTCTTTTGGTGATATTTTCTATAACAACTCTTTCAAAAACGGCTTGTTGCCAATCAGAGTTGACCAAGAAATCATTTCTGAAAAGATGATTCCTATTGCTGAGCAAGGCCAGCAGTTAGTTATCGATTTGCCAAATCAGGTCATCAAAACCGTCACTGGCGAGGAATTGGCCACTTTTGATGTTGACAAGTTTAGAAAGAACAACTTGGTTAACGGCTTGGACGAAATAGGATTGACCTTGCAAAAAGAAGAATACATCAAGGCCTACGAGAACATTAGAAAAGAAAGATTTTCTTTCTTGGAAGGTGGTTCTACTTTGTTACAATTTTGATTGTGTTGTTTTTTAAACTCATTTGTTTTGCATTCTTACGTTTTTTTATTATCAATGTTTTATTATTTTTTGTTATTATGGACATTTATAAGCATTTATTATTTCTTGTTATTATTATGGACACTTATAAGCATTTATTATTTCTTGTTATTATTATGGACACTTATAAGCATTTATTATTAGCTGTAGGACTAGTTTGAGTGTTAATATAATAGTTCATTGTAATTTTATCAATTATAAAAGCACACTGATTTTTTAATGTTATATATCTGGTAGCACCCGTCGTGGGAACTATATAATTAGAGCTCAGTAAAGATATCTATAAGTAATATTAGTATCTTATATCATGATCCCAGTACTTATCAGTTTCGTATATACGCCCCAAGTCCCTTTAGACATGGCCCACCGGCTCTAAGTAAAGGTAAGAAATTGAAAGACCCACTCTATTGGTACAGTTTATGAGCCCTGGTGGTCAGCTAATATTTGGATATTATGTCAATATGTAAGCAGATTAAGTGACAACTAGCTAGTTATATAATGAACAACGTATAGCAGCAATGTCTTCGAAACTAGATATCAACCAACTATTAGACCAAACCACGGATGTGGATCCAGACATCCGGTATATGGCACTTAGTGACATTGACAAGGTACTTTCCAGTCAGCAAGCGGTGTTTGCGAATAATCCATATAAACTTGAATCAATTTCTAAAGTTTTAGTTTTGTCGCTTAGTGATAACAATCCTGATGTTCAGAATCAAGCAGTGAAAAATTTCAAGTCTTTTGGGGCGGTGTTGAATGAGTCCAATATCTCTTTAATTGACAATGTGTTGAAGAGTTTATTTAGTTTAGTGCAAAAGGATCAACAAAAGAAGAGCAATGATATTGCAATGACCAGCTCAATATTTACGATGGCATTACGATATTTTCTTCAGAATCTCAAAGCAACTAACAAGAAGTATAATTTGTCTCAATTGGTGGTGTCAATCATCTTTCCTTCGATTGTAGATCCCAGTATTCTGGTGATACCCTCCTTAGATTATATTGAATTATTGTTTGATCTCATCAAGTTCAATGGTAGAGCTTTAAATGACTCACAGATAAACGACGCAATTGCGTTGTTGATCAATTCTTCATATAAATCATATGGAGTCTTAAGTAGCAAGTCTGTAAACACACTTGCTCTATTGATTGACTTTTTGTCATTATCTCAGATGGAGAAAATCATCAATAATTCTTTTTTGGACTACGAGCGTATCCAGTCAAATAACCCTTCATTGAACAAGTTTCAAATTGAAAATATTCGTCTCAACATCTTGCTTAATTTGACTAAGACTAGAGGTGACAAGTTTGCTACCCAGTTCAAAGCAATTTTTCAAGTGTTAAAAGAAAATTTATTCTTGGAGAAGCTCCAAACTGATGATGATGTAGACATGGATAATGACGACGATTCTAAAACAGACGAACTAAGAGACCTTTCGTTAAGTTGTATGGGTAATCTTGTTAGTTTATTAAATCCTTACATCAATGACGTTATTGGATTCACTAAAAGCTTTTTAACATACGATCCATATACCATTGATGATGGTGAAGAGATTGAAGACGACCTTGAGTTTTCTGATGACGAATTTTATGACGATGATGGTGATGATAACGATGACTTCAGTTGGAGGTTACGGAAACAATCTGCCAAGATATTGGGCGATTTAGTAGCTGAATCGGGGTCCGTGGTAAATCAATATTTCGAGCGAGGAGTTGTTGACTTGTTAATTTCAAAGTTGAGCGATAGCAATGAAGCTGTTGTTGATGAGATTCTTTTCACTTTGAGTGGAATTTTGAATAAAATTGAAGAGAGTAAAAATGAGACATTGTATATGGTATTTTACGGAAAGTTGGACAAATTCCTCAACTCTATTTCCAAAAATGTTGCGAAAGCCAAAAATATAAATTCTTTGAACAATTTTTTGAAATTTGTTGCTTTACTTATCAATATTGCAGACAAAAGATTTACCTCTGAACATATCATTTCTATTTTGGATGCGGTTGATACTTTCAAATCAACATCTCCCAACTTTCAACTTGATAATGAACTCATTGATGTGTATACAACAATCTTTCAAAAACATAATTTGATTGGGATTGAAAGTAAAGTTGACTCTATTGCGTCTAATTTATTGATTGGAGTGTCTAATAATGTTAGAAACTCTTCCCTTGCTGCTTTGGACGCCTCTATCCATCTCGTTGACAATTTGTCTGTCCATCATATCAACTGGAAACAATTTTCTGGAGTTGAAAAGATTGTCAATGTTGCTATTGAGAAAGCCAGCAGTAAGAATTACGACTCAGAATTGAGGGAAAAGTCAACCGAGTTTTTGATTAGAGTATTTGCATGTTTACAATTAGGACAAACTGAGATCTTACGTGTCATTAAAGACAATCTAATGTATGATTTATTGAGCGAATCCACATTAAAGCAAGTCTCAAAGATTTTCAAAGGTCCCAATGACATACCAACAGATTGGTTGCGCGATTTGATTGATATTTTGTTACATTTTATTGAGGCCAGTAATCTCAGAACTCAGGGAGGGGTTATTGCCGATTCGTTGGATGTTCTCCTTAGTATTGTAGAAAACCAACAGTTGGATAGAGACACTTTTGTTAAGACCATTGAAAGTTTGATCAACAAGACATTCGAACTGTCGAAACAAGACCAGACCAAACTACTTATCATTGGTGTTTCATTGTCTCATTTAACCCAAGTCAACATCTCTTTGGTTGAACAGATTGTTGAGTTGATTCAAACTGGAATTACCAAAAAGAGTTTGGCTGATAATTCATACTCCTTGCTTTACATTACTAAGAACCTCACTCATAAAGTGGACGCCGAAAA
This sequence comes from Saccharomycopsis malanga, assembly GCA_004014935.1. Taxonomy (NCBI): domain Eukaryota; kingdom Fungi; phylum Ascomycota; class Saccharomycetes; order Ascoideales; family Saccharomycopsidaceae; genus Saccharomycopsis; species Saccharomycopsis malanga. The sequence continues at coordinate 2,389,050 of CP025321.1, forward strand.
TCTTTATAACGAACTATTCGATGCTCATCAATATGAAAACCCTCTTATGGCAGAAGTATTGGGTACAGTTGCTGTCGAAGGACATCTTCATTCCAGGGTGGTTCAGGCAGAAAAATTGCTATTTAACAAAGTAGAAGACGTAAAACAATTGACATTTGTCCTCAATTTCCTTGGGAATGTCTCCAAGTTCACCAAGCTCGATGTGGAATTGTCCAACTTTCTTGAATTGCTTCCACAATACGACGAGACAATCCAGACTTGTATAGCCCAGAATGTAGGCAAATTCATTTCCCGAGACATAAACACTTACTTGCCACATATCCTAAAGACACTAAAATCGTCTAAATCAGATGACGAGACATCGAAAACCCTCCGGTACTCGCTTTTGTTAGCCATCAAACAGGAATTAGATATCAAATACAACAAGTTGCTTGAGTTGTCATATGGTATCGAACGGCCAACTTTGGAAAGCTCTGCATTGATCAGTGATCAGAATGCTCTGAATATTTGGAAAGTCATTTTTGAAATCGAATCCAAAGAATCAGACCAGCTTCTTATCAATGAGTTGTCCATTGCTTCGGAAAGTTTGGCTCTCATTATATTGACTAACAAATCATTCATCACCCATCTTGACACTTATCTTGAACGCCATCAATGGCCAAATGCTCTCAACTATCTAGTAATTAATGCCATCAAACAGCTTATTAACCAGGAATTTTTTAATACCACCGAAAGCAGAAAGTTTTTTCTTCAACCAAAGTTTGTTGAATTCATCAAATATAATTTGAACTTGGATATGATTGCTTTGAAACAAATCTCTTTGAACTTGATCTTGAGCATTTTCCATACCAGTTTCGAAGACCTTTTCACCGCTAATTTGGTTCAACACGAAATTCTTCCAATTATTTTGGTGGAATTGAAGCCAAGACAAGAATTCATCAGAAAATTGCAGATTGGACCTTTCAAACATAAAATCGATGACGGCGTGGAGTTAAGAAAAACTGCTTATGAGATCTTATTTACCATGCTATCCAATGAAAATATCGTAAATGACACTGGAAGCGACTCTACTAAAAATATTTTGGCTGATATATTGAACCGCATTGTTGATTTTGGTTTGAAAGACACCAGCGAAATTATTTTGATCACGAATTTAATGATCCAAAAGATTGTAAAGTTGCGTAACTTGGCAATTTTTCAATCTTCAGAACTCTTGGATTTGTTCATTTCTAGAAACAGCAAAATCTTCAACAAAAAATTGAGCGACAAAGCGACAAAACAGCAGATTGAGGAACAAAAGGAAAACATTAAATCGTCTAGCAAATCTGTCAGTAAGATAAACAGAATTGTCCAGTCTCGTGAAGGTGAGCTTGACCCAGAAAACGTTAGAAAATGGCGGTCTTTCTTCCGAGACAATCTCCATGCGTTGGGATTGGACCAGGAGTAAAATAAACCTTTGCTATTCAAAATATATGTATTTGCTAAGGCGTATAATTCTTCAATTTTTGTAATGATTGTTTTTCTCAGTTGTATCTCTTGAATTTTTCGTAATGACCAGTGCTTGCTACTCTAAGCACATCTCTTCAACGTATTTTCTGAAGATGCATTGTTGAGCATTTGAATGAACTGATAACCAGTGATGAACAATTTGCTCGATTGCTTGATAGCCTGTATCAGTTTTGAAAGAATTATTGAAGCACTTTACTTAAAAAACTGATGTGATCATCCATGGGGTTTTTTAATTAGTGTATCATACTTTTAAGCTCCAGATACTTCATAACTTTTAGTGTAAGCTATAATACGCTAGTGCAATCTAATGAAAAATAATTTTACAGATTCAAATACAGCTTGTTACAAGTTTTAGTCCACAGTATACCAAATCTCAGATCAGACCTAACATATGGTTGAAATAGACTATTGATCATAAATAATATTAGTGTGTAGGATAATACGCCTTTTTGGGAACTAGATGTAAACGTGTGTGACATGGTTTTATCTCTTTACTGGAAAATATTGGCACGCTATAGTGTCCTATAGCAAATGACGCATCAAAACAAATTGTCGCTGTTATGGCTAAAAGGCTGTTACCATTTGATTGTCTATAGACTTTGTAACGCGAATGTTTTGATTTGTAGAGTAGAATATTGACCATCATCACGATTCATGCCTAATTGATATGATTCAAGATAAATATTCCAAGACAATCAGTATGCCATTCTCAAAAGTTTACAACAAGACCCAGCTACTTTACGAGGACCCAAACAATGATATGTTATGGGTTTCTTGGTCACTTTTTTAGGGTCTTGGTTTACTCCTTTAGCATATCCTAATTTATGGGTCCGTCCATTGACGTACCGGAAAGCTTACCTATACGGCAACTTCCGACCAAATAGAGCTTTTAACTATGATTAGTATCACGTGACTGTTTGACTGATAGTACGTAGTTAAGCACAACTTCCGGGGGCACCAACTTTTTTGCAATTACCGGGAAGAAGCAAGGCCCAACATGCGTACTGTTTAGTGGGATGCCCGAGTCCAAAAGCTTGGGAGCTAACAATCAATGAATGGATCCATTGTGTGGCTTTTCCAAATGTGTTTTTTTGGTAAATCTTGTAATGTTCGTTGAGGGTATATATCTACGCTTTATGGCACATGAGGTTTTAAAGTTTTGTATGGTTTTATTGTAATTTAAAAATCACATCTTTCAAACTATCATAACTAAGATTTATATATCCATCTATTAGCTATATTGGCCACTTGAACATTATGAAATACTCTTTATTGTTGGCCACTGTGACTTGTATGCTCGCGTCTTCTGTCGCTGCTGAAGACCATACTACTCTGGTTATTACTTCGGCAAGTTCAACTACTACACATACCATCATCACCACCATCACCAGAAACCGTAAAGAGGCCAGTATCAGCTCTACTACTTCTTCTCCGTCCCTGTCAGTTTCATCAACATCTTCTTCATCAGTTTCATCTTCATCAGTTCCATCCTCAACTGCACCAGCTACTTCTTCTTCTTCTACTACTACTTCTTCTTCCTCTTCGTTATCATCTGTTTTATCCTCCTCTCCAGATCCTTCGGCCCACACATCTTCAGTCATCAGTACATCAATCAGTAGCGTCTTATCAACCGCCAACTCCTCTTCTGCTGCTACGACTTCCAGTTACTCTGGTTCTACTGGAGGTGGTGCTATCCAAGCTGTCAAAAGCAAAAACTCCAGCACCATTTCATCAGCTGCTGGCTCAGTTGGTATTTCCAACTCAAGTTCTAACAAGACTTCATCCCATAAAAACAACGCAGCAACTGCCCAAGGCTCACAAGCTTTTATGGCATTGGCAATTGCAGCAGTTGCATTCTTGTAAGGAAACTACAATTTCTCTTCTTCATTATTTGCCACTTCTTTATTTGTTTTATTAAATTTTAGATTTTAGTTTTTGTTTCCTGTTTTAGAATTGTCACCAATAGACTTTTTGCTCCATTCGATGATATTTGTAAGAGTTTTATTGTTAGACAAAGCAAAAAAGCTGTAATATAATATTATTCTACATGAATAGATATACTTGTGGCATAATATTACTTCACATGGATACTTACTAATTATCAGCCAAAGACTATTACATACTCCATTAATAACTAGTATGAGTTTACAATCATTAAACATGAAACAAATTGTATTATTAAAAAATAAAAACAAAAAACACAAGCGAAAAGACAAAAAAAAACAACGCTAAATAACAATCAAGTGCTTGACAAATGCTTGGCAAGCTTTTCTCGTTCTTCAGAAGATAACAAATGTAACATTTCACTGAGAGCGGTGACAGTCTCGCCTCTGTCAGCTCTCAAAGTTTCGGCCAAAGTTTGGCGAATGGCTTCGTTTTTCAAGGAACTGATGTAACCATTCAATTTTGAATGGTTAGCCTCGATCCATTCTGCGACATGTCTGTCATTGTCGTAGTCCAAGGAAGGAGGGTAGTTGGATCTCAATCTGCTGATTCTTTCCAATCTGGAGGAAGCCTTGAGATGTTTTCCAATGGCGTTCAAATACAAGTTTTCGTTCAACAAACGTCTGATTCTCCAATAAAAGTATCTTCTAGAGTTTTCCCAAGTCAACGACTTTTTGATAATGTTTTTCTGCTCAATAATCTCTGATCTGTCGTGCAAATCGGCAAATTGGATAGCAATTTGGTGATAAATGCTCAACAACTTGGACTGTCTGGCGGCCAACTCTGAGTTCAACTTTTGGATTTCTTGTGGGGTCAAATCTTTGTTTTCCAACTTTTTCTTCAATTCAGCATACTTAGGATCCAATCTGGCCATGGTTTTGATCAATTTTTCTTTTCTAAACTTGATGGACACCAAGCCTTCAGGTTCCAAGATGTTGTGTCTTGCGTCGACGTCTGAATACATTTCAATAAAGTCCTCGTTGATAGTAGGATCGAGAACAACCCAGGAACCGCCACGAAGCTCTCCGGTAGGCGGAATGTAAATGAAAATAGGCTGTTTGTAATCTGTCAACGCGTCCACGATCATGGAGCCGTATTTCAACACCTCGTTGAACATGTCACGCTGTCCTCCAGAGAAGCCTCTCCAGTTAGCCAAGATCATCAATGGCAACTGCTCACCATGGTTGAAATCCTTAATGGCCTGTGCGGTCTTGAAAGCCGAGTTTGGATACCACACCTGGCCAGCTTCACTGATGACGGTTTCAATGGAATCGCTATTAGCAGGATCGGCGGGGATGACGCTTTGGATGGAACGCACTTCCACAGCAACAACACCAAATGGGATTCCGTGCAACCGAGCACGTCCTGTAACTACTGTCTGAGCCCAACCACCTAACGACTCTACAAAAGAGCCTCGGTCAAAAATACCACTTTCATAATGACCGTCAACCTCGCGGCCCGTAATCAACCATCTACAGTCATATGGCTCTTGCAGAGGTGGGTAATAATCCACATCACGATCCCAAGAGTCACCGTTAGGGATGACAGGCAAAGGCGCGTCACGTTTTGCTGGCACGTAAGCCAACCATTCCATGATTTTGAGCACTCCATTAAGGTCGTCAGACGCCACTTGATGAGTCACACCGTTGCGGTACATGACAGACGTTCCACCCAACTGCAAATTAGACAGGTATACTTCTTTACCTAACAACTTATTGATTGCAGGAGCACCTGTCAAAATGATTGGCTGGCCTTCAACTTGGATCGCACGTTGACCCAAACGTACTAAATAAGCACCAATACCAACGGATCTTGCCGTGACCAAAGTAACAGTGAAAATGTCACGGTAGGCGCGCGACGTGGCCCCAGCAATCAAACCAGAGCCACGCAACGCCTCCACGCCCGAATTGTCACTGCTGATAGCCTTGATGACGTGGCGGCGTTCGCCGTCAACAGAAACTGTCTCTGTAAGCACTTGTGTGGTGTTGCTCTTCTCCACAGCGGTCTTTCCGGCGTCATCTAGATACAAGTACTCAAACCCTTTCTCAGGCTTGGCGCCATGGTTCCATGCCACTTTGAACAAGGCTGCCAAGTCATCTGCCAATCCAATGCGCGCACCAGAGTTGGCCGAAAGATACACACGTGGCACACCAAGTTTCCGTGCAAGTTCCGTGACCTTGTAAAAGAACAAATCCTCCTGTGGTCCGAAAGAACCAATCTTGAAAGTGATGTCATTAGCAACAATAATGAATTGACGGCCCTTTGGACATTCTGGCGTCTTGGCCGTAACCAAAAACGCCACCATGCCAATCTGATTAGCACCAGCCTCGCGTGTGATCTCAATCACATTTGATCCGTCAAAAATCAATTCCTGGTACCCGAAAAACCCTTCTGGGATTTTAGCTCCAGGCGCCAACAGCTTCCATTGAAGCAAAATTGCCTGACGGAACAATTCTGGAAAGTCGTACACATACGAGGTTCCAAGAACATGAGCCAAATAACGCTTTGGTTGAAGAAACTCCTTGCCACTGTAAGGCTCCGCAATACGGCGCAAGTGCATCAGACCCGGCTGGTTGCCGACCGATTTGAAAATCAAGTCGCCTTGCCCATTTCTAACCTCTTGGTAAATCTCACTCTTAACTACATAGCCACTTACATTGGTTATAAGAGCACGGATAGGGTACGGGCTACCGTTCCGGTCGGTGCATGTGATCCGGATTTCCGCCGCAGTGACGCGGAGTCGCCACAATCTGCGACCGAACCGTTCTAGGAAGCCGCCGAATGCGTTTTCAACATCATCTGGAGTAACGTTGAACACGGCACTGAAGTTGATAAAGATGTGGTTAAGGTCGGAATCACTGAGATCCAACACACTCAAACTGTCAAGGATATCGGTCATTAAACGGTTGGCCTCCGAGGTTAAATAATCCGCAGTGGAAATGTCGTCTCTGATCCGGCCGGTACGGATGATGCCGCGTGTGAAATAGCGCTTGTCGGCACTCGAGTTTTTTCCGACCGCCTCGTAAATGTGAATGTTGCGGTTTGCTGTGAACACAGGCCGGATATTGAAGTTCGACAACCGGTCCAACTCCAACTGGAATGCCATGGAAGGTTCAATGTTCCGGATCGTTTCGTCCTCTGCGTAATTAGGTCCGCGGAATGTAAAATACTTTGGATAGGACCCGGCGGTGTCGGAGACAACAAAGGTAATACGACGTATGGCGGCGGAAACCAAATCCTCGGTGAAATCACGGAGCAATTCGGCAATGCGGTCAAGAACCTCGGCATCGGACATTCCCAAAGTGTCATGAATAAATAAATTGGCCACATTTGTCAACACCGCAGATGGTGCCGAATTAGTCCGATTCGGAATTGGCCCGTCAACACGGGCTGGAGCAATATTGTTCTTCGGCAATAATTCCAATGATTTGATAAGACTTTCTTCCAAATCGTCAATGGTTGGAACAGGCGCCAAAACACCGCTCCGGACAGGTTGTTGAGCGTTACTCTCTACAACAAACGACAAGTCGGACACGGAGGCGGCACGGACCATGGAAGCGGCGCCGGCAGACTTAGTGGTGTTTGCAAGGTCCAACAACTGGAAATCCCACTTAAGAATAGGTGTGGCGCCGTCAACAACATGATAAGCAATGTCGCGGATGTGATAATTACGATAGGAGCGACGGATATACACCTCGGCGGCGGCCAAGGCGACATACGGGTCTCTGTGGTTCAAAAACTGGGTCAAAACGTCAAAAACAACGTATTTGGAGTCGATGATGTCGCGCAAAACGTTTAATTGCGGTTTTTTGTGGGTAACGCCGATTTCCCCGTACCGAGTCTCGGCCACGGAGGACCGCAAAATGTATTCGAGTTGATCGGTCCGTTCTTTCACCGATGGCAAGGAGCATTGGATTAAGATTTCGCGGGCTTTGATAGCAACTTTTGCGGAAGATTTTGATTCCAACTCCGAAAGAAGTTTCAAAGCTGGTCTCAAACCGGCAATAACGGCGGAGTTTTCACGGCATTCAGCGGCATAACGAGATAAGAGTTCGGAGATGAGAGCATTTTTACCCAATTTTCCGGAATGAGATCTAGCCAAGCCTAGAACGGTTTTATTGTCGCTGTTGGAGCGGAGACCAAGCAAAGCGGTGCTCATGGACTGTTTGTCGAAAAGCTTTTCAATAGTGTAGTAATTGTTTAGCAAATCACGGATGGTTGTCAACTCGTTATCTAGTAAGGACAGATAATACTTATCGACGACCTGAACTAGAGGTTCAGCGGCGGTGCTGAGCTCGGAATTATCTTTTGTATGTTTCAACAAGGTTGCTTTAAGAGTGCGGGCCGGGAATTTCATGGAGCCAAGGGATTTCTCAATGATTGAGGACAATTTGGCAGCAAGCAGTTCACCCAAACGAGACTCTAGTGAAGAAAACAAGGCTTTCCATTCACTGTAGGGCAAAGTTGGGTCACGCAATATAGAAATCAAGTCAGAAACGGTTTGTTTCATTATCAAACCGTTATCGTAGCCAAGAAGAATGTTTTCCAACACCAACAAGCAAGTTTTGAACTTGTAAATAGGTTTAGTTCCAGCAACCACAGCAGGGCCTTGATCAGCAATGGTTCCTTCAAAGACCAGAGCATGTTTGACTTTAGAAGGATCATCAAGGGCCAAAACAGCCAAAATATCACCGCCATCAACGGTGGAACCCGGCTGTTTTAGCAATTGGATTACGCCGTCTTCAGAAGCACTTAAAGAAACAACCATCTTCATGACTTCGATTTGGGCAAAGTTGTCACCTGCGCAAACATGATCGCCGTTTTCTACTAGGTATTTGATCAATTTACCAGGAGACGGAGTACGTAATTGGGTAGGATCGTTCTCGACCTCCAATTGGCACGTTTTGCCGTCAATCAACAAGCGTGTAGCCTGGGGCTCCTCTACATAGTAAACAGTGTGTGACTTGCCGCCAATGGACATCAACAAGCCGCCATCGCTCAAAGGTTTGGCCTCGACATCGATGTTCAGCCCGTTGATAAACACTTTGAAGCTGGCCTCTGAGGTCTGCACACAGGTGAACTTGAACTTCTCCTGGTTATAGATGAACTCCACGGGATAAATGGTCTTCAATAAACTTTTATCAGGAACCTGGCCCTTATCTAACTGGGTGTTGAACTCGACAATTGAGTTTGAGTATTCAATGTAAGCCTTGGTGACGGCACCACAGAGAATTGCTAGCGATTTGTTTGGTTTTTCGCTGGTGACTTTTTTGGAAATCAAGTCGTCCAACCAGCCAGTAGTGATTGTATTATTTTCAAACTCTGATGTTTCCAACAACTTGATCAAATACTCAACGGTGGTTTTGAACTCACCTCGGATGCTCAACTCCTTGAGTGCTACAACCATGTGTTTTCTGCTCTCCTCTCTGTTTTCGCCGTATGCGAAAATATGGCCAAACTGGGAATCGCTGAAGGAATGGATGGTTCCGTTTTCGGACAAACTGAAGTAACCCCACACATTCTTGGACGTGCTGAGGTCCAACTTGTAGATGCGGCCGCCCTTGGGTTTGAAGCCGTTGTCGGGGTCTTCGGAGGTGATTCTACAAGCTGTGGTGTGTCCCTTTGGTTTAGGGATCCGCTGTGTCTTGTGGGACTCCTTGGAACTGAAATCAAAGTCGATCAAGGACTTGGAATGCGGGTCCAAGCCGTACAAGAGCCGAATGTCGCGGATAAAGTGCAACGGAAGCCCCATAGCAATCTGCAACTGCGCAGCGGGCAAATTCACTCCGCTGACCATCTCGGAGGTCGGATGCTCGACTTGCAACCGAGGGTTTAGCTCCAAAAAGTAGAACTTGTTGTCGGCATGCGAGTACAAATACTCAATGGTGCCGGCAGACACATAGCCGACCAAGTTGCCCAACCGCACGGCGGCCTTCTCCATCTGCTGGAACGTCTCTGGCGGAACAATGGTCACGGGGGCCTCCTCGATGATCTTCTGGTGGCGTCTCTGGACAGAACAGTCGCGTCCAAACAATGAAATGGTGTTATTGTACTGGTCCGACAAGATCTGGACCTCAATATGTCTGGCATTGCCAGCCAACTTCATGATAAATATAGGCGACCCCGGAATCTCATGCGCAGCCTGCTCATAGAGCTCTACAAAGTCGTCGGCATTGTCTACCTTACGGATGCCCTTTCCCCCGCCGCCCTCGGAGGCCTTTATCATCACCGGAAAGCCAATCTTCTGCGCCTTCTTCAAGCCGTCCAACGCATTCTCACAGCAGCACTTGTGGTACGTCGCGTCGTCAACAGACACCAAGTTGGTCTCGTGATTCACAATCACCTTGTCAATGCCAGTGCCCGACCAAGGAATGCAGGGAACCTTGGCATGCTGCGCAACAATGGTGGAGCTGATCTTGTCACCCAACGACCGCATGGCATTGCCCGGAGGCCCAATGAATATCACCTTCTTCTTGGACGCTGCCAACTTCTCAGGCAACAACGGGTTCTCGGAAGCATGGCCCCAGCCAGCCCACACTGCATCGACATCTGTCCGCTCTGCAATGTCTACAATCAAGTCAACATTCGCATAGTTGTTGTTGTTGGTGCCGCCCGGAACCTCGACATATTGGTCTGCCATTCGGATGTACTCTGCATTCGCAGACAAGTCCTCTGGGGTGGCCATCACGACAAACTGTATTATTCTTTCGTTATTGAACGTCTCGTACGCCCATTTGCGCACCGACCGAATGTTCTTCACTGCCGCAATACCATTGTTCGCAATAAGAACCTTGGATATGACAGAATGGCCATGGTTCGCAGCCACAAAGCTTCTGAGCGCTTGCAAGTCCTCAGAACTGTTACTCTGGACATGATCAAGCGTCTTCAATCCAAAAAAATTGCTTGGCAACTTCTGGTGCAAATCATCAAACATCTGGGCCATGTTGCTCGTACAATTAAATCGATCCAAACTGGAAAAAAAAACTCCCCGACTCCTAATCAAATAGTTAGCGTTATTACTATATATACGATGATATCGATGCTTCACACAATTACTAGCAATAGAACAAGTTGAACAAGATATTAAACACTGTGCAATCCGCTGAAAAGGTAGACACCACTTTCTCATATATTAACAAAAAAAAAAATTTGCCCAACAGCAAGAAGAAACGAAATGTGCGAAGACTGTGGTAAAATAGGAAAATTCCCACAACATCCCTCCATTCACTAGCTGCGCTTCACTATGCCATATTGAATTTTCTGCCTTTTTTCACTTTTCCAGTCAATTTCCTCTTCCTGGCTGCGCGCTGCTGCATTTCCAGGCCGCCCGCGGTGATATCATGCGTCTCCACGCGCCATCATGCCCAGCCCACATCCCGATTTCACCAACAAAGCTGCACGAATCTCCCCAACAGCACCTGACTCCGCCCCCGGAATACTCCCTTATCTATGGGCCCGTCACATGACCGATGACTTCACCGAGCATGCATCCTTCAACAATCGCAGGTCTCAGAATATTGGGTATTTCTTAAGGTGGTAAAAAGGTAAGGGTAATAATTATCAATGGTTATTGTTATTGATATCATTACCAGTGTTAGTGAATATGTTGGTGTGTTGTTTTGCAACGTTTTATTGTTACGTAGTTCTACTAGTTATGTTCATTGATTAGTCCTATGACCAATATTTGCTACATCTACTTGTATGTGATTCTACTCTACAAATAAATCATGATAATATTCAGGGATATATAGCCGGCTGTAAATACTTTAGCAAAAAGTAGGGATAAATAATCCCTATCAAAAAAAAACCCTCAACAGACTTCATTACGAGTACTCGTAACACTCACGTCACTCAATGGACAGGGAACAACAAATAATATCAAACCCAATTCCACCAAAAAAGTTGGCAGGTTTGTTTGTTGGTTGGCCGTAAATTGTCCGTTTTTCTATTTTTTACAAAAGTATACTAAGCTTGTTTTTTGGCCAACGAGAGCATACTTGCTATCTCGTTTGTTTTCTCTTGTAATGTTCAAAATTGTACATTTCGTTACGGCCTCCATTATTTGCTGGGTCAAACGTCTTATACTGGCGATCATGATCTTGCTGGGAATGATATATACGATGAAACGCTTCTCCTGATAACCGGGCGCTAGCGTCACTATATTCTTCTTCTTCGATTGTCTGGTCTTCATCCCCTGTCATATAATTAGCCTGTTTCGTATTATCATTGCCATGTTTCTTATCGTAAAGCGTCTTTTGCATATCCTTCTTTAAATGTTCTATCGACTGACTCGACCGAGGAGCATCGATATCGCCTTCGATTGCCTTGCCCAGATTCTGTCTTTGAAGGGCATTTAGGTAACACGATGTCTGGCTCTCTCTACGGCCCACATGTTGTAGAAAGTAGACTTTATTATCTTTCCCTTGTGGGTCCTTATTTCTGTGTGTTGAAGACTGAATCTCAGACATTAATATGGTTGATTATCTTGGATCAGATCTTGTATGGTTTTCAATAAAGTTTGTTGACTATAATTCTTGTCAACCTGTGAATATATATTACAATAAGGATGGCACCTTCTACACGGTAATCTTATATAGGTGCTTACTGCTCTCTAAACGAATATAAGCAAGCGAAATAATCACTAGACAGAAGCCCCTTCTTTGGGAAATAAAGTCATGGAAAAGAAGAGAGAAGAAAAACTTTAACCAACCTACTTTACAAGTTTTCACCAATAGGCATGCTCGATCAGTACTGCCCAGAAACTAAAATCCCAAGATGGAACTGATGGCGTGATTGACAAAAGGACTTTATACTGTCAAATATCTTGGCATCTCCACAAAATAGGTAACAAGCAACCTTTTGATATTAACCGTCAGTCTCACCTTCAGTCAATATGCCCTACAAATCTAGTTTAGAGTCCCAGTATTGCAGTTTGACAGGTCGTTCCTATCTAATTCAAAGACTCCTAATCAGGCCGTATCCCAACATGCGCGGGAAGTTGAACAAGATTCTGATAATAATAATAATATCATATATTTTAAGCCCAGTACATAAGGATTTTAATTGTTAATTCATATTCTATATTACTTAAACTCGTTACTGGATAGTGGAAGCATTAAAGGGAACCTGAGATTGATGTGTAGACATGGGTCATATTTTAAATTTTATGCTACAGAAATGTGGATGCTATTGATAAAATGGATGTAGTTGACTCTTTACAAAATACAGATTTTTGCCTAATTTAGCATATAGATCTCCTGTTAAATTATCAAAGAGTCTTCAACCATATAATAGGCGATGGTTTATTTGAAACTCTTTATAAGTTTCACCATAAGTTGTGCTAATTATTAAAATAAGCACTTTAATAACATTATGTGTACTACAATCCACTAACGAGGTATGCTCAAAGGTTGAAGAATGTGTCATTTTTCCTTTGAAATAGAATACTTTGGACTATTTTTGTGAGTTTTTCACATTTGCTAATAGGGCATTTTCCATTTGAAAAAGATGGATATATGAAAACACACTTGCGGGGTTTCCAAGGGGACTTGGTGAAACTTGCTGAGGAAAACAGGTGTTCGTGTTGAGTTTTATCTGCTAAACTATCGTGGTAGGTCTTTTTTTGTTCCTTTAGAGCACTAACCTCTGAGCCATCCGGCCCAGAGAAACGGATAATTTGGCTTACTCTTGATAATTATCACTTGTTTACTACAACATTTTACAAGGTTGTTACCAACCAACAAGTTTAAAATACAATTACACTTTCCCACCAAAGCAAGCCATTCACCCCGCTGAAACTTTATACCAAAAGTCCAGCAATACACCTTGTCATATACAATCACTGTCAAAATCCAATAATCCTTGAAAGTGACACATCTGAACACCAAACACGTCGATGTCCGGATTACTGACAGTCTTGTATAATAATATTAAACCACTACTTTACTAGTATTTATAAATAATAAATAATATCATATATTTCAAGACCAGTACATATCAGTTTTGTATATACGGGCAATGTCTAAGTGGACTTGGTAAGACTCAATTATGTCTTGTCAACCATAATCTTCTCACCCCTGTTTCTATCAAGTCTTTTTCTCTTTTCCGAGCCAAATGGCCCAGTGCAATGGCCCAGTGGCACTTTACTAGTATTTAATGACATTTACATGTGCATTCAAACTATAACTTGTTTATATAACTTGTTTGCTTGTAGAACAGCTATTTTAGTTGGTAATTATGCCGTTTTGTCCGGCACTCTCAAAATCGCGCGGAGGACACGTTGAAATTTCATTTTTGACAGGTGCGGAAATAGTGGAAAATGATTTCCCTGGTCGCTTACAAGTAAAAGCTCTTACAATTAATAGTAGTTCAATAAATCTATTGCGATTAGTTACTGGCAGCACACCAGATGGTGAAAACATGAAAAGCGTAAATGGGAGGATGCAGAAAATTCAACTCAAAATGGTTGTTTTGTCTGCATCTGTTTTTTAGTTCGTAAACTTTAAATCGTGATTATGGTCATTAACTAGTAATACAAATTACAAGGCTAACCTACAACAAGGCCAAGACAACACCAGCAACACCGGCAGACAATCCATAGACTGGAGCAAAGTTTCCTACAGCAGCATTGGATCCACTGGATCCGCCAGAGCTAGAGGAGCCTCCGGCACCAGAAGAGGAGCCAGAGGAGCCAGAGGAGGAGCCAGAGGAGCCAGAAGAACCGGAGGAACCGGAGGAACCACCAGAAGAAGCAGAAGAACCAGATCCGGAAGATCCAGAAGATCCACCGCCACCAGTAAGACTAGAGGCAGCAGAACCAGCAGCTCCCGTGACACTGGAAGCAGCAGAACCAGTAGCAGAACTAAGCAAAGAGCCACCCTTTGAAGTAAGACCACCGGCAGCACTGCCAGCAGCAGAGGTGCCAACCTGAGCTGCAGACTTGGCAGTAGAAGCAACGCCTGGTGCAATAGAGGCAGCAGCAGAAGTGGCACCGTTGAAAGCACTGGCAGCACCAGTAGCGGCACCGGTGGCAGCACCAGCAACAGCAGAGGTTACGTCAGAAACGAGATCTCTTTTTTGAATATTGGCAGAAGCAATAGTAGCAAAAAGAACAGTGGCGACAGCTGAAAATTGCATTGTGATGTGGTGGATTAATGATATATTCTAGAACAGTAAAAGTAGAAATTGCTTATTTTAATGTTGAAAAACACCAAAATCCAACCAGGACCCTAAAAGTATAGGATTGCACCCAGGTTATATAGGAATCTCAGATGCTGCTGGTGCTGTTACGAGCCATGTATATACATGCATGGTGCTGCATGGTGCTGCATCCAGCGGCAGGGGATAATGTGTCTGGCGGTGGCGAGGTTATTTTCTGGCAGGCAGTTACTGGAATGAACCAAAAGTAAACAGGGCTATATACTGGCCATGCTATTGTTTCTATTGGTATTTGAGTAGTGAGCTCTGAAAAGTGTGTATGTTCAGTTTTTCAGTAAGAATAGAGTACTCTGTAAGCGCAGTTCAGCAAGTGCCGGAGAACCGAAGTATAGAGTTATCTTATCCAGCAAGTATTTTCAAACAAGTTTATGCCCAGATGGAGAAGACTTTTCAGGTCTCGGCCTTGAAACTGAAAATCAAAATAGCAAGGGCAGTCACCCACTGTACAGAATATTCCCCAATACTATGTTTTGGCACGCTCCAGACAATAACATGAAAAGAAAAGACCGTAAACAGCAAATCACCGTCTACGTAAGCCACACAGTAGTGTGTGTTCCTGTAAATTCCCATAGCAAGGCACTTGTGCTGTTTGCTAGCAAACACACAGGCAAAATTTCATCTCCATCTTCTCTTCAACCAAATTTCTCCATGACGCAAGCCGTAAGACGTTTGTCTGCTCTGGTTGGCTGAATTACGAGCAACACCAGCCTTTCAATTCCATCCTGGAAATACCCACTTGCTCTTTCTTTTTACCAGACACGCCTATCATGACTCCATGTTGGCTATGTTGACGTGTACCAGTCACGGGGCTGTAGTATATTGTCAGTTTACCGTATTTGGGTAGTGGCCTGAAGTTTCAAACAATTCTGGCCAATTCATCAACTGTTATAGCCCGTTTTGTAGCCTAAAACACACAGACCCTTTCTCGGCAGCCAAGCTCCATCCCATCTTCTTTGTTATATCTTTCAAACTGTTCCGCGTAGCATTGTTATGTCCCTTTTAAAGGCATGTCTTAAGGTACACGTTTTTATGGCCATTGGGCCGTATGGCTCAGTGGCCAGTGCTCTCGGAGAAGAGAAAAATGACTTGATAGGAACAGGGCTGAGAAGATTATGGTTGACAAGACATGATTGAGTCTTACCAAGTCCCCTTAGACGTTGCGCGTATATACTCGATGTAATTCTGAGACATTTACTCCTTTCCTGTTTTAATTGCCAACTTGGAAAATAAAATACAAAGTTGAATTTTATTTCATTTCAATTGTGGTTTGGTGACTTTTTTAATTTCGATAATGTCTAGAAAATAGCCTTAAATGTAGACAGGAGCATGTATTAATCAATAATGAGGAGATTTTGAATATTTGAGTATTTCATCTAATGAATGATTTTTTATCCAAGGAACAGATTTCCCATTTGATTATTCGAGTATTTCATCTAATGAGTAGATTTCCCATTTGATTATTTAAGATTTTCATCTAATGAGTAGATTTTTCATGTAATGAATGATTTTTCATCTAATAAGTAGATTTCCCATCTAACGAATGATTTCCCATCTAACGAAAGATTTCCCATCTAATGATGAACAATCATTCAACTTCCAAGTCAAACTGTTCAGTATAAACTTCTTCTCTAGTTGACCCTTGAATTCATTAGCTTCAACCTCAATTGATTGTCGTTTTCAATTCACTGCATATTTAACATCATTAGCTACATTCAAAGCAAATACAAATAACAATCTACAAATTAAATGGTTGCGATCATCTATTCAGTTATATATTCAATGTGAAATCCTCACAACTTTGTTTCCAATTTTGGTTTAAATTGCGGATTAACCAATGGTTCGTAGACTCTGTTGTATAACTCATCGCCAGTACTGAAGCGATTGAGCAAGTTGCGAGTATCGACAAAGCTTTCATCCAATTGGTCCAAGCTTGTGATACCCAACAAACGCATATTCATCAAAAACTCGTCCTTTAGGATTTGAAATGCCTTCTTGACGCCTTCATCACCATAACTTGACATGGCGTATAAGAAAGGTCTACCAATACCAACGCCTTTGGCGCCCAAAGCAATGGCCTTTAAAATGTCAGTTGCTCTACGGACACCGCCATCGATAAAGACATCAATCTGGTCGTCAAGACCTTCGCTTTTTAGTATTGGCATTAGCTCAGCAAGAACCTCGATGCCGGATCTGGAGTATTCCAATTGACGGCCGCCATGGTTGGAAAGAACAATGCCCTGGACACCATATTGAACGGCTTTCAAAGCGTCAGGCACCGACTGGACACCTTTGAGCACAATAGGCATGGAAGTGATGGATCTAAACCATTGCAAGTCGTCCCAGCTCAAGCCGGTGTCGATGAACGAAGAAATGGCTCTGGCTGCACCCTGAGTCCGGTCGACCTCGTCATCGACATCTTCCTGGACATCTGCCGCCTCTGCCTCGTATTTAGTGCGCATGTCTTTCTCGCGACGACCCAACTGTGGGGCGTCCACCGTGATAAACAAGCCTTTGATGCCGCGCTTCTCAGCATGGCGAACCAACTTTTCAGTGATCTGACGGTTCGAATTGACATACAACTGGAACCACTGGTCCTGTTGTGGCTGTGCTTCGTCTACAATCTCGTCAAAAGAACACGAAGCCAACGTAGGGATCATTTGGATCACCCCGTGAGAAGCACAGGCCCTGGTAAGCACCTTTTCGCCCTCGGGATGGCCCAATTTGCCTAATGCAGTTGCAGTAACATAGAAAGGCACACTGGACTTGGTTCCCAACATGCTACGAGAGAAGTCTACGTTGGTCACATTGACCAAGATCCTAGGAATAAAGTATATACGCTGATATGCATAGTGGTTTTCACGTAAGGTCACCTCGTCATCACAGCCTGAGGAGTAATACGCCCAGCCGTTTTTCTCCATGGTTTGACGGGCAACAAACTCAAAGTCCATCAAGTTGTAGATTTGGTGCAATGGTGGCTTGCGGGCCACAAGCTCCAACCGCTTGAGCTCGGTGGGATTGGCCACAAGATCTTCTTGAGGCTTGGCAGCTTGGATGTTGTCAACATCTCCAAGATGCTTGTCCTTGGGCAAATACTTTTCCAATGTGTCTGGAGGATGCACAGGATCAAACTTCTTGGTGCAGTCCTTTCCAGCATATCGAAGAATAATCTTTTGGCCCCCAGGATGTGACGGCAAGAATTCTGTCACGTCATACGCCTTGCCATGGATAATCACCCAGCAATCGTCCTTGTTATTGTGCTTTTGAACCTCTTGTATGGTGGGCATTGTGAATATTCTGTAAAATATATACGCAAAATTTCAGTCTCTGGGGTAAAATGCTTTCAATGACAAGTTTTCTTGATTTATATATGAATCTCATAAAAGCTTATCACCATTTTCGAACCGGAACCTGAACCGTCAAGCCGTAATCCGCGGAATTACAATAAACCACTGGGCCATGGCCTACTCTAACTGACTTCCCCCACATTGAACAGCCAATCCAAGCCCAGCACTTACTCATTGTCTGCATGACAAGGCGGTATTCTGCATCTTGCTGCGCAATCTGCCGGGGAAAAAGCTCCGCTGCCCCATTTGCTATAATCCTTGCTCTATGGTTGGCAGGCCAAGCCGATTGACATGTCATATATAATACAACTCTTTCAATATTATTTATTATTATTATAATAGCCACTGGGCCGTATGGCGGGCCGTATGGCTCAGTGGTCAGTGCTTTTGAAGAAGAAAGATAATGAGCTAATGACTCTGGAAGGTAGTGTGTTGGTATTGTAGAGGATTAGGGCATGTAAATATGTAATTTTGCTGTAATATACTGGGTTTGACTACCAACATTTTCATATAATGATAATAAAATGTTATTTGGGATTCTAATATCGCCTGGGGTTGAAATACATGATATTACTATGAAGTATAGAGAACAACCAATTTCTAAAACTATATTGACTATACAATGAATAAATACAGACAAATTATAAATTCATCTAACCAATGTTACATTGTAGCAATTTCTATATATCAAATGTCAAGGCTCATTGATAAATCATTATTCCAACCTTTTTCGATAATTCATCATCACTTGTAGACTATTGTTTTTATCAATTATTTTCATTTCATAATATTTCTATTAAAGTATAGACCCCTATTGAAAATTATACAATATAGACACCTAGTAAAAATTACACAGTATAGACACATAGCAAAAATTACACAGTCCAACCAATAGCCCTACCATACATTATTACACAATCTGCTCCTTTTGCAAAACATACTTCTTCAAATCAGCAATGGTGATCAACTTGATGTTGTGTTTTTTACCAAACTCTACACAGTCTGGCAATCTTTGCATCAAACCGTCCAGTTCTCTTACCAACTCACAGATCACCGCGGCATCTGACAATCCACTGAGCTCACATAATTGCACAGCAGCCTCTGTGTGGCCCTCGCGAGCCTTTAAGAGACCATCGACGGCCCTGAGAGGCACAATGTGGCCTGGTCTAAGAAACTCGCTTGGCTCAACGTCGTCCAGTGCCAACTTCTGGCATGTCAAAGCTCTATCGTGAGCAGAAATCCCCGTAGTCGTTCCCTCGGCGTAATCTACTGTGATGGTGTACGCAGTTCCATGGCGGTCTGTCTGGCTTTCAGGCGAAATCATATATGGCAACTGTAACCGGTCTGCTCTGGCATTCAGTAATGGTGCACAGATATATCCAGACGACTCTCTTACTAAAAAGGCCATTTTCTCGGTCGTAATGTGTTCTGCAGCAATAATCAAGTCTCCCTCGTTCTCCCGGTCGTCGTCATCCATCACAATAAGGAACTCTCCTTGTTCTAAAACTGTTAGTAGATGTTTTGAAAGAATCAACTGGCAAAACAGTCACTTACTAAAAAGCTCGAGTGCCTCTGGGATCGGAATAAATATGCTACTCATATTGTATTATTGTCAGTGAAATATCAACTTTTACTAATGGTATTTCCAAGTATACGATTCGCCCAGTTCTCAAAGCTGCCAAATAATAATCAAATACGCTGCGCACTGCCTTCTAATATACCAAATCAACAATTTTCGTGCTCGGCTTTATCGCATCCTTTTGTTAATGGTTCATTATAATTTTTCAGTCCTCCGTTTCCCGTGCGACTAGTGCTATTTGTAAGAATTGGTAATCCGGAGATGCCATATGTAATCGCGGTTTTTCCAAAAACGAGTTTTGCTTTCTCTTTTTCGCTGTTTTACCGGCAGAAACTCACTCTTCTGCTCTTGCTGTTTATTAACATGGAAAGCTCCTCGGAGTTTACGCGGACTTAATCTTTATCACTTCCCGACGGAGATATCGTTTAGCACCTACAATTCAAATCTAAAGTAACAGCCACTGCCTAAAGCCGAAATGTATTAAATCCTACAAAACAACACCAAATACATACTTCTATTATAATGTACCGAAAAATTAATAATATATAATACAACTTAACTTGACATGACACCACTACCAATTGAAAATTTTTCATGTAGCTCCATGCGCTAGCATGCATGAATCTCATGGTACATGCCTTTAGATATAATGAATCATAACATTATAATGTTTCTAACTCAGTTGGTGAATGTTTTCTTGTGCGAATAATTGGCAGTGGTTTGTACTCCAATCTGGTGTATTTTTTTATAGCGTGGTATTTTTATAATAATAACAACAATGCAATCAAGCTTAGTATTCATTATATTATTTCAACACGTACATGTAATCTTAAGAAAGATTTGTATAACTGACTATATAAAAGGATAGTAAAAGTCTCAAATATAGAGAAAGGGGCTCAAAAAACAAAAAATTCAAGTCAAAGTAACATCACATTGTTGGCAACTTTTAGCTGAATAGGACTAAAAGTTGTTAAAAAATGGACTCCCCTGAACAGAGGTATAAAGCTTATTAATCAGCACTTTACACTTACCGAGCCCAATAAAATGTTTAATGTAAAGTTGAATTATCCTAGTTTGACAACATATAGTGATTATTATTGAGTATAATTTCCTTTGAAATTTATAACAAACCATACTTTTTTGGCCTTGATATACGAGTTTCTTTGGAATAAATGCTCATTTAAACATTGGAGAAATCATGAATAAAACTAAAAGCAATAAAAAACAATGAAATAACGTCAAGAAATTAACGGAGTCTTTTTGGAAGGTAAAAACACAATTTTTTACAAATTATGTGTTTTTTCCGACAAAATGATATTTTCTCACTATTCAACAATAAGCAAAAGTCAAAACCCAGAACAAAACAAATGATATAAAACTTTAGGATTTGAAGAGTATGGAAATATATTTTTTGTATTGTTTGGGTTGCTGTAAAAACTCTAAAATATGACTTGGAATAATCATCTTTTTTAAAAAATTGAAAATTTTCCGTTATGTCATATATTTACTCGAAAATTTGATTATTTATATTGTAAATAGTGTTATAATACATGAAAAAATTCAAAATATGAAGGAACATTTTTTTAAATCAAATTAACCACGATAGCACTGAGTTAGATTAATAAACGCCACATTTGTTTTGCATGGCGCATGATGGCTTAACCAACTTGGCCACAGGGCAATAGTAAGGCATTACGTATAAGCATATTCATGTTAAATAGACTGAATATATCAACTTTTCGAGAAAAATCTTTTGGCAATTAATATGCCCATTTTTTGCCAAGTGTATCAAAAGGTTATTGGGCAATCTATGGGAGATACTACGCCCTGAATTGATTTGTCTACGAGATGAGTATTGTTGTGGATAATATTAGAAATACACACATCTAACAATAGTTGAGATGAACATGTCATTGGGATCGGTAAATAGTTGTGACTAGGTATTGAATACAACCCGAAAACAGAAAATGGTTCCATCAAGTACCTTTAAACAGTCACATATACCCTGACACCTAAAAATCAACTTGAGAAAAAAAGAGCTGCTACAGTCAATACCTACGCATGGGCTAGATATTGCTTCACATTGGTTAATGATAGTATCATATATTTTGAGCCCAGCTAATAATAATCACATTAGCCAATCTACACTTTATGCTTCAAATCCTTGGCATGGACGTCAAGAACCCGAGGTTGGTATTGCTGCAACTGTTTCACCAACAATGGAAAAAAGTCTTTTTGTAAACGTTTCTTGGTGTCAAGATCCAACGACTTTTCTTTGATGATAAACTGATAATCATCGTTGTCCATATCATGTATGAATTCTGGAATTTCTACAAGGCTTTTGAACAACGTGGACTGGTCCTCCAGACCAGTTGGTGCCCCTGCTACGCCTTCCACTTCAAATTCTATCTTCATGTCATAAATCACAATAGCCTTGCCTTTTCTTTGGCTGAGATCCGAATCTCCAGTGATCGAAACCACATCGCTCACCTTGACAATAACATCCTTGTTTTCGCTCTCTTGGTAAGAATACTCCACGGTGCTCAAAGTTTCGGTAATATACGCCTTTGACCATGGAAATACATTCTTGTCCACCCAATGCCTGGCCGTTAGTACCCTTCCGTCGTACAATACTCTATGCTTACATACCAGTTGTTAGGGTTATTGACTACCATTTTTCACTCTACTTATAGCACCACCGAGCAAACCTGTTCCGGAATAATGAACAACCCAGTTTGAAATATTCCCAAAACAGGCTGTGTTGGTTTTAACTCGTTCTTTATCACCGAAATAGTGAAAAATTCAGTCTCAATTCTTCGAGAAAATACACTTGCATGATTGTGCATCATGGTGCATGTCTACAATTTTGTATATACCAATTGGTGTAATATACTGGGTTTGATGAACAACATTTTCATAATAATGATAATAAAATGTTATTTGGGATTATAATATCGCCTGGGGTTGAAATATATCATATTATTATTATTATATTACGAGCATGTTTTATTAACTGGCACTCATAGCCACTTGTTTCGATATATTTATTATTAATACAGTCTAGAAGCGTGTAAATAAATGTCAAATGTTTTGTCTTCATCATCTAAACCAGCATAAGAGCCACCATTTAAGACTCTATCTTCCTTTAGACTTTTATTCTTTTATATAATCAGCTATATTTTATATACTCTGCATTCAAATGCATGTCAATATTACAACACAACTTCTAAACCTTTTACTGGCACTTTAGAATACTTTGTAAATTTGTGAGCTCATGTATTGATACTAATTTGAAATGCAAATGCTAAGAATTATAAGACATGGATTTAAAGAATAACTTTCAAGCTGTGGACCAGCCAAAACTTGACAATACCCAAGATTGGCAAAACTTTAGGTTCTGGCGTTACATCCAGTGATTTTCTGACCAGCTTCAAAAGTAGTTGAGCATTTAGTTCCAGCAGCACAAGCAAAACTGATCCATTTACCATGGTCACATTTTGCCAATTTGGCATCGAAAGTGCATTTCAACTGGCCATCTTTGCAATGGCCAAGATGTAATTTTTCGTCAACTTGTTGAATAGTGGTGTGTTTGGCAGGTATGCTGGTTGACGATAATGTTTGGGTACTTTTAGCTTCCTTGAGATGGTGTTGTAATGATTCAGGGGTTGTGTAGAGTCCCAAATCAAAGGTTTGGGTTTTTAACCATTCGTCGCTGATATGTTAGTAAAATCCATTATTTTATTTTATTAGTTTTACTACTTACTAGTTCCATTCAGCGGCACCCGTAGTGGTGGATGTTGACAATGTAGAACTAACAGTTTCTGGCGTGTAGAGACCCAAATCAAAGGTTTGGGTTTTCAACCATTGTTGGCTGGGTTTTGTTAGCAAATGTTATGACCTATATTCAGTACAAGATGATTACATACTAGTTTCCTGAGTCTTGAGGAGATTTGGCACTGACGCCAACGCTATAGGTAGCAAACAACAAGGTGGTAATACTAGAAAACAACATTTGATTAGAATTGTTAGATAATTTCAGTGGCTTTTCTGAAAAATACAAAAATTTAACAAACATGTATCATTAGCACCTATTTATATAGACCAAATATCGGATATTATGAATATTATCCATGGAATGGTAGTAAATGTCCGTACATTCCATTTGTTTGACAGCATGTTGCCGTGCTAGGCAAAGAATATATTACAGTGGCTGTTATTGATAGAGCATCAGACAAATCGTCAAATTACACTATATGGTGTTATTTCAGCAACAACCGCCCCAAAAATACAAAAATTTAACAAACATTTACATCAGCTTTTAATTATATAGACGGAATATCGAGTATTTTGAATATTATCCATGGAATGATAGTAAATGTTCGTACATTCCATTTGTTTGACAGCATGTTGCCGTGCTAGGCAAAGAATATATTACAGTGGCTATTATTAATAGAGCATCAGACAAACCGTCAAATTACACTATATGGTGTTATTTCAGCAACAACCGCCCCCAGAGGCAGAACTCAAGTATTCAAAGTCCTGTCGGTATGGATTGTGTATTTTCTGGTCCTCGGGAAGGTCTGGCGGGGCTAGAAAGTATTCTGGTCGACTTTGGCAATTGTCAATGTAGTTCAACGACACATTGGATATATATGTTCTTTCTCTTGTGAGTTGGCTCTTGAGTTCTTCATTCATGGTCAACACCCGCTTTAGTTTTAGCTGGAGAAACCTGGCATCTAACGGAGGATCATATGTTATTGCCAGAGTCGCCTTTTGCTCATCATTAAGACTCTGGACCTCAGGACTGTTGGCTTGAAAAGTATTCTTGGAATGAAGAAACGTTTGCATAACTGGTGCTGGTCTGCCTAATCGTTTATCAGGACTAGTGTTTTGCATTTTTTATTATTTGTATTAATGAATTGTATATTTGATTAATGGATTGTGTATTTGATTAATGAGTTGTATAGTTGTATTAATGAATTGTATATTTGTATTAATTGATTGTATAATTGTAACTACGACTTGTATATTTATACGACTTGTTTGATTATTATTAATGACTTGTTCAAACCTCATATAATCTTCAACAGGCGTATTTCCGAAAATCGAACATTTACCTTTGGGGTCATTTATCCAAAGAAACCCGATTAACTGTTCAATCCATTTCACAGCAAATTGGGCCAGGTGACTACTTTCCTTAAGATAAGATGATTGCCCATAATAACCAGTATGGCTTCCCAAAAAGGAAACTACCAAGTTGCCTCAAAATGTGTACTGCGATCGTGGGGCCAATAAAGCCCATTGATCGTCAATTGAATATGTCTTATTGCAAGATGTTGGTAAAGGTTGTCTCATTTGCTATTCAGAACCGCAATCCAAGAAGACAACTTGTCGCAATGAGAAAGACAAATTAGATCTTCAACAGGTGATAGCGTATTCATCAATAGACTAGTAAAGTATCACTCATTGTGAAGTACATCCATTAAATCCCATGCTCTAGAATCCAGACTGTAATCCAATTTTTGATCAATTTATTATCAGATTTTTTGACCAACTCATTATCATTGTAACTGAACTGGAAAATGAATTTAACATGTTGAAAATAACAATGTTTTCAAAATTTCTGACACTTACCGATTACCAACTACTTTCCAGAACAGCGAACGTTGGAGTCTTTTATTTTAGTCATTTTTAAATGACGCCTCTTTGTCGCTGTCAAAAAATAGAGCATATAATCACCAAAACAATAGTATATCTATATCTATATTTGACCACGGGCTGTGTGGCTCAGTGGTCAGTGCTCTCGGAGAAGAGAAAAAAGATCCTGGGTTCGATTCCCCATACCAACACATTGAGCTATAAGATAAGATACCATTTATTCAGGACGTTTACCATACAATGTACACTCTAAATCCATTAAAATACAACAGTGCTATGCTGGTTGAAAAATGTATAAAGTCATATATAAAACTATGAGAGGGGCCCAATTGGAATATTCGTTTCAAAACTAATAAAATTTGACTGTGGAGTAAGTATGGTGCTGCGAGGTTTAAGGAAATGGTGGGTTCTAACTCATTAGAGTGTCAAGACTGTAAATCAAGATCTTAAGCATAAACATCTACTCACATGCAGAAAATGGACAAATAGGCAAGAAGAACATAGCATAAGCTGGAAAAGGTCACTAGATACTCAACACAAGTAGTATCATGGGGACCAACTATTTTTATTATTTTTTGTTTGTTTTTTATTCTTAGCTATGAACGAATTTTACTAGCTGCTTTAACTAGATCTCTTTAAGGTGTATATACGAAACTGATATGTATTGAGCTTGAAATACATGATATTATTATTGTTATTTAGAAATATAAAGAAAGATAAAGAAATATAAAGAGATATAAAGAAATATAAAGAAATATAACGAAATATAAAGAAATATAAAGAAATATAAAGAAATATAAAGAAATATAAAGAAATATAAAGAAATATAAAGAAATATAAAGAAATATAAAGAAATATAAAGAAATATAAAGAAATATAAAGAAATATAAAGAAATATAAAGAAATATAAAGAAATATAAAGAAATATAAACATGTAATGTTAAAATGGATTTGTATTGAACGGAGAATGGGTAAAACGATAGCTGATTATATAAAAGAATAGAAAAAGTCTTGAAATAAAGGAAAAATTAGAGTCTTAAATGGTGTTTTGAACAGCGAGATTCCTGAAAAGGAGCTCAAAGGTTCTAGACAACTATGTAGACTCAGAAAATTAACCAAACAATGGGAAAAGGGAACAAGGCTTGCAACTGTAGATGGAAACATAAAATAAGGGTTTTACTGTATTTGGTCAACCATAGGACTAGAAGCATATAGATGTTTACCACCAATGATACAGAATAAATATATAATATTATTCAATCCAAATAAATCACACTCTCCCGATAAACCACTCAAATATTCAACAAGAACCATTATTAATTACCACGGATAATATCACACCAACGAATAAAAGGAAAAACCAGAGAAGAACGAATTAAATCATTAAAAAATTACTAAAAACAAGAAATTGACTTGGACCTTGTATTTCGGGCCCAATCTATAGGGAATTGGCTCAAAATTGCCAGCCTAGCCAACAGATTAACACATGTTTTAGTTTGCACTCGCTTTTGTTACCTCGTTTAGTATAATTATTCAAAATGCCTTCAACTGATTGCTTATTTGAATACGTGATTTACACTACCGAACCAGCACGTTTCCTGAGTGGTTCTACAACTTATTACCACACTTTATCGCAAACAACTATTAAATGCCATCAATATTGCCCTTGCAAATTATCTATTTGACTCCAAAAGAGTCACGTGGCATACTATATTAGCTAGTTCATGAGCCTTTTTTGAAAAGGTTTATCCAAATAGGGAAAAGTGAGTATTATGTAGCAGCAAAAAAAAGAAAGAGCGGTTATTGTTAAAAAAACAAAAACTTTTCATAGCAATTGCAAGCGAAATAAAGTTAAGATTTGTCAGAAAACGGTCAAACCGTTTTAGCCGTTTTATTTGGTGTGGTTTTTTGCCTCAAAATAAAGCATACATTAGTCTGTTTTCCACACCAGCTCCTGCTAAAAATTACGCAGGTTTATTGATGTTTTAGCAAATATATAGTCTCGTTGGTAAGCTATATTACCATTGTCGTAGAAACCTGATTCTTTTAGGTTTCTTGGAATTACGTTTCTGTTAAACTTGAAGCACATTACATTGCATACGAAACGTGCAGCCATCCATCCACTGCATATCTGCCTCAGAATTTATCCCTTTCCAACGCAACGACCCATCGCATGCGCACATCCCCAAACTATTTTAGCTTTTGCAATGTGGGCTTAACTATAGCCTTTTGCAAATGGCTCTCAGTCCACGTTGCGGCTAGGGAAAATCAAGCGGTTTGGCAAAAAACGGCCAACTTGCATCACAGATATACGCACATGCGCGCAGATGTGCGCAACCACTGTTGCATCTTTATACAGAATCCTGCAGCGCCCATTCCTATTTCACTCCTTCCTACATCTTCCATTAGCAACCATAAAAAATATTACTCTTCTTGCCAATGCCTTCAAACCACTGGCAAATGTGGAGATACGAGTCAACTTTACAGCTCATGTCACATGCATGTGCATGGTCTGTAGTAGCACCCTATTGCGTCAGAAGGCTGTGTTGTCTCAAAATGTATCTTTCAACGCTACAGTGAGACTAGTAAATAGTCTATATTTTTTTATGCTCATAACTGACTCGAGATGCAGGCGTACATGCTAAGGTTTTCGCTTGCTGCAAGCATCATGTACACTTATTGGCTTCACTTTTTGTTCAGCTTTGCACAAGTTGTCTATCAAAAACAAGTTTGCGCCGAAAAAATGAAAGCCATTCAATGATATACAAAAGTCCTCAAAAAAAAAAAAAAAAGATTACGATAATAACCAATAGAGGCCAGTGATCAGCGGGATTTATGTAAAATGTCTCAACCCACATGCATGCAAGCCCGCATTTATGCATGATGCAGGAGACGCGTTTGAAATATAACGGTATGTCTTTCCTTTTTTTGTATTGTCTTCCTCTGTACTCGGATATTTTCATCTTTCTAATGAGTATTCCGTTAGTTTCCAACGAATGCCAGAAGATGCCAAAATGGAGTAGTGCGAACATTGGACGCATGCATGCAATCAGACTTTCCTTGCTAGGAAGGTGGGTTCGTATTGTTACGAGGGCAAAACTCGTACTTCTAAACTCCGGTTGAGGGTCTTAAAACCGGCCTTGCATAGGGGGTGCATAGGAAATAGGGTTGCTCAGATTTATGACAATTAAACGGCGTGGCTGCATTAAAGGCATCAATAGTTGTGCAACTCCACCCTGCTTGGTCACGATAGATGTAGATCATGCTTAAAAACAAAAGTTGTCTTTGTTATGACCTTCACAAGGAGACACAGCATACTAAACAAACAATATTATACTGAGAGATTCACAATATATTAAGACCTGCATCTAACAAGACAGTGAGTGCACTACAAGGCACGGCAATGCACTGCAATGTAATGCGATAAAGAAAATTACATGTAAATATGCAATGCAATGCAGGTAGTGCAGCTCACCGTTAGTTGCTCTGCCTAACCGCGTTTATGCATACTACCAAGTCGCTTTATCGGTTCTTTTTAATTTTTCCAACAGAAAGAGATTTATTGGCCTTGTTTCCGGTCAACGGTGCCCAACGGTTTGTACAGATGTATATATAAGGGTGATGATCCGGTGAATACTCAAGAATTTCAACATTTAGCATTGTTAACATTTACCGGTTCACATTCATAGTTTGGCAAGCACGAAAAAAGGGGATATAAACGGCTTTTTTCTTCTTCTTCTTCTTTTTCTTCTTGTTCGGGGTTTAAAATTTGTTAAAGCCGAGACAAGCTATAGAATAAAGCACAGTGACAAACAATCTTCTTGTTCGGGGTTTACAATTTGTTAAAGCCGAGATAAAATATTGAATAAAGCATATTGACAATGGGATTTGGGGATCTTTTTCAAAAGAGACATCAGCATAGAAAAAACAGTCTGAACAGTAGCAGTTCAGGCCTGAGTTCGCAGTATCAAAGAGAGCAGCTCAGGAGTCCAACACTTGCTCAAACACAAGCACCATCAGTAGATCCTATACTGCAGTATGTTCCGGATCCAGTTCAATATCCTAATAGTCACCAATTGACCAAACAGTTGGTGCGCGAAGGGCAGATCCACTGGAATTGTTGCAAATGCGGTAATCTTGGCAATACGTTTGCTGTTCGTCGTAGTGATTTGGATCCTGAAAACTTGGTCCAGCCGTTCTTTCTTTGGGGTGACTGTTTCTGTAACAGTTGCTCACACAACTTTTGTTCAACGTGCATAGAAAGACATTCATTTTGATGATTTTCCATGAAAATTCGTTTTCACGTTCCATTTTGATGATTTTTCATGAAAATCGTTTCTACGTTTCTACGTTCCCTTTTATATTTCAATTCGTTTCTGTACATTAGAGCATAGTGATCTCATCATCATCTTTTCTTACGTTGCTTTGTTTTTGGCGTGTTTTTTCTGCTTTAACAGCTCATTTTATAGACTTTTTTTTTCTTTTTTTTTCTTTTTTTTTTTTCCAATTGCATAGAATTTCTCATGAAGATTGTGTAGATTGTGCTTTTGACGGCTTTTATTCAGATTATGAGCTTTATTGAAGAATGGCTACAATAATGGGGTTATCAAATATTGTATAGCGTCAAAAGTCTACTTACTATACAGTATATATATATTATACTTAGTGAATAGTATGTGAGTCCCCTTAGACATGGCGCGTATATACGAAACTGATATTTACTGGGCTTGAAATATAAGATATTATTTAACATGCCTATATACAACGCCTTACTACTGGCAAGTGGCCAAGTTGGTTGGGCCATGCGCCACGGAAAAAAGGATGGAAAACAAGTGTGGCGTTCCTCGCTTTGGGTTTTGGAACTCGATTCGTGCTCTTGTAGTTTTGGAGTAATTGTCAAATGTTTTATTCAATTAAATCAGTGCTATACAGGTTATGTTGATTTGAAAAAACGTAGTCAGACGTTTTGAATTTTTTTGCTATAGTCTAGTGCTATTTTTAATGAAAAATATTAGATTTTCGCATAAATAATCTAATAGTGAGAAAGTATCATTTTGTCAAAATTACACATAATTTGTTGAAAACCGTGTTTTTCGTCTCTCAGGAGGCTCTTTATTTATTTCTTGACATTATTGCATTGTTATTGATTGCTTTTAGTTATATCTTTGGTTCCCCCAGCGTTTAAATGAGCTGTTATTTCAAAGAAACGCTATCTCAAGAACCAAAAAAGTACGGTTCTTTGTAAGTTTCAGAGAAACTTGTATTCAATAATAATCACTATATATTGTCAAACTAGCATAATTAAACCTTCTATGGGGCTCGGTAAAGCGTAATATGCTTATCAACAAGCTTTATGTCTTGATTCAGGGGAGTCTGTTTTGAAAAACTTCTGTTCTTATTCAAGTTAAAGTTGCATATTGACTGCAAATTACTGATAAACTCTGGCGGTTTTTTTTGCCAAAAACCATAAGTTTTATTTTTTAATACAACGACATGCCAATTGTATTGAAAGAGTCTTATTGTTGAAATAATATAATGAATTCTACGCTCGGTTCGATTCCCAAGAGGAACGCTTTTACTCGCTGCTTTTTACGATGCTGAACGTGATTTCACAGGCAAGTGCAACTGTCTGAAACACGACCAATAGTGACAAGTTTATAGATTTGTTTGGGTGTTCCCCACTGGGTTTTACCAACTGCCTTTAGAAATGGAGCGCATATACGAAACTGATATCTACCGGGCTCGAAATGTATGATATTATTTGAAAATTATGAGCCTTGCCAGTCGCACTCTATATATACTTGAAAAATAACCAAGTTGTGATATCAACTACTAAATCATCACCAAATACGTCATTACAATCATCGACAATTGACAGTTTAAAAATGTCTTTTGTTCCTAGATCGAATTCAACGTATAAAAAAAACCTTCCCTTTCGAGTAAATACAACTTTTCTAGTCAAACTTGTTTTCATTCTCCAGTTATTTTCTTACCTTTTCGTGTTATTTATTGGTATATTCTACGGAAACAAATCATATAATATTGCCCCAACGACTATATTCAGCGCCAAAACTGCAAAAAAAGAGTATGTTCTCAATGAAAACTTGCATAAAAGAGACCGTGCTGTCTCACAAGAGGGCCATGTTTTGCCTCTTCCCAATGTTTCCGCCAACGGTAAACTTCAACTGGTTTTTTCATTGTTTGAAATCATAAACAACAATTATCCATTCAAATCTATATATTTCATCACCGTAGCTCTTATATCTGCTCTCAAAATCTACTTGTTATTTCTTTTCAACTCGCTTTTGCTACGTTTTTTCTTGCTGACCAAATACAACCGTTTGAACATTTACAGCATCACTTTCAGTGTGATCAGTGTGCTCAAATATGCTCATTGGCTTGTTTTCAACTATATTACCATCGACGATTCACAGGACGTCCAGGCAAAAAGCTTTTTATTCTTCTTGATTCTTTCAAATTCAAGTTATTACATCATAATCTTCAAAATCTTGAAAAAAAATATCAACTTGTTTGATACTTTGATCAAGTCTTCAAATTTCAATTCTGGCGCCTTGACTTTTAACAAAGTCTTTAAAAAAAACTTTTTACTCTCAAAAATGTTTTCTTCTCCATCATTTGACTACTTTAAACTTGTCCAAATCATTTATATTGTCTATACCGCCTTGCTACTCTACTTGTTCAGATCTTTTTATTACCATCAGATAGCCAACGACTTGACTTATCTAAACTTGTACAACGCCCTTACTTGGCTCGTCTTGTTCTACGAGTTGGTCTTTGAAACCTTGTTAATAAACTTGTTTGGTCTTGGCGACGGTCTCCAGTTTTGGACACTTTTCAGAACAATCTCAAATTATGATAAGCCAGAGGAAACCTTGAAAATTAACATTACCAATAACGACAAATCATTTATCATATGATACTAGTTTAGTGCAGTATTTTTATTCATTTCGAAGGGCTTGCCCTATTATTAGAATATCAGAATTTTACTTGTCAAACTGGTATTCTTATTTGAGTAGACTGGTTGTAGTTATAAATGAGCTGCTATAACTATAATTGAACTACTTTAGCTATAAATGAGCTTCTGATAATTGATTCAAACATTTAGAACTGCTGATGGTTGATATTAGAATTACTCTCAGGTGTTTAACACATTTTTGACAGGACTTGATACTTTTTTTCTTTTTTTCTTTTTTTCTTGTTTTGTTTATAGAATTTGTCAAATCTTTAAATTTATTAAACCACATCATACAATAATGGCAATTTTGTAGTCTAATTGGCTTCTGGCATTCATTTACACTGATTCAGGTTTGAAAACCGGTGATTGGAGTTTCAAATTACATTTTGTTCATGATAAATTGTATTTGAAAACTGGTTGTATAAATATATGGTGAGAAGATTTATTTTAATACGCAATGTTTCCAGTAGTTTAGCCAAAAGCCACATTGAGAAAAACTGTGTATGGATGCTAATATATGAATTCAAATAGGCTGCTTTTGGCCATTTTTAAAAAAAAAGTATACGAAGAATAACAGAAAAGACGTAAAAAGACAATCAACAAGAAACCAAAGAGAAGTAGAAAGAGTATATGTAGAAACAACCGTATGATGATTATAAATAAGGATCAACAAAGCTTTCTGAATCAAATGATAAAATTTATGATAATCAAGTGATAAAAGTCATGATAATCGAGTAATAAAAGTTATGATAATCAAGTAATAAAAATTAAGAAATATAAGTTGTTTATGATAATCAAGTAATAAAGCTCAATATGACATTCCATATCAAATTGACTAAACAATTACAAGGGAAAATCAATTCAGGGGGCAAGATGCTAAAGCTTAACAAAGAAAAGCTAGGCCAGATTAAATAACTTAATTTTAATGATCTGAAATAGTTTACTTTCAAAGTGGATCTAATATCGTTTCTATCCCAGATAGAACTCAAGACCAAGAATACCAATTGAAAAAAAGGCGAGCCAACAAGCTGGTCAATGGCCACACGGACAAAAAGATTGGGAAAATGGAAAATAAGCAATTCTATCCATAAAGAAGTGAGAATACCATTGATACATCCCCAAACAGTGAATTTAAGAATGCTTGAAAGATTGTATGAGCGTTTGTAGAATTGGTTGATCAATTGGGCTTCTACAGAAGAAAGAGAACCGATAAGTATTGTGATAAGGTGTGAGTTATACACAAGTTTCAACGGTTCGTAATTATGAATAAGATACACCAAAACAAATGAACAAAGTAGAGTCACCATCAAAAGCACTCTTTGTTGCAAACGACGGTTCGGTATGCTGAGATACTCCAGGTCCTTTTCGATATCGCGACTCACTTGCCTCAGATGAGCCATTTTGGGCACACTGAAGGACGGACCACCGATAATCGGATCATAGGGCTTAAATGTGGACTGAGAATACGGCGAAAGCGGTGGGGTCTTAATATCCTTCAATTCTATAGGTCCATCAAACATTTGCGCCATTTTGGCCGGTACAAATCACGTCAAAACGGTCTCCTGACTGCTCTTAGTTGTGTGTTGATTACATCACAAGAAACACCATCACCAATCAAGGCCTTTTTTATAGGGTTGCCCGGGCGCAATGCTATATATTGATATACCGGGGTAATGCGATAATGGGGTAGTACAGGGATGAAAATGGTGATTAATTGGTTATTTAAAGCTTTAGTTCTTGATACAGGGATACTGTTTATAACGTGTGGTACTGGGAAATGGTGGAGTAAACATTTGCAAGTATATAAAAAGTTATGTTATAGGTGAGTGTATTAAAAATACGTATGTTACAGGTAAGTATATTAGAAATGCGTAAATTATAGGTGAGTAAATTAGAAATACGTAAATTATAGGTGAGTATATTGAAAATAAGTATTTAAAAATACGCATATTAGAATCAAGTATATTATGATATTTTATAACTCGAGCCCAGTAAATATCAGTTTTGTATATACGCGCCACGTTCAAGCGATTTATAAAAGGGTAGAAGGAGTATAGGAACTGGAGTTTTAAGTAGTGCTTGAAACAGTGCAAGGCCTAACAATAGTGTAGACTCGTAAGTTTGTTGAAACAAGTGGCTACCAGTACCAGCTAATAAGTCGAGCCAATAACATTATGGAGAGTAATTGCAAACAGAACTAAAAAAAATAATAATAATATCATATATTTCAAGCCCAGTACATATCAGTTTCGTATATACGCGCTATGTCTAAGGGGATTTGGTAAAGCCCAATAATATCCACTTAATCATAATTTTAACACCCAATTGGTTGAAAGTTACCACTAGACTTTGGTCTAGGTCGTGTTTGAGACAATTGCACTTGCCTGTGAATTCACGTTCAGCATCGTAAAAAACAGCGAGTAAAAAGTGCTCATATGGGGAATCGAAACCGTGTTCCTATTAGGTCTTTTTTCTCTTGTCCGAAAACACTGACCACTGAGTCAAATGGCCCAGTGGCATAGTGCTTACTTTCTAACCATTTAATGCTCAGGAAAAACAGTGAACAACTTCTAATGACCGGACATTATTGGGTTTCCCCGTTGGAGTTTCGCCATAGCTTTATCAAATAACAATTCATATCATATTTCTACCCTGCTACAATACAATACTTACAAACAGCACATGCTTTAATTATCATACATCAATCATAAAGTGATCATTAGTAACTATTTACATGTATATACCATCAACATAAGTTACAATGCTTTCAAAGCTTTTTTTTTTTCTTTCAAACAGAATAAACAGTTTAAAATAACTTACATCATACCTGGCATACCGCCCATTCCTGGCATACCAGCTGGAGCAGCAGCAGGTTTAGGTTCAGGGGCGTCGACAATGGCACATTCGGTGGTGGCCAACAAGGATGCGACACCAGAAGCGTCCAACAAGCCGCTTTTGACAACCTTGAAAGGGTCGATGATACCAGTTTTGATCAAATCGGTGAATTCGCCCTTGGAAGAGTCGTAACCA
Source organism: Saccharomycopsis malanga (assembly GCA_004014935.1). NCBI lineage: Eukaryota > Fungi > Ascomycota > Saccharomycetes > Ascoideales > Saccharomycopsidaceae > Saccharomycopsis > Saccharomycopsis malanga. The sequence goes on from CP025321.1 coordinate 2,424,307, forward strand.
ACATTGAATTCGCTTCCGTATTGGTCAAGAACCTTACCGACAATGACAGAGCCTTCTTTGCCAGAGTTGTCGATGATCTTCTTGGCTGGTTTCTGGATGGCAGACTTGATGATGTTGACACCCAATTGTTGGTCAAAGTTGTCGACTTGGACATCTTCCAAAGTCAACGAAGCTTTCAACAAAGCAGTGCCGCCGCCTGGCAAGATGCCGTCTTGCACAGCAGCTCTGGTAGCATTCAAGGCGTCGTCGTAACGGTCTTTCTTTTCACCAACCTCGACTTCAGAAGCTCCTCCAACCTTGATAACAGCAACACCGCCGCTCAACTTGGCCAATCTTTCTTGCAACTTCTCGGCCTCGTAGGAAGAAGTGGTGGAATCGCCGATAGCAGTTCTGATTTGTTCGCATCTTTGCTGGATGTTGTCTTTCAAACCTTCGCCATTAAGAATGACAGTATCTTCTTTGGTGATGGTGACAGCACCGGCTTTACCCAACAAATCAAGAGTGGCGTTCTCTGGCTTGATGTCCAACTCCTCGGTGAAAACAGTGCCGCCAGACAAGATGGCAATGTCGCCCAAGATGTTCTTTCTGTTGTCACCAAAGCCTGGTGCCTTGACAGCACACACTTGGACCTGGCCTCTCAACTTGTTCAAGATACAGGCGGCCAAAGCCTCGCCTTCAATGTCCTCGGCAATGATAACCAACGGTCTTCTGACCTTGTTGGACAACTCCAACGATGGCAAGACATCTTGGATGGTGGAAATCTTCTTTTCACTCAACAACAACAATGGGTTTTCAAACTCGGCCTTTCCGTTCTTGGTGTTGGTGATAAAGTATGGAGAAATGAATCCACGGTCAAATCTCATACCTTCGGTGACTTCCAACTCATCTTCCAAAGTCTTGCCTTCTTTAATGGTGATGACACCTTCTTTGCCAACCTTTTCCATGGCACTGGCCAAAAGCTGTCCAATATGCTTGTCGCCATTCGCAGAAATCGTGGCAACCTGCGAAATCTCCTCGCTAGAGGTGATTTCCTTCTTGTTCTTCATCAAAAACTCAATAACCTTTTCTACTGCTGCTTGAGACCCTTTTCTCAAATCCATTGGGTTGCACCCAGCAGCAACATTCTTAACACTCTCGGTGAAAATAGAATGGCCCAAGACTGTGGCAGATGTCGTACCATCGCCAGCACTCTCGTTGGTCTTGGAAGCAACATCTTGTAACAACTTGGCACCCAAATTCTCAAACTTGTCCTTCAACTCAATAGATCTGGCAACAGTAACACCGTCCTTGGTGATCTTAGGTGACCCAAACGATTGCTCAATAAGCACATTTCTTCCCTTAGGACCCAAGGTAACACTAACAGCCTTGGCCAACGTCTCAACTCCTTTAAGCAAAGCAGCTCTGCCTTCAATGCCAAACTTCAATTCCTTGTGGGAATAAAAACGGCCTAAAGAAAGAGACGTTTTGGCTAATCCTGGTCTAGCAGCAGCTCTCAACATGGCTATATTGCTCTAATTTACTCTTTGCACAGCAGAAATCAATAAATCCTGATGGTATTGGATATATTTTAATTTTTCACTCCTGAAAAACGGACATGATACCTTCTTTATATTCCCGTCTATTGTCAGTTATAGAACCTTCTGGAAAATTTGCGGGATGAAAAATCCCGGAAGCGAGGCCGGGTAGGTGGGGTAAACTGATTTAATGTGAGTGGTAATATTTATTATTAAGGCATTATATACTTGTTTCTGAGTGTATTAATCATCATTAAGGCATTATTTAGCTATTTCTGAGTGTAATAATTATCATCAAGGCGTTATTTAGCTGTTCCTGTTATAATTTTATGTAATAAGAGAAGCTTAGTGTGCTTGTAGTTGTGATAAATTGCTTCATGAAGAGTATCATGTAATGATGATTTTGGAAATATATCAAAGAGGATATATGAACAATATCATAATTTTTAATCACGTTCTGAATATAATTCATAAGAACCTTCCAAATAACAATTTGAGATCCCAGAAAGAAATTTCAATCATTTCAACTTCAAAGAAAATGAAATAATAAATGAATCAGACAAAGCAAAATGACAATTAGGACTGAACCTGATTGGACAGCTTTCAAATATTTAGTGAGGGCAAAATTCAGGCGTAAACTAACGTCCATTTGTCCTTTAGAGCTCGTAAGGATGTAGTTCATGTTTGAGCCCACTAACTATCAGTTTCGTATATACGCGCTATGAGTAAGGGACATGATAACAACCAATCATGTCCTTTTGATTATAGTCACGAATCGAGCCCTTAAGCTTATTAATCCTTTATCTTTTGGAAAAGTACTAAAGCTCTTTATCAAATTAATAATAATTGATGAATGACATCATTAGGAAAGATGGCTAAATAAATCAATTAGGTTTTTCATGTCTATAAATGTTTTCCATTCTCCAGAGTAATAATTCTGATTATGTACAAATAACGGCCTGGTAGTAACAATTAAAAACTTACGTGTTGATTGAAATTTAATAGCAATTAGCTAGCGTCATAATTATGTAAATATAAATCAAATTCTGTCACTTATAAACAATCTGCTTTACTTAATAATATATATATTTTGAGCCCAGTAAATATCAGTTTCATATATACGAGCAATGTCTGAAGGGACTTAGTAAAACCCAATCATGCTCTGTTGGGTCTTTTTTCTTTTCTCTATGGGCACCAGCACTAACCCTAGCCACTGAGCAATCCGCCCATCGGCTTACAAGTTTAATTAAGATGATAAGAGTTCATATATTTCTCGCCCAATACGTATCAATTCCATATATAGCCCCCGTATCTTAAGGAAAAACCCGCGGCTATTGCAATATATATGTCCCATATAATCATAATCATAATGAAAAAAAGATCACGATGAATTTAAAAGTAGTTCTGTGTAGGTTATGCCTCAGCCAGTTGTTCTGGTCAGCAAAATCGCGCTCAGCAACCAGCAAATATCGCTTATTGTTGAATTTGAACATTGAAGATCCTGTTAGCATTTTTTTTTGTCAGATTTGAACATTTTTGTTAGCAATTTTTTTTGTCAGATTTAAACAACTTTGTTAGCATTTTATTTTGTCATTTTCGACATTTCTAACCACCCATTCTACCCAGTGGCCCAATACTATTGCAACAGCTCCATACAGCAAACTACAAAACACACATAAGAAAGCGTTTATTCATTCAATAGAAAGCATGAAAAAGTGACCAAGAAGCCAGATTGAATTGAAACAGACCATTGTTAATCAATAAAGAACGTCTAAAACACAAGCAATCAAGCCTCAGACCAGATTCCCTGGCCATTAGTCTCAACAAATCCGCTCAACTTGTCGACATTATTACTCCAATTGACCAACTTAGACTTCATGGAGGCAATCTGGTCCTTGTTCATAATACGAGGCTGCACCCAGCTGACGGTGACAGTCTGGTTTATTTGATCGATAAAACCCTTGATCAAACCAAGACTCAAGGCTCTCATGACCAAGAACTCGACCTCGTTAACAGAAGTCAAAGTGTTGTCAGAGATTTCTTTGAAAGATAAGATTCTTTTACCATTTGGTTTCTCAAAGATGGACTCAGTTAAGGACATCAAACAGATTTTCTGTTTCAAAAGATGGACATTGGAATGCAATAATGGGGACTTTTGTTCAATGACTGGCAAGCAATCATGGAATTGTTTCAAGTTGCCTTGATTGACATAGAACAAAACTTGTCTGAGCCACGAATACTGCTCATTTTTCAAGCTGTCCAAAATGTCATGGAGAAGCAACTCACCAAAGTTGTATATATCATCGCCCAACAAAGCAGCAATGCTGAGTTCGTATGCAATCTGTGCAGCAGGGAGCTTTCTGTCCAAAAAGTCCTTGTCCAAAGACGAAAGATAAAGCAAGGTGTTTCTATAAAAGTTGTTGTAATCGTTTTTCAATCTATAAAATTCTGCATTGGTGGAGTAGTATGCGGCATTGATCTTACTGTTTACACTGTTCTGCTCATCAAGCTGTTTAGAAACCTGAGTCAAAATCTTTCTGGCTTGTTCAAAGTCGCCTAAATACAAAGTGACCTTGGCAATGGAGATTTGTAAGAAAACATGTGCTTCATACTTGTCGTCTGTTTGATTATAGGATTCATGCAATCCCAATGTGAATCCCTTCTTGTCTTCTTCAGACGGTAAAGCTTTAACAAGTTTATTGTCGATTTCTTTTAGAAATTTCACCTTCTCATTGTTATCCTCAATCTCATCAATGGACATGAGCAAAAACTCAACAAACTTCACTTGGTTCAACTTCTTGTAAAACGTCAATATGAAATTTTTGAAAAGACGCAATCTTGTGCCCTGCGAATTTTCGTCCTGATAAAACTCATCCAAAGCATCTGTCAACTGATGCCACAACTTTCTTTCATGGAGATCTTCAAGCGTATAATATAACCCTGTGAGATCCTCATTGCTCTCCAATCTCAACGTGGAAAGTACCGTGGAAACATCCTCATCAATATCCATTGCGCTCATCCTGCTTATTATCCAATATATCACTCACTTGATCCAATTGCTCAGTTAGCGTTAATAAAATTGTATTTAAACACCATCATCCGTTCTGGTGGCAACTGCTAATGAAAATCAAGAAAATTCAAATATGGTTGTGAGCGATGGCTATTCCTTGATACTATGTATGATATTCTGAACATTGGTATATGTTATTTATTATGTTGATGAATAAATCGGAAAGACTGCGATTATAAGGGCATTTTCATTTCCTGGTTTTTACTTCATGGTTTGTGAGAAGAGTTGGGGTTGTTACGTAGGACGAGGAACTAGATAGTACATTATTACAAGTGGGATGAACATTTACTAGAACTTGTATGATTCCTGGTTTGTGTATTTATTTGTAACTTTAGTAGTGTAGTAATATATGCTTATTGGCTTGTAATTAGTAGACGATTTCGGTTTTTATATACCATATTTTAGCCGCTGGGCCAGATAATTAGTGCTCTCAGAGAAGACCAAGTGTGATTATGAACAATAGGACATGATTGAGTACACACACAAAGTCCCTTCAGATATAACGCGTCTAGACGAATCTGATATTCACTGGGCCCCAGATATATGATATTATTATTAACACCAGTTAATAGCCATATTGAGACATCGTCAGGTTGGTATCCCACAGCGGGTGTGAACACCCCTAGCTCGATATGTATGAGTCAGCCATATGGCTGCAGACAGATGCATATATTTTTCACTATCAGCTTCACCACTTCAACTGATTTAGCATAATTTGAAGAATAACTGGCTACTGCTCGGAGAATCCAGGCATTTATATAGTTTCGAGTCACATCTATTGCTCACCAGAAGCTAACTTTCACTTACATTGAGCAAATTCCAATGAGCAGAACAGAGGACAAAAAGAAGGTTGATCCAGTCAAATCGTTTATAGCTGGTGGTATAGCAGGAGCCGTGGAAGGAGTGGCCACTTATCCTTTTGAGTTTACCAAAACCAGATTGCAGTTGGCAGATAAAACACTCACGGGATCACGTAACCCATTGGTAGTGATATACCAAGTGGTAAAAACCCAAGGGCCGTCTGCTCTTTATGTAGGATGTCCTGCTTTTGTTGTGGGGAACACTGCCAAGGCTTCGGTCAGATTTCTTGGCTTTGACTCTATCAAAAAGTTGCTTGCGGACAAAGACGGTAAGCTTTCGGGACCCCGTGGTGTTTTGGCAGGTTTGGGTGCTGGTGTTCTTGAATCTGTCATAGCTGTAACTCCAGCAGAAGCTATCAAGACTGCTTTGATTGACGATAAACGGTCTGCTGCTCCGAAATATACAAATGCTTTTGGCAGCTTCAAAGTGATTAAAGATTTAGGAATCAAAAGAATATACGGCGGAGTGTTACCTGTAACAATGCGCCAGGCTGCAAATCAGGCTGTCAGATTAGGATCATACAATGCCATCAAAACCTTCTTACAAGGTGTATATGGGATTGCACCAGGAGACCAGCTTGGTAGCGGATTGATATTTGCTATAGGTTCTCTTGCAGGTATCATCACTGTGTATACTACCATGCCAATTGATACGGTCAAGACGAGAATGCAGTCGTTGAACGCCAGTGCCTACACCAGTACTTTCAACTGTTTTTTCAGAGTTTACAAAGACGAGGGGTTGAAGGCCTTCTGGAAGGGCGCCACTCCTCGTTTGGGAAGATTGTTCTTCAGCGGAGGTATAGTTTTTACTATTTATGAAAAGGTGTTGCAAGTGTTAAAGTAGGTATAGAAAGTTATCAATAGACATTCTGGAAAATTAGTTGTGTGTAATATTATTGGGTAAGAGATTTTGTAGACATGATTCTGTAATACTAGATTATTCAACTAGTTATATGACAAGGTGTGATTCTGTAATACTACATCACCAACTAGTTACATGATAAGGCGGAAAATTCAAGTACTAGAAAGTATATATTAGGTAAATTATTGTTATTTGATGACAATCTTATGAGGATTACATTATAATAATGAGTGAGTCTAATAAGACAAATATAACAAGATGGATATAAAATTCCAGTGATCTAGGTTTCCCCAGAGTTGAACGTATATAGGTTTCTCCATGATTTTTACAGTATTTAAAGGCGCTCATATTTATCAAGTTTGATACACTACTGGTAATGACGTTTCACCATATAAAAGTTGGAAACATTTATATTTGTAACGCCACTGGGCCGTATGGCTCAGTGGTCAGTGCTCTCGGAGAAGATAAAAAAGACCTAACAGGAACACGGGTTCGATTCCCATAAAGACGCTTTTACTCGCTGCTTTTACTATACTGAACGTGATTTCACAGGCAAGTGCAACTGTCTGGAACACGACCTAGACCAAAGTCTAGTGGTAACTTTCAACCAATTGGGTGTTAAAATTATGATTAAGTGGATATTATTGGGCTTTACCAAGTCCCCTTAGACATAGCGCGTATATACGAAACTGAGATGTGCTGGGCCGGAAATATAAGATTATCATTATAATTATTTATATTTGTAACTTTATTAGACATTTACTGCTATCAGTCACGAAAAAATTTATAAAACTGTAATTAGCATCATTAATATGAAACATTGGTAACCGTGAACCAGATAAATATTAAGTAGAAAGAGATATGTCATGATTAGGCGGAGTTGAAAGATCATAAAGGGAAGTTAAACTTGTAAAAGGATAAAAAAAATAAACACCGATAAACTAAGCAACATAAAATAGAATAAAAAGAAAAATGAACATGCAACCAATGGTCAGCCAAATTAAACCTGTTCGGCAGGTTCAGCCTCAGCTTCAAAAGTGTTTGAAGGGCTTTGCAAAATGACCTTTTCCATCTGTTTTGCTCTGTGGTAATCAAGAAGACTTTTGATAAAGATGAACACACCCAAAGCGACTAAACCATAAGCGAATATTGGGGCGCTGTTTTCGTCGAAATACTGGCCAGTCTCGCTGTTGGTGGAGCTATCCAAATTTCCAGCGTTTGAGTCAGACAAGGAGGAATGAAAGTCGTCAAGAGAGCCTTCGAGGGCGTGGTTTGAGTCAATGTCAAAATTGTTTGGATCAGAGGGTTCAAATTTGGTCAGAGCGGCAGTTTTTAGGCCGATTGATTTGAATGATACCAAAAAATGGTCATCGGGAATCATATAGTAGCCATAAGACATGAAGGTGATGCCCAAACCTGCTCTGGAGCCTTCTTTGGCAGCATGCGAGGTATGTAGCAAATACGTTAAAAGAAACCCTACAAACTGGAATGCAGAGCTAACCATCAAGTTCCATACAAAGTTTATAATGTTTCCTACGGGCAAGCCGTCTACAAACACACCGTCGCCGTAGGGCGAGAACACAGTAGATTCCCAATACGGTGGAGTGGAATCTGCTGCGGCTTCTTCATACGTTGGGGGCACGTCGTCAGTGGTTTCTTGTCTGGTTGTCGGCTTTGCCATCATATTGGAAAACACGCCGTCGTTCTGCAACCCGTTGCCCATGACCTGGCCATTGTAATTAGATGAAGCACTGAGCGATACGTAGCCAGGGAAAAACTTGTGTAGAAGCTTACGGCCTGGCGAGTTGGACGTTACTCTATCTACTACATTTGTGATTCGTCTTGCGACGGAAAGCTCTCTAGTAGCAGAACCATTTGTCATGGAAGCTGCCGATGTTCCTTCAGTAGTTCCCAAACCCTGCTGTGCGCCTTGGACAAAATGTGACTCGTCAAGATGTGTGATTGCTCCACCAGGTCCATCGAGTCTATTGTCCACCAGGTCTAAATGTGGCGATGAGCTTCTGAAGCTGTCGTTATCAAAAGAATCGTTATCGTCACTCTGTTGTTCAAAAGACGCTATTAGCGGATTACGACTTGCCTCGCGATGGTCCTCATTAACTCTGTGATCAAAACTGTCTAGCTCTGTGTTTTCAAACGGATTTTCAAAAACCGATCCTGCGGTATTGCCATTCAACTGCTAAGGTTAATAATCTCAACTACCTTCTCATCTATATACGATACAATATACCAACAACTGGTTATGACTTACTCTCTGATAACTAGGCATTCTAACCAACTATTCTCTGCCTAATTCTATGCAATAATACACCCACGATGGCAACTCCTATGCTCCGAAAACACCGTCTGTTTATTTATATAATATATTCTACTTTTATATGGTCCTTTTTTTGCCTTCGTTTTTCCCGTACCCACCTACTTTTTTCGTTCTTTCCTTCCGCGCTATATCGCGATAACAGTGCCACCTTTTCTTTGCCACCTGTCTATAATAAGATCCCAGATATTCTGGACTTTGAATTACTAATCTTGCTCTTTTCTGTTTACATTATATCTTGCTCTACCTTTCTGGCTGCTCAGAGTTACACTATCATTTAAGGTCCTGAACAGCGGAAACAACATGAGGCGCATGATATTGCATGATGTTGCATACTATTAAAGAGCCAGAATTTGATTATAGCTTTTTTATGTTTTTAATTTAGGTATATTTTGTAAATTGATATATATTACTGAAGAGGAAGACATTGAGCACCATATGGGTTGGGTAAACCAGTTGGGCAAGCCATCTGGGTAAGCCATTTGAGGCAGTTGTATTGACCTATGTTTCCACGTTCAATTAAGAATCTACATAGAATATATAACATTATAGAAATGCTATATTTCTGATTCGTATTAGTATATAATGCACAACTCTTAACAAGCACTATATAGAGCTTTCGCTTTATGAAAAAAATACGGTATTTATTGTCTAGTAATGAATGCTCCAAATAAAGACCTTGTAACTACTCATCAGCAATTTTACTATCGCATCAATTATCACTTTATCAACTTGAAGAGATTGTATACATAGTGGTCTTTTGAGTTTTTACATAGTGTCACACAACTTTACTGAACAAAACAGATTGTATTTACAATTGAACCACCAAACTGTTGCCCGAGTCACCACCACTATTCAACAATATTTTGCATTAAAATCATCATTACTTTAACTCTACTATTGTTAATTGCCAATACCAATTGACAATTCATTCATCTAAACAATTAATCCTTCATTGCCTCAAACTTTGATAATGACAAGAAGCTTGACGCCCGGTTCATGGACGTAACGTACTCTGGATGTTCTGTTGGCATTCATAAAGTTGTGTTGTTGCTGGGCTTGGTTGATAGAATCAGCCACGTTTTCCAACTCGCCGGTATCGGATTCAAACTTGGTATCGTCTGGTTTGACGAGTTTTAAGTAAGGCTCGCGCTCCTCTTCAATAATTTCATCGTAACCTTCAGTATCAGGACCGAGGTTAACACCGCCTGGTAAAACGGTACTAGGAATAGGAGTTCTAAAAGTCTTTGGCACGTCAGTAAGTTCAGGCAAGTTTGGTATACCTCTACGGTTGAACGATCTACCGTTATTTCTTCTTTTTCTGCGCAATTCTCTTTCTCTGTCCTTGTCCAATTTCTCCAAATCAAAGTAATTCAATTCGTGGACCACTGGAGTAAAAGCACCCAATTTACCAAGAGAGTTGACACTATTTTCAGGGGCTTCTTCGTCCAAGTTTTGTTCGTTGGCACGCAACCAGGTGGAATTGTCAATTTCAGGCAACAAGTACTGCTTGACCTCGTCCTCGGTGACTTTGGTGCCGTCAAAATTGTAGTTGACAAGATACAATGCTTTATAATAGAGCTGACATTGTTCTCTAATGGAATGAGCAATGGCAGTGACAAATTCGCCCGGTAATTGCAATTCCGCACACATCACCTCTGCAAACTCCTCAGGGTTGTTCTCTTTATTGAGCAAATCCCACTCAAACTGGTCTACAAGTCGATGGCTACTGATTGTGACATCGAGTTTGATGAGGATGCGGAGATCGTTGTCCAGATCGGTGTCGGGGTTTCTTGATGACATGTCTTTGATATCTGGTGAAGGAAATGAAGCATATTCGCCAATTTGTTCTTTAATGCTTGCTAGCACTGTGTCGCTGTACATAGGGTTGCTGAACCGATAGTCGCTCATCATTTGTGCTACAAAATACTCTAGTGTGACCAAAGTTTCATTACGATTCCAAAGAAACGTGTCCCTGAGCCGGAATTTGTCTTTTTCCACGTCAAACTCTAAGCGGATAGGCACCAAGTCGTCTTGAAGCTGGGACTGGTGCAAAAGAGCGTCTCTGGAAAAATACAAATCGTTGAGTCTACTAGGTTTCTTACGGTTTTTCGGATATATTATCTTTGTAGGGCCATTTGTGAACGAATTGCCGTAGCCCTGGTACCCGTCGCCCCATATATTCTTGGTACGCGTGGTGATACTGCTTTCCACAGCTAGCCGGATGGACATCATCCGGTCCATTTTCACTTGGTTGTAGTATTTGAGCGATTGGGTGAGTCTGTTCATGAGTTGCACACTTTGTGGCTGGAGTTTCTCTTTAGTTAATAGTTTGTCGTTCTCAGAATCTCTATGAGTGATTTGTTCGTACAAGAGAACATCAGTATCAATTATTCTACGCTTTTTGTTGGATTTTTCACTGTCTGCTTTCTTGTTTTCCTCATTGATTTTGTTGGACCAATAAAAAGGAGGAATAGGTGTTAATTTGATGCTAGTCAAGTCACCAGCACTTTTCACAGCTGGTGTTCCTATTACAGGTGATCCTACAACCGGCCGGACTGGTAATGCTTGGCCAACACTATTTCTTTTGGCAGGAAGCACTCCCAATGGAGTCCCTGGCTTGCTACTTAATGAGGAAGGCGTCCCAACAATAGGTTTACGCATACTTAAAGAAGACCGTTGTCTGACATGTCCAGGTATCGGATTAGGACTTTTAGCCAGTGAGGCAGCAAGTTGGGGGTTTATAGGAGCTGCTGCTGCTGCTGGAAATTGTGGTGTTTGAACTGTGCTATTCACCTGAGGCGACATTGGACTATACGGCTGCATTGGCGACTGAGGAACCTGATTTTGTTCATACTGTTGATGTTGATGCTGGTGCACTGGTGGAGCCTGTGGCTGTTGACTACGTTGTTGTTGCTGTTGCTGCTGTTGCTGTTGCTGTTGTTGTTGTTGTTGAAGATGCTGTGCATGTCTTTGTTGAATCTGTTGCAATTGTTGATGCTGGATCTGCAATTGCTGTAAAACTTGCGGAGGAAGATTCGCTGCTTGTTGAGGATTCGATAGTATCTTTTGGATCTGTTTCAACTGTTGCTGTTGAGCATGTATATTAGGTGAATTTTGAGGCGGCATCCCTTGAGGTGTACCCATCATCATATTCATCTGAGATCCTCCTGGGCTATTGAAGCCAGGTGTCATGTGACTGCTCATATTCATATTATTTTGAAGCGGCATCGTCTGCTGTTGGGACTGTTGTCGTTGCTGAAGTAATTGTTGAAGTACATTGGGCGGTAAGTTTGGAGGGTATCCTCCCTGGAATTGGTTTGAGCCTGGATTATTAAAACTCATCAGAATTATTTTGTAACTCGCTTAGAGTCTGTTAAACACCCCTCCTAAGATAATATACACGGTTGTTATTTTAAATAAATAACTTAGATTGGCCTATTATTCTGTTTTTTCCCACTGAAATTTGGCGCCCGGAGGGTAACAACTTGATATTGTTGCTTACGTAATGACAGTGTAATACGAGAAGTGGTTGAATTGGAGTTATGGTGGCTGTATACTTTAATGCTATTTGTTGGATATTATGGAATGAGAAAGGTTTTATAAAATAAAGCAGAAAGTACATTTATTGGTGAATATTTGGAAAAAAAGAGTTATATAGAAATTCAAGTAGTAGTAGTAATAATAATAATAATAATAATAATAATAATAATAATAATAATAATAATAATAATAATAATAATAATAATAATAATAATAATAATAATAATAATAATAATAATGATAATAATAATAATAATAATAATAATAATAATAATAATAATAATAATAATAATAATATCTTCTATTTCGAGCTTAGCAAACGTCAGTTTCGTATATACGCTTTACGGAAAACCCAATTCATGTATTAATTATCAAAATACTAAGGCATGAGCCGTCCTTCCCAGCGGCATGCTCTTTTTTTGAAAAATTCGATTTAAGACAGTTTTGGGTATACAGTTTAGTCGTTTGGAGTCCCTTTAGTTAGTTAGGATGGTTTTTTTTGGCTATATTATGCGGATGCATTCAACAAGTACTTTTCTTTAAACAATTTGTATAATAATAATCATAATCTTATATTTCAAGCCCAGTACATATCAGTTCCGTATGTACGCGCTATGTCTAAGGGGACTTGGTAAAACCCAGTGGGAAAAAACCCAAGTATGTCCCGGCCATTGTGAACTTCTCGCTGGCTGTTCTGAACACCTGAACAATTTGTATAGAAATGAATAATATATACGAAGCTGAGGATAGAACCTTCCATTTTGACGGCTAGACAGACTACTTACTATATTGAAAAAGCTTTAATTTACATGTACTTGTGAATAATGGTAACATTCTTTTACTCTCAGGCAATTTTATAGCGTCATATATGCTCTCTTACGGGTCTAGAAATATCCTAAAAGATGCTGAGCTATATTTCTAAAGTTTACAGCTTTGATGAAAGGCAACTCTTCATCTTGTATATATTACCACTGGGCCATTTGGCTCAGTGGTCAGTGCTCTCGGAGAAGATAAAAAAGACCTAACAGGAACACGGGTTCGATTCCCATAAAGACACTTTTACTCACTGCTTTTACTATACTGAACGTGAATTCACAGGCAAGTGCAACTGTCTGAAACACGACCTAGACCAATAGTGACAAGTTTATAGATTTGTTTGGGTGTTCCCCACTGGGTTTTACCAACTGCCTTTAGAAATGGAGCGCATATACGAAACTGATATCTACCGGGCTTGAAATATATGATATTATTAATATCATATTATCGAACACAGGAGCCATAAGGCCCAGCGACTCCCAATACAAATTACACTCTCACGCTACACTTTAAAATACGTTAAAACAATTATATTAACACACTCAATCTCTGGATTCCAACTCGTAAATAATGTGGCTATCTTTGTTTGGGTCGTAAGCATTGACCAAAAACTGACTAAACTTTTTCAAGTTATTCAAACCTCTGATTTCGTTACCCAACAAAGGCATTTTAACCAAATGGAAGTCCTCGTACAAGTCGTTCATCTCGCCCAAGTACTTTTTTTGCATCTTCCATCTAGAAGCGCATCTTTTACAGTCAGACTCGTCTGAAAACAACAACTGGTTTACGATAATAGAATTGACGTCCATATTGTAGCTTACAAGTTCCTGGATCAATCGTTCTGTTTCGTAAAGAGACAAGAACTCCGAGATGCAAACACAGATAAAGGTGGTGAGATCTGGATCTTGGAACTGTTGATTGATAACAGAAACGGTTTGCTGAATTTCTTGCAATTTAGAAAGAATGTCCTGCTGTTTGTCTCCGCTAGCACCACTTCCCATAAGGTTATTTAACAATGGGCCGAATCTGCCACTGATCTCGCCAAACTTGGAAAGTAAGGTTTCCAAAGTAGATGGTAACTGCAAAAAACGAAGAGTGTGTCCTGTTGGAGCGGTATCAAAGATGATGCTTTGGTAATCCACCTTGCCATTGTCGGTATTGGTGGCAGTGTCCTGATTTTTGATATGTTTCATGACTTCCATGAATGATAAGGCCTCATCAATACCGGGGATCGAAGAAGTCAAATCGTTCATGATACTCAAGGGATTACTGGCCTCGTTTTCGCCAAAATTGTTTTGAGATTTCATTTCTTCCATAAAAGCTGCAGGATCAATTTCCATACAAGACAAGTTTGGCAACCCTTCAACGTGCCGAGCGTCCTTGTCAAACTTCTGGCCAAACGCATCTGATAGATTGTGCGCTGGATCAGTGGAAATCAACAAGTACTGTTTGTCTGGATTCGCAAGTGCAAGTCTGATGGCAACAGAACATGAAGAAGTGGTCTTTCCTACACCACCTTTACCGCCAACAAAAATCCATTTGAGAGTGGATTCCTTGTCGAAGATGTGCTGTAAATTAGGATCAAGTGTAAGGTCTAGGTCGGACATTGCAAATCACTACTTTTGTATGAATATCTTATACCAATACGCTCTCTTATAGTATCTTATACTGATGCGGTCTCTCTCTCTCTCTTATATATTTCGCTGAAAAACCACTACCGCTACTATACACGTTCGCCGAACATCCAAGAAGAAATATGCGACATTGGCGTGACTGTCACATGACTTATTTGAAAGGGGATAAATTCATCATATAATATCTTGTATGACGAATTTCACAAAATATGATAAAAGAAGTGCAGCAAGAGAATGTTGTCGATGAATTATGATACCTGGTAAGAAGAAGCACATGAGTATGAATATACCACTAGCTACAATATGTATATACCATGGAGACGGGTCCGGTAACGGAATGCGTCGGCGGTGTTGACATGCAGCGGCCTGCAGGAGAACACATCAAGGGCAATATAAGGTAGGATTACAACTGTTTAACAATAGATGTTGATTAAAATTAGCTAGGGAGCATTGTAGAAGTGATATTGATGGAAGGGGAAAACGACAGAAATTAAATGACGGTAAATCCACCATCAACAACAATGTTAGCTGCAGTAGTGTAACTAGAAGCCTTTTCGTTAGCCAAGTATAAAACGGTACCAATAAATTCTTCAGGTTCAGCCAATCTGTGCATTGGGGTTCTTTCTTCCCAATGATCTTTTAATGCCTTGTCTTTCAAAAGTTCGGCATTGATAGGGGTGTTAATGTACGCAGGGGAAATGGCGTTGACCCTGATTTTGTAAGGAGCCCATTCTGCACCCAAAGATTTAGCCAAATGGATGACACCGGCCTTGGACATGTTGTAAACACATTGAGGTTGCGGTTCGTTGACAATGATACCGGACATGGAAGCAATCATGATGATTGAGCCAGGTTTTCCAGCCTTGACCAAGTTTTGGGCCAAAGATTGGGCGGTGTATAAAGAGCCCATCAAGTTGCAATTGATCAACTTTTGGGATTTTTCTGGAGGCATGGTCAAAGAAGGAATATTGTAGCAAAATCCAGCACAGTTGACCAACAAATCAGCAACAATGGCATGATGTTCGTTGATAGCAGAAAATGCAGTGGAAACGTTGACTGCGTCGGAAACATCGACTTTCCAAGCAGAAAGTTGGCCAGAAGAAAGCTCAATGTTGTGCTCAGCAGCAAATTGTTTCAATAAACCAACAGCACTTTCAGCAGCTTCAAGAGTAAGATCAGTGACCGCAATAGAAGCACCTTGGACCAATAAACCTTTGCAAATGGCAAAACCTAAGCCACCAGAGCCACCAGTGACAATAGCAAGCCTGCCATCTAATCTGAAATTAGGCATAAAGTCAGGAACAAGAGCAGTTTTGGTCATTTTGATGAAAAATGGGAAATTGGAAAAAATTCAAAAACAGAGAATGGAAATGAAAAGATTTTTAAAAACTAAATTATTTACTTGTTTATTATAAACATTTCTTCTACATTGCCACTACAAAAATCACAAGAAACTTCCTCTTATATATTGTTTCCCAACACCACCCGAGTAAGGTTGTTGGCCTCTATAAACTATAATCTGCTGGCTTATGCATAGATGACCTTGGTCGACAAGTACTGTACAGTAGCGGGTTTTCCACCGACAAATGACAGAAGATACCCATCGCATTGGCACATGGTTTGCGACACTGCCGCCGCCCGCCATTTACTGTTTGGGGGAATTCGGATCGACGACTTAAAGTGCCCTAGGTGGGATTCCATGTTGGATTCCATGTTGGATTCCTGTGGAAGTGGGTGTTCAAAGTGGGTAGAATTATAATGTTGCGATATGAAATCACAGTGTAGAGCTACAATAATTATGGAAAATGAGAACAAGTTATAGAAATATGTCTGTAGAATGATAATCAGTATACGTTATATAGTGAGGATTGCCCCACATTTCACACTCCGAAATATCTCGGAACAAACTCACTACTCAAAATTTAGTGAAAATCAAAGTTTAACAATAAAAAAAAAAAAAATTTAAAAGTAAAAAGAAACAACAAAGTATATACGAAGTTACCTCCATCTCCTAAAGGTAATTCTTGCGAATAGAAATCCAAAAGTGTTCTTTTAGCGCAGGCGATTTCTGGGGTAGACTGCATACCAGTTCTATACTTATACTAAAAGGTTGCACACTTAGCTAATTCCACAAATGCTTATAAGCATCGCTATACTATACTGTAGTTTAACTCTTGATGAAACGTCTGGCGTGGCAGTGCTGCTACCCCGGTCCAACAAGCCTAATTGCGGAGTTCAGATGTGATCGACGTTCATTAGATTATGCTTGTCTCAATCAATTTATTGATATTTATTTTTCAAAAGTTCAAGGGGCTTATTTATTGATATTTAGTTTTCAAAAGTTTAAGGGGTTTATTTATCGTTACAAGTAGTATGTACTTTCAAACCTTCTCAGGCAATGAAACAAAAAAAACCTCAAGCATGGCTCTCTGTTTGGTCATTCATTTCAAGATAGACAAACCTCTTCTTTTTGAAGAAATCCCTAAATAGGCATAAGTTCTATATTTTAAACCCAAGTTTTGTCCTTAGCTATCCTTTTTGAACCCTCTCACTACGTAATTTGTGTAAAACCTTTCATTTTATCTACTCTTGGGCGTCGGAATGCAACAGTCTAAGTAATGACTCAGACAAAGTTCAATGTTTCCGTTTGACTGTTCATGAAGATGTGTAATAAAACATATTAATTGTTTTACGATAATAATGCCAAGTCTCCTTTTAGCGTTGCACTTAAATACCCAACTGATACTGGGCTCGAAACATAAGATTAAGATTGTATTATCAAACCATAGGACTAGAGACATCTAAAAGTTTTCAATGATACAGTGATATCATACAACTTTGAGCATTGTAGAAAATGTTGTAACAATGCAATATTGTATGATTCTGCTTTCAGGTTCATAATGGGTTTCAAGCAGTTTTTTCAAATTTAACTAGTAGTAATAAATTCGTACCAAATACATATACATTGTTTTAGATGTTCTTTTCATTATACTACTCAACTGTGCATTTTTATCTGATTAAGAACTTGTGACTGTTCAGACATATATTAACAATTCATAAATTATCACTATCTACTTTGTTCAAAAAAAATTTGTCAAATCGTTCACTATTTTTCTACTTGCCATTTTGCATCTCAATCATTTGTTCCACCTGCTGGCGAAGCAAATCCTTCAAATCAGCCACGTCGTTGCGAAGTTCCTCAACCTGTTCGCTCTTCTCTCCTAAGAGCTCTAAACTTAATTTTTCGCGCAGTTTCAACTCCTCCAATTCTTTACCAAGCTGTATATTTCTTTCTTCAAACGCTTTCAAATCTTCAATCTGTTTCATTAATTTTAAAATCTCTGATCCGGTATCGTTTTTTTCCTTTGCGGATCTTTTAAGTTCCTCGCGAGTGGTACTGAGCTCAGTTTCAAGACGTGCCACTTTAGAAGACAATTTGCCTACTAATTGTATTGAAGGACCTCCACCGGTAGCGTTGAAACCACCCATATTCGGGCTGAGAAATGGTGAGTTTTGGTTAGAAACTGATTCAAATTTGGAAGACGTTTCAAAATTCAACGAAACAGAGTCTGCATTTAAAGTGCTACCGGTTTCTGGGTTGTTCAACATTGGACTTCCGCCCACAAACTGTGGATTGAATGTTGGAGGCCCTTGGAATTGAGTAGAAAGACTCTTGAGTATAGAGTTGGATCTGGTGAGATTGGCTCCATTGATTTCTGGCGACCGGCCCCAAGGCACATGGAGTTCCAGAGATCTTTTGGAGTTGAATTGTGATGACGAGCTTGAATGCAATCCCATTGGCCGGAAAGGGTCCATCATGTCCTCCTCGCCGTCCTCAGTGATGATCTTAACCTCTCCAAGAGACGCATTGGATGAGTTATTGGTTAACCCTTCTTCCAAGTTTTTGTTTTTGAGTTTCTGTTCCAATTCCGTTACAATACTGTTATGTTTTGCTAATAACTCATTATATTTACGGTTCAAACTCTCGATTTTCTCTTCCTTAGCAGAGAGTTCCTTACGCAAATCGCTCAATTCAAACTCAGCACCTGATGAGCTTTCAATGAGTTTTGAGTGTTCATCCTTCAAATCCGCCAACTCTTTCAAAGCTTTTTTCAACGCCTTGTGCTGGTTAGCTTCGGTGGTGTGCAAGGTAGAAATTTTTTCGCTTAATTCACCGATTTTCAACCCATAACTACTCTCGAGGTTTTGCAATTCTTCTTGAGTCTTGTCGTACTGGTCTTGCAAATTTTGTTTCTCTTTGATCAATTGTTCATCGGCTTTACTATGCAACTTGCGGGATTTGGAATCCTCGTTTTGGGCTCTGAGGGCTTCTACTTTGTTTTCCAAACGAGCAATCTCACTCTGATACTCTTCTTTTATAGAAACGTTTTTATTCTTAAGCTCTTCGATGGTCAGTTTTAACATATTGATCTCCTTTTGAGCGCTGGTTTTGACTAACGATACTTGTATTTTTTCGCTTTCCAACTCTTTTTTGAGATTCTTATTCTTGGTTTGTTCTTCAATATACTTGTCATTCAAATCATTCAATTTTTTCTCATAATTTTTAAATTTGAATTCACTGAGTTCAGCAGAGACTTTCTCATGGCGAGTCTTCAAGTCTTGATAATTACTCTCTACTTGCAAAAGTACCTTTAACCGTTTCTCGTTAGTCTTGTAAGACTCCAAAAGCGTCTTGTGATTGGCTTGCAATTCTGTGAGTTTTGCTTCTTTATTATCAAGCCGCTCACTAAGATCTTGTATAACTCCGTCATGCTCAGACTCTTTCGACCGTAATTGCTTGATTAATGTAGTGTATTTGAGCTCTTTCATTGACAACTTTTCTCCTTCCTCTATCAATCCTGCAATCTGTTCATCCTTCATCCTGAGTTGTTGCTCAATTGAAGACGTACCTGAAACATTGCTTACTATTGATTTCGCTTTTTCCGAAAAGTCAAGCTTTGCTTTCAAAGCCGAGACCTTTGTGTTTGTTTTATTAATGATCTCAATAAGTTCTTCCTTAGTAAGGCCTTCTAATGTGTTGGGAGGCGGTGTTTCTTTGAGCGACTCACCACTAATCCTACTTCTTGATTCGCTTTCAATTGATTTGCTTGCATCTAAAGAGTTTTTATGTTCTATACTGTTGTTTATCAGTGGCTCTTCAACACTTTTGATAGTTGGCTCTACAGACGACTCATAGTTATCAGAAGCTACTTCTACAGGTGTGCTAGGAGCAGTACTTTCCAAATCACCAGTCTTTTTTCCCTTCTTTGTCTTCTTGCCCTTTTTACCTTTCTTATCGCTTTTGACAGCCATCGCAAGTCTTTCCTGCATAGTGAGCTTCTTTTTTGGCACACTGGTCTTTGGAGACGCAACAGGAGACTCTGACTGTAAATCAGTGGTCTTGATGCTGAGTGGTGTCACCTCCCTAGACGATTGCGGCGTAAGTCCTTCACTAAGAGAGTTCTGGGCGTTACTGGCTACACTAATGTTATCGTCATCACGAGCATTTGTATCATTTGTAATATTTGAATTGGACGTGATACTGGTGGCATTTTTATCGCTTTCACCACCTTCTACATTCATTTCATTATTTTTGGTATTCGTTTCTGAAAGATCTTTTTCTAAGGTATTGTTTTCTTCAGTTTCAGCGCTTTTTTCATTATTTTCAACATTCTTTACTTTATTTGGCACATTTTGCCCCTCAATACTCTTATCAACGTTTTTACTACTGTTGACTTTATTTCCAGTCGTTTGCTCTTTGATTTTAGCACATTTCACCTCATTTTCAACACCTTCTTCAATTTTAGTACTCTTTTCTTTCTTGTCATTTGTTCTACAATTGTCCTCTATTTCTTGGCTTGAAGAAACATTTTCTTCATCCATTTTTTTTGATTCCTCTGATTTGCCCATCGTTTCTTCCACTTCAATATCTTCAGCGTCACTGGAGACATTATTATCAACAATATGCTCATTATGACTCTCTCCAGTAATAAGCTCCTTCTTCTCACCCTTTTTGGCATCCAGACCACTTTGCTTCGCCATGCTGTCTTTTGTAGAATCGCCAACAATTGCTTCTTGCTGGCTATTCATTGGACCAGCAAAAGTTTTATGTTTCTGCAACGTGAGATCAACACCAATGCTCTTTACTAATAAATAATACACAACAATGACAAGTATCAACGCATTTATCATCAAGCTAGCTCAATTGTCAGATCTTTGGCCGGTCTTTTCAAGTCATACAAATTCACCACCCCACAACTTTTCACCAATTTTGACAACTTCTTTACCATATTTATAACACCCAAAACACCTCTCAAGCTTATTACGTATTATTTAGAGCACGGCAGGGCTTCTAACCTCCAATACCGCCATAAAAAGGCTGAAGATGGTTCCGGTGCTGACAGAAGAGTGAGAATTGGAGCAGGAAATGGCGAAACCAAAAAAAAGTTCTAAGCCGGCTGCGGCTATGGCGAAGGATGGCAAAAATCCAAAGGAAAAGAGCTTTCAGGACAGCAAAAAGTCAAAAGAAAAAAATTTTCAGGACAGTAAAAAGTCGAAAGAAAAGTCCCAAGATCTGGGAAATGGTATGGGAAAAAGTGATGCTGACAAAGCCAAGAGTAGAGAAACGTTTCTCAACAACCGTAAGATGGTGACGTCGTTCACGAATTGGACGGGAAAGCTTCCGGCAACGTTGTTGCACGAACATTGTCAGAAGCAAAAATGGGAGAAGGTCCAGTATGACATGCGTAAGCTTGGGACTAAAGGTTTTATTGGCACTGCAATTTTGTCCTGGAAGAATCCCCAGGACCAACAATTGGTTACAATCCAATACAAGCTTCCATATGTGGATCTAGACCATCCAGAGGCCAACATCATCAACCCTGTAGAGACCATTATGGAGGCCCGGCATTTGATAGCGACTTACACTCTACACCGTATGTGTTTTGAGAAGAATCTTCAGCTCATGCTTCCGCCAGACCACAAGAAAATATGGAGCAGTTTGGAGCAGGAGCGGAAGAAGTATCTCAAGCTGAATCCAGATAATTACAAGAACATTTACAATGCAAACCCATTTCAAAACCATTTACAGAACGAGTTGGAGAAAAAGAAGAAGCAGAAACAACTCGAAGCAGAAAAACAGCAACAGGCTAAGACTGTAAAAAAAAAGACTGAAATTGTAATTGAACCAAAAGTTAATGGTTCTTATTTTGGCACAAAATTTGATTCCAATGATAAACCTGTAAATACTTTATCTAAAAAGCTTGCTAACTTGAACATGTCAAGCTACAAGTTTCCTAGAAAGGCTTGGGAACAAGCACCATTAGTGGATCTTGATAGCTCGTCCAGATTGTTGATAGAAGAGACTCTCAAGCATCATATTGATTGGACAGACCAGCCTATCAAAAAGGCGGGAAGCGATACCACTAAAGATTCCGACATTGTTGCTGTTTTGTCCAACTTGGGTTTCAGACAGTCACATATTGAGGAGGCGTTGCTTTATACAGAAACTCTCACACAGGCGTTGGAATGGTTGATTTTCCATTTGCCAGAGGATGATCTTCCTGAATTTTTCGCGAAACAGCAGCGTGATTCCAAAATCAATGTCAAGGTTGCTGCTGATATTAAAGTTGAGAACATTTTGCGTGAGTTGGAGAACAGTGGATATGCAAAAAGCTCAATTGTTCAAGAGTTTAAAAACAAAGATTTTGATTTGTCAACTGTAGCCCATAAAGTGGCGATTGGAACGTTACTTAACGAATCAGAAAAACAATTGGTACACAATCTGGTTGTTGCTAATAATACCCCAGATCATGCAGAGGTATCTAAGGAAGACTGGATCAATGAAATTGATGGTTTAATGGCAGTGTATCCTAAGAAAGTTGTTGTGGATACAGACGATTATAGTTGTGTTCTTATTCATCTTGCTCCTGAAAAAATGGGACAGAAAGATCTCATTTCGCTCAAATGCCATTTCCATCCATTTTATCCTTTCACACTTGTGGGATTGCAGTTGTGTATCAAGGAAAACTACAAGCTAGCAAACTATATCAAGATAGCCATATTGAAGCAGGTGGCGTCCCATGTGGTCAACAGTAGATTAGGTGACTGTTATTTGTTGGACATGATAGAATTTTTAGAAGAAAACATTGCTGCGATATATAAGAACCCAGGGCCTTTATTTGATGCGAGCAGCAAGGTTCAAAAACAGCTTGAGGCTGCTGCCAGAACTCCTAAAGAGACCAAGAAAAAGAAGAATGCAAGTCATAGAAGAAACGTTGATGAAAAATCAGTGGAGAAGAGCTACAGACAAAGAACAAATGATCCAAAATACCAGGGACAACTCAGAAATAGAGCACAGCTTCCAGCATTTGGTAAAAAGGACAAGATTGTGGAGATTATCAATAGTAATAAGGTTACTCTTGTGACTGGCGAAACAGGTTCTGGTAAATCCACACAAGTGGTGCAGTTTATATTAGACCATTTGAATTTGGGAAGTCCAGCAGATTTCAAGTCGCAGATTGTCGTGACGCAGCCCCGAAGAATCTCTGCCTTGGGATTGGCCGACAGAGTGGCAGAGGAACGGTTGGACACTACCGGCAATGAAATTGGGTATATGATCCGTGGGGAGAAC
The DNA here is from genome assembly GCA_004014935.1 of Saccharomycopsis malanga. NCBI lineage: Eukaryota > Fungi > Ascomycota > Saccharomycetes > Ascoideales > Saccharomycopsidaceae > Saccharomycopsis > Saccharomycopsis malanga. Next base: position 2,447,570 of record CP025321.1, read on the forward strand.
AGGACCAGCAGTGTCACAAGAGTCACGTTTGTCACCACTGGTATCTTGCTACGGATCATCCAGGGTTTGCTTAGCGGTGGCGACACCTCCTATTTCATGAACTTGAAGTATATATTTGTAGATGAGGTGCACGAGCGGTCGTTGGAGAGCGACTTGTTACTCACGATTTTAAAGGGTGTTATGGACAAATTCCTGCACTTACGGATTATATTGATGTCGGCTACTATCAACTTGGACATTTTCAACAAGTTTTTTGGCACTGCAATTGGCAATGTACACATTGAGGGCCGCACGTTTCCTATTGAGGATTACTACTTGGATGAAGTTTTGGCCGAGACTCAGTTTACCATTACCAAGAACGACAACAGATATGCAGAGGACGACAGCGATGTTGGCGATGCTGATGAAGCTGAGCACGGGAAGCTCATAATACAGCCAAAAGCACACTCGCCGTTTTTCGAGAAGGGAAACATCAATTACGATTTAGTGGCGTCGCTTTGTCTCAAGATCGACCAGAATTTGGGGGCCAGCGAGGATTCTGAAGGCTCAATTTTGGTGTTTTTGCCAGGAGTCATGGAAATCAATCGATGCATGTCTAAGATTGAAGATATGTTCCGTAAAAACCATGCAAAATGCTTGGTGTTGCCGCTTCATTCGGCCTTGCTGCCTAAAGACCAAAGAAGAGTGTTCAAGACACCTTCCGCAGGCGTCCGCAAGATTGTGGTGACTACAAACATAGCAGAAACCTCCATCACGATACCAGACGCGGTTGCCGTGGTCGACAGCGGCCGTGTGAAAAACATGTACTTTGACCACAGCTTGAAGGCAACAAAGCTCGTGGAAAACTGGTGCTCCCGGGCAGAGGCCAAACAGAGAAGAGGTCGTGCAGGCCGTGTCAGAAAAGGTATCTGCTACAAGTTGTACACAAGAGTCACGGAGCAGTCGCGGATGATTGACCAGCCGGTGCCGGAAATACTCCGTGTGGGCCTCGAAAACATCTATTTGATCATCAAGTCCATGGGCGTCAACAATGTGGACAAGTTTTTGAGATCTGGCTTGGACGCCCCGCACGAAACCAATATAGCCAAGTCCAGAAATTTGTTAGTCCAGATAGGTGCCCTTGACCATGTTTCTGGCCGTCTTTCTGACCTTGGCCGGTACCTAGCAATGCTTCCTACGGATCTCCACAGCGGCAAGCTTTTGATCTTAGGAACACTATTCGCTTGTTTAGACAACGCTCTTACTATTGCTGCCATAACCAATATTGGAAACCCCTTTTTGACCTCTATGGAGACGCGTGATCTTACCAAAACGACCCGTATGCGCCATAGCGGTGGCAGTGGCAGTGGTAGTGTCAGCATGGAGGGCGATGGAGATGTCGTGGCAACAATGAGGGTTGTCCATCGGTATTTAGCGTTGACAGATCCAGGTGAAAAACGTGATTTTATAAAACACCATCATTTGCTGTTTTTGAAAATGAAAGACATTGTGTCGACACGTCAACAATACTTGCTGATCTTGAAAGACGTAGGCTTTGTTCCAATGGATTATGGTAAACAGAACAATGATAAAGACCTCAATAAACATAGAGACCATACCAGACTTTTAAGAAGTATTGTTGCCAGTGCATTTTATCCGCAAATTGCCCGCGTACAGCATCCAGAAGCAAAATTTCTTCAAAGCCAGAGCGGTGCCGTAGAAATCGACCCTGATGCAAAGGCAACCAAATTCTGGGTCCGCAATGAAGCATTTACAGTAGAAGAAACGTTGCCAAAGAAAAAGAATACCAAAAAAGATGATTCGCCTAAAAAAGATGACAGAGAGTTACCTGCAAACAGAGCTTTTATTCATCCCCTGTCTGTCTTCTTCAATGGGGACAGACTCAAAGCAGACTTTTCTGTCTACGGACTGTCTCATCACACTACAAAACTATTTCTTCTGGACATCACCCCGGTACTGGCGCTCGCAGTGGTTCTTTTCGGCGGCGTCATCGAGTACGATCTCGATATCAGCAGCTCTAAAAAGACCTCGCCTGGTTTGGTCGTGGACGGATGGTTGGCTATTCGTACCTGGTGTAAAAACGGCGTCTTGCTTCAGAGACTCAGACAAATGTTGGACAAAGCAATCGCTATGGAGTTGGAAAGCCCAGCAAGCAATCCAGACGCTCATGAGGTGTTCTCGGTCATAGCATCAATTGTTTAGAAAGTTGTTCAGAACGTTTTGCGATTTGAAATTACTTCTATACTTTATATTCCTATATTCTTACGACACTTTATTGCATTTAAATATAGACATTGCCGTGCTTACACATTTGTATTCTTTAGAATAGTTCGCAGGCCAATATAGATGGATTTTGATAGCTTAAAATTGATTTTTAATGAGAAATTGTGTAAAGAATCAAGTAGTTGAAGATAATGTATCGTTGGCGAAACGCTGCTATGTTATCAGGTACACTATATGGTTTATAGTGCAACCTGCTTAATCGGTTTTGAATTGCTTGTCTGCTCATTTCCAGTCGGCATTTTTTCAAAGGTTTAGTCTTTTCAATACTAGTTTCAGCATCTTTTGCTACGATTTTACATACTTTGCTTTTTTTCTGTTTTTTTTTTTTAACATTCTACATCAATTTAACATTATTTTACACACATCTCCTTGGTCGTTCTCCAGAAACCTGCAATACTGCTTTTAAAATCAAAATACATTAATTAAAGTAATTGTCTATAGACAAATTCACACATCACCAATCAATATCAAAATCTTATGCTTCTATACACGTGACTTATGGTATAGTATATAAGCCTGAAAGGGTTTATTGGTATTGCTAATGGAATAAAACAGGATTACAATCAAACTAAGATGTCAATCAGGTCGATACAGCGAATCAACAGCAGGGCAACTTCTCTTTTGCAATGGCAGTTCTGTAAGAAATGTTATTTACATCAGTCGAGACCAGTTTATGAAGCGCCTACAGATCTTTCTAAAATGCTTACCAATCTAGACATGTTAGGTTTTTCAAAGCTGCCTACGAATAATGTTGAGTCTGTGTTGGACGATGGTGTGAGGCTTTCAAGTGGAGTAGTGATCCGCTCGCCGAACAAGGAAAAGGATATTATAGGCGCCATTTTATTAGGCGGCGAGGCCTTTGAATTAAATTTGGGAGGTGGCAATGATACAAAACAGCCATTGTATGATATCAAAAACAACTTTTCAGTGAGTTTTTCACCCGAAACATTGGGGCTTTTCAAACTTTCGTACCCGAAACCTGAGCTAGTAGTGGTTGGATTGGGAAAGAAGTCAAGAATACTTCACGAGTCAAATCGAAAGTTTTTCAACAGTTTGGGGATTCAAGTCGAAATAAGCGACACACGTAATGCTTGTCAAAACTTTGATCTCTTGGCTACAGAAAGACCCAATCAGATCGCCGCTTTGATGCTTCCTCCTAATGTATAATATATAATGTATAACTGTAAATGGTGAGTGAATGCTGTGGATACTAAATGTATGGCTTATTAGGAATGTTTGTTTTTGGTTAAAACTTGTTTATTACTTGGAAATAGTGAAAGATAATGACAATGTTAAAAACATGTTCATCGAAGATGTGCCTTTTTATTGGATTTTAAAATGTAAAAAGATGTGTATAAGAAACATTTATCAATTGGAAATATAACGAATATGTATATAACTTGTACACATTGTAACACGAGTTTATTACTTGGATTTCTGCTTCTTACACGAAATCAGTAGACTTTTTGAAGATTAATCAAGCTCCAGTTATATGCTCATTATAAAATCTCAGCTTTCAAATCCAGTAAATATATCACTTTCGTATATACGCGCTATGTCTAAAGGTAAGACCCAACTATATCCTGTTATTCTCACCCTTGAGCCTGCCAGGTCTTTTTCTATTTTCCAAGAACACTAAGCACAGATCCATCGGTGGATAATATGCTCATTGAAAGCAACAAATCAAAAGCTTTCAGTGATAAAGTTACTTGATAGTACATACTTTTGGAACAACAGATTTCTTGTCATGCCACTTCAATGTACAAATTACGAATCTAGTTCTTCATCAGCTTAATTCTGAACAATATTCAGTTAATACTACAACTTGATTGATCTTAAATTAAGTTTTGGCATCTTGGCGCAAACGGTTGGACCACCAGATGAGTTGGCTGAATATTGACAGAAGATACCCTAGTACGGAATGGGGCTACAGTTGGGCTAGACCGTGCCACAATTCTGTGGGCTGATACGATGGTGAAGCAAACGAGAAGAGGCTGTTTTGGCAAAAGACTGCCAACTTTGGCCGAAAATATTTAATCAAACAATGCATGGCGAAGCGAAGACATGCAGTACAATGCATGAGATTTGTTAAAGCATTTACTTTGGATAACCATATGGAGTTTAGGACGAGTCAAGAGATTGCATCTTACGATCATCGCAAGCTTGTTTAATTCAAAAGAACTGGCTGGAAAGAAAAGCAATGATTGAACCACCACAATATGGGCCCACCTTCGTTGGATTAGCAAGCAGAGTGCGATTAGGAGAGTGTTGATGGAAATCCGTAGAAAGGTTACAGTGTCAAGCAAGCGTTAGTGTTTGCTTGGCAAGCTAAAGACAAGATGAGGGAGGGGCTATTTATTTTTATATTAGAAGAATTATTGACTGGTAATGATACATGGAAACAAACACCAACCATTTGACTGGCGATGGTATATGAAAACGAATTTTTACAACCGGTGGTGAATACATGTACGAACGAATAAAGACATTATTGAACTATTAGAGAATGACACTGTAGTGTACCTACTCTCTTGGCATTTGCTCTACAAATTGTATGGCCATGAAATTGTAGATACACGACCACTTTCAGACAAAACAAATACAGAAATATAATTGTGAACTACACAATTGCTCTTATCAGCTTGTCCCGATAAACTTTTCATTACTAATTGGCCCCCACAAGTTATTCTCTCACGGGTGTCGGCACGACGTTGCCTGGTATGTTCCGGAAGACGAGCCGCTGCATGTTGAGGCGGCCACACGCAACGGCGGCATACGGCTGCGTCCCCGTGCATGAGGCGTTTTTGGTTTTCGTTTTCGTTTCCAGTAGAAGATATAGAATGCCTTCGATAACGGCCCACCAGCCTCGGGACAGGCAGCCGAGCGATAACAAGACTTCTATTTGATTCTATTCTGACAATAGCCGCTCTTTCTCAATTGTGAAAGGGTTGTTGAAGTGTGTATATTTGCTCAACTTTATGTCAGATTGCTATAGAAGCTCGTATGATATGGGAGGTGGCCATGTTTGTCCGCGGACATTACTAAGATATACTTGGGCCATAGTAGAGCAACGGCCGGACTTAGTATTTCCGGCCGGACGTAATTGTAAGAAAAAGAGAGCTGAAAGTAAAAAAAAAAAAATAAAGATGGCATTACCGAAAGCCGACTAATGGTGTGGAAATTAGTCTTACATTTAGTTTCTGAGTGGTTCAAATTACATCAGAGCCTTTTCTGATTGATAACGTTTGTTTACAGATTGTAGCGAATGAAATCCGTTGAAAAACACCGATGGTGGGACGTTTCGAGCTGGCTCGATGACAGAGTCTAGGCAACGCATAACTTTAATTTTAGCCCAAACCGATGCGACAATAAATTTATCCCATATAAGTAGCATCTGCCGGCAAGCAGAAAATCAAGAGTGATTGTAGAAATTGTATGGAATCAAAGATTTTGGAATTTCTGTTCTATTTCTCTTTTATACTGCTGCCGTTTCTGTTCTACCGTCTTGAGGTATTCACGCAGCTGCTTATAAACCAATAATAGTTGTAACCTGCAATATCAAGAAATTTTTCCCTTTGCCATTACTAATCCGATCAAAGTCTCAACAGGTTGTTAGCAAGGGTGGTTCAGACCCTAGTAATACATTCTTACCGCGTTTTTTTCTTTTATATATATTTGCCTCGTTTCTTGTCTATGTTCCACTATGCCGCACCATCAGGTTCACTCCACTCACATCCACTCAACTCCCATGATGCTTCCCACAGCTTCAGAGGCTTCCATATCACCGTCGTCATCTGGCCATCTGCGTCTGGCCAGCGCCTCTGATTACGGCAAGAAGAAGAGGGTTGGCAAGGCTTGCGATACCTGCCGTATCAAGAAAACCAAATGCAACGGCAAGAAACCTTGTGACAAATGTCTCCAGGATAACCGTATTTGCACCTTTTCCGAGCGTCGTCGCGACAAGGAGAAACATTATCCTGCTGGCTACATTGAACTCATAGAAACAAGAAATCAGCTTCTTACTAAATCGCTACAGAAACTTGTCACTCTTTCCATTCAAGACGTGAACATGAAACAGTTTTTCCTTGACCGTTGTCCCGTTGTGCTGAAAGATCCTGTTTCTGGAAACAGTGTCATTTCTATAAATAAAGTCATTGATGCTTTGGTCCATCAGGGGCTTCTACAAGGCGAGCCTGTTGAATGGGAAGAAGGCATCAAAATTGCTGCTGATTTCGATCCTTCTAATGTTAACAAAGCAATCAATGCTTTTGCCAAACATTCAACTTCTCCTTCTGGTTCTGTTTCTCCTGAAACTAGACCTCTGGTTGAAACCCATCGGATATCTGGCTCCGCTCCGAAACCTGCTTCTTCAAGCACCGCGCCAAATCTCAATACCGCCAACATTGCGATCAAGAAAGAAAACTTATCTGTTCTTTCTCCTATCAAAAATCTGCCAAAACCTGTTCCAACAGATGACCAAACTGATGAAGTAAAAATAGAAGATGGTGAATTTGATTTCGCCATGCCTTTGACTGAATCTAATACTTTCACCTCATTATCGCCTTCCTCTTCTAATTCTGAACAATCCATTCCTCTTCTTTTCCAATCTTCCGAAAACAATGTGAAAACCATTGCTGATGAGTTTGGTCTTCTGGCTCTCAGTCCAAGCGGAACAAATCCTGCTCTGTATCCTTTCATTGATAACTTGGCCAATGGCACTGGCTCCAAAATCATGTCTGCTGCTCTTACTGGTGGCTTTTCTATGAGCACGTTTGAAAACTCCAGCACTGCTTCCGACAGCAATCAGAATAATTCCTTGTTTTCTGGAAACGGTCTTAATCAATCTCAATCTAGCTTCCGCAGTGCTACCAACATGTCCAATTCAGAAAACAACAGCAACATCACCAACGTCAGTAATGGCAACACCTGCTTGTTTTTTGATGACAAGAAACGGAAACCTTCTTTGGATGTTGACTTGGATACTATTGGCACAGATAATGATAATGATACTTGGAGATTTGGAAATAATGATAAACCTCTTTCGCCTGTAGATGCTCTGAATGATTTTAATGGTTTGGCTCATGGTTCTGCTGCTACAAATTTGGTATCCCATGGCTCCAATAATGTTGAGACGCCTCCTGCTGCTACTTATGTACTTAGCAGAAACCTAACTAATGAGTTGCTTTCTCCTATAAGTTCGCCTGTTCTTTCTTCCCCAGTGCTTGCAAACGCTATTCCAAACGACTTTTCACTTGCCAGTCCCTCATCAAGCCATCGTAACAATGGAAGACCGCCTTCTCCTCCAGGTTCACACAGTCTTCTGCGTAAAACATCCAGTGGCCATGTCTCAAAGCCAATACATCATTATCACGGATCCCATATGCATCCTCATCAGTTGAACAGCTCACATTCTCATGGTCTTGCACATGGTCATAACCATTCTCATCATATGTTGCCTTCCAAGTTGCCTAGCTCATTTTTGAAGCTAAGCAACATTAAAAAGACATCATCGTTGGGAAATGGCCGCTCTTTTTCTGATGACAGCATGCTGTTCAATAACGTTGATTCCAAAGAACCTACTACCATGCCAGATACCCTCAATAGCGAGGAATTGAAACGCATGAGTGCAGACTTTTTGGCCTTGAACAACACTGATAACGACTACAAAAACCTTAACATGTTTGATGACTTTAAAAATGATAACGATTTTACTAAAACTGCCAACGAAATCATAAACTTTGATCAGTTTTGAATGCTTCTTGGTCCTTGTTTTTATTGACTTTTTGTTTATTCTCTGTATTAACAAAATTGATCTTAATATTCCAAAAAAAAACCCCCCAAATCCACATGTTATACATATTCTTTGCTTTTCTGAACATTAACAAATTTTTTGTTGCTTATTAATTCTAGTTATTACTATAATGACCTGATGATTTCTTTGACGACCTTTAATGATTTTTATATGCTTTCTTTTCTTTCTTGTTTATTGATTTTGTCCAAGTAAATAGAACCTCTAAACAGGCGTTCGTTACTCTTTACTTCTAATAATTAATTATTAGTATTTTTTTTCAATTTTTATCTAATAATTTTTATCCGCTATAACTTCATTTCTTATTTACTTGTTCTGAATTTGTCTTTCGCTTCTCCTTGTTGTTCTTAAGCTTGTATTTCAATCAATATTATATAATGTGATTACAGTGTACCGTGTAGAGTTAAGCAGTGAATGTTAGATGAATGTCAGCCGTATTTCACTTGTATTTATAGTGTTACTAGAAATAAAGAAATTATCAGCAACTTCCGCATACATACAAAATCACTGATGGAGAATATCAAACAGATAAGAGATAATATCATTAAATACAAAAGATACAATTATATTTTCTGTGCTGGAAATATAAGATTATTACTACTACTATCATTACTAGATGATGAACGTCAATAGGTAAAGAAATCAGTAAATAAATAGAAATGTCAGCCGAATTTCAAGCAGATAAATAAAAAGGAATTACTCGCAGACAATTCGAAAGAAAAGAAAAAATACTGAATATAACATACTCAACTCATCAAACCATTATAAGAGGAAAAGATCTTATATATCAAAACATGTACATGTGAGTCTCATGTGACGCTCACTTGAAGAAATGCAAATGGAAAAAAGTCGAAGAAAGAGGCGAACGAGCGAATGAAAAGCTCACCAATTGCAACTCTTATAGTAAGCAGACGAACTCTTTAATCTAAAATATATAAACTTTGTTTATACTCTATATCATTCAAGTTATTTTCACAATGTTCAGATTATCAGTTGCAAGAACCTTTGCTGGTGTTTCCCGTCCATTGATGGCCCGCGCTGCCGCTCCAATCAGATTCTCCCAGAACTTTCAAAGGGTCAACTTTTATTCCACTTTACCAAAAGAGGAGGTTAGCAAAAGAATTATTGATGTTGTGAAGAGCTTTGACAAGATTAATGCTTCTTCCCCAGTGACTCCAGAAACCAGTTTTATTACCGATTTGGGTTTAGACTCCTTGGACACCGTTGAAGTTTTGGTTGCCATTGAAGAAGAATTCGATATTGAAATCGACGACAAAGATGCAGATGAAATCAAGACAGTTGGCCAAGCCATTGAATATATCAGCAACAACCCAGATGCCAACTGATTGTCTGTTTTTTTGTAAATCGAGTTGCCATCGTGATGGTTTGTAATTGCTTAAAAAGTGCAGATAGCCTACGGGTCTCGATTTTATCATGAAAAGATGCATGTATATATACAAGTAATGAATATTATATTTAATTGTTAAAGAAAGTGTAGGGGTCATGATTGGCTTTTGAATTCATAATAATATTTTATATTTCGCGCCTAGTAAATATCAGTTTTGTATATACGTGCTATTTTGAAAGAGACTTGGTAAAACCCAATCATGCCCTGTTGATCATAATTTTTTTATTTTTTATATTGGAAAGTAAACAGTAGACTTTGGTCTAGGTTGGGTTTCAGACAGTTGCACTGTGGAGTCACATTCAGTATCGTAAAAGTAGTGAGTAAAATTCATTAATATCTTGAACAACAAAGAAACCAAAAAACCAAAAACAATAAAAATAGAGAATAAAAGATAGAACAAATATGAGAATAAAAGGGGTAATAAAAAAGAGGGCTAGGGGCAGCTTCTTATCTTGGTGTAGAGAATACTATTTTTTATTTTATGATAATTATGATAATAAACATAATCTAAAAACTGTAATTCTTTTTGGCTCAATTTCAATTTAGGCTTTTAAAAATGAGAAGCTTTCAATACAATTGACATATCGTTGTTTTGAAAACTTACCTAACAACTTTTGACAAAAAACAGCTAAAGTTTATCACCAATTTACAGTCAATGTAGAACTTCCATAAGAACGCAATTAAACAAATTAGAAACTGAAACATCAAAAAGACAAGAAATTGAAGTCAATGTAACATTGAACCATTTGCAACTATAAAATGAATCGGAATATATCTTTTTATTAAACGGACTTCTTCAAACAGAGATATAAAGCTTGTTAATAATCACATTACGCTTTACTGAGCCCCATAAAATATTCAATGTGTACAGGAAGTTGAAACACGCTATTTTAACGATATATAATGATTACTATCGGATACAAGTTCTTCTGAGAACCTATAACAAATCCTGCTTTTTTTTCTTTTGAGCTAGGGGTTTCTTTGGGATAAAAGCTCACTTAAACCCTGAAAAAAAAACAAAAAAAAAAAAAACTTGAAGCAATCAAACACTATGGAATAATGCCAAGAAAAAAAGAAGGCACATTGAAGGATGATAAACATGATTTTTAACAAATTATGTTATTTTCGACAAAATGATATTTCTCATTTTAAAATATTACTTACAAACCAAAATTCAAAATCAAACTACTCGATATAAAAGTGTGGGATTTGGAAAGTATGTGAATATAATTTGTGTATGATTTGGGCTGCTATAAAGACTCTAGAATATGACTTGAAAAAATTAACTTTTTGTCAATATTGACATTTTTCCGTTTTATCAAATATTTCTGCGAAACTTTACCAATTTTTATTATAAATAGTACTATAATATTGCAAAAAAATCTAATATGCTATTTTATGGCTTTATAAATCAAAATAGCCTGTATAGCATGGAATTAATTTAATAAAACGTTTGATAATTACTTCAAAACTTCAACAGCGCGAATCGAGTCCCAAAATCCCAAGTGAGGAACGCCACACTTGTTTTTCGTGGCGCATGCGTGGCGCATGGTGGCGTATTATGTCTGAACCAACTTGGCCACCGGGAAATAGTAAGACATATAGACATATTTTTGACAAAAAGAGACAATATCTTTATTCTTTGAAAGTATATTTTGGCAATCAATATTCCCAGCCTTTTAAAAGTGTATAAGCAAAAATGAAAGGGTTATTGCTATTCTATGAAAGATACTACGCCTTGAATTGATTTGGCTATGGCCTGTAAATTGGGTGAATAGGCTATAACCAGGGGCTAATTAGACACACATTATGATGAGCTGGATGAGGTGAGCAAGGCCACGCCACATTGGAAAAGGCTACTCATTTACCTTTTGATTGTCACATATATCGGCAAATCCTTGCCCTGATACCTAAAAATTAACTTGAATCTGGCGAAAGAGCTGCTACAGCCAATACCTATGTATGAATTAAATGTTTTAGATATTACCGGTAATGCTTTACATTGGTTGATAATAATACTATCATATATTTCGAACCCACTAAATATCAATTCCTTATATACGTGCCATTGTCTAAAGGAACTTGGTAAAACTCAGTCGGGAAAACCCAATCATGTCCTGTAATCATAATCTTCTCACCCATTTAATTGGAAAGTAAGCTTTTGCTGTAGGTCGTTTTTCAGACAGCGACACTTGCCTGTTCAACATCGTAAAAGTAGAGAGTAAAAAGCGTTTGTAGTCGCCTGGTTAGGTCTTTTTTCTCTTTTTCAACAACCGCTGAACCAATATTTTAAAAATTACAGGATATTATAATTGGCATAAAATTTTTGACTATTCAAAAATTGAGCGTAAATATTGATTTTATTATTACTAGAAATTTATTGATATGAGATTGTGTTGCAATGATTTAGTTAATGATTACAAGATTTTCATTCAGTATTTGTAGAAAAGAACGGGTCTTTATTTTCAGACGGAAAAGTGAAATCGCATCGTTGTATATATTATGAGTGGTGAATGAAGTAAATAATTGAATTGTTAGACAGTGGTGGCCTAAAGTGTGGAGAAGAATATGACCAACGATATATATTCTGAGGATTACGATCCATTAGTTGATCTCAATGAGTTGTTTGATGATCCGTCTTCGTTGGCAGATTTGCCAGAGTTATTGAATTATACCAACAAATTCAACAGGCAATTGATTCAAAAGACAAAACAGGACCAACAGAAGTATAATGAGTTTGTCAAGAGTCTTGACCAACTGTCTGGAGGTGGAAATTTATCGTTCAATAAGTTGAATGAGTTAATTATGGAATTGATGAAAGAAATTGATCATACTAGAACTATTGCTGGAACCACGAAAATAAATATTACCAATATGACCTCCAAAATACAGAAATTAGACCAGTGCAAAAAGAATCTTGTATTGTCTATGACTGTACTTAAAAGGTTACAGATGTTGCTCGGTGCATATGACAAGTTGGCATATTTGCTGTCAAAGAACTTTAAACATAAAAATTATACTGAGATCTTGAATTTGTTTTCGGTGGTTTTAGAACTCAACAATCATTTCAAAAGTTACAAGTCTATTGATGAAATTAATGAGCTTTCGAAAAACATTCATAATCTCAAGGTCGAAGTCACCAACTCGATATTCGATGAGTTTGACAGTTTGATAACCGAAGACGACAAGGAGGATGATGATGATGATGATGATAATAAAGACAATTATGTAAGTGCTTGTAGAATATTAGATGTATTGGGCGGCTCTTACAAGCCGAAATTCACCAGCTGGTTTGTGAATCATGAATTGAAGGAAGTCAGGTCAATATTCGGTAACCTTAATGATGAAGCCGGTTCCATAGAGAACATTAATAGAAGGTTTTTATTTTTCAAAAGATTATTAAGGAATTATGAAGAGTATTATAAGGATTATTTTCCTACAGAATGGGAAATGGATAAAGAATTGGCCTTGAAATTTTGCGAATTCAATCAAGTCAATATACAACAACATTTGAATATGATTGATCAGTCAAACGATTTCAACGTGGATGTGATTTTAGAAAGTTTAACTCATACTATTGAGTTTGAGACTTATCTCACTGAATATTTCAGTAATAAACAACCAACAAGTAAAACGGGTTCTGACCAAAGCAATGTCTTTCATAAAAAAATTTCCAGCTCTTTCGAACCGTTTTTGAAGATATGGCTCAATAACCAAGAGAAAACATTGGATGCTAAATTGGTGGAATTTATGGCAAGTTCCAATTTGGAATCCATAGCCAAGAATCAAGAACACGATTTAACTAATGTGTTCCCATCATCAGCAGACTTGTTCAGAATATATAGAAACATTCTAAGTCAATTGATCAAGTTGTCCAATGGCTCTATTCTCATAGATTTGGCCAGCATGTTCAACAAGTATTTGGAAAAGTATCTTGCTCAAGTCTTAAAACCATTTCTTCCTGAGAAAAACGAGGTGCTTACAAACAGTGGCGAAGAAGCTATCAAGTATTTGGGTCTTGTTATAAACACGTGTGATTATATCAACACCACTGTGTCCCAATTAGATGAGATGTTACAATCTCTTGTAAAGGCAGAATTCAAAGCTCAATTAGTGGACTACTTTGAGAATACTAAAAACCTCTATTTGTTGTTGATCAGTGAGTCGCTTAACAAGATCTTGTTGAAAATAGAATTGGACTGCGAGCTTTCCTGGAGAGAAATGTTGAACCAAAATTGGAGATATATCAGTGAAGTAAGTGATACTAGTCGTTACTTGATCAATTTAACTAAAACTCTAAATGATGATCTTAAACTAGCATTGTTCAACATCAATAAAACCGCTTACATGAGAAATTTACTTGATAGATTGATAGATCTAATCATAGAAAAGTTTTTAATCAACTTGGTAAAACTAAAACCTATTAATGATACCATGCCATCACAAATTTTGTTTGATTTATCTTCTTTGAAAAAATTCTTCAAAAGATTGCCATTTTTGGAGAATCAAAACGTCCCCTCTGAATCGTCAACTCCTATAACAAGCCCCCAGTTGAATAGCGAAGGTTTCCAAACTCCATCTGCCAGTAATTCCAACATTGACCAGACACTCGCCAACCCCCAAAACACCAAGAAAATCAATTTCACCATCACAAAATCGTATCTTAACCATATGAACAACCAATTTCTCAAATTAGAACAAATCCTCAAAGTTCTCATGGTCAATGGTAAAGATTATTCCGGTTTGATCAATAATTATCTCATGATACTTCTAGACTCCAATTTTGATAACTTCTCCAAGATACTCATACTTAAAGGCGTAATTTCCCAGGCACGGCCAATCCATTCTGCAGAGAAAAAAGAGCTCTTGAAATATCGTGAAATATTCTTGAAAAACATTAAAGAAATAGGTAATGACTTGCAACTTACTGAAAACAACCCTATTATGGACCATCTTATCACGGATCTCAGCAAATTGCCTCAAACCTTAACAAACGACGCCTTGGCTTCTAAACTTGCTCTTACGCCAAATTCCAACTCGTTGAAAAACTTTTCCACCGTCCTCCAAGGATCTCCAATAATGGGTGGCTCATTACAGTCATTGTCTCCCAACCTTAACTTTGCTGCTTTTATGAATAAGAACAATAATAGTCCAAATTTTAACAAGGAAAATTTTGAAAAAAACTTGAAAGAATTCGCTCTTACTAGCGAAACAAGTGTCAAAAACCTCAATGAGAACTTTAAAACTAACCTAGGCAAATTTTTCAATAGAAACAATGAATAATCAGTGGCATTTGCTACTACAATCGATATATTAAATATTAAAATTGAATATTGGATAATTTTTCATTATTGACTGTATACTGAAATAATCCAGAATATTGATATTTGTATTTTTAAGACTCAGTATTTGAGCGAATCAGATTTTTAAACTACATTACAGTTTTGTTTCATGATTATCTTGGGAATATAAAGAATTATTCTTCTCAAATGAAACTTTTATTACATTTGCTTTAAGTATTTGAGTTTTGTAAGCAAAATGGTTGAAAAAGCTCCAGTTGGATGTTCAGAAGTTCAGCAGAAACTCATTTTAAAGAATAGCTAAAATGCCATGATTTGCCGTTCTTACATATATACGTTCACCATGTTGAAGAAACATATCATAATGACAACCATTTAGAAACGAAACATGATGTATATTTTAGGAGTCTACACTAGAAAAGTACCAATAAAGACTTCCCGGTCCTGAAACTTGTAGAATGTAAATTGCAAACTCTATGGGTTCAGCCTATATATTCATGCGATACTTGCGTCATCCAGCATTAGCTCGCATATAATATGCAATCCGATTTCCTGTCTTAGAGGGGTTAAAACACGGAGATGGTGTAGAAGATGATGTTGCCCTCGTATAATATATGAAGACTATTGCTGAATAAAAGGATTTTATAGAGATTTGCGGGACTTTTGTTTTAGGAGAGTGTTACTTTTTGGACAAAGGAGCGAAGGAAAGGAAGCAGGCACCACATATAAGCTGTGATTTAGCGAAGGAAAATCTGATTTTTTGAGAGGAAAAGTGAGAAATAGCGGTTTAATAAGGCAGATAAGTAAATATAATTGTAAGAATTGAATTGAAGTTGAAATCGAACTGAAAGTGCCAAGTATGGCTGACCAGGGTTACAGTTTGTCTTCAGCCAATCAATCTACGGATGATGATTTGAGTTCCAGTACTCAGTATCTCAGGAAGAAGGTTGGATATCGTAAATCTTTCTACAAGTCAAACAAGAAGTATGATCTTGATAAAAACGAGAGCAAGTGTCCTTTTGGCTGTTGCAAGAGGTCGTCGATTGGCGATTTTCTCTTGCAGAAGGGATATTTGGACGGGTTTTGTTCAGACATCACTGTGAAGGCTTTTGATAAGGAGTACCATTTGCACAAGTTGATATTGTCCCGTAGTGGCTATTTCCGGACTCTTTTCTTTGGGTCGTGGTCCGATTGTGATTCGAATTATCACGAGCTCATTTTTGATGACATTGACAATGTGACGGCAGAATCGTTTGAGTTGGCGATTGCCTCGTTGTATGGGGGCACGAATAAAGGTGCTGAAAAGCGGTTGGCCATAAATATGATTTCCACCGGCCAGTTTCTAGATATTCAGGAAACTGTCTGTTTGGCCACCGACAATATTATTTCGGATTTGAGCTTTGACACCATTTCCAAATACACCAATTTTGCATACCACCAGAAGCTTGGGCTTCCGTCCGAACGTATTTTGGAGAGCTCCAGGGCGTTGTTATGTGTTGATGGCTGGGAAAGTGGCATTTTGAAGTGGGATGGGATTCCTTTAGACATTATAATCGATGTAGTTGGGAGCGATTCTTTCTTTGTTCCCACGGAATGGGATAGATGTTTATTTATCATAAAGTTGATAGAACGACGGATCAAAGCAAAAAGCACATTGACAACTAAATTCTCCAAGCTCCATTTGCAGAAAGAGGCTCCAAAAATACGAAGTGTCAAGTCAATGTATATGAATAAAAACAAACCACAGCATCTGTCCAAAGCAAGGTCGTCTTCGTTTAGCAACGACATGTCGATTCCGATTCCTGAAGACACCGCTGGCAGCAGTGATGCTTGTGAGAGTAACGAGGAGACAACTTGTGAAGAAGACGAAGATACTGCGGAGGAAATCAGTAAACTCAAACAATGTCTCAACAGCAAAGTGTACTTTTGCCATTTATCTTTTGAACAGTTGCAATTGTTGGAGACATTGAAGGACGTGAACGGCGAGCCGTTTGTAGAGTCGCGTGTGTTGAAAGATGCTTTGTGGACACAGTCGTCATTGTATAGAATCATTGTATCGTGTAAGAAAGGTGATCCCAAGTTGAACATTGTTTCTGTAGGAGAAAAGTCGCCAGAAGGCTCTTCGGATCAATGGTATAGAATCCCTATCAAGGACGAAACCATCTATGGAGCCCCCAAATTCCTAGACAAGGTTATTTCTGAAAACCAAAGCATCATTGAGGAAGACAATCCCAACGAAACTGCACCGGGAAAAGAGGAAGACGACGAAGACGATTTTGAAGACGATTCAGACTGCACTAAAGATAGCGATAATAGTTTGCGTAACGATTCTAAACCCATAACCAACGCTTTTTTGGAAAACATATTGAAACAACACACTCAGAAACGAGTGGCTTCCAGAAAAATTTACAAGTGGTCCAAATTCCCGCCTTTCAGATTCTCCATTGCCTTCAGCGACGTGTCTAGCTTGGCCCCGGAAAAGAGAATGTACGGCAAAGTGCTATGGTACGCTGGCTGCTATTGGAATCTTTATGTGCAGAAGATCCAGAAACACAAACGGTTCCAGTTGGGTGTGTATCTACACAGAGCATCCAATCCCGGACCTCCAAGAACCGGCTATGTCAACGCCGACATCTATCAAAATATGGATATTGTCAACGGATTCAATCCGGCTAGCGCTCCTGACGATTCAAATACAGTCACCATTGGGGAAGACGACATTATTCCCAACGATACCTTTGAATCCATAGGCATCAACCCCCCAAACGAAGACATCTCGCTTCCAGAGCTGAACTTTTATTCCAATACCGAGGACGCCACAGAACTTTTCGGAAGCACCCAAGCCACAGACAACACTGATCCAGGCGTCAATAATGACACTATAGGCTCAGATGGTGTCGATTCAAGCTTATTATCGTACGATCGCCAAAAAGACAAGTCTTTGCTAAGCTATGAAGATAAAAGACACCAGATTTCTGTCTATTTCATCATCAGAACCCCATCGAGAAAATCAAAATCAAATCTCACCTGTTTCACCAGCTCCCCCAGCTTGTTTAGCACATCACAGTCGTGGGGCTGGAAAAGTAATAGCATGTGCTCGTTCAACGAGGACGGTACATTGATTCCAGGACAGAATAAATATCTCAAGTTTATGGTTGTTTTAGGAAATATTTAGTCTATATAATGTTAATGTTAGGCTTGATCGTTGGGGAGTGTAATACTTTGCTTCCCTTATGAAAACTATCTTAATGATCATGAATCTCAGTGAGTCATAATATATCTACATGTTGATATAAGCTTATACTTTCCTACAATAGTTTATCGTTTGATTCTGTCCCCTGCTTTTCAATATTTAATCAAAAAGCCATTGTCCACCTTTGTAATAGATTTGTTTGTAATTTTAAATTGGAATCCATTCACATATAATAATATCATTTAGCGTACTCATTTGCAGTTGGGCATGGAAACACAGGTGAGTGCAACTGTCTGAAAAATGGCCTACACATTATCTTATTACTTACTCCCCAAACCACCCAGTATTTTTTTCAACTCAGCTTGAAATATAAGCGTTGGAAGTTTATTGTAAATTATGAATATTTGATCTTTTGAAGAGCAAAATTGGCCAAAATTGATAAGAAGTCATATTAAACATTGTAGAAAAAAATAAAAGTGTATTGTCATAAATCGAAGCCAAACTAGATATTCTTAAAGCTCTAATAGCTGATATTACTGGAAAATACTGCTCAGTGACAAGCTGCAAATAGAAAAAAAAAGTGTGGAATATATTTTACTACAAGCGTCATAAAATTTCCTTATTTTTTCATTTATTGACTTGGTGTTTTTCTATGATATTTCAATATGCCAAATGCTAAAACACCAAGGTACAATTATGGTAGATTGACCTTCCTCCCATGAGGAGTTTTTTATCACTTTTTAACATTATGTTTTCTCACGATATTTTTCAAAAATAATAAGTTTATATTGAACTGTCTAAATACTTGTATTGTTTTACGTTGAAGAATAGGCTTGTTGAGCAAAAATAGATTGAAAGTATTTTATGGGAGTTTACAGGGCTTTGAATATACAGTTATTGTTGAAGAAAAGTTCACAACTATTTAATGGTCTTCTTTCCACTCAACAGACCATTTCAATTTTTGACCTTGTTTAAATGGCTGGACAATCAAGTCATCCTCGCCGATTAGTTCTGGAACCACAGTTGATTGTTTAACCAAAACAACCTGGTCAAGACTTTTGAGCTGATCTTTAGAGATTCCATAAAAGTTGATACCATTGTCGGAGACGAATTTCTTCAAATTGTCCAATTTTCCATAGTTGTCAAAGACCTCGGCAAGATAGCTGATGGCTCTGTTTTGGGTATAGACGCCAGCACAGACACCTTCGTTTCTGGCCTTGTTGGAAAGAATATGAGGAGCGGAGTCAGATCCAAAGAAGAAGTGGGATTTTCCAGAAGTGGCAGCGTTGATCAAGGCTTGGCGATCAATAGGAAGTTTAGCGATTGGTTTACAGAAATTAATAGGGTTTCCAGCAACATCATCAATGGTGATATACAAATGATGGGCGGTGATACTCGCAGCTACAATGACAGGATCGTTAAGTTTTCTGGAGACGTTCAACTTGTCCACGAGATCGATAGCAGCTTTTGTAGTGCAATGTTCTAGAACAATTTTCAACTTTGGGAAATCCTTGTGCAACTTTTCCAATGCTGGCAAGAATTTGGGTTCGGCATTCATCACATGGATAGCTTCCTCGAGGTTTTCTTCTTCGCCATGTTTATGTTTTGTAGATGGTTTCTCGCCGTGCAAGTTGAGAACCAAGTTGTGTTTCTGCATTGCTTCAAAAATCGGATAGAAATCGCTGAAGTCGTTTGGATCAACACCAGCTTGAGAGTTGGTGGTCACTCCGGCAGGATAACATTTGACACCGTGTATAGCACCAGCCTCAGCAGCTTTTTCAATCAATTCAGGGGTCAAATCACGACTGAGGTAAAACGTAGTAAGGAAAGTTGTCTTAGGAGCCAAGGATTCAAGCTGATGTTTGTATTCAACAACTCTTTCAATGGTCGTTATAGGTGGAACTAAATTGGGCATTACATATGCTATTGACACACCGCCTTCACGTACGGTTGGAGTGACCAATTCCATCATTTTTCCATCCCGAAGATGCACATGGAAGTCTCCAGTTATTCCCAAGTTGATTTTCGTCATGTTTTTCGCTTTTGCTAGGATTCTGTTCATACTGTGGTTGGTAGATACTATGCGATTGCTACAGTTTTTCACTTTTCCGTGATATTTCACCGTGAAAAATGTGTCATAGTAGGTGGTATAGTACAACCGCCATACTGACACCTGAGTTAATGTCTCTTTGTTTTTATATTATTCTTGGTCTAAAGCTGATTCTAGGCGAAATAGATACTGTATAGATATTACTACAAAGTTTTCATTATATCTCCACGGAATGTTCACCACTGGACAGTTTAGTATTGCTCAGGCTGGTTTAGATATTTTTCTAAATTAATATAAGAATTATATGGCTATCAGTTAGTGATAAATCCTTTAAATACAGAATGAGTAAATTTTGTTCACATGTTCACAGAGAATATTGCGAAACATTCAATCCAAAGAACTCTTAGAGCCTCAATAAAATGTAATTGTTTGATATCTTTTTTAAAAGACCATCAAACTCGCTGTTTTTGTAGTGAAATGTAATTTTAATCCATTTAGAGCCCGTTTCGTTGACATTTCGAAAATTCAAGGAGCTTCAGGCTTGTTAAAAAGCTCTACGATGAATTTAAAGACCTTACTTCGGAATCATCAGTAGGATCTGTTTAATATTTGATATACTAGGCCGCAAATCAAGCCATATTCTGGAGCCGATTTCTTAATCTTCCATACTTAATAATACGCCAACATAAACAAGCAGTTATCAAGTCAACAATTCAGAACTACAGTCATTCAACAATAACAATAATCGTTCACCTATTATGCCAGAAAATTCATCTTATTATAGTTCATGTTCAGAAATTGCAGACAAAAAAAAGACTTTTTTATACGATGCTTAACGGATGCGCTGCCGAAAATTTTTATATGAAGCCTTCAATATACTCAAAATACCTTTGATAAATTGTTAAAGAATAAGACCAAGGTTAGTGTATTCGTATAAAAGAAGTAGAATGAGTACTGAGGTAGCTCCGGCGCTTTCGACAGCGCAAGCAGAGCAGGTATTTGAGTTTGACCAGCACAAGACTGAGGAAATCAAGCAAAGACATCATTTGCCGCCTCACAATGAGTCTGACAGAGAAAAAGTTCGACAGCTTATAAGGGATTACTATTCTATTGATGAGTTGGCGGAGTTTCTCCACAACAGGTTTGCCAAGATTACCTTGCAGTTTCCAGACTCGTTGGTATGTGATTCGAGCCATGTTGTGCAGATGCTACAGGAGAGTCTCAACAGTGAAGCTGAGACAGCAGTGGACTTTAATGATCATGGCGATAGCGATGGCGAGGGCGAGAACTGTGCTACTTGTATGAACTGCAGTTGTGGGAAGAAAGAGACACAGAAAAAGAAACATATTAAAAGATACGAGGTGTGGGTGTTGGCAGACACTTCGTATAGTCCATGTTGTATAGATGAAGTAGCAGCAGAGCATGTGGGCGCTGATGTGGTTGTCCATTTTGGCGATACCTGTTTGACGCCAATTCAAAAGCTTCCTTCTGTATATGTGCTTGGTAAACCGTATCTTTCCGTAGCTGTGCTTGTTCAGCGGTTCCGTGAACAATATCCAGACAAACAGGACAAGATCATGTTAATGGCTGATGCCAGTCACACATACTGTCTCAGGGACCTTTATTTGGAGTTGAAGAAAGAATATCCCAATGTGGCATACAGTGAAATCAATAACCAGCATAAAAGCATCAAAATCATAGGCTACAAGCCTTACATAGACCAGGACGGGGTAGTATTTGGAAATAGACGTTTAGTAGGTGTTCAAGTCAATAATACTGAGGATGATTTTGAAGATGAGTTGAATTCAATGCTTCAGGATTACCAATTGTTCCATATCACTCTCCCAGAGTCTCCTAGATTGCTTTTCCTCACTACAAAGTTCTCGTCCATTAGCATATACGATCCTGCCACTTCAGCTGTCAATACTGGCCCGTTTCCTTCGTTAATGCGCCGCTACCGGTACATGCATGTTGCTCGTACTGCTGGAACCATTGGAATATTGGTTAACACCTTGTCGTTGGACAACACCAAGAAGATGGTGAACATTGTGGCCAAATGGATCAAGGACGCAGACAAAAAATACTACATGTTCGTTGTGGGCAAGCCCAACGTAGCAAAGTTGGCCAATTTTGATGTTATCGACATTTGGTGCATTTTAGGTTGTGGCCAAAGTGGCATCATTATAGACCAATCCAACGAATATTACAAACCAATCGTCACTCCTTATGAGTTGCATTTGGCTCTCACTCCAGAAGTGACCTGGACAGGCAAATGGATCACTGGTTTTAAAGATATCATCAATATAGATAAAGAAATGAATGGTGTGAGCGACGAAAATAAAGAAAGCGATAAAGAAGCTTTCACCGACGAATCTAAAGATAGTGATGACGAGTATGCTCCTGAATTCAATGCGGTCACTGGTAAATACGTGTCCAATTCCAGACCTTTACGACAAATCCAACACTTGCAAATTGAACTTGGCTCTCAAGAACCCGAAAATAAAAGTCTAAATACCAATAAGGAACAGAACCAACTTGTACAAAAGTTCTCGCAAGCTGTCTCCATAAAAGGCGACGTGTCTACCTCCGCAATTCACTTGCAAAACAGACACTGGACCGGCTTGGGAAGCGATTTCCAAGACGCCGACTATGACGACACAGGAGCAGTTGTCGAAGAAGGCAGAGCAGGCATTGCCAGAGGTTATGCTTTCGATACTGAAGCTCAGCAGCCACAGTAGAAAATTATAGAGTATCTTTTTTTTTCACATATACTATATTATAGCACTGATATCGCAAGTTATTGGATTATATTGATAAAGCAAACCAATTCAAACCACTTGTAGCATTCTACCTACTTCTAGTTACAGCTTCTGTTGGTATAATAATACGGTGTATACCTTATAGTTAAGACAGGGAATCATATGTTATGAAAATTGATTGTGTTGTACATTCTTTGGGTTCATTATTAAATTATCTGGCGATAGCGCCTGTAAAGTAGGTATAAATCTCATGAATGATCTAGAAACTATGTTACTCATGGAATGCAAATTGTAATCAGAGTATCGTATTTTGCTTGAAAACTCTTTCTTCATCAAAATCTATCTTATCCATAGAGGTAAAATATAATGATTATATAACCTTCAGACCTGAAAGATATAGAAACATAAGATTTGGCTATTATTACAAATGCTCAACTTATCAATTATCCAAATAAAAGAACCAACATTTTGCCAAATTTTACAAATTTTTCTTTTACCTTTTCTACAAATAGATGTAACTTTTCCAAACAAAATTTGTTTCATAAGAAACCAGCGAAAAATCTTTGTTAAAATGTATACTCTTTTAGTAATCAAACTCAAACATATAGAGTTGTATCTCTGTAATATGTCCGATTTATAGCCATAATTGAGGTAGGCGCGAATTGAACCCATTTTTGAAAAGTAAATAACTGGACAAAATCTCACATTACTCATAACCTATCCAATTTGGCCACGAGAAATTGCTTGGCCGATGATATGGTAGATGTTATATTGGATATAGGTGTACTATCACTGAGAGTATTGCAGGTAATAAAGAAACAAGGTTATGAAGTCGCTAGCTCTGTTGTGTGGGCTTGGTTATGTATATTCGCAACGATAATACAGGATAGATAGACTAAAATTTATTTATTGGCCGCTTATGCTTGTAAAAGAGTATTAGTATAGAATCCAGATACATAACTGGAGTCGGATTAATGTATTAATATGTGTTAATATTCAGCACGCTTGGGACAGGGTTGGAGCACTACTAAGAGTATTCTCTGGATTCTAGTTTTAGAGAAATATTTCAAATTTAAAGTCTCAACCGTACGAGAATCAAGATCTTTATTTTGAATTACTTTTTGGCTTGGTACTTTTACAACATGTAAGCAGAGAACAGACAGTTCAACTTTCTGGAATGAAAACTAAACTGAACAATTTATAGTAGTCAAGAAAAAAATAAAAAATAAAAAAATGAACTACTGAATAAGGCACACATGGACCCTTTTGACATCACACGTATGTACAAGACAAAAAACTAGGATACAAATACACAATTTACTGCAATTTCAAGTTGGAATTTGTCTCCTAATTTGCTCAATTTTCCATATAGTTGTATATATTTATAATGTATAAGGCGGCTTAACTATGGTTGCTGCGGGTAACGGCACCTATAAAGCGGCAAAATAAGCGTGATGACGGTGATGATTAGGGCGACAAGATATAGTGATGGGTTGATAATGCAATTATAGTTAGGAAGGCAGTGTATTTTGTAGATTTTCAAAGTGGGAAATCACCACAGGTACTATATATTTAACTTTGACTATGAATAGACTTTTTGGAACGAAGACGGCAAAGCCAAAGGCGACTTTGAATGATGCTTTGAGTGGTATAGACGACCGAGTTTCGTCGCTTGATATCAAGCTTTCGAAGATCAACGCTGAGCTAGTGACGTATCAGCAGAAGCTTTCGAGGATGCGGGAGGGTCCTGGGAAGCAGACTATCAAGCAACGGGCACTCAAGTTGCTTAAACAGAAGAAGCAGATTGAACAACAGAAAGATCAGCTAGAAAACCAATCTTGGAACATATCGCAAGCGCAAATGACCTCAGACAATCTTAGAAACACTATGGTCACCGTAGACACTTTGAAGCAGACAAATAAAGAGCTCAAGAAACAGTATGGCAAAATTGACGTAGACAAGATCGAAGATTTGCAGGACGAAATGCTTGATTTGATCGAAAAAGGTAATGAAATACAGGAGACGTTGGGCAACTCTTACGGCTTGCCTGACGACGTCAGCGAGTCTGAACTAGACGCAGAATTAGAAGCTTTGGGAGATGAGGTGCAGTACGAACAGGAGAATGGATTGGATCTTCCTAGCTATTTGCCAGCTGAAACTAGCACGCTTCCAGCATTTGTAGACGAGGAAGCCGAGGAGGAGAAGAAGGTTTCTGCTGATAAAGTTACTGTCACTTGACGGTATGTAGGATTATGTTTTTGTTAGAATGAATGCTTTGTAATTTTTGTTTGTTTATCATTGTATGACGCCATTGGTATATCTTGAGTTCTGACTGATGGTTGTAATTTGCAGGGATTCCCTAATAGGATTAATGCTGCTTTCGTAGAAGAGGAAACAGGCTTGGCAGGATAGTTTAGCGAATAATACTCTCGAACTGAAACACGACCTAGACCAAAGTGCTTACTTTTAACCAATTGGGTGAGAAGATAATAATGACCGGGGCATAATTGGCCTTTACCAAGTTCCTTTAGACATGGTGCGTATATACGAAACTGATATTTACTGGGCTGGAAATATCAGATATTATTAAATCTCATTTTTACTTGTATTTTATGTGATACTACGCGTAAACTTGGTATTGGCTGGTATATTTACTGTTATGAGTATTTTGAAAAATATTTTGGCGGAAATTTTGATAAAACAGTTTATACAAGTATTGGAGGTTGTTTTCGAGAACACTGACGGGATTGACCAACGCTACATTATAATTGAAGAACAAATTATTGTAGTTGAATTTTGAACAAATTATTGAAATTTATTTTGAACAAACTATTGTAATTTATTTTGAACAAACTATTGTAATTTATTTTCGACAAAATGATACTTTCTCACTGTTAAATAGTTTATCAAAACCAAGTCTCGAAATAAAATACATAGTATACAACTCTTAGATTCAAGGAGTATAGCAATATAATTTTTTTGTGGTTTGGTTCGCCAAATGGACTCTTGAATATGATTTGAAAGAATCAACTTTTTGTAAAAATTGTCAATTTTCCATTTTGTCGAATATTTAGTCGGAAATCTAATAATTTTTATTATAAGTAGTACTATAGTATAGGAAAAAAATTCCAAATTTTGGGGTATGTTTTTCAAATCAAAATAATCTGGATATCACTGATTTATTTAATTAAAACGTTTGATAATTACTTTAAAACGTCAACAGCGCGAATCGAGTACCAAAACCCCAAGTGAGGAACGCCACACTTGTTTTTCTGCACTATTCTGCACTGTTTTGTGTGGCGCATGGCCCAACCAACTCGGCCACTTGGCAATAGTAAGGCTCTGAATACAATAATATATTTCAAGCCTAGTACATATCAGTTTCGTATATATGCGCGGTCTAAAGGAACTTGGTGATAACCAATCCGGTCCTGTTTATCATGATTATATCACCCAATTGATTGGCAAGTAGGCACTAGACTTTGGCCTATGGCGTGTTTCAGATAGTTGCACTTGCCTATAAAACCATGTTCAACATCATAAAGACAAACGTCTTGGAAATCGAACCCGTGTTCCTGTTAGGTCTTGTATTTCTCTTTTTCGAGAGCTAACATAATGTACACCAATAACGAATGGAACCCAAGAGAATAAAAAGAACGAAGAAGAAGGTCAAAAGGATATTTGATAAAAATACAACAAAAGAAGGAAAAACAAGAGACAGACAGTGTTAGTGACCTGATTTAAAGAGTAATTAAAGGCTATAGACCACTGGGTATATTCTTAAAGATAACGAAAATAGGAAATGTCAATGGCTTGAGCTTTGCCTGATAAAATCTAGCCAAAAACAATTAGCAAATAAGAGAATCAAGGACTGTAAGAAGAGCAAAACATATAATAAAAGGGCTTGATATATCTAGTCGATCAGACCATAGAAAGAGGAGTTAACCATCAATGATACACTCTGTTAATACTTGGCGATTCTGCCCTGGAAAACCTACTATAATAACAAGTGGCAATAACTTTATGTGCATAAACAGGCAAGACTGTTCCAGTAGATCCTAAAATTCAGCAGGACAGGCCCTTGATAAACGTATTGATAAATCTTTCAAGGCAGACAAACAAATAATAATCATTACCTTGCATTTTGAGCCCAGTATATATCAATCAATATCTACGCTAGGCTAAGAACAACCAAGTATTGCTCTTCATCACAACTTATACAACGGAAAGGCGACAGGCGACAGAAGCATCTTAACCTATAAACCTAAAACGTGTATAAAAAAATTGAACTGAATCAAAATTACGATTATTATTAGTAACAATACAGTAAGAAACAAGCATAAAAATCTCAACTGAAATCTATTATTGCATTATTATAATTATTATAATGCAATAATAGATTTCATATGTTTCGGCCTTGGTAAATCCAGATGTCAACAAAGATACATGTGCGTTAACTCCCATGAATCATGCTAACGTTTGTATTATTTGCTAATGTCAAGTTTGATATTTGAAAAGCTCTACATGTTTTGACTCTTTTTTTTTTCAACTGATGAAAAACATTTCTAATTGCTAAATAGTTTGCTTGGTTGGCAAAGTTTATATCTCTACAATGGGCTCAAATATTGAATTTTGATAATGATTTGAATTTACTTTTCTGAATCAACTTTTGTCAACTGGTGATCCAGACTGCTCGAATAAAATTATGAGTTTTACAAAATGTCTTAATACTTGGTCTTTGTAATGTTTGAAACGAGTAGTACTGGTTGATATTTCATAGTACATTCAGTAGATTGAAAACTAGTGTATTGCGTTTGACAAAATTAATTGGTTATCAATATTTTTTACACGCTTGCCCTTTGGCAAGGCAGTATTTGTAGACTCTATAGAAAGTAGCCAATCTAATACCATTTCGGTAAGCTAGATAGTGATTGGTAACAAGCATCAATTGGGATTTTTCACTGATTGTTCACCAGATCCCTTGGAATACAGGGCGTGTATTGGAAACATATATACATAAGGATTTCCAAAGGCAAAGGCAAAGGTATATTTTTGCAGATGAGTATGGATATCTTTAGTTATTGAAAGAGGACAAATTGACTTTTTTTTTTTTTTTTCCAACTGGAATTTTGTCAACCTATAGTATAGCCCAACCACGGGACAGGAGGATGGCTCAGTGGTTAGTGAGTGCTCTAGGAGAAGAGAAAAAAGACAGAAGAGGCTCAAGGGCTAATATTTACACTTTTTTATATATTTATCAAACGTGGCTAATATTTACACTTCTTTATATATTTATCACAGTTGACTTATATTTACACTTTTTTATAGATTTATGGCACTTGCCGACGGTAAGGCTTATATTTACTCTTCTTTATATATTTATCAAACGTGGCTTATATTTACTCTTCTTTATATTTATCAAAGTTGGCTATTATTTACACTTTTTATAGATTTTTATCAAACTTGGCTATTATTTACTCTTCTTCATCTTTTATCACACTTGCCTACGGCAAGGCTAATAATTACACTTCTTCTTTATTTATTTATCGCACTTGCCTACGGCAAGGCTTATATTTTAACTATAACATAATGTACACCAATAACGAATGGAACCCAAGAGAATAAAAAGAACGAAGAAGAAGGTCAAAAGGATATTTGATAAAAATACAACAAAAGAAGGAAAATCAAATCAAAGTTTGAATCATAACAAAAGAAAAGACAAGAGCGAGAGATTTGAAAGTGTTTGATTTGGTAGCACCACTAGTGACGACAGCGGTGGCAGTGGAGTTTGCAGAAGCAGAGGTATTGGTAGAAGCAGCTTTAGTAGGGGCAAAAGTAGCAGAAGTGGACAAACTGGTGGCATTAAAGTTTTGGATTTTGTTTTCAAGGTTTTTGGCCAAGTTTTGGACATTGTTTTCAAGGTTAAAGCTTCTTTTAGAATTAGAATTGGTACTGAAGATTTCGATTTTGGCAGTGGTACCTTTTTCAGCAGTAACAACGCAGAAATTGGCATCGCCAGCACCAGAAGTGGTGGAGCCCTGAATTTTGTTGATGCCTTTGGTAGGATCGATTTCACACTTCAAACCGTTACATTTGGACTCGTCATCACAGGTGATTCTGATGCCAAAGTCTGGCTGGGTGTTTTTGAAGGAGCTGTCCAAATAGATTGGGTTCCAGCCAATTTTGACAAAGGTGTTTTCGCTGTCGTCTTGGTTGACGCCAGCAACATAAGGCGACCAGTTTCCCTGGGCCTTGTCGCTGCTTCCCCAGGTGCAGGCATCAGTGGTGGAGATTCCTGGGCTGTTGATGTAATAATGGGCAGCAGTAGACGCCCAATAGTCTGTTCCTGGCACTGCCAACGTTGCCTCCTTGTTGCCCTCGACATTGGTTGGAATCAACATCTCCTCGTTGCCCGGCAACACTGTCTGGCAAAAGGCAACGTCTTTTCCAACCGTGTTCTTGGCCCTAAGGGTCCCTTTGCCCTTCACACAGTAGTCCTTGTTGGAAAACCCCTTGGACAAGCTGCCGTCCGAATTGCACTTCAACCCGCCGTATTGCGAGCCTGGATACGTGTACGACGTCACCTCTGGGTCCCATTGCGCAGCAACATAGCCTGGAGGACAGGCATATGGACACCAGTGCCCACTTTTGCACGTCTGGTCCTTGGAAATCGCCCAGCCGGCCCCAGTGCCATCCTTGTTCACTGCCACCAATCCCTTGTCGGTTGGAAACTCGCAGTCGTTGCCGCCTCTCTTCTCAAGTGACGGAATTGACTCGTCAAACAATGCAAACTTGTGCTTATGGTGGCCATGTTCAAGCCCTGAAACTCCCACGCTGCCAATGAACGAAAGAACTGCCAATTCGACGAACGAAACCATGCTAAGATAGATATATTAATTAATGAATGTACTTTGTATTATTAAGGAATGAATTGGATCGTAGCTCAAGGAGTGAAGCTAACAATTAATCAATGAAAGTCGTTGGTTGGTTCGTTTGTTTCTTAACAAAAATCAAATTCTAATCCATCCATATCCTTCAGCAATTGCTCCCCTTTTTATATTCTTTCGCCAACCAACTCCCATCCATCTCAAACCCTAGATTTCCTACGCCCACCTTAGATCTGAAAAACCTTAATGGCTGCTCACTTTCTTTTTCCTCCATACATTACAATAAACTTTTCCTAGAGCCAAAGTTGTGCTATAGTCAAAGGTGCATGGTAAAATTTTCACTTCATGCATGTTGGGAGATCTAGACTTTTTGTCTCCAGAAACTATTGCGAGACATGCAATAGCCCTGTGCCTTGAAGCGAGGGTCTTGCATGCCATGGCATGGCATGGCATGGCACGGCATGGCACGGCATAGCATGGCAGAAACATAACACATGCCTCTGCATTTGTCTTGTCTTACTTGGCCCGCTGGCAAGCCCCGGATTGGTGTGGTTAGCAGAGAAATCTAGTCAAAATTAGTGCCAAAAACAGTATCATCGACAAACACCGTAATAAAAAGCAAGCAAAAGACTTGCATCGCTAAAACGTCAACGTGCGCATACGTGCATTGACGCTTATATTTCTCCTTTTGGGATGGTAATTGAGATGCTCCCTGCACGCTGCTGCAATGCGCTTGCATGCACTTGCATGCGGGCATCAACATCATTGCCTAAATTAAAGACTCAAACAGTCAATCGGCGCAGCGATTATTGACAATAATCCGCCTTGTCAAAATGTCAAATATTGCTGTAATGTCAAGGAACTTGAAATCATTGGTTAAGCTTTCTAACAAACAATATGGTCACTATTGTTTCACCAGAAAGGAAAGCTTATGAACATTCAGTGCGCCTTGCGCTGCACCATGCAGCGCATATACATTGCATAAGAAACGATTCAGTCAAAGTTATCCAGGAAATGTAATAAGACCGGGTAGTCCTTCATATGTAGGTTTATGTATCCCTTCATTAACCATGAAAATTTTTAGAGCCCAGTCTAGATCTCGACATTCAATAGCATGAGCAACTTGAAGGTGTGCTTTCTAAATATATTGTGCCTTTTTCTTGCAATTGAAAACAGTAAAAGTATGAACTACACCACTACAATCCTACTTTTGAAAATCATTCCATTGGATTCAGATTAAGCTTAATATGCATGTATCATGCTATAGATGCATTATTGTCCCTTTGACTGCATACTCCTGCATTGACTTGTTCTGTTGGCTGAAAATACAATAAAATATTAACAATTGAACCCATTAAAACAAGGTAAATTAATTACAAGTTTGGTGGGCATAACAGCAACCATTACTTCTCGTAATATCCTGGGATATTTGTCAAGCAACTGTATGTATGCTTTTTCCCTGTGGATTACGTTTAGACCTTTTCCCAGTAAACTGCGCTTTTATGAAACAGCTTGTGTCAGAATACTAAACGAACGGAACCGCTTTAAATCGTAACGGCAATGTCAATATTGACTGAATATGTTAACAATCAATATAACTGTTGAATAATAGAAAAGCCAATGCCCCATGGTCTAGACCGTTTTATTTGTTGCATGATACTTACTCCAACTCGTACAGATTCTATCTGCATGTCTGCCTGCATGGCATGCATGCATGCAAAAAACACTATAGCTATTACCCGGTCCCGCTGGTACTCCATGCTAATGAGGTCCGATTGGGTTACGATATATGGGATCTAGACTTTTTCCTTGTGCAATTCCAGTTATACTCCATTTCGTCCAGTTTACTTGAATTATGTTACAAGGTTACATGAGCAATTGAGATGCTGGTAAACGTCGTAATCTTGCAAGCAGCGCATTCACTCAACATGCAACATGCAACGTGCAACATGCATGCACAGCAAGCAGATACAATATCTTATGCCAATCAGGCTTCATGCAAGATGCAGGTGTTCACCTCGACCTTGCCGGATTATTGTCGGGCTTAAAAAACAAAGAATTACAATACATTAATCAGACGCCATTTTCAGTCCCATGAAAAGCAACGTCAACTGTCCCCGTTCCAAAAAAGCGCACATTTAAAAGAACTCTACAGGGAGTCTTTTTGCGACTCGGTTTTTACTAGAAAAGTAACATATTAACGTTAACCTTGGCTCACTATTATGAAATATCAGGAAAAGAAACACATATGGCTGCCATATTGTAAGGCTTTTACTAAGCGAAAAAGAAACTGCATGCAAGAATAGGTGCATGTAAAAGTGCAAATCACGAAGTCGCATGCATATCTCATGCAGCAACATGCATACAAATAAATTGAACTGAAAAATCGGAAAAATCTGAAAAATTCAGTTTGTATGTCACATGATGGCTGGGACGAGGATCTTGTTTTATTGCCTAAAGGATAACTATAGTACGAAATAGAGTTATAAGCGTCGTATTATGGGGTGTGTACACCTTCACTAAGAACATGTTCTATCATAGGGGATTATTAGTCTGTTTCAATTGAATGTCGAGCCACTTGTGGCATTTCCTGGAACAGGGCAAAGTCACATAAAGAATGATATTTGGCTTGTATTTTCTATTATATTACAGTAGTGAGAAGGACTGGAGGGCTATAAATCGACTTGTTGTCTATTTTATTTGTATTGGATGTGAAAGTATGTAAGTGTTTATAAGATCATCAAGTTTGAACGATAAGTAAGAAGAAAAAACAATATTTGCTAGCAAGTGGCTCAACTTGGGTATATCCATTTTGGGCATAATTTTTTTTATGCTTTCTATTCGTCTGCATGTTGTAGCTTTTAGGTTTACAATGTTGACTTCTGTCAAATTCGCATTTAGATGATAATAATGGTTTTTAATGAATAACCGAATTGTCACAGTGAGGATGAAACAGATACAATTTTTCTAAACGTTTTGATAGATAATATAATAAACATAATCCAACCGTTTGAAACAAATGATAGTGATACAAATTGTAGCTCAAACAGGAGTATTTTGATAGATACAAGTGAATAGATGATACAATGAGAAATAAACTTTTAAACTCTTATATTAGTCAGAATTTCACCTGGGCAGCTTCTACTTTGCTAGTTTACTGACTATTTTACTATTTTTTATCCTAAATAGGAATCATGAGAGATAGTTGGATGATGGTATAGTAAATATAATTGTTTCTTGTATACATTTCCAAAATATACTCTCAAAAAGTAAAGATATTCTCTCTTTTTGACAAAAATATGTCTATATACCTTACTATTGCCAGGTGGCCAAGTTGGTTGAGCGATAATGCGCCACGCATGCGCCACGAAAAACAAGTGTGGCGTTCCTCACTTGGGGTTTTGGTCCTCGATTCGCGCTGTTGACGTTTTGAAGTATTTATCAAACGTTTTATTAATTTAAATCTATGTTATCCAGGTTATTTTGATTTATAAAGCCATAAAATAGCATATCAGATTTTTTTGCAATATCACAGTACTAATTATAATAAAAATTGGTAAAGTTTCGCAGAAATATTTGATAAAACGGAAAAATGTCAATATTGACAAAAAGTTAATTCTTTCAAGTCATATTCTAAAGTCTTTATAGCAGCCCAAATCATACACAAATTATATTCACATACTTTACAAATCCTACACTTTTATATCGAGTAGTTTGATTTTGAATTTTGGCTTTTAAGTAATATTTTAAAATGAGAAAGTATCATTTTGTAGAAAACAAGACATAATTTGTTACAAATCATATTTTTCACGCATTAAAGAAGTTCCTTCTATTTATTGACGTTATTATATTGCTTTTAGTTGCTTTAAGTATTATTTGCGAGTTTTCCAGAGCTTGAATGAGCTTTTATCCCAAAGCAACGCCTATCTCAAGAGTTAAAAAAGGTATTGTTTATTATAGGTTCTCCAAGGAGATTATATTTGATAATAATCATTATATATTGTCAAACTAGCATACTTCAAGTTCCGCTATACATTGAGTGTTTTATGGGGCTTAGTAATGCGCTGTGTGCTTGTTTAGAAGTTTTATACCTCGGTTCAGGGGAGTCCATTTTAAAAAAACTTTTATTCCTAATCGAGTCAAAAGATAAGAAAAGTTGAAAAGAATAAACATTCTATCAGATTGATGGAAGAAACATGTGCAGAAACGTATCGTTTAAGTGTATTGGGTAATCTTTCTTAGTAATCGTACGTTATTGTCGTCTTGGTCAAATAAATCTTCCATAATACAAGTAGGAAAGATATCAGATAAAGTCGCATTGTTGGCCTTTTTACAAGAAAACAAAATTAAAAGTCAAAATTTAATAAGGGGGCAAGGAGAATTTGTATTTGCTAAAGCAAATCATATCAAAATATATTGTTACACGCTCAGTGGGAAACCCAAATCATGTCCTGTCAACCTGATATTCTTATATACTGAATTAGAAAGTAAGCACTAGACTTTCATCATCGTAAAAGCAGTGAGTAGAGTGTCTGTAATCAAACCCTGGGTCATGTTAGGTCTTTTTCTTGTTTTCGAGAGTACTAGCCATCTGGCCCACCGGCTAGCAAAAATTTTATCCCAAAAATTCTATCCCAAAAATTATTACTGTACAAATTATCGAAAATCAAGATCCATTGAGGCCGGCGGAGATTTTCTCGATATAAATATGAAGATAAATTCTGAAAACAATCTATTGATCAATATTGTCATAAGTGTATAATACAATGTCTATTGAAATCTACTCAAGTATCGCAAAAGGCACAACCCTTGTTGAAGCTCAAGCCAAGTCTTTGTAGTATCTGTGGGTCCTTGTTCTGAAGATATGATTCCAAGTCGCTCTTGTCCAATTGATCAGCTGAACGCGGCTCTTTGGTAAGTTTAGGTGATGATGATTGCATGTTGTCAGCATGTTTCTCGATATTGTCGTGTTTTGACTTATTATTTACCGCTATGGCAGTGAACAACTCTGTTAAACTGTTCAAGTTTTCATCATTGTCCAATTTCTTCAACTCTGCAGCAATGTTTTGTCTCTTGTTATATTTTTCCAATATTTCCCTCACCTCTTGGGTCTCTTTAGTCTGGTTTATTATTGGACTGAACTCATTCAATTTTGTCATTATCTCTTCTTTTGATTGTATAACAGTTTCTTTAATGTCTGCAATGTGTATCTTATTGTCTATACTACTAGTTTTATCACCAGTTGCATTTTTCGCTTTCTGACCCAAATTGTCCACTGTTTTAATAGCACTTTTCAATTGTAAACTCTCGTCACTCAATAATGCATCAAATACCAGTTTGTACAACTCCTTCTGAAGCCGTAGAAGCTCAATCTCTGCCTGTTGAGACTCCGATTTGGCTTTATATTTATGTACTTTTTTAACCAATTGAGCCTTTAACAGCTCCAGAGACTCCAAATCCTTCTGCAAAGCGCCTAGACGTCTTTGAGACAGACTATTCTGGGATTCAAGCATCTGGTTTTTTCTGTTCAACTTGCGGTTTTCCAAACGAAGGGATTTGAGCTGGAAAGTGGACTCTGCAATAGCAGAGCTCAACAACTTGTCGGCATTTGTTAATCTTCTGCCAAACGTCTCCAATTCAGAAGTGTTGTCGAGATTAATCTTGGACTTTAATGACAGTTTACGCGGTTTTTCAGTTTCAAATTGGTCTTTATCCACATGTTCTTTATTTGATAAGTTTTTATCAAATTTATTACTATTATACTGTTCTTTGTTGAATTTACTACTATTAAACTCTACGTTATCAAATTTACTACTATCAAGCTCTTCCCCATTTTCCTGTTTGTCCAGAATATTCTTTTCACCAATTGTCTTTATCAAGTTCCTCAACTTGTGAGTATTACTGGCCAGTTTCAAACCTGTGAGGAATTCTGTATTATCATAATTTCCAACCTCCTTTTTCGGCCCGGTTAAATCATCTAAAAACCGCTGTCTTTTTTCTCTAATAAACAGAGTGCTAGTAATGTCCATTGACGCGTCAACAGCACCTTTGCCTCGCCCATATTCTACACTGTCATCACTAAATACTGATAATTCTGACTTGATCGCACTATAATCCGGACCCGACGATGAAAAAAAACTCGTGTCGTCAGTTGTTGTCATGACTCTGGAAATCTAAACTTATTACTATAATCTAAACTTATTACTATACTTTACACTAATTATAGTCATTCTACAACTTGTTTACATATAGCTGTTTACCTTAATATCAACAGGGCCCATAACCGTATTTGGTGATTTGGTGATTATATATGATAATAATGGAGTAGATTTCAATTTTGTCTATACGGTTTATCTAAAGTGGCTTGTAATCCTAATAATGTCCTGTTGATCATAATCTTGTCACCCAATTGGTTGAACATGAGCAGTAAGTCGTGTTACAGAAGTCACGTTCCGCATCGTAAAAAGTGTTCGTGTTGGAATCGAACCTGGGATTCTGTAGGACTTTTTCTCTTCTCCAAGAGCACTGGCCACTGAGCCATGCGACTAAACTATTTTCTCCAAATTGCTAATTAAATATTCAACCAACAATAATGGAACTGAATAATACACCAAGTAGTCTATTTTCCTTGCATAGCAATGCTGTCTCAATAATTAACTATAGTCTAGTTAGGGCTGGATCTAAATTTACCACTAGTTGCAAATCACGCGTCAACAGGAGCTAAAACAGGGTTTTTCTTGGTCGAGAATGGTCTACTGCCAAACAGATTGAGGCACCAATGTCCCCTTTTTGTCTCACTTGCTGGTCTTGAACACCAAGGCTGGGCAGATGTGTTGAACCCAGCTGAACTTTATATTGAAAGAGCCAAGTATAGGGGTGTTTATTTCCCTATTTGGCAGGGGGTGTATCGCGGTCCGCGGTGCTATTAACGCGTCATAATGCCTGAAGGCGCGTCGGGGTGCGTCATCAGCGTACCTAATTATTTTCCATGCCATGGCATGGCATTTGATTAATTAGTCAATAATGCCAATATCTGCCAATACGTGATGTCGATCCATAGGGTGACAATCAGCAGCGGGGTACGTCAATGTGCACAAACGATATGTCAAAAACATAACACGGTTTGCTTCTTTTGGCAGCACAGCTTCTACTTGAAGCAAGCGGTATGGGATTGTCAGCCTGAAAAGACCATCAAAACCAACATTTTGAGTAAACTTGTATACAAATGTGACACTTGGCAGCAGGAAACAATCCAGAATACGTAGAATACGTGAATACGTTTATATCCTGCTCGCGAACAGTATAAACAAACATCAATGTAAAAAAATGGTATATAAAGAGTAGATTTGTTCTTCAAGTTGTAATCAATTCAAACTGCTGTAACATCATCAAATCATAAACAATTGATCCTATTAGTCGCTCGCTTATTCAAAATGTACTCTAAAGCTTTTCTTGCCTCTGCTTTCGCATCTATTGCTGCTGCTGCTGTTGCCAACACCACTTCGACTCAACTTGTTGCCAACATCTCAGTCACCACTCTTACTGTGACCTCATGTTCTGCTGACGTTTGTACCGAAGTTCCTTCTGTCACTGGTGTCACTCTTGTCACTGAGACTGTTTCTGGTACTGTCACTGAGTACACCACTTACTGTCCATTGCCAACTCCACCAGAAAGCACTACTTTGGTTCCACCACCAACTACTGAAACCTGCACCATTTGCAGCCACCCACCAACCACTGCTGTCCCTCCTCCATCTGAAACCTCTACCACCGAAACCTCTAGTGTTCCTGTGATCACCCCATCCAGTGCCGGTGGTGCTAAGGAATATGCTGCTGCTGGTTTGGCTGCCGTTGGTATTGCTGGTGCTTTCTTGTTGTAAGTGCCTTTGCAGTTTGATCTGTGATACCCTGCACTGTATTCTAATCCAATATCACTTTTTTAAACTTTTTATTTCTTCTTTTTGCTGGCAATGCATTTCCGATAACGAGTTTCTTCGTTTGATTCTTTCGACTCTTGTGTTTCGACACATTTTAATCCTTATACATACTGGTTCGATTCTTGTCTAATCTATTTGAGTGTTCATTGGTGCATTTTATGTTGTAGTTTCGGCTTGTATACAACTTCCGGCAGTAGATTTATTAACTTTTCACTTTTTTGGAATTCAGGGTTTCTTTGGGATAAAAGCTCATTCAAGCTCTGGAAAACTCGCAAATAATACTTGAAGCAACTAAAAGCAATATAATAACGTCAATAAATAGAAGGAACTTCTTTAATGCGTGAAAAATATGATTTGTAACAAATTATGTCTTGTTTTCTACAAAATGATACTTTCTCATTTTAAAATATTACTTAAAAACCAAAATTCAAAATCAAACTACTCGGTATAAAAGTGTAGGATTTGTAAAGTATGTGAATATAATTTGTGTATGATTTGGGCTGCTATAAAGACTTTAGAATATGACTTGAAAGAATTAACTTTTTGTCAATATTGACATTTTTCCGTTTTATCAAATATTTCTGCGAAACTTTACCAATTTTTATTATAATTAGTACTGTGATATTGCAAAAAAGTCTAATATGCTATTTTATGGCTTTATAAATCAAAATAACCTGGATAACATAGATTTAAATTAATAAAACGTTTGATAAATACTTCAAAACGTCAACAGCGCGAATCGAGGACCAAAACCCCAAGTGAGGAACGCCACACTTGTTTTTCGTGGCGCATGCGTGGCGCATGGTGGCGCATTATCGCTCAACCAACTTGGCCACCTGGCAATAGTAAGGTATATAGACATATTTTTGTCAAAAAGAGAGAATATCTTTACTTTTTGAGAGTATATTATGCTGATTAATATGCCACTTTTTTCCAAAGTGTTTGAGGAGAAATAAAAGGGTTACTGAGTAATCTATGAGAGATACTATGCCTTGAATTGAGCTGCTCAAGTACATTTTGTTTTAGATATTATCGATGATGCTTCACATTGGTTAATAATAATATCGTATATTTCGAGCGCAGTACATATAGGTTACATATATTCTCGTTATGTCTAAAGGGACATGGTAAGACCCAATCATGTCTATAGTTGTAGGGAAAATGTTTCTATTCTTCAGAGTAATAATTTTAATTTTCTACAAGTATGAAATTGCTGGCTTTTATTAACACGATTTGACACTAGTAAGGATAGGCCAGTGACTATATGGTGGTAACAATTAAAAACTTGGGTGTTGATTGAAATTTAATAGCAATTAGCTAACATCATAATTATATGATGAGTGTAAATCAACTTTTGTCGTTTACAAAAAATATGCTCTACTGTAATATTAAGATGAGTTTTGTATTGACCGGAGAATGGGTAAAACGTAGACTAACTATATAAAAAGGATAAGAGAAGACTAAAATGAAGGAAGAAATAGAGTCTTAAATAGTGGTTAGAACAGTGAGATACCTGAAGGGTAATCGAATATCCTGGCGACTGCCTAGACTCATAAAACAATGAAGAAAAGGAGGTGGCAGGCAGTGTTGTACACCGACTGGTAAGTCTAGCCAATAAGAATAGAAGAAAAGATCATCTGTAGATTGAGCAAACATAGAATAAGGGTTAATGTAGCTAGTCAATCAGATCACAGGACTGGAAGCATATAGATGTTTACTACCAATGATACATCTACTTATAATTATGATATCAAATATTACAAGCCCAGTACATACCAATCTTGTATATACGCGCTATGTCTTCAGGGACTGGGTAAAGCCCAGTGGGGAAAACCCAATCATGTCCTGTTGATCATAATCTGATCATAATTTTTATATCATAATCTTAGCCAACTGGTTGAAAAGTGAGCACCAGACATTTGTATATGAGACAGTTGCACTTGCCTGTGGAATCACGTTCATGATATTAAAAGCAGTGAGTAAAAATCGATCATAGAATAAACGAAAATTAATTCATAGCTTAGAATAAAAAATAATAACAAAATAATAATAAAAAATAAGGTTGTACCAATTAATAAGGGAGGGCTTGGGGCAGAATTCTGCTTGTTATTTTGGTCCCGATGATACTACTTGTGTTGAGTATCTAGTGACCTTTTTCAGAGCAAAGCTTCAGCTATCGTAATGTCATTAATCAAGTTGAGAACCATGTCAGAACTTCTTCTTGCTCATTTGTCCATTTTCTGCGTGAGCTCTGCTTTATAATGATAAAAGTAACGATAATATCTGATATTTCCCAGTTTCGTATATACACACTATGTCCAACTTGATAATACCCAATTATGTGCCGTTGTTCACAAACTGCTCACCCTTGAGCCAGTGGGCCTTTTTTCCTTTTTTCCTTTTTTCCAGACGACTAGCCATTGAGCCCAACGACTAGAGCTTAATTTCAAAGAAACAACCCAACCTACAGAACATGTATAATTAATAATAATAATATTATATATTTTCAGCCCCCGATGGGTTGGAAAGTTAGCACTAGACTTTGGTCTAGGTTGTGTTTCAAACAGTTTCACTTGCCTGTAAAATCACGTTCAGCATCGTAAAAGTGTCGTCTTGGGAATCGAACCCATGTTCCTGTTAGTTCTTGTTTTTCTCTTCTTCCAGAGCACTGACCACTGAGCCAAATGGCCCAGTGGCACATGTATAATTGTAATGACTAATAAACAACCCAACCTACAAAACATGAATAATTCTAATGACTAAAACTTTTTTTTATATTGTTATCAACTGCGGGAGAGTTGACAAAGGAAAAAACCATTTTGAACAAGAACAAAAAACATAAACCCACCAAATCAACTAGCTAAAAGAAAAGAAACACAACTACCAAAACATTTAGGAAGAGGATTCTCTGTGAAACTCCTTGTACATGTCAACATCGCTGACGGCACCGCAGATTGTTTCTACCATAATACCAGTGACCAAATATGGATCAATGTTTGAAGCTGGTCTTCTGTCTTCAAAGTAGCCGTAGCCTTCTTTAGCAACCGATCTTGGGATTCTGATTGAAGCACCTCTGTTGGCCACGCCAGACATAAAGGTGCTTGCGCTAGCAGTTTCGTGTTTTCCCGTCAATCTGAGATCGTTGTCGCTGCCGTAAAGAGCAATATGTTCCTTGTGTCTTTTGGACAACTTTTCAATGGCCGATTCAATGACCTTCATCCCGCCCTCTTTTCTCATGCTTTCTGTGGAAACATTGGTATGGCAGCCAGCACCGTTCCAGTCTCCCTTCAAAGGTTTTGGATGGAAGGAAATCTTGACTCCAAACTCCTCGGCTACTCTATGCAACAAGTATCTGGCAACCCACAATTGGTCGCCCATGTCAATACCGGTGCAGGGTCCCACCTGGAACTCCCATTGGGACGGCATCACTTCGGCATTGATCCCAGAAATGTCGAGTCCAGCATAAAGACAGCATCTGTAATGCGCTTCAATCACATCTCTGGCAACAACCTTGCCGGTGCCCACACCGCAGTAATAAGGGCCTTGTGGGGCTGGAAACCCGCCCTTGGGCCAGCCGTACACTTGGTCGTACTCGTCAAAAAGCGTATACTCCTGTTCAAGACCAAACCAAACCTTTTCCTTGGAATGGGCTGCCATCAACTTTTCACAGGCATGTCTGTGATTGAACTTGTTTGGCGTACCGTCGCTGTTGTAGCACTCGGCCAACACCAAGATGTTGTCTCCTCTTCTAAAAGGATCTGGATAATAAGCAACAGGTCTCAAATACACATCCGAGTTGTGGCCTGGGGCCTGGTTGGTCGACGATCCATCAAAATTCCATTCTGGTAGATCATCCAAAGAGTCTACCTTCTTGCTCAACGTCTTACCTTTGGAACGGACATCTCCAAACCCATCAATCCAAATGTATTCGGCAATGACCCTGCCGTTTTGAGGCAAATCGCTGTATTTTTGCAAAATTGCAGTATTTTCAACAACTTTGCTCATTATGTAAAACTTATAGTCTGAATTAACAACAACAAAAAAAGGTGAAAAATTTCAAATTATTCAATTTTTACCTCTATTTTATACTATGCGGTTGGAAAGGAAAAATTTAACAAAGGAATTTTTCAATCCATACATGACTCAACGGAATTAAAAATCAAAGAAATATACAAATCTTATATACTCTGGCTAAAAAATACTCTGCAAAAACAGAATCATGAGTATTGTGCATGTATGCATGGATGCATGAATATGAATGCATGCGTGCATGCTTATGCGTTGGATTCGTCCAAGGCCAATTTTTTTTACATCTGCAGGAGGCACGTGATTAACGGCGAAATTTTTGGCCAATCAATGAGTCGTGATAAGCAAACTAAATTTACATACAACTCAACTTTTATAGGATGTTTTTGAAAAAAAAAAAAACCTCCTTATTTTGATGGGTTGAACAGGGTCTTTGTTGGTCAATCATTCAATTTGATTTTGTTATTTCATTTTCGAATAAACATGCTATTAGTTAAGCGAGCCTCTTAGCTCGCATAGTATTATTAGTATACTACCTTTTTTCTATAATTTTAGTAGCGCATGCATGCTCAAACCCCCAAAAAATTATTGCATCACCCACTTTTTTGGCAGAATGTGGAACACTGGGACGCCTTATTGACCACACCCAGCCCCGAAAAGCGTCCCATCATAATAGAGCAACTGTCCAATCCTGTCCCAGTCAGGTGGCATGGGGGTTCGCGGACAACCGGGTCCACTTCACTTGGCTATTCTCAGCAACCATGCGCGGGCAATTTGCTCATCTCTCGCATTAATCTGCATGTCTCCGCAGAATCTTGCCCCATTGCATAACAGCCATTACCCGGCCACACGTGTCAAATATATTATACCTTTTCCAAAGGTACTCGAATCCCGCGGAAAATTGCCTGAAAGGATCTAGGTGAAACACAGCTAAATATAGCTAGATCAAACTTTGACATCCGAGAATCTCTAATTTTACCGGAAACCAGCGGGTTTGGTATAGAACAAGATTAACTGACAACGTCAGAATATGAGGTGTAAAGTATTGAGGGCTTTTTTATTAAAATATGATCCATATATGTGGTTGTTAGTAATTTAACTCAAGTGAAATTTATTTTGAAGAATTTGTCATGGCCATTTGATGTAGAATTGTTAAGAAACTGACTAAATTCAAGCCATGTATACTTTGAGATTCAATGTATAAATTCAAGTAAAGTAAGGTCAAGCGGGTGTAAAACTGGCAAAAGCATTGTAATGATCTATACTAATAATAATAATAGGCGGATGTTTTCAGCCTGTAATGATTTTTAAATTAAACGTTCATATGGGTTTGTATTTATATGAGTGTACCCTGTTATTATCTGGTCAAAGTTATATGTTACTGATTTCTTTATGAATTGACTACAGCTACCCTGGATTTTCTAAACTTTTACAAAATGGTATATGTAAGCAAAGACGTAGTTGTATTACTGGTATGGTTGGCGTATAAAATTAACAGAAAGTTTGAAAAAACAAAGTAACAAAAAGTATATAGTAAAACAACAGAAGACAACAAAAGATAAAGCGAAATATACAAGTGAAGTAACGTGAACTAAAAGAATGTTTTAAATGACTTGAATTTTCAATGAGATTACAGGCTTTTGCTGCTTGCCTGTCTTAGCTCTTGTTTTTGATGTTTCAACATATGGTTCTGCAATTGTTGGTGCTTATCAAAGCTTTTAGTGCATTTTGTACATTTGAATTGTTTCTCGTGAATTTTCATATGTTTAGCCAAGTTGCTACTTTCACTGAAACGTTTGTTGCAGCCCGGATATTTGCATTCCAATGGTTTTTCGCCCGTGTGTGTTCTGACATGAATGGAAAGTGATGAAGACGTAGCAAAACGTTTATTGCAAACCTTACAAACAAAAGGCTTTTCTCCACTGTGTACTCTCTTGTGTTGCATCAACATGGTTTCCACCGAGAAGCAATGCCCGCACTCTTCACATTTGAAAGGTTTATGCTTTGTATGAACATGTAGATGTCTAACTATTTTCTGGCGCTGGTTAAATATTCTGCCATGTCTATCACAATCTTTCCATTGGCAAACATAATTGGACTTTCCCGATCCAACGTGGTCTTCTATAATATGATTTGTCAATTCCGTAGTGTCTACAAACCGTTTATTGCATGTTGTTCCGTTATGTGTCCAGCAGCAAACATTTTGGGCCAAGCCTAAATCTAGGTCCCCTTGGCCTGATATAAGATCAGAAAATGCTGTTGGACTAGGAGTTTCCAAGGCCGAAGAAGCAGATAGAGTCGAGAAATCAGAAGTGCTGCCAAATTCCTTGGTGAGAGCCTCTTCAAGTAATGGAGCATGATTTTCATTCACATGGTTGAACAAAGAAAAGAGATCATTACTTTGGTAAGTGCAATTACTCCATTCGCATTCAAAATCGTTCATATGATGAGAATTCACCGGGTTGATGTTGATTGGAGAATCGCCAAGATTAGGGACTGCCAGTAGTATTTTCTGGAATTCTAAATCGTCAGAGATACCGTTGCCATTGTAGGACGGCACCAAGTGGTCTTTGATAATGTGTTTTTTGAAATAGTGAGGATCAATCGATGTTTTACAATTATCCCATTTACAGATTCCAGGATTATTTTGTCTAGATTTGATAATCTTACCAGTAGTTCGGTTTTTCTTGATGCTTTTGTTTTTCTGCCCTAAATTATGAATAAACTGGCTGAAACCTGGCAGAGCAGTATTTTTGAGGCCGGAACTGACCTGCTGACTGTCCCAATACCCAAAACTGTCAACATTGGTATTCGCCATGGAACAACCGTTATTACAAGAAACACATAAGACCTCATTGGTTTCGGGATTCAAGATAAACCTGTCATGAATAGAATCGGGCTGTTCCTCCTTGGCAACAGGAGTGTTCACAGAAGTTCCTAGGACAGTATCTCTAACAGAACTGTTTAAAGACAAGTTATTCATAGTGCTATCGATCTGAGAAGGCTCGTGATTATGAAGGTTATAAAACAAAGGGCAATTGAAAGACTGGTCGAAAGGTTCTTTCGTATCGTTAATAATGGGCTGTTTGCTGTTTTTGCTAGCTAAATTATGATCATGG
The DNA here is from genome assembly GCA_004014935.1 of Saccharomycopsis malanga. Lineage (NCBI taxonomy): Eukaryota > Fungi > Ascomycota > Saccharomycetes > Ascoideales > Saccharomycopsidaceae > Saccharomycopsis > Saccharomycopsis malanga. The sequence goes on from CP025321.1 coordinate 2,492,341, forward strand.
TGATCTCCATGAGACGTGCTATGTAAAAATTCGTCGCAGACAAAATCATTGCAAGAAACATTATCACAAAAGTCGAAATCAAAACAGGAATTCATCAAATCCAACTCAGAGGCCGTGCATTGGTGCAAATGATGGTTTACATTAGGGGGCTCGGTGTTGGGCTGGCTTCTTTTATCTTCGGGAGGTATAAATGGTTCTATATTATTACTAATTACATTGCTGTCCAAGGTGCTGCTCTGTTTATGGTCTTTATCACAACATATGGTGACTAACTGAGGCTCAAAGTCCTGTAGACTGTCAAAGTCTGGATTATTATAACTGTTAGGGGTCTTCCAACTGGCCCCGTTACCCCTGGTCTCTGCTTTTGGCAAGGAGTCTGAGAGATCTAGCTGGCAGTTTTCTGCCTTGTTATTATGAACATGCCCATGTATATGGGTGTGATCGTTGTGATTATAGACGTGACCATAAACCATTCTTCCTCCGTGTAGTTTGAGAGCCCTTTTGTTCTTAAGAGACTCGATCATCCTTGTGGTGAGATAGTTCTTCCTCGAAAGAGAATCGCTAGCGTCAAGACTATGTAAATGGGCACCGCTGCCTTGTATAAAAGATCTGTTGGGATCCTGGAAAAGGTTCGGTGAAGCATTTGCGTCGAAAGACATTCTCGATCCGCCTAAAAAGCTGTCATGCTCTTTGAATTCCGCCGGATCGCTGCTACTATGTCTAAGACCCAGAACGGGAAAGGCCTCATAATACTCGCTAGCATTGTTACCAAACTGATTGCCAATTACCGGAGACATCTTTTGCTGATGACTACAACTATGTCAAAAACCTCTTGATTTCTTCGCAGATATCTCACTTTTGCTCATAAAGCTTTTTCAGCTATTTTCTAATGACTCTTCTCACCTTATTTCCCCGAAAGTTGGGCCTCTTTGTTCAGTATAGCGTCCCTATGGTTAGTTTAACTCTGCCTAGTTGGGATGCCCTATAACCACTAGGGTGATTTTGACTTTACAGTATGATCATCGGTAAATTGCTATGCGCACTACAGAGTTGTGTGAGATGAGATACTCATCTTAGGGGAGTTTACTGGTATACTTGGTATTGAATGTTTATTTTGAGGTTTTAAGGTGTTTTTTGCGAGTATTTCGAGTGGTTTTTCAAGGAAGATTAAATTTTAGAAGGAAATTTTAGTGTAGGTTGAAATTATATTGTAAACCCATCATAATTGGACTGTAGTCTGTAATATAGAACTGGAACAACTGTATATGCAGTATTCACTCCAATACTACACAAGCTATTGATTATGTATTGTGTTGTATCAATATTAACCGGGTTTGTTCGTTGAAAATATTAAAATAGCATGATTTCACCATGTTTTATTGGTTGATTATATATCGTGAACTACACCTCAAGACGCTGGGCAAAATGGCTAGTTCTTTCGGAGAGGAGAAAAAGGCCTGGAAGGTTAGTTCAGCTACTAGTGCTCGCGAAAACGAGAAAAGACATTTATTGGGCTTTTTTCACTGGTTTTTACAAAGTCCTAGCGCGTATATACGAAACCTGTTTTCGTAGAAAATGCCAATGCCGTGTAGGCATCATAACATTTCTTATAAATTAGGTAGTTTTGCTAAAATACAAAGAAAGCTGCGTTTGAAAGCTGCAATTTGTATTTCTGAATAATTTAGTTCAATTACAGGAGAACCAAATTTTTAAAAAGACAACAAAAGATAACCTTCAGTAAAAAGGATTTTTTACATAATAGTTTTCATCCACAATGAAAACTATCACTAACTAAAGCTAATTTATTTATAAATTACTAGGTCATACAAGTACTAAGTTAAAAATTGAATTAAAACCTGTATAGAATTAATGGTATATTGAGCAAAACTCAAATAAATTGTCAACATTTTGAAAACGCCCGCATAAGTTAAATACCAACAAAACGAAAAACTACAGTTCAGAAAACATTTTACACAACATCAACCAAGTCTCTTACAATCCTCAATTACAAGCAATAGACCACTTAACAAAAAAAATCAAATAACAATTCACATCACCAATATTTCCCTTCGAGATCGCGAGCCTCATCTTTTCGGAGGCCGCACACACTATATTGCAAAATCTCATGATATATCCAATCTCTCTACAAACAAGTCCACGGCTTCGACACTACTTTTAATCCTACACACCAGCTATTCTGAGTAAACATGTAGATCAACTATACGGTGCCTACTAGCTACCCGGCACGTAATAGAGGTCTTTTGAAGATTGCTTAGGAATATCGGTTCGGCAGCTTACTAATTCCGCAGTATATATAAATCGCGAAATCTAATAATGTTGGACAACCGGGATAACTGGTTTAGCCAATTGTAAAATGTCACAATCAATCAAATATCAACATTGGGTGATTAAAAACCAACCTTCCAAGGGCTTCGTCCTCGATCCCAAAGCAGAGGACGCTACATTTGAACTCAAGACGGACCGATTGTATGATGATTTGCAAGATAATGATGTCTTAGTACAAGAACTCTTGCTTTCTAATGACCCTGCCCAACGTTTCTGGATTTACTCACCTGTGGCTCCAGATTATGGTGCAAAGCTTCCTGTGGGGTCTGAAGTCACCGCAAGAGCAGTGGGAAAGGTTTTGAAATCAAAGGATCCAAAGTATCAAGAGGGTGATTACATTTTTGGCCAAATGGGATGGTCAGAATATTTTAAAATCAACACTTCTAAAGTCCTCAATTATAAAATCGACACTGACGTGTTTCCTATTTCGGAAATTCCATTGGAATTGCACCTCAGTTTGCTTGGTATCACATCACTTACTGCATACATTGGTTTCTTTGCTGTTGGAAGACTTGACGTCGAAAAAGATGCTGGAAAAGTCTATCTTATTACTGGAGCTGCCGGGGCGGTGGGATCCATTGCAGTTCAGATTGCCAGTAAGATCTTGAAGGCAAAAAAAGTCATTGCCGTTGCTGGAGGCAACGAAAAGGTTCATTTTGTTGAATCATTGGGAGAAAACATTATTGGTGTTGACTATAAGGACCCAAATTTCAAAGAAAACTTGAAAAAAGCTGTGGGTGGTGAAAGAATTAACTTTCTTTTCGAAAACGTTGGTGGTGAAATATTCGAGTACGCCTTGCAATTTCTTGAGCTTCGTGCAACCGTAGCTTATTGCGGTGCTATTTCAACCTACCAGGACAAGAAACCTCGTCCCTTTTTCAGCTTCCCATTGGTGGTGTCCAAGAGATTGACCATCTCTGGCTTTGTTGTGTCCGATTACTCTGAGCATTTCGACGAGTACAGAGCTGACTTGTCCAAATGGTACAAGCAAGGCAAACTTCTTCCAGCCTCAACTGTCATTGACGCTTCTGGTGAGAAATTCAATAAAATCCCAGAAGTCTGGCATGGTCTTTACGAAGGCGCTAATAAGGGTAAGTTGATTACTAAAATCTCAAAAGCATAGCCTCTATATACGTTGTAAATATTGTTAATATTTAAATCACTCTTTGAAAAATAATTGATGATCGATATTGTAGTTAGTCCTTTTTTACGAAGATTTTCTGTAAAAATATTATCTGTTCATCATCATAATTTAGTAAGACGTTTTTAGCATGAATATTCGTATCGTAATATCAATTAAAATAATTAAACACGTTTACAATATGAATTATAAAAAAGAAACTCTTCTATTTCATTATAGATTGTAAATTTATATAATTACCTTCTTTTTTGAATTGTTAAAAAGCTTTACCTTCCTTATCTTGAGAATCATTTATCATTCAAACCACCAAATTTGACCCAAAACAACACCATATCAACCATAAAAAAAAGTTTTTTGCAGGAAAAGCTCTCGGTAGCCAAGTTGGTTTAAGGCGCAAGACTGTAATGTTAACATTTATCTTGAGATCGTGTGTTCGACTCACACCCGAGAGATTTTTTTTTTATTTTTGCCCGTCTCATAGAAAGCGACGCTTACAAGGAGGTGAAGAGATGGACAAATAGTTGATATTTATTAAAAAAAAAATGTCTTGAATTGTGAAAACTGGAAAAATGTTTTTGAAATCGGCTTCACTTCAGCACATAACTTGTAGAATCTCGTACTCTGTTGGGTTGCTATTTAAACTACTCAGTAACTTTTGTTCCAGGTAATTTATCAAGAACCTTCTTTTGAAATCGTTTCTTGTCTTTGCCACTGGGTCGTTTTCGACAAGTTTCTTGAGAGGCGATGGCTGTCTCGAGAGGAGAAGGGGCTCTGATGGAGCATAGAAGTCAAAATTAGCGGTTCTAACAGCTGAAAGCACAATTCTCAATGCTTTTTTAGCGTGCTGCGATCCAAATGAGTTAAAGTTGTTGTTACTTCGTTTTAAACATAAAATTAGAAAATTAAGACTACAGGTTAGTTAAACACCAGAAAGGATTATGCTAGCAGAACAAATTGAACCATACTCGCTTGTTTCGATAAAATCCTGCAGGCTGTTTAATTCTCGAATCTCCTCAAGAAGGGAAATAGGGTCTTTGCTGGCGTACTGGGCCATTACTGCCTAGTTAGCTTTTTGTTTGCCCGGCTGGAAATGTGCCAACATACAGTCTTTGGAAATGATGTTGATATCATGCGAGGAAGATAGAGTAGTTTGCTGGTTTCGGCAACAGAGAACAGGACCTTTTCTGCTTTGTAGTGTAACGTCCTGGCAGTCTTTTTTGATATCAACATTTTCATCATTGAAATACAGTTGACTAGATAGCATTCTGGATTAGGATACCAGTTACCAATTATTACAAGCAGATTATCACCTAATAACAGTTGATAGCAGTTAAATAGACCCTACGCCTTTGTGGGGGCTGCATGTTAAGGCATCTACACGCACAAATCACTCACGCACGTGACTACATTCCAGATGTCAGAGTGGTGATATAGAGAGAGAGATTGCCATGAAGTTAAGTATGGGTGAGTAGTAAGTGAGTAACGAAACAATGGGGTTGTTAAGCAGTGAGGACAAAGAGAAGATCAAGAGAGCGATTCCGAAAGGGTCGAACAAGATCATATATGCGACGGTGGCGAAATTGTACATTGCGTATCCGGACCCAGAGGATTATACGGATACAGGGCTTTCGGGGGCGGTTGTTCTTGTGGATGACACGGTGGGCAAGACGTTTTTTATCAAGTTGGTTGACATTGAGGGCCAACGGGGGGTTTTGTGGGACCAGGAGTTGTCGGTGAATTTCCAGTACAACAAGGACCGGACGTTTTTCCATTCGTTTGAGTTGGAGGAGTTTTATGGAGGATTATTGTTTGAAGATGTGGGCGAGGCGAACCATTTCTTCAAAAGAGTGACCAGCAAGGAGAAGTATGGATCCAAGGCAACTGTGCAGAACAAAAATGCGTTTGCTGCGAAGAAAAAGGCTGAATTGGATGCCCAGAGTAAGCCTGATGCTGCGGGCCCCAGAGGATTTGGAAGTATTGATTTCCACGACCCAAACAATGCCCAGAAGATCCGGCGTGCCAAAAATGTTATTTACTACAACGATGCGCCTCCTCCCGAGTGGCGAGACTTGTACAGGAAGCTTGACGAAGAAGAGGGGATCAGCGAGTCGATGATTGTAGAAAACAGAGAGTTTATCAAAAACTATGTTACAGAACACAATTACTCTACTTTGATAGGTCTTGAGCCGCCAATACCTCGTAAATATCAGTATGGTTCAAGTAATAGCACCAGTAGAATCTCTTCTGTTCAAAAGAAGAAGAAAGCCCCTCCCCCACCGCCACCTTCAGCCCCTATTTCCAGCACAGCATCTACACCAACCCCTCCACCTGTTCCAGCATCACACAGCAGTTTGCCTTCTGCAGCGCCTTCTGCAGCGCCTTCTCCAGCACCAGCACTCCCAGCAAAAGAACCGACAACCGAGCGTAAATACAGACTTCCCCCAGCACCTTCTTTTTTGGGAGAAGGCATCAAACAACAGTTCCACACAATCCCCACCAACGGTGGCCAGTCTCCGTACCAACAATCACGCCGTCAGGAGTCTTACCAACAATACCAGCACCAACAAACTATGGCTGCCATAAATGCTGTTCCTCCTCCACCATTACCGCCTAAATCGCCCGACGTGGCACCTCCCATTGTAAACCAGCCCCACCTGTACGCATCCAAACCTCCTCCGCCTCCTTCTAGACCATCGCTTCCCCCAAGAGTCCCTCTCAATACTGGCCAAACTTACACTCCTCAGTTTGGTAATCCCCCAAGAGCACCGCCTACCCTTCCAGGAAGAGGTGTTGCCCCTCCCCCACCACCTTCTAGGAAATCTGGAGGTCCTGCCCCTCCCCCACCACCGTCTAGAAAACCGCTTACCAACTCTTCAGCTTTCTCAACTCCCCCACCGCCTCTTCCTCCTCAACAAACCTCTAATAAATACGTCCAACCATTTCCTCTTCCACCAAAAGTTCCTTCTACCCCAGCACCTCCTCAATTATCATCAGGAGGACCACCAGCACCGCCATTGCCATCAGGAGGACCACCAGCACCTCCTATTCCAATAGGAGGACCACCAGCACCTCCTCAATTATCATCAGGAGGACCACCAGCGCCTCCTTCACAACCAGTTTCACAACCAGCAACTGGAGACCCAGGCAGAGACGCTTTGTTAGCTTCGATCAGAAACGCGGGTATTGGCCAGTTGAAAAAGGTGAATAAAGCCGAAATTAAGCATTTTTAAAACTCAAAGCATTTTCAATTGTTTTAATTTAATTCACAAAAACTTGTACAATTCAAAACAATTATAATATTGCAGTTTGTATATTGTAATCTTGATGTTTTACACTATTTTCTAATGTTGAATCATTTCACTGTATTCTACACGTACGCGACTCCTACTAGACTCTTTAATAATAAAAATTCAATCATTTCAAGCCCTGTAAACACATGTTCTCTCTATACGCACTGTATCTAAAGGGATCTGGTAAAACCCAACGAGGAAAAGCCAATCCATGTCTATAACCTTCTCAGTTGAAAAGTAAACAGTACATTTTGTTCTACGTCGTGTTTCAGACAAGTGTGCTTGCCTGTGGACTTTTGTTAAGCATCGCGGTTCTTGTCAGGCTCGAACCCAGTATCCTATTAGGTATTTTTCTCTTTGTCGACACCATTGACCAATGAGCCATCTTGCCCAGTGGCTTACTAAACCATTTTTCATAATTATGCTCTCTATCAAAGTTATCACTGTATAAACATAATTATAATATTATTCTGTTTCAAACCCATTATATAACAGTTGCGCTATGCTAAAAGGGCCTATCAAAGAAGCCAATATGGTTTGCTCAAAAACTCGTCAGTTTACTTACTAATCTACTTGAACATCCATATTCTACTGTATAAGAGCCATGGTCACGTCATATATAAAGTCACATTTACAAAAAATTGCTTCTCTACATGTCTTATAGTCTCTTTTCAGTTTTTCAACTTTATTAGCCGTTGGGTTCAATGGCTAGTCGTCTGGAAAAAAGGAAAAAAGACCTAACAGGCTCAAGGATGATAATATTGTGAACAACAGGACATAGTTGGGCTTTTACCCAGTTCCTTTAGACATAGCGTGTACATACAAATTGATATTTAGCGGGCCCGAAATACAAGATATAAGTATTATTATCAATATTCAACTTTTGAAATTCACTCGTTTAAACGTAGCGAATTGCCATGTTAGTCTAGTATAAACCGTTGTAATCTATTTATTACCCATGCAAATCTACAAATGCTCAAGATAAACTATTCTGTATTACCAGTCATATATACCTCTGCCATATTTAGCTACTCTTCTTTATCTTGGAAGAATTTTTCAATTTTTGTATTTTGGCGTGGTATTGTTTAGTTTCTTCGTCATCAGAGCCCATTTCTTCGTCTTGGTTGGTAATTCCAACTTCGACATCACTGTTACCGTATTCGTCATCAGCATGAGCATCAATCTTGCCATTTATAGCAGGAACGCCGTCATCATCATCGTAGTCTTCTCCTTGGTCGCTAGCATCTATTTCCATATAATCTTGATGGTCTTGGTCTTCGTCATCGCTAAAGTCTTCTTCTCCATCATCCATGAGATCAGCGTCATCTAACTGCTCGTTATACTCAACATCGCTTTCTTCCACATCTTCCTCTGGATATTCGTCATCACTGGCGTCATCGTAGCGTATAATTCCATCGGCTTTTTTCTTGTTCGACTTGCTTACGCCAGCATTAGGATTGATGAGGTCACGAAGCAACTCATTTTTGTAGTTAACCTTTTCAAACACCAAGTTTAGTTTATTCTGTAAAAGAAGAATCTTTGATAACTGAGCGGATTTCTTATTCAAGTTGATAAGCAAAAAGGACAAGTTTTTCAACAACTGTTTATTAGTGATATTGTTAGAATTCTTGTTGATCTCATTGATTTTCAAGTATGATCCATGGATGATCAACACCCATTTGATCCAGTAGTTCAACTGGATTTGTTTCTGGTAGGACAAGGTAGGAGCTGAGATGGACGATACAAAGTTGTATTTTTCAGAAAGTTTGTCTAGCAATATGATGGAGAGTTCGGAATTTAAGTTTTTGATTGTCTGCTGGATCACAGACTCATCTTTGGTGCTGAGCACAGTCTCGAGCAATGAGTGATCGTTAGACTTTAATGCCTGGGTCAAAACTATGGTTAAAGAACCGGTGGTAGGTTTGACATATCTTGTGTGATCGATATCAAAAGAAGAAGAATCGTTACTTAATCCTTGATGTTTTTTGAGTATTTTAGAGTTCGGATTCAAAGAGCTTAATTTTTCTCCCAATGTTTCGTTGGGATCATCATCTAAAAAGGTTTCTTCTTCGTTCTGGTCTATTTTGATTTTTGCCGCAAAATCCTCGTCTTCGTCGAGGTCTCTGTAGTTGTCACCCACCGTTAGAAACACATTGCTTTCATTATACAAGTTGCTGGCAGCAACATCATGGCTGTAGGTGGAATGCTGGACTTGTCTCTGTAGAGGTTTTGGTTTGATTAAAACCAATTCCTTCTCCAAACTGAAAGTTGCGCTGTGCAGGTTCCACCAATTGATATAATCAAAGTATGGAATTGTGGCATTCTCGAACCAAGCTACAAGTATCTGGTTGTCAGAAACAAAAGAGCCTAGAACAGGGAGCGGTTCTTTGATACTGTCAGTTTCAGGTCTCACTAGTTTTATTTGGCAAGTGGAGGTTTTCGACAAGTTTCCGTGCGACTGTCTTTTCTTTCTTCTGGTGGTGCCGTCATGGATTCCAAAACTTGTTCTAGAGCTAACCACCAACTCAAGTGGGTTGTAGAAAGCTTCACACACGCCATCCTCTGTGACTGCGGTCAAAACTTTAGAATTGCCCAGAGAACCAAACGAAATGGACTCCACATTCGCTTGCGTGACCAACACCTGGATAGGCTTGAATTTGCTGCTGATGTCGTATGCATTTATGAACCGGTCAGCAGTGGCAGACGTGAGTAACACATTCTTGTCCTCTACAAGCAAAAGCTGGTTTATAGGAGTGATATGGTTGGATATCTCATGCACTATGGCCCTGCTTTTTAGATTGTATATATACACCTTATGGGATGAAGCTATCAAGTGTGGAACACCGTTGTAACTGAACAGTTTTATGAGTTTCAAACATTCGTCATTGGTTGAAGACGACCCTGAGATTGAGTTTTTCAAAATGTTCTGGATAGTGATGTTTTTCTTGAACGTGGCCAAACTCCATTCCGCAACGTTGTTGGAGCTGTCAACTGACCATATAGTTTCTGACTCTTCCGAATAGTGCACCCCAACTATAGAATTGCCATATAACTCGTCATATAACGTATCGATCAATGCATTGTTGGAAGGTGAATAAAGAAGAATCTTGCCGTCGCTCGTGCCTACAATAAGCATCAAACTATCCAAGCTCTGCCCCTGCGATGCCGCAAGACTGCCCCACACCAACGCGGTCACACTCACACCCTTATCTAGCACAAAACTGGTCGCCAAGCCAGAACTGGCCGAACTTTTCACCGACTGAACTTGCACCTTGTGAGAACTCAACGACACCACTGCCGTGGCCAATAGTGACCCTGAGGGATCAAACACCGCTTGAACCCCAACACTCATCCCGTAATACAAAAACTTTATACAATATCAACGGCCTACAAATCAGCTTTATACACTCTATTCTTACTATACATACTATACTATATCATCATCTCTCTCTATAAAAATTTTTTTTTTTCACCTCTTCTCCCCATCGCCCATAACCACATGCGCCAGACTGCATAAAGCAGCTGAGATGCACGTCGGCGCTCAGTGTTTTACCCTCCTGCAACTCAGGCGGCTGCGACGACGAAAAACTATAAAAGCGGGTGCATCTCATCGTAAGGCCAAGTTGGAAAGGGCCAAAGTAAGAAGAATACAGGATGAGGAGATGGCAAAGGTGATTTGTCATTGTTATAATGTCGGATTTCAATAGTGGGTTGAGCGAGGATCTCTCGCTTCCTAAAGGTATGTGTGATATCATAGTCGCGTATAATGTAGTGTTCAGTGACTAATTTTGGAAACAGCAACAGTCCAGAAAATAATCAGCGAGATCTTGCCAAGTGATTTGGCTTTTTCCAAGGATGCTCGCCAGGTGCTTATAGAATGTTGCATTGAGTTTATTATGATACTAGCGACGGAGTCCAATGACATTGCAGAGAAAGAAGCCAAGAAAACCATTTCGAGCGATCATGTTATGAAAGCTCTAGCAGAATTGGGATATGATGACTATATTGAGCCTATAAAAAGCCTTTTGAACCAGCATAAAGAAAGCGTAAAGGGCAGAGAGAAGAAAAACTCCAAATTCCAAAATTCTGGTCTTACTGAGGAAGAACTCTTAAAAAAACAAGAAGAACTTTTCAGATTATCTAGAAACAGATTACACAGCACTGGAGGCCAGTCTTCTCCTACATCTGCCACTAATCCTGTCAAGTCTGAGAACCTTGATGGCACAGTAAAGCAAGAATAGTGGGTACAATTTGTTAATCTTTACCATTTTTCTAATTTTTTTTTTTTTTCATTTTTAACTTTTATTTTTTCAACATTTTCTGTTTCCTGTACTATTCTTCATGTTTGGTGTTTATTTTTCACGACTACTTTATGTTTTATTAGTTTATTTTGTCTTCTGTCAATGTAAATTATGGATTTGCTACTTGTTTTATTTGTAGGGTACGGGCTCTTTAAAAATATCATATATTTCGAGCCCAGCACATGTCAGTTTCTTATATACTCGCCATGTCTAAAGGGACTTGGTAAAACCCAATCATGTCCTGTTGATCATAATAGACTCATTTAATTGGAAATTAAGCCCTAAACTTCAGTCTGGGTCATGTTCCAGACAGTTGCATTGTGAAGTCACATTCAGCATCGTAAAAACAGCGAGAAAATTCGTTTATAGCTTGAATAAAGATTAATAATGTTTAGTATATTTCAAGCCTAGTGTTGTCATTTTTATCCAATTAACAAACGCTTCTCCGTTCAATACATTTGACATATCGTTACATTGAAAACTAAAACTTACCTCACAACATTTGGTAAAAAAACAGCCATCATACAACTTCTATAAGAGTGTAATAACGGAAGGCAGAACCTGGAACAGCGAAAAAACAAAAAATTAAAGTCAAAGTAACATTAAACCATTCGCAACTTTAACGTGAATAGGTATAAAAGTTTCTTCAATACGGACTTCCGTAAGCAAAGGTATAAAGCTTCTTAACAAGCACATTACGCTTTACCGAGCCCTATAAAATATTCAATGTAAACAGGAAGTTGAAATACGTTATTTTGACAATATATAATGATTATTATCGGATACAAGTTCCCCTGAGAACCTATAAAAAACAGTTCTTTTTCAGCTCTTGAGACATTTGTCACTTTGGAATAAAAACTCATCCCAGTCTTGGAGGAGTCGCAAATAATAATGTAATCACGTCAAGAAATAAAGGGATTTTCTTTGAGGGCTGAAAAATATAATTGTTAGCAAATTATGTCTTGTTTTCGACAAAATTATACTTTCTCATTTTGAAATATTACTTTAAATACCAAATACCAAAACAATGTACATGGTGTTAAACTTTAGATTTTAAAGAATATAGAAATTTAATTTTTGTATGATTTGGGTTGCTATAAAGACTCTAGAATATGACTTGAAAGAATCAACTTTTTGTCAAAATTGACAAAATTCCGTTTTATCAAATATCTCTGCGAAACTTTTTTAATTTTTGATATAAAAAACACTAAAATATAGTTAAAAAATTTCAGGATGCCGTGAATGTTTTTTCAAATCAAAATAGCTTATATACCATAGATTTAAATCAATGAAACGTTTGATGAATATTTCAAAACGTCAAGAGCGCGAATCGAGTCCTAAAACCCCAAGTGAGGAACGCCACACTTGTTTTGCGTGGCGCATGGTGGCGCATTATGGTTCAACCAACTTGGCCACCTGGCAATAGTAAGGCGTACAGACATATTTTGGTTAAAAAGAGGGATTATCTTTACTTTGAGAGTAGATTTTGGCTATTATTAAGCCCATTTTTTGCAAAGTGTACAAGCAGAAATAGAAGGGTTCATGTTGGGAAGGCGTTCCTGTTAGGTATTTGTTCTCTTTTCCGAGAGCATTAACCATTGAGCCATCCGGCCCAGTGGCACCTTTCTTTAACGTGTGATTAAAATAAACAGAATAGGTAGAAATGACATTTGATCTGGTTGAAGACGTTCTGGAGACTGCAGATCAAGAATGGCATTCAAAGGGAGCAGTTTGGTGTTTAAGATAGCCAACTGGGTGGTTCCAGTAAGTTGATTGATATTGTCTTAGGGAAAGTTAGTACTGACAAGTTAGGCATTGTATGCAGTATTGATGTCGGTATGCATACGCATAAACTTTGCATACATTATTAGCAAGATCAAGCTATATGGGTTTGAATATTGGATAATATATGTGTTGATAATAACGAATGGGCTAAGTTTTCTACTCTCGACGTTTGTTTCTGCTAGTTTTGAGTCGAAACGGCAGCCGTTCAAAGCGAACAATATCCTATATTTCAACGGAAATAAATGCAAAACATGCGGTACTGTAAAACTCCCCAGATCCAAACATTGCTCAATATGTAATAGATGTGTATTGCTATATGACCACCATTGTATTTGGCTCAATAACTGTGTGGGATATTCCAATTTGAAATGGTTCTTGATGTTTTTGGTATCCATGCTTGCAATCTTTGCATACGGATTTATCCTAAATATCCGATTTATGATCCTATATTGGGACATGAAAACCCTAAGAAACAGCTTTTCGCTTCGTAATATAAACAGCTTGAAATCGTTTGATTTGAAAGCCATTGTCAAGAACTACATGTTGATTTATTACAACTTTTGGCGCTTGATATTGACAGCCCTTCAAAGTGGTACCAAACCGGTTAGTTCCAGCCACAGCTCAGAGCAGCTTGCTTTGAAGTTTTCCCTTATTTTCCTTGTCCTCACAGTCTTGTTTGGCGCCATAGTCTTGGTGTTTGCCCACGGAATTGTCCAGAATATTGGCTATCTTGGAATGACCGAAAGTGAAAAACACAAGTGGCAAACAATCCAAGACATGGTGGCTTATCACTATCTTTACAAGTACTATCTTGATGAGACGGACGCTCGTGAGTTCCACAATGAATTATTGCATGACAATGAGACGAATAAAGACTTTATATATTTGGCAAAGTACTTTTATCATTCTACAAAAAGCCCTAGTGAGAGTCCACGAGAAACACCAACATATACAAACTGCCTAGACGTCTTGAGACTCCAGATATTTGGCAAAGCTCAGCATAAAGACAGTGGAAACGATGCCAAAGAAGAAACACATACAGATGGCAAAAAAGAGCAGAGAGATATCTGTTCTAAACCAACAAAAATAGTCAAATACTTCACCTTGAACGCCTATGATGAAAAAGAGGTCTTCATTACGTTGGAAAATAGAAACAGACTCAAAAGGGTGGCCTCCGTTGATGAGATTGACAACATCTACGATTCCGAGTCTTTTTTGGCAAATTTGTCCATTATTGTTTGAAATATACTCTATAAGCCCGATGGCTCAGTGGCTGCTGCTGTCCAAGAAGAGAAAAGGCCTGGCTGCATCGTCCAGTACTCTCGAAAATGAGAAAACAGGCTCGTATTATATGATACATACACATATATTGTATCTAGTGGTGTTGAATCTACAATGTTTGTGAGTGGCTTGCTTGTAAAATGAGTATATATCCATGAAAAACAGCCCCGATTACTGAACATGGAAACTGTCTAGAGTATTTCCTGGAGATTGCAAATAGTATTTAAACATTTTTATAGACAATGTTGCGCTTTAGTAGCATAAAATGGGCACTGAAATACCAATACGTAAAATCAACCAAACCTTGGCCATCTTTTGAAAATAAAAGTTTTAATTAACTGCTGTTTTGACAGCCAAAAACACATTTTATCAACTCGTCTTTAAATAAGGTTTGCTGCAAACGCATAATCATGCATTCTCATGCATGCATACGCACGCACGCGCGTCCCAGGGCGGAAGGGTGTACGTTTACGTTAAGATTTTCAAGAGAGGATGAAATGTTAATAGTGAAGAAAATGTGATCAAACATGGTGTAAAGTTACACAAGCGAGTTTTGAGCAGCGGGAAGATAGAGTGGCAATATGGATCCGTCAATAAACTTTATTCCAAAGCTGTTTTCGAAAAGGTTATCGAGACACAGCCATATAAGTCCGATTAATGACAAGTCGGTGGAGAAGAAGAATACAGTAGAAGAGAAGGTGCAAGAATGTGATGATCTGGGTGGTAGAATAGCCGAGAGATGCTTGTATTGCCAAGAAAGTGATGTAGATTGCTTGGCCAAGTGTGCTAGTTGTGGAAATGTGTTTTGCAACTCGGGGATCAAAGATTCAAGTCATATATATGTCCATTCTAAGTTTTCGAGCCATAAATCGTTCAAACTATTGAATTATGAGCAAGCAGTGGATAAAATGGATGGAAATGAGCAAGCAGTGGATAAAATGGATGAAGAGGTTGAGAATTGTCAAGAACAAATAGCAAATATAAAGCTAAAAAACCCGTTTAATGAGACTCCCATAGAATGCGCACACTGTCATAATCTGAACTTGTACCAACTCTCGTTTATTTTGGTGAACAACCTTACCAAAGAGTTGGTCAACTTGAAGAGCGACTATTCCCAGGTGGACAGTTTGTCCAACACGGACAAGAAGCTCGTATTCTTTTGTACTGGTCGTAATATTGTGGGAACTGGTATTTCCGCTTCAAAGAGCCAATTATGTTTCAGTGAATTGCAAAACAGCCTATTTGGAGGTCTCGATGTCGAGGATGATTTCATCAAACCCCTAATGAATCGGTATGATGTCTCCAACAAGTTTGGGTTCAAAAAGTTTTTTATCAACCGGTTGGTGTTGAAAGACCATTCCGACAAAAACACCATGTTGCTATACAACCAGCTAAGCTTGTGCCATATCTATACTATAGAAAGCAGCCGGTTGAAGGCGCTAAGGAAAGAAAAGTTGAAGAAAAACGACATTTACAATTTTATAGACGAAAATAATGAGTATCAATTTTTCGATAGCGAAGAGGAAGCAGAAGAAGAAGAGGAAGCAAAAGAAGAAGAAGAAAAGGAAGAAAAGAGATTGGAACCGTTACATAAAACGTTTACCTCGCCCTTGCTACAACAGGAGAACCAACTTATACAGACCAAAACGACAGCATTGAAGAAAATCACCAAAACCCAATTGAATAAAACGTCTGTTTATGAGTCTTTCAAAGAATTTGCTGCCCACAACTTGAACTTGCTATACAATGAGCAATATGCGATGCTATCTTTATCGTCAACGTCCCAGAAACTCTCCAACAACATGGTTTTTGTTCCATACAAAAAGATGTCATTTGAGGACGAGTTTTGCGCGACTTTGAGATTGAACACAAACTACAGCTTGCCGGTGTTGAAGGTGGGCCAGATATTAGGATTGAAGCACTGTAAAAGCGGCCAGATTGCGTTTGGAGCCATCACTCAAGTCCCCACCAATTCGTTCAATCCAGAGTTGAGAATAAAAATGCTCAAATTTGAATCCAGTTTGTTTGTTCCAGGCTTGGACAATACGGATAATCATACAATTGCAGCCCGCAGCATCACAGACTATAGAGAATATAACGTGTTGCCGTTTGATTTGGTGCTATCTCGTGTCATAGGAGTGATATATGGAATATTGGCACAGGAACTTAAGCTCGAGGACTTTCTTATGAACATTATCCTCGGCAAACACTTTGAGAACTTTGAGTTCAGCTTGTCGTCGTTCAAAAGCAAAAACTTGTACAACCCAAACTTCAATCTATCCCAAAGAAGAGCCATAGATAACCTTGATTCCAACAAGGTTGTGATGGTCAAAGGCCAGGTAGGCACCGGGAAAACCCTTGTGAGCTCTGCCATCATCAGAAATCTTATCCAGAAAGACATGAAGCCTGTTCTTGTTTGCTCAGGGGCAAATTCGACCGTTGACAATCTTTGCGAAAGGTTCTACGCCGACCATGTGGCACGAAATGTAGAGGAAGAGGACGATATTTTGATTTCTCGGTTGATTACTCCATTGAAAGAAAACTTGTACAATATAAATCACAAAATAGGCCATTTATGCTTCCATAACTTTATACTTTCAAACGCTCCTGAGGAATTGATCAATTTGTCCATCAAAAACAAAACTAACCCCAACAGTTTGTCTCCCAAGAATTTGAGCAGACTTGACAAGTTCTATAGAGACTTTTTCCAGCAACAAGACGTAGTTTTCACCACTTGCTATAACGCCAACGACCCAAAGTTGAAAGATGTAAAGTTCAAAAGTATCATAGTCGATGATTGTTCCACCACCATGAACCTTCTCACCTTGATTCCTCTTTCCAAAAACTGCGAAAAATTGGTCTTGATAGGCGATGACAAACAATTGAGCCCTTATATCCATGATTCCTCTCAGCTGGGCAACCCTTTGAAACAGTCCCTCTTCCAAAGAGTCCTACGAAACCGTCTAGTGACCCCCATCGTATTGACAGAACAGTACCGGATGGGCCATAGGCTTGGGGAGTTTCCCAACCATTTCTTTTACAATAACCAGATGATAAATGGAATAGTCAACGAGTCTAGAAGATCTAATAGGATTTCCCGCCTGGAACCCAAGTTCCCCTGGCCTAATCCTAAACTCCCTATAATGTTCTGGGACCAACGGGCCAATCCGAATTACAAAGAAAACGAAATTAAATACCATAAGAAAATCAGTAACATTGAAAACTTTTTCATAAATCAGAAAACTTTCCAGAATTACACCGAAGGAAAAAAAATTATCCAAATCATAAAAACCTTACATTTTGAAAACCATGTCAGCTTCAAAGACATAGGAATCATCACCCCCTATGTGGGCCAACGTGTCTTGTTGACTCAGATGATCAATGACGAGTTTGCAAATTACCAAGAAAATAAAAAAACCAAACGTCAAAGCGTCCATCGGCGTAATGCTAGCATGGGCTCAAATTTCCAACTATTATCTAACCATTCGAATGATTTTTTATTTGAAAATCACGATCCAAACGAATATGAGCTCTCGGTTATAGATAAAGCCAAAGGAATTGAAATAGGATCAGTGGACTCCTTCCAAGGTAAAGAAAAAGATTTCGTTATTTTCAGTACTGTGAAAAGTGAAAGAATTGACCCCTTGAATTTGGAGGAATTGAAAATTTTGGATGATTATCGCCGCTTAAACGTCGGAATAACTCGCAGTAAAATAGGACTCGTTGTGATTGGCCATTCTCAAATATTATCGGAAACTAGCAAATATTGGGGCAATTATCTCAGTTATCTTTACGAGGCAAACAGTGTGGTAGAAGGTGATGAGCCAAACCATTGGAAATGCAATTATTCTGAATATTTGACTTATTTGAGAGGGTGATCTGTTCTTGTACATGGGATGTCTGTCAATAGGATAATTCTATTCATGGCCAGTGGTATGTCAACCAATGTGTCTGATGGCGGAGCTTACTTATAAATCATTGTGAATATAACATTTTATAATTTGATTTCTTGATCAACAGTGGCTTTAAGTGATTACCGGCCTATTTAGTACCCACAATATTACATTTTTCTTCATAGTCTTCTTGTAGCACATTCACTAAGAAGTTAATCATGTTGAGATTAACAGAGGTAATATCTGAACCTGTTGGTACCATCCTTATATTTTAGATGAATCTAATGAATAAGTGCTTAAACCATAACTTACTGAGGATCTCATTTCAAATTTGTTTTTGACATGAAATTACTCTGAATGCAATAATATGTAATTCAAAAATTTTGCAACTTTATATAATCTCTTTGAAATTTTAAAATTCAACTTATAGTGATTAATATAAATAAAAGTATGTGTGCAATACAAATAAGAAAGATCCAATGACAAATTTACACTCTTTTGATAACAAATTCAAGAAGTTTGGGCAAAAAAGTACGGAATTCGACCGCCTACGCCACTTACAACTGGTACTGAATTAATATTATGCCTATACTTTCAAATGGCAATTTAGTAAAAGTATTGTATACAGTTATTTTGCCATTAACTTAACCAATAAATTTACACTATAACCACAAACCAGTTATACCAGCGGCTATATAACCATTCAGGATACTATTATATACAACTTGTATCCTTCCTTTTGGCTATATGTATAAATGACAAAGATGAACCGGTAATTCAACAAATATGTCTAACGCTGCCGTTTATCAAAGCATTTCTTTGCTATTGCTATTGTAGAATAAGTGCATATTTAGTAAAACTAACTAATTTTACTGACGAACAACTTTACAACATATGATGCCTTCAAACAGTTTAGTAAAATCTTTCCTTCAAGGAGTCTACTTACTACTCTTGTCACTGTCTTTACGGATTTACATCGTATTCTTCACCGAATTAATTACGCACCTTCCATATTAGGTCTGTTTGATTTTCAGTGTTCCTTTGTATTAAGATGTTGTGATTCTCCGAAAACGATTTTTCTGTAATGACACGCCTAACCATCCTCCAACGTTTGCCAATTCAAACTATGTTGATTCCTTTGATTTTTATACTTTCCAGGAATTTTCTACAACTCCATAAGATTACGAAGAATAATTTTCCCGTTAAACTGTAACTCAATTTGTATTTACCCAGTAAAACCATAACTCTACACCTACATTTGGCTGTTTTGTTTCAAGATTCAATAATTGGCACCCACCAACGAATATTTAACCCCTCTTTAAGCCCCACTGTCTTGACTTTAACAATAGTCTCGGCCCCTATAGATATACCAACCAACCAATCGGTTGAAACAACATCTCCGACGCCAGGAAATGTACACCGCTGCATCTATGGGACTACCGAATGCCGGGAACTGCATGACAATGCACATACATGCTGGCACATGCACCCAGTGCATACTCCGCAGGGGGTGCAAAACTGTTTATGACTATTTACCAACAAGGGCTTTTATATTGTTGTACAGTTGAATTCTAATTCACCGGTTAAGTATTGGTGGCAAGAAAGTTGCCAAAACGATTGGTGGTTTTGATGTCAACAAGCTGAAATTATCACAGTAAAAACTAGTAATTAACGCACATCATGCTATGGTTTGCGGTGGCCGCCATCACCTGAGTGAGCAACGGAACAACCCCGCTATTGTAACGTAACGGCTTAGTAATACACACAGCTAAACATCCACCAAGATTACGTAACAATGATTGCCGTAGTACGGAAATCGTATATAGGAAAAAAAAAATGGCAAACTCATCGGTTGAATTTACACTGTTTATCGCCGTTCTAAGCTAACAAAGTTTTGAATACCGATTCGACTAATTATGGTTTTTAGTTAGTCACTCCTCGGCGTAAGATTTTTTTTTTTTTTTATTTTTATTTTTTTTTATTTTTTTTTTTCAACTTTTGCTGCGCATCGGATATTTTCATATATATACTGTTTTCCTCTCAAAACTGGCTGTATTTTGCCATTTACATAGTGTAAAGTTCTGTATAGCAATTTCACGAGATGCTGTTCCGTCCGGTGCTCTCCAGAAGAGCTGTTTTGAGATCTACAGGGCTAGCCCAGTTTTCCACGACCAGCAGAGCTCTTTTTCCTAGTTCTGCTCCGTTGAGTAAGGCCAGTGCTGGTGGCTTCAAGACGTTTGCAAGAAATGCTTGGAAAGCGACTTGGATTTCTGCCTTGGTTGGTGTTGGTTATTTGAGTTACAGTATTTATGACGAGTCCCGTCCTAATCTCAACCAGGTTGCTCATTCTGAGTTCACAGCTTCTGGAAACAAGAAGAAGAACTTGGTTATTTTGGGCTCTGGCTGGGGATCCATTTCGTTCTTGAAAAACTTGGACACCACTTTGTATAATGTCACCATCATCTCTCCTAGAAACTACTTTTTGTTCACTCCTTTGTTGCCGTCTGTTCCTACGGGAACCGTTGATTTAAAGTCCATTGTAGAGCCTGTCAGAACCATCACCAGAAGATCTGACGGCGAGGTTATCTACATTGAGGCCGAGGCCAGTTCTATAGACCCAGAGACCAAAACCGTGACCTATAGACATGTAAGAGACCACGAGGGCAATCCTATTGGCAACAAGATCCCAGAATCCAGCATCACCTATGATTACTTGGTCGTAGGCGTAGGCGCAAAGGTCGGCACCTTTGGAACCCCCGGTGTGGCTGAACATGCCTGTTTTTTGAAAGAAGGTTATGATTCCACCAAGATCAGAAGAAAGTTGTTGGACTGTATTGAACAGGCCAATCTATTGCCTAAGGACGATCCAGAAAGACAAAGATTGTTGACGACTGTTGTTGTTGGCGGAGGTCCTACTGGTGTTGAATTGGCTGGTGAAATCGAAGATTATGTTGAACAAGACTTGTCCAGATGGGTTCCTAACATTTCGCCTCAAATCAAGGTGACTTTGTTAGAAGCCTTGCCTAACATTTTGACCATGTTCGACAAAAACTTGATTGAATACGCCTCTCAGATCTTGTCCGACTCTAAGATCGATTTGCAAACCAATACCATGGTCAAAAAGGTTGACGAGACTAACGTTTATGCCAGTGTCAAGCAGCCTGATGGCTCTTCCAAGATGATCACCATTCCTTACGGTTTGTTGGTTTGGGCTACCGGTAATGCAACCAGAGAAATCATCACTGACTTGTTCAAGAAAATCCCTGAACAGGCCACTGCTAGAAGGGGTTTATTGTTAGATGAATTTTTAAAGGTCAAAGGCACCGACTCCATTTACGCCTTGGGCGATTGTACTTTCACCAAATACGCCCCAACTGCTCAGGTTGCTCATCAAGAAGGTGTCTATCTTGCTGAATTGTTCGAAAACTTGGCTAAAATTGACACCTTGAAATTCGAATTGTCCAAGGTTGATTTGAATTCAGACGAGTTGACCAGATTGAACAGAAAACTCACCAGAGCCTCTTCTTTTGAACCTTTCAAGTACATCCATTTGGGTGCCTTGGCCTACATTGGTTCTGAAAAAGCCATTGCTGATTTGAACTGGAGAGACTGGCAAACCTTCAAATCCGGAGGCTTGTTCACTTACATCTTTTGGAAAACCGCTTACGTTTCCATGTGTTTGAGTGTCAGAAACAAGGTTTTGGTCTGTTTGGACTGGACTAAGACTGCCATCTTTGGTAGAGACACTTCCAACTGATGACTTATCCATTTATGTTATTGTTATTTTTCTAGCTTTTAAACCCGCCCCCTTTTTTTGTACTTTCATAGGCTCCCTGCTTTTTATTTTACAATCTTTTTATTCTTTTGTTTTGCTCGCTACAAAAGCCAGGATCTGGTTATGAAGTCTGACAATATTAACCGTCATTGATATTATTGGTTTTACTATTTAATGCTCAATACCATATCACATTACAGTGTATTATATTATATGATTTCCTCATCTTGAAGGTCACACTATAGTATTTTTATCATAATATTCAGAGCATTTTGTAGGACTTGGCCACTGGGCCGTATGGTCAGTGCTCTCGTAGAAGAAAAAAGACCTAACAGGAGCACGGGTGAGAAGATTATGATCATCAAATCATAAAAATTACTTAACCAATGTTGCATTGCAGAAATTTCTCTATATGAAATGTCAGAGCTCATTGATAAATTATTATTCCGACCTTCCTCGATAATTCATTATCACTTGTAGACTATTCTTTTTATCAATTATTTTCATTTCATAATATTTTTATCAAAGTAGAGACACCTAATTACACAGTCCAACTACTAGCCCTATCATGCATTATTACCAAGTGCCTTTAAACAGCGTAGCATATATACGAAACTGATATGTACTGGGCTTGAAATATATGATATTATTATTATTATTATTATTATTATTATTATTATTATTATTATTATTATTATTATTATTATTATTATTATTATTATTATACGGCCCAGTGGCCCAGTGGTCTTATTATTATTATTATTCCCCTTGAATTCTACTCTTATGACATATAGATCATATGTGTTGAATAGGTAATTCAAAGGATGTCTCAGAAAAGTCTCGTACTGATTTAAATGATTAATCCGAGATGCTCATTTAAGTAATTAATTCCAGATATTAATTTAAGTAATTATTTCGAGCGATGACTAAGAAGGTGTTTTCTAAAAAGTTGAATATTTAAATACCGAGATTGTCTCCCTATCTGTGTTTATGTTATATATTTTAAATTATATATGAGACATATATATGGTGATATAGGAAATTAAATAAAATGTCAAGTGAAAGAATTATGAAATTACAACAATATGGACATTGTCTGATGTTACTTTTCAACAGATA
Organism: Saccharomycopsis malanga; assembly: GCA_004014935.1. NCBI lineage: Eukaryota > Fungi > Ascomycota > Saccharomycetes > Ascoideales > Saccharomycopsidaceae > Saccharomycopsis > Saccharomycopsis malanga. The sequence continues at coordinate 2,515,272 of CP025321.1, forward strand.
AAGTCTACAATTAACAACACTTTTTATCATATCATATAATCAACAAGGGTATTTGTAAGACTTGCAAAAGAACAATTCCAATGCAAATTGGATAGAGAAGATAAAGAGTTGCAAAAACACTCAAAAGTGCATTTTGTAACCTAACGAAGAAGGAATAAGAAAACCGTAATCCATGAAAATCAAAACTTTTAAAACTTTGAAAAACCTAAAGATTTACAGCCTGTGAAAGAACATAAGTGGAAGCATCTGTTCCAACCAAAAACTCGTAGCAGCCGTGTTCAACAACCCAGGATTGTTGGGTGGTGTCCCAGACGGCAATGTCTCTTAACAAGACATCAAATGTGGCGGTTTCTTTACCTTGGCAAGGAACTTGTACCTTGTCAAAGCCGCTGAGTGCCACTGGGGTCTCAAACTTTCCGTTACTTGGGTGTTTGATGTACAATTGAGGGACAAACTTGTCGGTGGAAGAGCCCAAGTTTTTCACGTCAACAGTGACTTGGACCACCTTTTCCCACAAGGCGTCATTACCACCCAAGCCTCCGCCAGCTCTGACAGGTGTGCTTCTCTGGGTGGTGGAATAGTTTTTAGGGAACGTGTAGTTGCCGTCGTAAATCGAAGTGTTAGCGTCCAAGTAAGGGTAAAGCAAGAATGGCACTCTTCTGTGGTCCTCTGGCCAGAGGGCGTCTTTAGGCGAGTTGACCGAAGACTCGTTGCCGTACGCAATTTCAGGAAGATACGCAGGAGGCTCTGGCAATTCAGAAGGAATGTTGCCTACCAAGTTGACCTGCAAATTGCAGTATTCAAACTTGTTGTAGGAAAGTCCGTAGCCCAATGGGTATCTGGCGGTGATGTTTTTAGAGTTGAAGTATCTATAGTCAAGCAACAAATCGGTTGTGGCGAACGCGTCATCTTGAGGCTCTCCGTTTGGTGGGTTGTCAAAGTCCACCAAGACGTAATCGTTGACGTTTTTAGCCACTGTGAAAGGCAAATGGCCAGATGGGTTTGTTTTGCCAAACAACACATTGGCAATGGCAGTACCGGTGTTTTGGCCCAAAGGACCAGACCACAAGATTGCGGTGACGTTGTCATGGTCAGCAAACTTTTCAAAGTCCACAGGACCCGTGGAGGTCACGACCACAACGGTGTTGTTGTTGGTGGAGGCAGCGGTTTTGATCAACTCTTCACCATTATGCCATACCGTAAGGTTGTTTCTGTCGCCTTCGTTTCCGTCAACAATAATGTAACCTTCGCCAGAGTCAGAGGACACGACAACAATCACAATGTGGGCGTCAGCTGCAATTTTTTCCACTTGGGGCAACGACTCTCTGATGTAATCAAACTGCATTCTGTTTTTTCTGGAATTGTAACTGATCTCTTCAAACGGTGTCACGTCGTATCTTGGAGTGACTGAGCCCGAGCCCCAGCCCTGGAACAAAGTCCCGTTTGCAGAGCCTTGGTCGGTGTATTCGAATCCAAGTGGATCTGGACCAGCAGCAACGCCCGCCAACAAGACCTTTTTGTACTTGTCCTTTGTGATGGGCAAGGCGTTTCTTTCATTCTTCAACAATACAATACCTTCCTCGGCACTCTGTAAGGCGATTTCCTCCGTAAAATCAGTGATTGGATCAACATGGTAGTTGAGTTTGACAACAGGACTGTCTTTGTCCAAGAAAAACTCGTTGCCGTAGTCTTTCGTAGTCCAGGAGGAAAAGTTAGGAAGGTCGCCAGCTTGCGGTAAGAAATCAATGTAATAAAAAGCAGCCAACACTCTGGCAGCCATGTCGTCTAGTCTTTCAATAGGAACTGTATGGTTGTACACTGCTTTTGTCAAGTTTTGGCCCCAGAACGCCTCGCCAGTGTCCCAGCCAGTATTGGTCTCGCCAGGCATTGTGACATCTAAACCGCCCAACGCAGACTTGACTCCCGACATCTGGGCCGCCCAGTCAGATACAATAAACCCAGGAAACCCAAGCTCTTCTTTGACCAAATAGTTCAAGAGGTACGAGTTTTCACACGAGTACGTATTGTTGACTCTCTGGTAGGAACACATGATGCTGCCAACCCCAGAGTGAATTGCGTCTGCAAAAGGCTTCAAATAGATCTCGTGCATTGCTCTGTCTGGGATGTTGGCACTCGTAGACTCCTTGTTTTTGGTTCCTGTTCTGGGATCAACGTCATCTGGCTTTCTGTATCTCTCTTGTTCATTGCCCACCAAATGCTTCACACACGCCAACACCTTCTGCGATTGTAAGCCCTCGACACTCTTGCCTACAGCCTGGCCGGCAAGATATGGGTCCGACGCAAACCCTTCAAAGTTTCTTCCGCCGTTGGCCTTCAACCCAGTAGGTCCAACAACCGGCCCAAGTGAGACATGGATGCCCTTCTGCTTGTTCTGATACCCAATTGCCTTGCCTCTGTCGTATATCAAGTCTCTGTTCCACGACGTGCCAGCTGCCAATCCAGAAGGAAAGTCGGTGATAAGATCAGCAAACCGGATTCCTAACGGTCCGTCTTGGTAGCAGATGTTTGGAATACCAAATCGAGGAACCGACCCAGAATTACCAACACAATTTCCATATTCCCAGCCAATACCAGTCGTCAAGTTGACCTTCTCAACGATCGTCATCTGAGAAACAAGCTGCTTTGCCTTCGCATAGGCATCTTGCCATACACCGGGGATCCGACCGCCCTGTGGAGTCGGAAAGTAATCCGGGGACGTCCAACCCCCGGTAAGCTCCCCGGTGTCATCCGGATCGTCCAATAACGTCCTGTTGTAACTGTCAACAGGAAAGGCATTCGCCATCCAACAGCATAGCATCAATAGTTGTAGAATATCTAACATTGTTCTTTGTCGTTACACCCTTGTTAATTGTCTTATTATCTTTTGTACATGTGTGTCGCTTTATATCTTAAAATACAAATTTGTCAACAAACATTCCCCTACCTGGGCTCTCAGGGATTATTTATATACACGAAATTGTTTTGTTCCAATGCTCATCCGGATTAGGTATGGCCGTGGAGCATTGTCATGCTGTCCAACCGCGTTCGCCAAGTTGGGTGTCTGCATGTCAGACTATCATCAATATTGCGGAGAATTTCATGCACCCCAGATGTGCGCCTCCTGCATTGGGCGCAGCGCTGATATGCATGCCTGCATATTCGTGCAGGTCAAAATAGAAATAATGCAATATTTAGATCTACCCAGACGCATTGTGATGCAAACTTTGAGGCCCACCAATCGTGGTTTGCTATTATCTTTATTATTGATTATGTTAATCCTGGTCCTTTTCCTCATTGGTATATTCCCCCACAATATTCGGCTAAACTTCGTACCATTGATACAACGGCAACTCGGCCATTGGTAATCGATTGCTCAATCTTCACGCATGCCACATGCGTACTGCATACTACTATGCACTGCAAGATTCTCCGACCACGTTTCCGAGTCAAAACTTTATTCATTCACCTACGGATAAATCTTGTATAGCACGGAAAAACCGCATAATTATTCCGGAACCGGACCGGACCGGAACGGATGTTGACAGTACGGAAATAACGAAAATGATGAGAATATTGAATGAAAAATTTGTAGTCTTTGACTCTACTTTACGAGCAGAGTCAGATATGCATAAGCTAATTTGGAAGACTGTTCCTGTATCACGGACGGTGAGTGTGAATGCTAATGATGTAATGGGGCGTGCGGCGTTAGCGGCAGGCCAATGAAATCTGGGGTAATTTGGGCTGGACTAACAATATGCTAAGGAAGTTTCACTCAATCGGGTATTGAGATGCGGGCAAGCGTTCCGGTGGAAGAATGTTGATGGGATATGGTCATGTACATTGAGAGGCAGGGTTGTGTTTCTCAAGCAAGATGATTTTAGCTTGCATTATAGTTCACTTTGGCCGCAGGAACAATATAAAGATGATGTGCTAAGTGAGGAAGTCAAGGACGATACGCTAGAACTAATAACGGAGTATCTCAATCTCAAGATCAAGATTGCGGACTTATACACACAATGGTCTGCAAACGATGCAAATTTCCAAAAACATGCAAAGACTTTTTCCGGAATCCGGATCCTTCGCCAGGATCCCTGGGAGAACTTGGTCTCGTTCATCTGTCTGACCAATAACAATGTGAAGCGAATATCCCAGATGTGTGACAAGTTGTGTGTCCATTTTGGTGATTATATCAACACTTTCAACAGCATCAAATATTACGATTTCCCTACCCCTCATTCTCTAGCCGTAGATGACTCTGTAGAGCACAGATTGAGAGAGTTGGGCTTCGGGTATAGAGCCAAGTATATACACAGGACTGCTAAACAAGTGGTGTCCTCTCCAGACGGTATTTCCCACTTGTATGGCTTGCGTGACCAGGACTACAAGACTGCACATGCGGCTCTATTGGCTTTCACTGGTGTTGGGCCAAAAGTGGCTGATTGCGTGTGTTTAATGAGCCTCGACAAGCATGACGTTGTTCCTGTCGATACCCATGTTTGGACAATTGCCCAGCGTGATTACAAGTTCAAATCTGGTCTCAAGATCAAGACTTTGAGTCAAAAAATATACGAGGAAACCGGCGACTTTTTTCGCAGCTTGTGGGGCCCTTATGCTGGATGGGCCCATTCTGTTTTGTTTGCTGCTGATTTGTCTGACTTGAACAATGGTATCAATGTCGTTGACGGAGTTCAAACACTTACAAACAAAAAGCGTAGAAAGATAAAATCAGTAACAGTAATTGATAGCGAGCTGCGCGATGTGAAAATCGAATTTAAGCAAGAGGAATCCGTCATATATGGTCCCTCAGGCAGACCATTGAGAGGAAAAAGGCGTCTTAAAGTTCTCGAGGCAAGAAATTTGTAAATGAGGTTATTGTAAGATTTGTATTAAATTACTATATTTCGAGCTGCCGCTGGGCCGTACTTTACACTTGGCAAAAAAGGGGCTTACTAATTGCCAAAATACACTTTCGAAAAGTAAAGATAATCCCTATTTTTAACTAAAATATGTCTATATGCCTTACTATTGCCCAGTGGCCAAGTTGGTTGAGCCATCATGCGCCATGCAAAACAAGTGTGGCGTTCCTCACTTTAGGTTTTGGAACTCGATTCGCGCTGTTGATGTTTTGAAGTAATCATCAAAAGTTTTATTAAATTAGCTCTATGGTATATAAGCTATTTTGATTTTAAAAAGCATACACCAGCATCCTGAATTTTTTTGCTATGTTATCCTACTATTTGTAATAGAAAAAATTAGAGTTTCGAATAAATATTTGATAAAACGGAAATTTGTCAATTTTGACAAAAAAGTTGATTCTTTCAAGTCATATTTTAGAGTCTTTCTAACAACCCAAATCATACAAAAATTAAATTTCTATACTCTTAAAAATTTAAAGTTTAATATCATGTACATTGTTTTGGTATTTGGCTTTTAAAATAATATTTAAAGTGCAAAAATATCATTTTGTCGAAAACAAGATATAATTTGCTAACAATCATATTTTTCATCCCTCAAAGAGATTCCCTTTATTTCTTGACGTTATTACATTATTTTTTATTGCTCAAAGTGTTATTGGTGACTTCCCCAGGACTTGGATGAGCTTTTATTCCAAAGTGACACGTATCTCAAGAACTGAAAAAAGAACTGTTTTTTATAGGTTCTCAGGGGAACTTGTATCCAATAATAACCATTATATATCGTCAAAATAACATATTTCAACTTCCTGTTTACATTGAATATTTTATGGGGCTCGGTAAAGCGTATTGTGCTTATTTATAAGCTTTATATCTTTGCTTGAGGGATTCCGTTTTGAAAAAATTCAATTTTAAACAATTATTATTATTATTATAGTTCGAGCCAGTAAATATTGTTTTGGGAACATTTGAATGATATAAAAATTCTTGATAAGCTACCACAGCTTTTAAAGTATATTTACAATTTGTAAGGACTTTTGTAAGGACTTGGTAAACATAAATAAGATATGCCTAACGACTACATACAAACCTAGGAGGTATTTTGCTGGTATTTCTGACTAGCAAAGAGATATAAATAAAGAATTTTTTAGCCTAGCAAAGAGATACAAATTTTTCTAGCAAGAAAATACAAGTTGAGGATCAATATTTGGGACATTTGTAAGCGTATAATTAATAATTATTAGCTCTATCAGCAAACCAAGACAGAGGGATATCAAACCAATCAAACCACAACACTACAAACAAACCGCTATCATGCGAAATAATAAATCCCATTCAATACCTATTTACAATGTACATTTGATAACTATGATCATTGTTCGTCAAACTCCAATATGGCCTGTTCCACTTGCTTGGCTGGAACCTGTTTTATAATCTTCTTGTAGGCGTCCTTTGTTCTATTGGTCTCAATGAGCTCTAGAAGCTGGCCAATGTTCTTCAAGCCCTCTGCGTTGGAGGAGAATATAGGAAAAGCATCGTAAGCGTTGGTGAATGGAAGGAAATCCTGTTTTTGCTGCTCGCTGCCGTATTTTTCCACCTTCAAGTTGGCATTATAGATGACACAGTCGGCAAAGTCTTGGTTTATCTTTACTTCTTCAGGAGCACTATTGATGTCGACACCAAAAACAGCCCAATTCAACCGGGTCAACTGTTCTTCTAGATCGTCGTTCTCGGCTTCCGAAGCCTCGAGATATCTTTGCTTAAAAGTCTCCAAAAACTTGCCTTTGTACTGAGGAAACACCTTCTGGGCGTTTTCAAAGGAATGCTGTCTTTCACTGAGAACATGTCTGATCCTCCACATTGTGGTTCTTATTTTGTCCGACACAATACTGTAAGATGAGCCACTGGCATCTCTTTGATCTTCCCACGACATACTATTGAACAAATGGATTTCCCGTCCAAGAATGTTTCTTTCTTTCAAACAATTGTACCATAAACTGTGTAAATCATTAAAACTCTTACGTCTGAGCTCTGGGATTGTCCAGGCTCGGAAGTCCGACAGCTTAAGATCGTCATCGCCTCTTATGAGCTTTTTGTCCGCAAAAAACTGCCACAAAGGATGGTCGTCTTTCACTTTAATATTTTTCACCGTAGGTGCTATTGGTGCTCTCAACTTGATATTCGGTCTGATACGTCCATAGCTGGCTGCCGATGTATGCAAGTTGGAACTTTGGCAAACAACCATCCCATTGCCATTATGACAAACCCGCGAAACCCGCGAAAACATACTCATAATATGACTTGTATCTCTTTATATCTATCATCTATTAATTGTTTAGTACTTCTCTCTCTTAAACCTTAAGAAATTTTTCACCATCCAAAGACTCGTTAAACGGCCGGGTATCCCATGTGGCTTTTATGTACAATTATGCGTGGTGATGTGTAGTAATGTACGTATCATCTAGCAGTCGGGTAATATCATTCAAAAAAATAGTTGGAGGCGGCGGAGGATGATTATATAGGCAATATATAATAAAGGCGTTGTTAATAATTAATGAGAAGATGGGAAATCATTGACAAGTAAATTGAAATACCATTTAAGGTTTAAAACATAGAGAATAATTTTGAATTGGATAAAATGTCAGATTCTCTTGATTCAAATGAACCTCTTGATCTTATAAAGTCTCTTTTAGACGAGACCATAATTGTTAAGCTTCGTGGAGCTAGAGAGATTATGGGCAAGCTTCATGTATGTGTTTTTGGAGACATATAGCCAGGATTGGACTTGTACTAACAGGCTGTGTAGGCGTACGATAATCATTGTAACATGGTGTTGGAGGATGCAGTGGAGACCATATATCACGTTGGGGAAGACAGTAGTGATATTAAGGTAAGTTTTTGGGCAGTCTACAGTAGGATGTATTGTTTTTTATTTTATTTTATTTTATTTTATTTACTAACAAGTGTAGAAAACCACTAAAACCTCAGAGATGATATTTGTGAGAGGCGATTCCGTGATACTATTCTCGTCGCCAGAGCTCAATGACTAGTTTTACGGTTTCATATACAGGTGTACATTAGACAGTTCAATTTTTCTTAAAAGTTGTTTATTGTAGAGTATATGTAAGCGTTTTGAAAAGAGGATTGAAGATTGGGTTGTTATTGTAGAGTTTATTTATACAAACGTTTTATGGAGATATGGAGCAAACAATTATAGTAGAGGCATCCATTTTGAATTACAAAAAATGTTTATTCATATAAAAGTTTTATGAAAAGCGAAAAGATACATTGAACAATTTCTATTGTGGAGCTGTTGTATTATTGAGATTGCTGGAGAATGGATAGAACGATAGCTGGCTTTCTACAAGGATAAAAAAAGTGTAATATAAAGAAGGAAATAGAGTCTTTGGTAGTACTTAGAACGGTGCGATATCTAAAAAGGTAATCGAAGGTCCAAACAATAGTGTAGACTTGTAAGTTTATCAAAGCAAGTGGTTATAGGTCCCAATGAATAAGTCTAGCCAATAAAAAGACCATTTATAAGCAGAATAAACATAGAATAATGGAATCTAATACATCTTATCGAACAAACTATAAGTCTAGAAGCATATAGAGGTTTACCGCCAATGATACGGTTGTCCATTTTTAGTTGTAAAAAATGATCATTTATAAACATTTTATGAAAAGAGCAAAGATGAAATAGATTGGAGAGTTATTGTACCATCAGTAATAAGCGTTTATATTCTCATCTTAGCTTTGCTTACAAAACTTTTCAACTTTTGATTAGTCTTGAGCGTGGAAATACAGTTTAATGCAACGGTTGGTGTTTAATGTTAAAACACTGTAAGAATATCTACCACCAATATATGAAAGAAGTGATGACTAGATAAAATTCTCTATTGTAAAATATATAAAATCATGCTAATTATAATCGTAATAAAAGAAACTTATAATTCGAGTCCAGTACAGATCAGTTTCGTATACATGGGCCATGTCTTAACGGACTTGATAAGCCCCAATCATGTCCTGTTAATCATAATCGCTCTTGAGCCTGTTAGGTCTTTCCAAGAGTACTTACTAACCGTTGAAATATCCTGCCAGGTCTTTTTCTCTTTTCCGAGACTGCTACTCACTGAGCCATCGGACCCAGCGGCCTGTCAATAAGCAACGGTTAGATAGAATTGCGACGTTGGAGCTTAAACTCACTTTTAGACTTGATAGGCTGAATGTTTCCAATATCTTTTGGAAGCTTTCCTTGTTTTCTCAAGTTATTGAGTTCCTCAGTAGCATATTTATGACCGACTTGGTAAATCTCAGTAAACTTGCCAAAAGCCAAAGTGCCGTAGTTTTCAATAGGAGGCCGCAAGTATATGACACCAGGGGTAGCCTTTGCTTTCTCTAGAGCAACCACAGAGCCTACATAAGCTAAGCGTAATTGGATATCTGCCATGCTGGGAACAGAAGGCTTCTTTGAAAACGGATTATAACGATTGATTAATTCAAGAAAACCAGACAAGGTGTCACCATAAGTCATTGGGGTTCTGTCATCAACGGAACCGACATCAACAGCAAAAATGGTATTTGCACCTTGTCTTTTCATCTCCAGAACAGGCAAGTTATCAACATAACCACCGTCAAGAAGCATGTTGCCGTGGTCAATGACAGGAGGCACCAAGCCACACAAGGACATGGATGCTCTGATAAATCGCCACGCATAACCAGAGGTGTGGAACTCCATGACAGAGTTGGTGATGTTGGTTGAGTTGCAGTAGTACCTGATCCAGAAATCTTCGATTCTGCTGTCGCCAAACGCTTTCCAGACGCCTCTGTTGAACTCGTGGCCCGTGGTGTATGCTACCAAGGGATATGTCAAGTCAGACAACGTCCGCCAGACACTGGCGACTCTACCAGAGAACTTTTTGGCTCTGCCATAGATGGGCACAATGTCGTATTCTTTGGCATACAATCCGCCTACAAACGAGCCAATCGACGTGCCGCCTACAATGTCTATAGGAATGCCCTGGTTTTCCAATGTCTGGATCACGCCTATGTGGGCAATCCCTCTGGCACCGCCTCCTCCTAGCACCAAACCAATGGCCTGGCCCGACAAGATTCTTGCTAGCCGGGCAAAATCGCTCTTGTGATGATCTACAGGCATATAGTATCGTTTTCCACCAATGTTCTTGTACCTATCCACAATGTCCTGTTTCAATGTTTCTACTCTGGACTTCAAGTTTGACAAGAACAATGCAGGAAGAAGATTAGTGGTTCTACTGGCAGAGTTGTTGGTGTACGTGCTAGTGTGTGAAATGTGGAATTGAATATGATGGTGTGCCTCAACCCATAACCGGTTCTTGAGCCAATTGTTTGTAGATCCTGGAACAACATATCTGTCAGGATGTAGCAAAACAAGTTCTGTTCTTGCGCTGGTTTTTACTTTCAAAAGCAACCGTTCGTATTCGCCAATCGCAGGGTCGCCCGAGGCATCTGCTAACAATAAAACACAGTCTCCCTGAGATATACAAGTCTGTGTCCAGTTTGAATTCACCTGTGTATCTGTGACATAAACAATTAATTGGTACCGTTCTTCCAAATCGGAAAAGTAGCCTGACTGCTTCAACTTTGCCAACTTGTCAAAAGCGTGTCTTCCCAAATGACTTAGTGTAGAAGCCTGGTTCAACGAGATGACAGATTTGCCCATTCTTTTGAACTCACCCACTAACTTCTCGGCAAACTCTGTCACTGGCAACCCATACTTTGTAGGAAGAATAGTAATGGTCTTGTAGTTGGTGAAAAACGGTCTGGCATTGGTATTGACAGCAGGGGAAACGTCTAATCCGCCGCCTGGTATCGATTGGTCTCCGCTAGACACTTTCTGGGCCACTAGTCTTGAGATTTTGATCATGATAGACGGGTTTCTCAACGCTAGAAACTCAAACAAATGTCTAGGGATTCTAGCAGCCTCCGATTCTCTTACAGCAACTAAAGAACTGTTTCTTTTAGAAGCCGTCAACACTTCTAGTTCCCCAAGACTGGAGCCTTGGCCATATTCGCCCAAGATCTGTGTGTCGCTGCCGTTTTCCTTGAGTTCCCGGAATCTACCACTCAACACAACATATATACCCGTGGCATTCATATCCTGCTTGTATATAGAATGGCCTGCCTTGGCCTGGACCCATTCCACCGCAAAGTCCATGTCCAACAAGTCCTTGCTCATGACTTTGATAAGTTTCTTTGCAATAGACAAGTGGATAGTAAAATACTTCTCGCATAGTCGGTTGATAGTGTCCTGAGACAAAAAGCCTACATACGAATTCGAGCTGGCTTTGATAGTCACCAATGACTTGTGTCCTACTAAGGAAGCAAGGTAACCAGCGATACAACCAGGTGTTGCTGTGTATAGAAGCTTTTCGCTGGTATCGTTGCCAAACGTTGTCTCCGTGTACGTTACGTCCAACGAGCCCGAAACTACATAATACAAGCCGTCATTAGGAGAGCTCTGTTTGATGATTGTAGTACCTTTTTTGAAATACAAAAACTTTATACCATCAGCAAACTCGCTCTTGGCCTGGTCGAAATCTAACAAGGTTTGTTCGTCATTGTTCACTGAAATAGAGCCTCTACGAGACGAAGACGGAGAGAAAACACTTTTCTTGAAAGGTCTTGATCGAGGAGTAGAAGACAGCAGGTCTGGATTTAAGGACTTGTCAAGATGAGTTGTTGAAGGTTTCTGCGTTTTCTTTACAAAATTGACTAGAGAACTGGAACTGGATGTCCGTAAAATAGGACTGTTGATAGATTTCTCGTTGATACCCAAGAATTTAAAGAGGTTCTCGGCAAGAGCAATTCTCAATGCAGTATCTTCGGTTTCTTCTTCAGCACTGAAGGTCTTGGTTTTGATTTCCGTGGAGCTTTGGTAAGAAGGATCAAACAAACCAGTTCGGGAAATTGGAACATTGGATAACAAGTCGCCAGGATGATGTCTGTTTCTGGAGTCTAGTATAACATGTCTAGAATGAGTGTCTTGGCTTCTCAATTGCGGTTTTTTTAATGACAAGGTTGATTGGGTCATGAAATCGTCCTTACTTTCTTTACGTTTCAAGACTATGCTGGAGCTTGCTGTGTTGGATGGTGAGGTATGAGAAAAACTATTTCTTCTTTTACTACGACGGGCAGCACCAGATGTAGCTGTCTTAACGGTTGCAACATCACTATATTCAGATTGACACAATTGAGCTTCGATGTCGGCAATTTGGTCATCTATTCTACGAATGACACTGTCACAAAGATATTTTGGTAATTGGCAATCTGTTTCTTTGTTGAGATTGGCCTCGGTTTCGAATATCTCGTTTGTCAAGCCAAAATAGTTGTGGGCGGTTTGGAACGTCACTCTATATAATCTGGTCAAAACAACCTGAACAATGTGAGAAGCTGCTCTTGGCCACTTTCTAGTCAACCTCCTGAACGAATCAGCAGGAATAATGGCTATAGTGCAATCGGTCTTTGCACGAGCGATTAAATCAGGCAACAACGATTCATGAGGAAGCTCTTCAAGAGGGCTTTGAGAGCGTTCATGCAAACTGCCGTCGTCAAAAGTATCTACGTTATCTACCAAATAATCAGGAAAGATTTCCAACGAGTTGACAGAGTCTGGGTTGGAGTTGAAGGTTCTCATGACCTTGAAAACTACTTGGTCACTGTTATTGAAGGCATTACTAGAGGACGAGTAGTCGTCGGTGAATAAAGACAATATACTGACTAAGGAAGACAAGGGATTACCGGTCTTGACATAGTTGATGAGCTGGAACCGTTCTCCGTTCAAAATGTAAGTATCTTCCAGATTGGAGTTGCTGAGAGAAGATTTTTTTTCGTTTTCAGTACTGACTTTGGAATACACATTGACAGAACCTTCCACGACAATCGAGAAACCCAACGAGCTGTCCAATGCAAACAACTCGCCAGCATCGAGTCTTTGGGTCTTCATCGATCTGGTAAGCTCGTGGAAAACAGGTTTGTCCAAATAACCAAATATCTTAATTGCCGAAAGAAACTCCTCCAAATACGACGAGAAACCAGACTTTGTTTCCTCGTCGCGAGAATCAATATACGATTTGGATTGCAGACTGGAGCCGTAAGGCTCAGAAGAAAGCTTTTCATAAAGATTTAAGTACTTGTATCTGATAAATAGCCAGACACCTCCTAGGAGTATAAACAGCACGCATAACGCAGTGCTCAACGAAATGGCAATATGAATCTTACCGGTCAAGATCTTAAGAATAAAGCTCCAGAAAGAATACGTCTTCTCGACAAATAACCAGTGTGCGACCCACAATAGACTCTTGAATATTGACACATGATAAGTTGTCGCGTCCTCAGCATTGGTTAACATGGCTGTTTCAGGGTATACAACCGTGCTAGGAAAACTCATGGCAACTTTTACACGTCGCCAGTCTTCTATGACTTTAAAGAAACTTCAAAGCAACCATAAAATAAATATATATTGTCCCTAAATCATCAGAGCTTTTCCGCAAGTCATCAATTTAGCACCTGTCTGATCTACATTAGCGCCATCGTGATGCGCCCTTACACCAGCCATTTGGTTGATGGTATACGAAAGTTCTGGATAACCGGAATAGCTACCCAAAAGAATTGACCAATGAAAGCGTTTGTATCTTAGGATGAAGAAGGTCGGAGAAGGTCGAAGAAAGCGATTGGTACATTGAATAGAAGGTATGTATAAAGATTTAATTATAGAAGATTTATGATAAAATTACAAGAACCAGAAAACATATGATCAAAGATGAAGAAATGTGTTGATAAACTATTAGATAAATACGTGTTACTAAATGAATTGCAAAAAATGAACATCAATATGAGAAAATACTAAGGACTTATGAGTAATATTCAAACCATCGTAGAAAACCAATTGTAAACATATCAAGCGCTATACATTAGTAATGTATAAAGGTTAACACCATGCCAATAATCCAACTTTGGTAGACAAAAATGGCTCCAAAACAGGCAAAAAATCAGCATCTTTTTACCAACATCAATAACCTTATTGATGCTAACAAAAAGAGTCCGATAGAAAGATACAAAGCGCTACAAATAGCATACTTCCAACTCCGTTCAGGCACTCAATGTTGTCTTCTACTTGCTCGATAACGAAACAAGCATGAAAACATAAGGAAATCAAAAATTATGAGACCCATGTCCTCCATTAAATGGAAGATCATGACATTCAAGACCGATACGCTGTGCAATGTAAACGGACCTAAATGGCCATATGGGCTTCATGATCCCCAATGACCTCTCAAGGTAAGTATGAAGAAAGGAAATATAAGCAAAAAAAAATTTTTTTTAATGGGATTCTGCTCCTTTTATAGTAAAATTTTCACCTTTTTCACTAGTCACGAGCAAGTAAGAACATGCGCACACATGCATGTTCGTACATCTTAACAGTTGCCATGTACTACTGGAAAATGGATGGCATCAGCACTGCAAGCCGTTGCTTAAAGGACTGATAGTTTATGGTTGTTTGGATTGTTCAAGAAATGAAATAATCTTGATAAATAACATTTTTGTTAACAAAAAATACTAGTAAATGGGAATCTGGAACCTAGTATAGAACACTGCACGCACTACGCAATCACATGCAAGAGGAGGCATCTTATCAATAAGGAAGCAAGGCGTAATTTAGTGTATGAATTGGAGATAATATATATATATATATATATATATATAAGTAAATACAAGTGAAGAAAGGGATTGGTAGAGCCAAAGAAGAGAAAATGCAGACGTATCAGAGCGATACACGATTTTTCCTTGACAATTTAGCAGGTGATCCATCTTTTGAAGAAGATTACAATTTCGCAGCCCCGGAGTTTGTTTATCCCAAATATCATCAAACATATATGAATTTGCAAAGAGGCGTACCCAGCAATGGTGATTTGCAGGGCCATTCTCGTCTGTATGAATCGCAAGACGATCTGAGCAGCGATGATAACCAAGAATCGTACAACCCTGGGCTACCGATTTCCATTCCAAGATTGAAATCAGAGACAGCAAGCACATTAGCAAATACTAGCATGAGAGGCAGTTTATTTCCGACTATTCGAGACAATATTGCCAATTCGTTGGAGACCAGCATGCAGAATGACCAATTGCGACGGTTTCTGGGTGCTGCGGAATCCAGATCCAATGAAGGGTTAGAAATAATGAAGCCCAATGAGATATTGACGCTTTTAAACAACAAGGAACGAGTTGAAATACTGCGGTTCCATTATGTAATCAACAAACAAAAACACATTTTGAGTCAAGGTCAGAATCCTTCTAAAATAAGGTCAGAGATACTAGATTCGTTAAACAGCATGCTTCAGGTGTTTGAAATGTGCTATTTGTATTATAAAGATAGTGTGCAGCGGCACAACTTGTTTATTCAGAGCTTTGATGCCTGGGAGAAAAAAAAAGACAAGATTGCTGGCAAAATCCGTGAAATAGATCAGACCATAAATTATAATGACAAGCTCCAGGCACTTGTAGACGAACACAACAACGTTAACGGGGAAATAGAGTCTTTGGAAGCTCGATTAGCGGATCTCAAGCAAAAACGTAAGGTTTTGAAAGACGAAATAGACTCTACTCAGAGTGTCATTGAGAGCGAAAAGTCTTCATATGTGCAGTCGTTTCGCAGCATCGAAACCCTCGAAAACCAAGCAATTGATAGACTCATCAAAAACGACTATGTGTACGCTCAACAGCCTTTGTCTTTTCAAGAGGATATCCCTCTTTCTAAGCGCAACGTAGTGGACAACTTGAAACTAGCATTTAGCAAGTACTCGAAGCCTCTGTTGAGCGTCAATCACGTCCGAGACATCCTAAAGCATCAAGAAACCCAATGCAAGGCCTCTAAAGCGTATTACAAAAAAGGTGTGAAAGATTTCAAACGACTAATTATCACCTGGGAACAAGTCTATGAAAACATATCGAGAGTAGAGCGTCAGATATACAATTGTCTCTCAGAAACTAACGACACTGCCCCAAAAGACCATCAAGAAGAAAAAATCAAAAGTCTCTTGGAAGAAAACATTGCCTATTTACACACTCAAATGGAATCATTATATAAGTGCAAAGTAGAGAAGGAAAACGTGTCTGAAGTATTCCAAAAAGTGCTACAGAATGAACTTGACGCATCTGCTAACAGCTTGAAGTTGATTGGTCCTTCCAGTAAAGCATTGCTTGACCATGATTATACCTCAGTTAATGCGTCTTTAGAAACAAACAACGACTTGAAAAACGAAACAAAATCAATGGTATCGCTCAGTCTTGATGACGGTGTTTCCAGCCCACGCCGTCTGTCTGGAATCAACATCGAGAGACCACTGACTCCAGTGTTGCCTCTCAAATCATCATCTGGCTCTCCTCCAACTACAAGTTTTGTCAACACTTTTGCCTCTGGGCTCACTAATTCTTCACACAGTGCTGACCGTAACAAGTATGCTTCTTCGATATTCCAGTCCAAGTACAAGAATGATCTAAAATACAAGCTCCGCAATAACAAGGCTATGAAAAAAGACTGAGCTTACATAGGGAAGATCAGAATGCATTTATAATATAAATATTTTCATTTATATTTTTATTTTTCATCTCTGGTTTTAATTCAAACACCGCTTTATACTTGTAGCTTGATTTGTAACATTCAGGCTAAATTCTCATAATTCTACTTTTGTATTATAATAATAATAATCTCATATTGCGAGCCCAGTACATACCAGTTGCGTATATACACGCCAGGTCTAAAGGGACTTGGTAAAACCCAATCATGTCTTGTTGATCATAATCGACTAATTGGAAATTGAGCCCTAAACTTCAGCCTAGGTCATGATCCAGACAGTTGCACTGTAAAGTCACATTCAGCATCGCAAAAACAGCTAGAATTTTTGTTTATAGCTTGAATAAAGGATCAAACAAAAATTAAAAACAAACATATAGAATTAATATGAAGATGCAAGGGGTAAAAAAAAACAATTAGAGGCCTCAGCTTCTTATCTTGGTCCTAATATACTTATTTATTATTTTATAGTAGTATCAATAATAATGTTTAGTATATTTCAAGCCTAGTGTTGTCATTTTTATCCAATTAGCAAACGCTTCTCCGTTCAATACATTTGACATATCGTTGCATTTAAAACTGAAACTTACCTCACAACATTTGGCAAAAAAACAGCCATTATACAACTTCTATAAGAGTGTAATAACGCAAAGCAAAACCTAGAACAGCGAAAAAACAAAAAATTATACAAAGTAACATAAAACCATTTGAAACTTTAACTTGAATAGGTATAAAAGTTTCTTCAATACGGACTCCCTTAAGCAGAGGTATAAAGCTTCTTAACAAGCACATTACGCTTTACCGAGCCCCATAAAATATTCAATGTAAACAGGAAGTGGAAATCCGTTAATTTAAAAATATATAATGATTATTATCGGATACAAGTTCCCCTGAGAACCTATAAATATTAGCAAATTATATCTTGTTTTCGACAAAATGATACTTTTTCATTTTAAAATATTATTTTAAAAGCCAAATACCAAAACAATGTACATGGTACTAAACTTTAAATTTTAAAGAGCATAGAAATTTAATTTTTGTATGATTTGGGTTGTTATAAAGACTGTAAAATATGACTTGAAAGAATCAACTTTTTGTCAAAATTGACAGATTTCTGTTTTATCAAATCTTTCTGCAAAACTTTACCAATTTTTATTATAAATAACACTAAAATATAGCTAAAAATTTCAGGATGCTGTGAATGTTTTTTCAGATCAAAAAAACCTTCATAATTCAATAAAACGTTCGATGAATAATTCAAAACGTCAATAGCGGGAATCGAGTCCCAAAACCCCAAGTGAGGAACGCCACACTTGTTTTGCGTGGCACATGGTGGCGCATAATGGCTCAACCAACTTGGCCACCTGGCAATAGTAAGGCATATAGACATATTTTAGTTAAAAATAGGGATTATCTTTACCTCGAGAATGTATTTTGTCTATTAACAAGCCCATGTTTTGCAAAGTGTATAAGCTGAATACTTATTCATGCACTCTTGAATTTCAACCTAACAGTTTTTACTTTATTCGACATCAATCTTGATACAGTATAATTCTTCTACATTATGAAAGTTGGTATATTAAGAACTCCTAAGAAAGATACCCTGAAAAACAAAAGAACAAAAGATAATATAACAAAAGAAAGAATAGTGTGCTAATAAAGAGAATTAATGATAAGATAGTAAAATATAAGTCAATTGATAGCATTATAACAGAATAACATGTAAAATAAACAATAGCAAAATAACAAACAGAACCATAGTAGAAACAAACCGAACAAAAGATACAATGTAAAATTAATTAGCAAGCACAACTGCCATCTTCTTGATTTCCACGCAAACTTTTATTCAAATCTACAGTATAACTGCCAGAAGTCTGTTTAGACAGAGAAGCAACACCTTCCGCAGCACCCTCAATTTTAAAGGCATGGTCTGGTAACTTGGCAGTGATAACGGTATGGAAAAGATCTTTAATATTCTCTCCAGATTTAGCACTGGTTTCGGTATATAAAAGATGCTTATTTTGTACAAATTTTTCCACGTCTTCCTCACTAGTTGCTCTTTCAGCGCCTTTCTGCACTAGATCAAGCTTGTTTCCTACCAATACTATTAATAAGCTATTATTCTGGCCGTTACTATGATCTGTATCGCTACTGTCGATCCCATCATCTGCTGATCTTATATGTACATGTGCGCCATCACAATACAAACTGAGCTCATCTATCCAGTCCTGAGCCTTTTCAAAACTTGACTTTTCCGTAAGATCAAACACAATGATAGCTACATTGGCATTTCTATAATACATTGGAGTCAACGACTTGTACCGCTCCTGGCCTGCAGTGTCCCATATTTCATACTTTACTCTGTTGATAATCTTTTTATCGTCATCAGGAAACTCGAATACTTTTGAAATAAACGCAGCACCAATGGTTGCATCTCTGTATTGGTCAAAAACATTTCTGGTGAACCTTTGAATGATTGAGGACTTTCCAACTGCTGATTCTCCTAAAAAGACAAGTTTGAAGGCACCATATCGTTTAGTGAGTTCTGCCATTGTGTTGGATTTGACTTTTTTTAACGTCTATTGGTGGAAAATGCTATTTTACACTACTCAAACCTGATAAGTTACTCTTCTACTAAGTAATGGTCGCCTTATACTTTCCCAGTCGAGCCCCAGCAATGGTATATTACCCGCATGTAGCAGGATCATGCATCCTTAGCGGCAGGTCGCATAATGGTGCTTTAACATGCATGAAGTTTTCATTAAACACTTTACGAGGTGAAGGAAGAGGGCAAACGACATTCTATTGCTTCTATAAGAGTGTAATAATCAACTAGAGAGAGAGAGTAAAAAAGAGGTTTTTTAAGTGTATCAAAAAGTAGTGTAAGTCTAAAAAATGAGTGGTCAGAAGTGAAAGGAAATTTTAAGGGATTATAGTAAGTTGACCTGCAACTTGTAGTAGTAAAACAAAGGGTTAAATGACTTAAACATTTGGATCAGCACCATTGATACCCCAGTGAGTTTCAAGGACACCCTTCTTCCATTTCTCGTCCCATGCGGAAAACAAGGTGACTTGGTTCTTGATGGAACTACTGGAGATAGATTTGAGACAAGACTTTTGGTTGGACGAAGAGGCTTTGTTACCGTTAGAGTCTTGGGTTGGCCAGCCAGTTTCGGTAATAAGGATCTTATCAGTGTTACATTTGGATTTCAACATTGAAATCTGGGATTGCAACCATGAGCCACACTTGTCGTAGCTGGTACTTTGGTCAAAGTAAGGATGAGCGTTCGCAGCAACAAAGTCACCTTTGCAAAGCTCGGTGTTCTTAGCAATAACTGCATAGACATCAACAGCAGCAACCAAAACGCCATTACCTAATTGTTTCTTGGCAGATTGGACGTAGCCAGCCATAGCACCTGCTGTTTGACGGCCATCATTGACATGTTCGTTACCGACAGTGACGCCGTAGATATCGTTACTCCAGCTGGCACCAGCGTCTGAAACAGCCTTCTTGATAGTTTTCACGCCATCACTGACCTTGGTAGGGTCGTAAATACCAACAAGCAACTTTTGTTCTTTCTTTTTGTTTTTCAAGGCGATCTTGACAAGATCACAATCCACATCGTAAAGTCTAAGAACACTGTAAGAGGACAAGGCCTTGATGGAGTTGGCTAACTGAGAAGGAGATTTGCATGTGTTGTCTGGCTTGTATTGGGAAAAGGCAATGGCACTGTTGGAGCCCCACGATTTTCCAGAAGCTGAGCCAGAGCTGGATCCAGAGCCAGAGTCTTTCTTTGGAGGGTTGTTGGAAGGTTTAGGAGTTGTGTTTTTTTGCTGGTTGTTGTTTTGGACCACGGGAGCAGCCTTAGGGGCTGGAGGAGGAGGAGGAGGAGCTGGTGTAGGTTTAGGAGCTGGTGGAGGAGGAGGAGCTTGGGTTTGGACAGCAGCGTTTTTAGCATAGTTAACAGTAGCCCAGTTGATACCATAATTAACGGTATTCCAATCAATTGGATTGGCTTCTGCAACAGCCTCGGCTGCTCTTTTCAAGTTCACAGGATGGGCATTGGCCAACGACCATATGGCCAACGACGAGAGTATAAGATCAAGCTTCATGATAGGCGGTTCAACTACTGGGCCGTTTGCTAAAGAAGGAATTGTTCGCTTGAAGAAAACAAATGTGAATATCCAACTCTCTACACGTCTACAGGCTTGGTTATATACATCATTTTTTCCATCCTCGCTCGCTTCGTAAAAACAAAGCTTTCCATGAAACCATCCTGTAGATTACTGGTAGATTACTGGTAGCATGGTAGGCCCTTGCAGTAGTTTAAGTTTATTACCGTCGGATTGTAGTGGAAAGTCCCATGACCCATCAAGTAGTATCAAGGTTGACACCAAAAGCACTAGAGGGACTGCAGCTGATTGTTTTCTGCCTTTGTCTACATAGCACCCTCTGTTGAGGCGGTGGTTATTGTACTGCTCGTCTTCTTGGTACTGTGTAGGTTCCAAAGACAATACCTGAGGCCACTTGCGTTGACTATTGGAAATTACACGTCAGAAACACTTATTCTACAAGATTGCAATCATCTGGTCTCACAGAGTGCTTATTTTGAAGCTTCCAAGCTCGTCATTAAACACTGCTCTATTAATACTAGTATCTTACGCTATATAATACCATCTTAGAGCAGTATGCCACTATCTACGCTAAAGTATCATGTAGGGCATCCCAATTGATTAATATTCCTGCCAACTTTATGATCCATGTAATTCCAAGACCATTTCAAACTAAGCTGTAACATCTGTAACACTCATTAGGTACCCTGACGTTCATCCTGGAAACCCAAATCACAGGCGGGCTTTTAGATCCATTGGCTAAATAATGCACAATGTAGTTTAATCAGCCAAAACAGGTACTAATGGTTCTTTATAAAATAGGCATGACACAGCATAACTTTGACATTTGCAACTTTATATCACATAGACCTCTTACAGATTAATAAAGATTTATGTAGAATATTTTCACAAATCACTACATAAAAGTCGTAAGGAATAGATTACAACAGCATTTACCAAACAACTATGTTTAAAGTTCATCAAGTGGCTTAAATATTACCATTTAAGACAATTGAAGAGAACCTTATATGTCTGCAGCAAGACGTATCAATAGGTTCGTGTAACGTGGCTGGTGCGTATTTATATTGCCTTTTCGGTGTGGTCCGACGTATCATGAAACCTTGTTAATAAGCATACTAAAACTTGCCATATTGTATTTTTACTTGTAGATTTCTTTCTTACTTTAGCAAAGATAAGCGGTGGGATCACATACTTGAACTTGGGGTGATACGATCTCAATCTTCTATCCATTTTTTCAGCGCCTTACGTTGACAAAAGTATAGCATAAACGTAAGATGAGTTTACATGTAGGAGCAAAGAAAATAATTCACGCATTTCCTTTTGTAGGCTTTCCCATTTCAATTTAAACTAAAAGGGTCATGGTACAGTTTGAAGAATATAAGATTATTTATTTTTCGACAATTTGAAGGACATTTTCTGAATATTTTGAAAGGAAAAGGTTATAATATAGGATAAATTGTACGATACTTTTAGTTTTTCTGGAAAAGCTTTGCAAAAACTTACTTAGGGAAGAACAGAAGTGCTCCATATTATCTAGTTGACCTATAACAATAACATATATTTCAAGCCCAGTACATATCAGTTTCGTATATACGCGCTATGTCTAAGGGGACTTGGTAAAAGCCAGTGGGGAAAACCCAAAAAACTACTTAAACTTGTCACTCAATTGGAAAATAAGTAGCCTTTTGCCCAGGCCATCTTTCAGGCAGTTGCACTTGCCTGTGAATTCACGTTCAGCATCGTAAAAAGCAGCGAGTAAAAGTGTCGTCTTGGGAATCGAACCCGTGTTCCTGTTAGGTCTTGTTTTTCTCTTCTTCGAGAGCACGGACCACTGAGCCAAATGGCCCAGTGGCCTAGTTGACCTATAGATGGGGGAGAAAGAATAGGTCTGTGTCTAAGCAGATATACAAACAAAAGCTCAGAACTGTTGAATCTATGAATGAGCAAAGAAGTACCAATGAAAAGTGAATTATAACACGCTGGCAAAAACAATTGGTACCTATTTGATATAGAAGAGATATGCATAGCCATGTACCATGCTGCATCAACATGCAACCCGTTATAGAAAGAATATTGGGAAATTTCAGTGATGACGAGGAAGGAGGGAGTAAATATAATAGTAATTACTACTATAGAGTTGAAAACAAAGAGGAGGATTTGTGAAGCGATGAAGGTGGTAAAGATACCGTGGCTATGCCATGAAGGTAAGTGGAATTGGGAAAGCTTGGGAGGCAGAGATACTGACAATTTACAGAGCAGCGGAAAAAGTTTGAGATATATTCATTGAGTGTGAGTGCAGATGGGTCTCGGCTAGCTTCAGGAGGGTTGGGTATGTTTGTGGTATTATAGAATGTATAGAAGTGTACGGCACTAACATTTGTAGATGGACAAGTTCGGATCTGGTCGTTGGAGACCATTTCACAGTTTGAGCATTATTCAGGAGGACCAGCAAAAGACATGAATAAAAAGGAGACGAGACCAGCAGGGGGCTTGCAGGACACAGGCACCAGAGAGGCACCAGACAAGTCGTTATGGCGGCCGTCGTGCAGCATGGCAAGACACACAGGAGCAGTGACAACAGTAAAGTTCTCGCCGTCAGGCCGGTTTCTTGCGACAGGGTCGGACGACCGAGTGGTTCTTATATGGGAAAAGGACGAGGAGTTGTCGCAGAGACCAAAGGCGTTTGGCGAGACGCAGAGCGAGCTTGAACACTGGACAGTGCGTAAGAGATTGGTTGCCCACGACAACGACGTCCAGGACATTGCGTGGGCGCCGGATTGCAGCATCTTGGTGACCGTAGGCTTGGACAGATCGATTATTATATGGAGCGGGTCGAATTTCGACAAGCTCAAGCGGTTTGACATCCACAACTCGCATGTCAAGGGCGTAGTTTTCGATCCGGCAAACAAATACTTTGCCACGGCATCTGACGACCGTTCGGTCTTGATATTCAGATACCACAAGACCACTGTGTCCAACGAGATGACGTTCTCCATTGAGCACAAGGTGACCAAGCCGTTTGCGGGCTCGCCCTTGACCAGTTATTTCCGTAGGTTGTCCTGGTCGCCCGATGGTCTGCATATAGCTGTGCCCAATGCCACCAATGGGCCTGTCACCTCCGTAGCTGTGATCAACCGGGGCGACTGGAACAGCGATATAAGCTTGATCGGCCACAGTTCTCCGTGTGAGGTGACCGCTTTCTCTCCCAGATTGTATGAGTTGTCTGTAGATGAATCCGGTGGCAGACTGCGAGCCAAAAACAAAAAGCCAAAGGTCTGTTCGGTGGTGGCAACCGCTGGCCAGGACCGAGTTTTGGCAATATGGAGCACGTCCTCAACGCGTCCTTTGCTTGTGGCCAATGATATATGCTACAAAACTGTCACTGATTTGGCCTGGTCGCCAGACGGTTCCAAGCTTTTTCTCAGCTCCTTGGATGGCTCAATCACTGTTTTATTCTTTGGTCCTAACGAATTAGGAACCGAGGTGCCTTTGGAGGCAAACGACTCTTATTTATACCGGTATGGTGGCGACAGGGAATCAGTGGTGTTTCCTGAAAGTGTGGACCAGTTAAAATTAGAAGAACAAGCCATTACAAAGAATAGTGGAAACCCGTTGAAATTAGAAGATCAAACTATTACAAAGAAAAGTGGAAACCAGTCAAAATTAGAAGATCAAACCATTAAAAACAAAAGCGTAAACCAGTCAAAATTAGAAGAACAAAAAAAAAGCGTTATTGAAAACAAAATGGAAAAGTTGATGAAAAAAAAAATGCCACCAGCTAAAATAACGCCTGAAAACTCTTTAAAAATTGTAGATTCTTTGCTGTCCAAAATAACTAAACCAATAACAACACTCACGCCTCGTAAAAAGATCCAACAGGTGGTGAAAATCACAAAGGATGGGAAAAAACGTGTAGCTCCAATGCTAATGACCACCACTTCTCTGAAACCCGCTTCTAAAGAGTTTTCAAGTGCAATTGCAAGCACCGCACAACAGGTCAGAGAATACAACTTGACCAAGAAAAACTTGCTCTCGTCATCTTTGTATAAAATCCCCAACATGGGTGTAAAAACATTGGTTTCTGGCTTGAGAGAGCGAAAACATGAACCTTCCGACTTGCTGGGCGATGAAGACGCTGACAACTCCACTTTGAAACTCTACAGCTCGCAAAAAAATAACAGCAATACTACAAAACATCGGAAATCAACAGCAAAAAAGTATAAAGACCTAGAATACCCGCCGTATCTTCGCGACATTGTGCAAAACTCTATTCAGCGAGTGGCATTTGCTAATTACAACGAATACTGCGTCAGAAACAGAAGCACTCTCGTCGTGCTCTCAGAAAGCCAGAACAAACTAAGCAATTGTGGCTCCAAGGTCTCGTTGCACATCCAGAACAATTACGAATTCGATAAAGACGACAAGTTTCTAGATAACGAGCATTCTACAATGCCAACAAGAGTCGTAAGCACTGACGAGAACAGCAAAAAGCTATTCGAAACGTTTTTGCCTCATTCCATAGTAAATTGCATTGGCAATGAAGAATTGAAACTCTGGATCCTCGTCAGTGACCAAGGGTCTATATTTTTGCTCTCATTTGCCGGAAAATTGCTCTATCCCCGTATAGATTTGGGCTCCAACATCTGCGCAATACGCAATTACAACAAGTATTTGATGGCCATTTGCAACGACAGTCTTTTATATCTTTGGGATATAACCCTGTTCAAAATCTTATGTAGCAAAGTCTCCTTGGCTCCTATCATCAATGAAGTACATGTTTTCATCTCCAAAGACCCTAAAGACCTTCCCCCAAATTTCAAAAATGACGCTGCTGCCACACCTCAAAGGAAATTCCTCGCCTGCGAGATCAACACCAAAGGAACTCCCATTTTTATTGTGGATGACGGCTCACTGTTCGCCTGGTCCTTTGACCTTTGTTCATGGGTTAATTTGGGTAATGTCGCCTTGTCTGACCTTGCTACTTTGGAAGTTTGAAAACTTTGCATGATAAATTACTACTTTTAGGAAGAATTTCAATTACATACTTAATAGGAATAGTTGAACGTTCAGAAAATGCTGGAATCATTTTTTTAATAGTATCTTATATTTCGTACATATAAGCTTCGTATCTACGCGCCATGTTTAAATCGACTTGGTAAAACCCAGTAGGGAAATCCCAAGCATGTCCTTTTGTTCATAATAATCTATCCCAATTGGTTCAAAGTAAGCACTAGAGTTTGGTCTAGGTCGTGACAGTTGCACTTGCCGATAAAGACATTCAGCATCGTAAAACAACAGCGAGTAAAAAGTGCTCATATGGGGAATCGAACCCGTGCTCCTGTTAGATCTTTTTTCTCTTCTCCAAGAGCACTGACCACTGAGCCATACGGCCCAGCGGCTAACCATTAGGTTTTTTTTTTGAAAAAAAAGTTCTTCATGCAAGTCCTACAGCTAGCCACTTCTAACTTGCCATAAATAATATCATATACATTGCATTACATGCACCGTACTGTACCGTACCGCCGTTATTTTTAACGGTTATGTAAGGGTGCTTGCTTGCATTTTACATTGTACATGCATATCTGCACATATTATTGCATGTACATTGCATATTTCGGTACGTATCATACCATCAATGCGTTCTCTTGCAGTATACCGAGACATTGGGTCAATAAAGCCCTTGCGTTTCGCAATGCTATCGGGTTAGCATCTCAAGTAGTATGTTCTATCCCTCTCCAAACGGGACATGACCAAAACTCAAGTTAGCCGGCCGCCATTTTGGTATATACATATTTTATGCATGAAGTCATTCGTTAGTCCGTAGAAATGCAATTAATATATATCTTGACCCATTTAACAATATGACAATCCCTTTAGAATTGCAACAAAAATATGCACACCAACACCCAAACATAAAATTGTAACCTCCTTACACCACAGGAGGCTCATGTAAGTTAATATGATTTTGTAACCCTTATGTTTTAATCAGTCATATGGTTAATTTTAATCTGAGGATCACGAATATATGGTTGAAATTCCTGTCGGATGTCAATATTATGCAAAATTATGATTTTGAAAAAAATTAGGTGAGAGTTTTCGTACGATATATCAACAAGCATACACTAAAAAAGCACGAATAAGACCACATAATGTTTCCCGGTCTTTATTTTATTGGATGGGTCACTTTTACAATAATTGGAACTGTAGTTTGGGCGACAGTGGCGTTTAAAGCCATTTTTTTGCTCAAGAGACCAAGGGTACACCCTATGATCTTAAATCAAAATTTCGCCTTTGGCACGTGATAGTTTTCTTGTATAAAGTTATATACTGTTGATAAGATTGAGGGTGGTAATTTGGCTATATTAAAGGAGCCTTAAACGGCACATCCAAAAGTCATCATAATTCTTTGTCTATGTTGAGAGAAACTTATCTCCCGTGATCTATCAATGAAGCAGTAATATATTCATGCTGCTCTGTTTCTAGTGCCTCTATAATACTTTTCGTGTATTTTGAGGCTTACCACTGGATTAGCCGAAAATGAACTTTAGAAAGGCAATCAGGAAAGATAATTATCAAAATTGTTTGGGTTTTTCGTTTTGCAATAATTGTATTTTGCACACTTTCCGGCGGACAAATCCACACTAAAGTTTTAAAAAAAAATACCGATGGCTAAATCAAGCTTGCTTTTTATGACAAGCATAAACATTAGTAAAAAAACCCAAATGCTGTAAAATAGAATACATATAAAAGTTGATGAAACTGTAAAAAGGTATAGCCATGCATGTCGACGCATAGCACATGCGTTCATAACAGAATATATATAGGATGTAATTTGCAGTTTAGAAAGGTAGGACATATATTGTGGACAAGACTCAGTATTGCTATGAGAAGAAAAACGCTTTTCCTAGGCGGCTGTAGGTGTTTGTAGGTTATAAAATCGATTAGGCTGTATAAATGTTTCTCGGGTTGGCTGCAGCGTACATACGTATGATTATACTTAACTAGACGTTAACAATTGTTTTAAGATGAAACTTGAAAGTTTTTATTTGTATAAATCTCTGGATAAGGGTTGCTTGATGCAAACTACTCTTCTGGTTGCCTAATGGACCACCTCATATAGTAGTACACGTGATTTCGAGACACGGTTGACAGTGTGTTTTCTTGTCCGAAAGAGATGATTACACCTCAATCAGTTTGACGAGTACAGATGAGGGCAAGAAGTAGCACATTTTGGATACCGGATTGAGCTATTGAACTGATCTTTTGGCGTGAATTTTTGGTGTGACTTTTTCTATTTTTATTTTGGCTGACGTAAAATGAGGTAAGTTGTTAATGTGAGATGCGTAGACCAAATGTGAAATCCAGTAACTAACAAGTGGGTAGTGGCAGATTTGTTCGTGCTTCGAAATATAGACATGTATTTGGCCAGGCTGCCAAAAAGGAGCTTTCGTATGACAATCTCAAGATTAGCAAGAATGCGTGGGACTCGAATTTGATCAAGGCAAACTCCAAGTATTTGTCAGTGAATTGGGAGTCTTCAGGCGGAGGAGCATTTGCAGTTATTCCTTTGAAAGAGGTTGGAAAAAGCCCCGACGTGGTTCCTCTTTTCCGGGGCCATACTGGAGCAGTTTTGGACACGGATTTCAACCCGTTCAACGAGCGAGTTGTCGCGTCTTCGTCAGATGATGGCAAGATAGCCATCTGGGAGATTCCCGAGGATTATTCTTTCTTCGACTACACCAACTCTGACGGCGAGCCAAAGGCAATAAAGCCAGTGAAAAAGTTGGCTGGACACTTGAGAAAAGTGGGCCATTTGAAATACCATCCTTTGGCAGAAAACATTCTTGTAAGTTCTTCTAACGATTACTCTGTCAAAGTATGGAATGTAGAAACTGGCAAGGCAATCTTGACTTTGCAGCATAAAGATTTGGTCACCTCTTTTGCATTCAGCTATGACGGCAACAGACTTGCCACCACTTCCAGAGATAAGAAAATTAGAGTCTGGGATTTAAGAACTGGCGAGCTTTTGCAAGAGGGTGCTGGCCATGGTGGTGCAAAGAACTCCAGATGTGTGTGGCTTGGTAAAGCCAACCGAATTGCCACCACTGGGTTTTCCAGATTGTCGGACCGTCAAATTGGTGTTTGGGATGCAGACAATATTTCTGCTGGTCCGATTGGCGGTTTTTACAATATCGATGCTTCTGCTGGTATTTTGATGCCCTTTTTTGACGACTCCACCAATCTTTTGTTCCTAGCTGGCAAGGGTGATGGCAACATCCGTTATTACGAATTCACCCCGCAAGATGACGAGTTATACGACATCTCTGAGTTCCAGTCGGGCGATCCTCAAAGAGGCTTTGCTGTAGCACCAAAACATGCTGTGAATGTCAAGGAAACAGAGATCCTTAGAGCCTACAAGACCGTTAAGGACACCACCATTGAACCAATATCCTTTATTGTGCCAAGAAGAGCCGAAATGTTCCAGTTTGATTTGTATCCAGACGCTCCATCCACTGAACCTGCCATGACCGCTGACGAGTGGATTGCTGGCAAAAAAGTTAACGGTCCTATTCTTTTTAATGTAGAATCATTGTATGATGAAGACGTAGAAGTAGTGCTCAGCAAAACACAAGCTGAAACTTCTAAACAAGCTCCAGAACAAGAAAAACCCAAGCCAAAAGAAGAAACTAAACAAAAAGAAGAATCTAAACAAAAAGAAGAATCTAAATCAAAAGAAGAAACTAAACCAGTTCAATCTCCTGCTTCTCCTAAAATATATCAAGCACCTAAGAAATCAATTGACGACTTGTTAGAAAACAAAGAAGTGAACGATTTGCTAAAAAAGGCTGAAAGTTTGGATGGTTATAACAAAAAAGAATCTCCAGAAGATCATGACAATGATGATAATGATGAATTTGTATCTCAATACAAGGATGAACCAGTAAAAACTAAATCCATTCCTAAACCAGAAATCAAGTCTGAGATTCCAAAACCTTCGTCTCCACCAGCTGAACCAAAATCTCTTCAAACTTCTGCTCCAAAATTTGAGACAAAAGTCGAACCAAAAGCTGAACCAAAAGAAGAAAGTGTAGACAAAGCTGCTGCTACTACAGAACCTGCTGTTGAAGCCCCATCTTCCACTGCCGCTGCCTCTGCTGCTGCCGCTGCTGCTAGCAAACCTGCTGCCGGTTCCACTAAAGGTGGTGCAACCTTGAAAGGAACTGTGGAAAAATTGGCCTTGTTGGTCGACAAGTTGGAAACTCAAATTTCCACCTTGCAAGAAGCCAATTCAGCCAAGGACACCAAATTGGAGGAACTCGAGGCCAAAATTAACCAATTGTTGAAGAAATAAATCTTCCGCTATGTAAAACCATGTATGTTTTAACCCCTGTTTTGTTCTGTACTTTGTGTATTTTTATATTAATATACATGTTTGATTTATATTGATCAAGGCGTATTATTTTAACGTTTAAAATGGGTGTTATAATCGGTTAAAAAGTTGAAGCCCAATTCTCTTCATTTTCACAAAAATTTGATTATTGCCTCCTTTCTTTTATTGAAGAAATTGAGAACTGACAATTACGCGGCTTACTGGCTCTCTACTAACTGATGCTTTGCTTGAATATTTGATGGGCTGGGGAGGAAGCATTGAGCTATGTCTAATCCATTATCAAGACAGCCAACCGCATTCATTCCATGATAAATTGTAAAAGATTGAGACACGTAATTGAAATGGAGAAATACTTGGCTGTCTTGGAGTCACCTACCATGCTTGAACGTCTGTTATGTTCTTTTTGCCCCATAGTTTTACCCATATATGCTTAATATTCTTACGATGCACGTATGAAAATACATGCTTCTTAACTAAATATAAACCTTTAATTCAACTGTATTATATAAAAAGAACTGTTGTCAAATCATTTCATACTTTAGAGCTATCTAGCAAAAATAACCACGTTTCTCTATGATTCCACACTATCACTTCAATGCTCATAATATATACCATTCTGGCGGGTTTTTTTGTATAATGAATATTTCAATATTTTTCTTCGATGAAGCTCTGCGCTCGGCTTTAACATTTATATAATATATATAATATAAGAGTGGCTTCATAATTTGTATATTGCTGCTCAATTTATTTGAAATTTTTGCGGCTGAATTGTTCCGGCATTATCTTGTTTTTATTTTAACGGCAGTTTTCCCTGTAACTGGTGTGTTTTGCTGTGATTGCTAGATCTGTGATTGCTAGATCAGAACTGATGGTTGGTTGCCACTCAGTGAGCAGATTTCTTTAGTTGCCAATTCAATGGGCAAAGCAGATCAATCAGGTAATATTGTAGACAAATATAACATGGCCGAAAATACGTTTGCTGGCACCAGCGCGGAGATGAAGACTTCTCTGGCAACGGGGAATGGCGATAAACAGCAAGTGTCAAAGAAAAAGTCGTTCAACAATCGTAAAAAGTTCAATAGCACCCAGAACAGCTATTCGAAAAAGCAGCTGCACAAGAAGAACCAAGGCAAAAGTTCTACGTTTGATTATGATGGATACGAAGACGATCTTATACAACAGCAGATACTTGCTTCTCAGATTGGAAGTAGGAATAAAAAAGGACAAATTTCCATCAATCATTTGTTGGACTTCTCATTGCCCGAACGAGAACCTGTAGCAAACCCACACAGAGGGCCAAAAGGACAGCGCAAATATCAAAAATATAGCCAGAAGAGCTCATTACACTTGGCCGGTAAGGCATTTATCAATGCAAATTACCGTTTCATAGCGGATTATCATGGAAATTACGGACAACAAAAGATTGATCCCAATATCCCATTGGAAAACCACGACATTCTTCGGGTGATTATCCGAAATGCCAATGCCTGTCCTATTTGTCTTGAAGAAGGCGAAGGAACTGTAGCTCCTCGGATGGTCAGCTGTGGACATTGTTTCTGTTACACCTGTCTTCTCCAGTATTTAGACACAGACAATTACAAGGAGAAGAAAGAAGC
The DNA here is from genome assembly GCA_004014935.1 of Saccharomycopsis malanga. NCBI lineage: Eukaryota > Fungi > Ascomycota > Saccharomycetes > Ascoideales > Saccharomycopsidaceae > Saccharomycopsis > Saccharomycopsis malanga. Next base: position 2,546,937 of record CP025321.1, read on the forward strand.
AGCTGTCAAAGGAGCAACGTATAAAAAGAAAAAGAAGGAATGTCCATTGTGTGCGATGAAAATAGATCCGGAGGAAATCTTCCCTGTGCTTTACGACAGCTCCTCGTTTGACGAAAAGTTTGAAACCCCAAAGGTTAATGAAGATGCCATATTCAAGCTCATGGTGAAGCCACATGACTCGGTACTAGCTCTTCCTGTAGCAAACAATCCTGATTTTGCCAAGTTGGGCGACTTTCCTTTGTGCTGTGAGGAAGATGGCGACAGAAACTTGAACAAGGATGTCTTTCCTTACGCTAGAATCATGAAAGGCAACTTAGATTTCGTCATAAGCCAATACCAAAAAGACATAAATGAAATCAATAAAACCTTCACTAATGACGAGGCAATGTTTGGCAGTTCTACCGAAAAATACGTCAAGCAGGCAATACGGCTCATTGACAACAAAATCCTGTCTCTCAAAAACAGTTTTGGACAATCTGAAACATACAAACCAGAAAACACAGATTTCAATGAGAATTTAATGGAAAAATTGACAATCAACGATGATAACAAAGGCCACGATGTAATGAAAACCTACAATGCTAATAATGCTTACTTCTATTATCAAACAAACTTTGGTGCTACTATCAAATATTTATTGTCAGCATTGGACGTGAAAATCCTCAAGGCAATCTTCCACGATTACAACTGTTTCCCTTCAACTCTTGTTCTTCCCGTGGAAAACATCCTGTATGGCGAGGTGTTGACAGAAAAAAACGTTTCCAGGTACAAATACGTGGCACACTTCCCATTTGGCACAGAGTTGGCGTTTTTGGAGATCAACTGGTTGCTAGGCAAGAAAGACACCACCAGCTTCAGATTGCCCGATAACGTCTACTCCATGTTCAAAAAAGAGATTCAGAACCGGTCTAGAGTGAACAAAAGACGTCTTCAGACAGAAGAACATAATCGAAAAGTTGCGCTCCGCAATTTGGAACTCAAAACAAAAGAGTTTTACCAGCGCGAAAACGAGGCTTATCTATACCCTCATGGACAATCTGAACAACGTAATTATGATTATTATGAGCCAGAACCTTACGTGCCCATCGATGGAAATCCTGACGACTTTTTCCCATTGCCAAATGAAACTGCCACTAATAATCCATTAGCTGACGACAAACAGAACCCTGCCAATGAAACAGAACCTCCAGCAGATTACACAACAACAGTCTGGGGAACCAAGATACGTAAGTCAACCTTAGAGGATCTCAATGATGACGACGACTACGATGATACCGGTATCGATACTGAAGAGCTTTTACGTCAAGTACAGGCGCAGAAAGATGCCAATACAGGCAAAGGCAAGAAAAAAAAAGGAAAACGGCTAGTGTTGGTTAGCAGTAGCACCAGAGGAGGTTGAAGGTGAAGTTTTATAATGGCATTGCTTTCTTTTGAATTTTTTATTTCATGTTTTTTAATAAAAATGTATATATTTTTGATTTTTGGCGAAACTGTAATTGGTAACTTTTGTAAAGCAGATTGGTTGGGTTGGGTCAGTATTGGAAAAAGGGCTACGGATTCATATTTGAGAGTTGTGTATTGTGTCAAATTACTATCTTGGCATTTGTTTGCCATTTTAAATTTGATTCATTTGATTTTCAAACTTTCTTGACTGTTTTTGAACACATATGGTCCAAGTATGTCATACTTTTCGTCTGATAAATGCCTAACTTGAAATTGTCAATTGCAATTAGGTAATTAGTAAAGAACAAGTTTAAAAGAGCATTAGAATTCTACTCCGATTGAGGCGTCATTCAAATGGTACATTCGTACATTATCTTACATATTATTCTAAACTGTGTTAGGTATGTATATTTGTTTTTGATGATTATTTTGATTTCCCTTCGAGACTTTTTTTAGTGGTATTTATAGTTATACATGTTGAGACTTGTAAATGCGAACGAATTTTGATATTTACATATTTCAGCATAGCAAAATTTTGGTATTTACATACTTCATCATACAAAAATATTTTCAGCATATTTTAACATATTCAAACATATTTCAGCATATTTGGGTATCTCCATGGATGTACAATTAATATAGTATATAATTTAAACTCTTGAACATCATACTCCACTTTTCTCTCATATAACAAGCCAATAAGGCGTAAATACTTTACGGAGTATCAAGTATTACGACCTGTATCAAGAAATATGTAAGATTTTCAGCTGTTCTCTTATGCCATCGGCATATACCTTACTATGTGAAGAATTCTATATTGACACTGCGGTGCCAGGGCTTTGGGGTGAAGATGATAAACGAAGGGAATAGATAGTGTACTATGAAGGGTTCAGAAGAAAAGAGGCAATGCAATACCAGTGAAGGAAAGAGATGAAGGTTTGAATAAATTACTGATTGGTAAAACCCAATGGGGAAAAATAATAGTCTTTATAGTAACAATTATAATTTATTTGGTATAGCAGGTATGATAGTATTTGCACCAAAATTTACAACACCATTTGGTAGCACCTATAATAGTATTTACGCCAAAATCTACAACACCATTTGGTAGCATGTATAATAGTATTTACATCAAAAATTACAACACCATTTGGCAGCATGCATAATAGTATTTATACCAAAATCTACAACACCATTTGGTATAACAGGTTTAATAGTATTTACGCCAAAATCTACAACACCATTTACATCAAAAACATTCACTATAGCACCTACATATAGCACTACTTCGGTAAACATTTTTTTTGGCCGACAGGGCGTTAAAATTGCCCGAAAGGGTGTTAAAATTTTATCACGCCAACCTTACTGAACCGTATTAATAAACATTATAAATTATACGGCAACCGGAACAAATTTTTTTGGAAATACCATTAGCATTGTAAAGACCGGATATATCGGCTCCCGGGTATTTTAGGCAAAAAAAGGGTTTATTTATTGTATACAGGACTATATAAGCTCTATAGACGGGACGGATAGGGAGACGCGGATTGGACTAAGCGCACGCCGGATATTTAGTGAAAAAAAAGGTCTTTACAACTGTTCTTTATGGGTATGAGAAGAGATTAGACGTGTTGATCTGGGAACGAGGGCGATTTAATAGGCGGATATTGTCAGGAGTTGCTTAGGAGGTGAAACAGGTAAATCTGGTGATAAAAACAGACGACGCTAGAAAGATGACGGGGTCACGGCCTGTAATTAATGTGAATGGGAAGCCTCAGGAGGAAGCTCAGTTCACAGAGTCTTCGAGAACATCACTTATACGTTCGCCCATGTACAACAATCCGTTTGAGACGGAGTCGACGTTCAGACAGAAGCCCAGTGGTCGCCAGCCGGACACGGAGGACGACCGGTTCACGGATAACGGAAGTTTTGACTTTTCAGAGAATGCGTTTGATGATTCCAATGCTTATGACAACTCCAGACAAAATGTGTCTGTTTCAAACCAAAGTGTAGATACTGTAGAGCATACGGGACAGCCGACACATCCGCAGTCGCCAGACGTGTCCATGTTTTCCTACGATCATGTGCAGAACAATTCCATTCCGCAAGTATCGCGGTTTGCTACTCCAGCGTACAACAGCAGCTCAGACCGGTTTCTAGAGGAGCCCAAGCGAGGGCGGCATCGCTATGAGTTGGACAGCTTGAATGAAAACGAATCTGTGCTGTCGTTTTCCAAAGGAAACAATGTAAACTATTCCTTGTCTGAGGTGGGCACCATTAACGACAAGAGTCTTGACTCGAGTCTTCATAGAAAAGGCACAGTGATGAAGAGAAACAGATGGGGCACCCAGCGGTACAAGTCTGGAAAGCCCAAGAAGCCCACAAGAGCAAAGACACTTAAATGGAAATCCGAGGCAGAAACCGATGGATTGGCCCGTAGAGGGACGTTTAGAAAGACCTCGTTGAACCGTAAGCTTCTGATGATGAGCCATCATGGGAACCATGCTAATGGAGACGACTTTTCGGAGGAAGAAAAGGATGCGGTGAATCGTAGTTCAGAACAACGACGTGTTTTTTTTAACATGCCGTTGCCATCAGAAATGGTTGACGAGGAAAATAACCCTGTAATTCTGTATGCGCGAAACAAGATTAGAACTACCAAATACACACCTCTTACATTTGTGCCTAAGAATCTCTACATACAGTTCCGCAATGTGGCCAACATATACTTTTTGATTTTAATTATTCTTGGCTTTTTCTCTGTCTTTGGTGTCCCAAACCCAGGGCTTTCCATGGTGCCTTTGATCGTGATTGTGGCCATCACTGCCGTGAAGGACGCCATTGAGGACTCACGGCGAACAGGTTTGGACATGGAGTTAAACAATACAGTCACACATATTCTCACTGGTGTCGCCAACCCAAATGTGTCTGAAGACAGTGTTTCGATGTGGAGAAAGTTCAAGAAGCTCAATTCGCGTCTTCTCTTCCAGTTTATTCACTTTTTGAAAAGCCATCTAAGTGCCGAGGCGCGGCGTAAGCGGAAACTCGAACAATTGCGTAAGCAAAAGAAAATTGATGATCCTGTTACTGAACAGCGCAAATCTTTTGAAAGTTTTGAAACACAAGCCTACAAGAACAAAAACATACCAATGGAAGATCTCAAATCTGTCAGAACAAGTGACACCACCATAAATAATGAAAACGATCCAAACAACCCATTCAAAGGTCCGTCGCTTGTTGACCGTAGTATCGCAGCTCCTGGAAAAGCCCGTTTTGAGAAAAAGTTTTGGAAAGAAGTGCAAGTTGGCGACATTGTGCGGATCCATAACAATGACGAATTGCCTGCAGATATTGTGATTTTGTCCACGTCCGATTCTGATGGAGCATGTTATGTTGAAACAAAGAATTTGGACGGAGAGACCAATTTGAAGGTTCGACAGTCGCTTAAATGTTCTGCTGATCTCAGACATTCAGCAGATTGCGAACAAGCCAAGTTTTGGGTCGAAAGTGAGGGTCCTCACGCCAATTTGTATTCGTACCAAGGTGTAGCCAAATATTACAATGACGAAAACGAGATTGTGAGTGATCCAATTACGATCAACAACGTGTTGCTTCGAGGCTGTTCGTTACGAAACACGAAATGGGTGATTGGATTTGTGATATTCACAGGAGACGACACCAAGATTATGTTGAATGCAGGCATCACACCCACCAAGGTGTCACGAATCTCACGCGAGCTCAATTTCTCTGTCATCATGAACTTTGTCTTGTTGTTCATCCTCTGTCTCATTGCAGGAATTGTCAATGGTTGTTACTACAAGCGAAAGAATACGTCACGCGATTTGTATGAGTTTGGAACCATAGGAAGCACTCCTGCACTCAATGGTATTATAACTTTCTTTGTTGCTGTGATCTTGTATCAGTCTTTGGTGCCTATTTCGTTGTATATTTCCATAGAAATCATCAAAACAGCACAAGCGTTTTTCATCTATTCTGATGTGCAAATGTATTATGAAAAACTCGACTTTCCCTGCACACCTAAATCGTGGAATATTTCAGATGATTTAGGACAGATTGAGTACATTTTTAGCGACAAGACCGGTACATTGACGCAGAATGTCATGGAGTTCAAAAAATGTACCATAAACGGCATATCCTATGGTAGAGCATACACTGAGGCGTTGGCTGGTCTTCGGAAAAGACAAGGCATTGATGTAGAAGAAGAGAGCGAGATAGAACGTGCCGCTATTGCAAATGACCGGGAAGTCATGTTGAACGACTTACGGCAATTGGCTACAAATTCACAGCTTGCTGAAGACGAAATCACATTTATTTCTAGTGATTATGTCAAAGATTTGCGCGGGGCTAAAGGAGAAGCACAGAAAAAAGCAAATGAGCATTTCATGTTATGTTTGGCATTGTGTCATTCTGTTTTAGCAGAGCCAGACAAGAAAAACCCTGACCGGTTGGTTTTGAAAGCCCAATCGCCAGATGAAAACGCGTTGGTCGGAACAGCCAGAGATATGGGCTTTGCGTTTCTAGGCAGAACTAAGAAAGGCGTAATTGTAGAGGTTCAGGGTGTTGAAAAAGAGTTTCAGATTCTCAACACTTTAGAATTCAACTCCACAAGAAAGAGAATGAGTGCAATTGTGAAAATACCAGCAAAAACACCAGGGGGGAAACCAAGAGCGTTGTTGATTTGTAAAGGCGCAGATTCCATTATTTACGGAAGATTGAAAAAAGATTCGGACACCAAATTGTTGGAGAAAACAGCATTGCATCTAGAAGAGTATGCTACAGAAGGGTTGAGAACACTTTGCATAGCACAACGTGAATTGCAATGGGAGGAGTACGAGGCTTGGAACAGAAAACACGAGAAAGCAAGCACAGCGTTGGAAAACAGAGAGGAGAAGATGGAGGAAGTTGCAGATGAAATCGAACGTGAGTTGACTTTGATCGGTGGCACAGCTATCGAGGACCGTTTGCAAGAAGGAGTCAGTGATTCTATTGCCTTGTTAACCCAATCAGGTATCAAGGTGTGGGTTTTAACTGGTGATAAGGTGGAAACGGCAATCAATATTGGGTTTTCGTGCAATTTGTTGAACAATGATATGGATTTGCTTATTGTGAAATCCAGTGGAGAAGACGCAGAGGCATTGTCTGGTGAAAAAGAACCGAAAAAAATAGTGGCTCGTTTGATTTCAAAGTATTTGGAAAAGTTTCAAATGGAAGGAAATGTAGACGAGTTGGAACAAGCGAAAATCGACCATTCTCCACCAGTAGGCAACTTTGGGTTGATTATCGATGGTGACGCATTGAAAATTGCTTTGAAAGGAGAACTCCAAATGAAGTTTTTGCTTCTTTGTAAACGTTGTAGAGCAGTCTTGTGTTGCCGTGTTTCACCAGCACAAAAGGCTGCTGTAGTTTCCATGGTTAAAAACACTTTGGACGTCATGACATTGGCAATAGGTGATGGATCTAACGATGTCGCTATGATTCAGTCAGCAGATGTAGGAGTCGGAATCGCTGGTGAAGAAGGCCGTCAAGCAGTAATGTCATCAGATTATGCTATAGGACAATTCCGATACTTGACCAGACTTTTGCTAGTTCATGGCAGATGGTCATACAAACGGTTGGCCGAAATGATACCATTATTCTTCTTCAAAAACGTGATATTCACCCTTGCCTTGTTCTGGTACGGTATCTTCAGCGATTTTGACGGGTCCTACTTGTTCGAATACACGTACTTGATGTTTTACAACTTGGCATTCACCTCCTTGCCCGTCATCTTCTTGGGAATCTTTGATCAGGACGTCAGCGACGTTGTTTCTTTGGTTGTCCCGCAGTTGTACCGCTCAGGCATTTTACGGAGCGAATGGACCCCTACAAAGTTCTGGTGGTACATGGCCGACGCGTTCTACCAGTCTTTGATCTCTTTCTTCTTCCCGTATTTGGTCTACTACAAATCTGGTTTCGTCAGTGAAAACGGGTTGACAATGTTGCATCGTTACTGGCTCGGCTCGTACGTCGTCACTATTGCTGCTCCTGCTTGTGATATCTATATCCTAATGCACCAGTACAGATGGGATTGGCTTTCTGTTCTCTTCTGTTCTCTTTCTGTCTTGGTCATCTTTGGCTGGACCGGTATTTGGTCGTCCAGCACTTATTCCGCTGAATTCTATCAATCTGCTGCACAGCTTTATGGCAGTGCATCCTTCTGGGCTTGCATCTTTGTAGGAATCCTTGTCTGCTTGTTGCCTAGATTCTCTTATGATTCTTTACAACGCTTGTTCAGACCTAAGGACGTAGACATTATCCGGGAATGTGTTGCTAGAGGCGATTTCGACCAGTATCCTAAAGGCTACGACCCCACTGATGTCCACCGTAAAAAAGTCAGCAAGTACAGCCACGACGCCTTTGCTGAAAACCAATACAATTACCAAGAAAATGTCGGTTCTAAAATCAGCAATATACACGAAGATGTCTCCGGAACTAAGTCACTACAAACACAAGAAATCCAAATGGATTATGTCGACACTGACACCGGCCGGAAACGTTTGAGTGAACGTATGGCCTCGAGCGAGGCCATAGGCAGATTGAGCACGGGATCTGGCTACAGAGGTTCGTTGGATATCACCCGTGCTGAAATGTTGAACAATAACGAATTACAACCAACAATGTCGTTTGGAGGAAGAACTTCTTTGGACATTCCAGGTGTCAATGTTGCCAATCAACTTATCGCCACAAGATCAAGATCAAACAATCAATAAGATTCACATGGCTATTTTATATTCTATTCTACAAGGCTACTGGTTTACAGCTCGTCATTTTATTATTATTTTTTTCGTGTTTTTCTGTCTCACTAGTGTAAATTTTACTTTTGGACTTTGTTCCGCTGATTCATTGCTTTTTCAAAACATTTTTTTATAGAGGTTATCATCATAGTTTGATTATTTTTAGTATGCACAGGGACCATTGTCTCTTTATGGAAAATAAACTTTGTTCTTCATTTACGTTCAAGACATACATAGTATAATGTAAGACGAGGTTGTTGATTAGTTGACAATTAGGATCACTGTGACATTTTGATCATGGTTGACTTTTCAATCGACAAGATATATTAGTCAAAGAATAGATGAATACATAGCTCACGATACATGATATATAAGTATTCCCCAACATAATATATGTAATCCATTTACTGACAAATATCTAAAATTACAACTAAACCTATCTATTAAATGCACTACGAGGTTTTCATACACGACACTCGTAAATCTGACGTTGATAATCCATCAGAACACGAGTTCTCTTCAAAGTACTCAGACAGAGCTAAATTGTTAGTGGGCCTTGTATCAACTTGCCGCAGCGTAAAAGCCAAGATCTCTTTCTGAAAACAAGAGACAAACGTCATTGATGGTGAACACGATTTTCCAGCATAGGCGGAGTCGTTGATTGTTATTTCTTGATACTGTTAATTTCTGAGACCTCCTTCTATTGTTTCTGCAAGAGCAGTTGAAAATGAACAGACGAGGCCATTATATGTAGAGGTAAGCGACGCGTTTACGGTTTGTAGAAAGTATTGCATCATAGTAGTTGCAGAGACCACTCATTATATTAAGCTGAACACCACCAGTTTAGCTTCACGCTAGCGAGAATAGTAGGCCAATTAAGGGGAGACATATAAAATGACACGTTGACACGGAAGCCGAAAATATCAATGTAATTACAATTAAAGGATGAAAATTTCTATGGCGACCCCGCACTAATTGCCTATAAACTATGGCGCCAGGATTTATAGGGATCCTGGAGTGATATTATATAGAATTAATAGATCTGGTGATTGTAAATGTGTCCATAAACGCTGGTTCCCCGTCTTGGTAAGTATTCCTACAAGCTTATTGTGGAGTACAGTTATTCACTTTGACTGCATTTGGTCCCTGATTCTAATAGGAAGATCTGCTTCTTTTGTTGGCGTGTCAATCAATGCGAGCAATGTTTAATATTGAAGCAAGGGACTAGTGCAACTTGAATAATAATTATCAATCCCAGTGTAGATTTGACGGAAATCATCGAGTCAATACCTTTTATTCTAGCGTAAGCTCAACTGGCAAGAGCATCTAGTTGATAGACCCACTAGTTTCGTCTAGTTCCTGTGCTCATTAATCAGTGCCTATATAGAAATAACAAGATACAATGGAATAATACGGACTGTTGTGATACGTGCTGATCTTCAGGACTTACATAACAAAGCCATTCTTTCATTAGCCTCAATACATAGACCTCAAATCATCAAAAAGAGGAGAAGCAGGGTGAACTGAAAATCGAAATTAATGGCAAATAGAACATTTCAATGATGTAAGATTACTCGAATCTAATTAGCATTAGAAAACTTTTTAACATAAAACTCGTGAATCTACGGATGTTGAACACGTAATAACTTCAACATAGTAAATTATGCTTCATGGTCTGTATATGATAATCCACCCATTTGAGTTCCAAATGTTTCAAGGGGTCATGGAGTTTTGATTACCTGTCATGAAAAAAATATTGTAGCCGTAAATAGTTAATTGCATTGGGCTCAATTGTCTAGAACTATTTACGTGTGAATACCCCAGAACAATAAGAAGCATTGTTCCTTAAAATACCGCTTATTGAGGTATTTAGACTGAGGTTCCTGAGAATGCTATACAGAAGTACAATTACATCACCCCAAATATGGTCTGGTTTTCTATTGTCTGTTGCTCTTCTAATCCCATCCGCAATTGTTTTTTTGCAAACATTGGTTCAGTAAACTTGTCTGGCCCAGGGCTGTGCAAACTTTAAGTCTTGCTGTATTGTGTGCAATAGTTTATCCATTCATGAACTTACGCACAGCAGCTTGATTGTCTGTATTGACATATTTTCATTTACAAAGTTTACCTTTCTTATTGACAATATCTTTAGTCGTATTTGGCAGTTTGTAGCATTTCGGATGGTAGAAGACCTTTTGGCGAATAATCATTGGTCATATCATTCGTTACCCCGACTATTTTGTCCTCCTATTATCAAATTATCAGTTTCGACATTTCCACTCTCAGCAAAATGACCAACTTTGACCCGAACCGCCCAACAATTAAAAACCATTTTCTGTACTATCTATCATCCATACTTGTAGACCCGCCAGCCCCAAATGGCCAAGGGAGGAGTTGCCACATCTGCCTGATGAACATCTATCAGTGCAAGATCGAAGAGTGTTCAACCGATCATTATTGTACGTGCCAATGTACCGTCCATCAAATTGAATAGTAATAATTGCTTGAGTAGACGCTGGTCATAAATTTGATCCAATAAAAATCTATATTAGTACCAATTGGGGCAACTCGTCATCCAAAAAGATCCTTGATTGATTCCTGAATGGTCTTGTTATTAAGGTTCTCATTTCTTTTTCCATATTATTCTCAAGTGTGAAATATCTCTGTTTAATTCATATAATAGACAATCGACACGTTTAACGATTATTACTACAATTCATTCTTCATAGGTTCTCCATAGTCTATTTTCTCTTGGCTCACTACATGCATGTATGTATGTATGTAGTAATAGTTCCTTTTATTAAATTAATAAAGTCTATCGCTTACAGTCTATCCAAGCCCTCTTCACACCACATTAACCATCATTACTACATTACTATCATATCTCTTTCTTGACATTTTTCCCTAGGGTTACTTATTTCTTGATTTTGTTATGGCGCATGCTGGCTGCTGCACTAGGGAGCGTACGCAAGCTGCAATGTCCTAATGCATAATTCTGTATGCATCCTGCATGGCTCTTCTAAAGCGACAGGCTTCCATTACTGATGTTTACTAAGTGTTGGATAAAACTTGCAAGGATCAGAATATTCATAGAGGCACCAAACAATGCTATTGATTATACTTTTCCGCACATCCTATTGTTATGATTCTCATGAGTAGTAACTTTTAAAGCCCTGGCACAGTCCCTAAAGGCTGGCCAGACTATGAAGTTTTTCACTGCAAATATTATTCAAGGAAGCGTAGTTGTAGTCCGTTAACTTGGACTGCTTTAATCGGTCGTGTTTAACAACAATATGTAGCAATTACTTTACAAGTCGCTTTACTTGCCGTCATTTGGTAGTAAATGCGGCTATTTTCCTCGATTTGTTTTCTTCCATTTGATTCTCACTTCTTGTCGTTCTTTTGCTTTTACTTTTATTTCTATTTTTCATCGGCTACTACTGACAGATGATCTGCGATACAGTTATATAATAACTAACCAACCCACCATACAGCATCAATTAATGCACCCTGTAGTGTAGTGTAGTGTAGTGCAATGCGATGCGATGCGATGCGGTGCAATGTGGGATGTAATGTGTTGTGCCACGCAATGTGCTGCGATGCGATGCACTCACAACACGCACACAACCCACATATTGAAAATTGGGCATCACTGCAAAGTAAATAACAGTTTTAATTAGACAATTATTTTAGTTGCAGCATTTATTGTCTTCAAGAAACCTAAAACATGCCATTTTATTTTTATTTTTGTTTTTTATTTTATTTATTTATTTTTTTATTTATTTTTTTATTTTTCTTCATCAACTTATCTTCCGTTTGGCATTCACCACACTATTATGAAAGCCATTTCATTGATTAAGCTAATATAACAAGTGTGTGTTGATCAATTAACGACACGCGCATGGCATGGCCTGTTGTCTTGCATGTAATGCCATCACTAATGCTGCACCGTTTTCCAAACTAACGATTGATATGGACAATTAATGATAAACTCCAAAATAGATGTGAACTTGTCTCCGCTGCATGTTTGCATAGTATCTTTATCCATGAGCAGGTGCTCGTACATATCCATGCAGCCCACATAAAGATATATAACTCTATTTATAATCCTCTATTTTCCCATTTATGTATTTTCAATCTTGTCTTTTTCTTTCCATCATCGATATTCTTGTTGCTTTTTCCCAAGAGTTGCTATTCATAGATCTTTTAGCTTTGTTTATTGTTATCACTGTTCACTAACTTTCTTTTGTATCAATACAATGTCGTTAACGGTGAAAGAAAACTATACTTCAGGCCCTGTTTATTTGACAAAACGTCCCTCTGCTATCCACGCCCATTCTCTTCCAATAAAAACCAGTGCTAGCACAAGTCCTTCCACGGTCAGTCCTAAGGCCGTTTGGCGGGTCAAAGGGCAGCACATCAAGAAGGTGAACAATTCAGAACAGCAGAAGAAGGTTGAACTTTATCAGAAGTTGACTTTTTCGAATAAAGCTGACTGGAAGAAGTTGAAGCGTCCTCCAAGAACTGCGTCTTCGAAAAACAAAAACTCTCCTTATTTATTTGTAGACTTATCACCAAAGAAGGTTGATTCTTCAACTGAAAACTCTTCTGGTGTTTCTTCTGCTGTAGTTTTGCCAAGCAGTATTACTTGTGTTCAAGAGACTCCTTTGAGAAATGTTGGTACGAAAAACAGTTTAAAGTCTCCATGTTTAGTCAAATTCAAGAATGACATTTGGAACACTACTCCTGTATCGTCTAACAATTCATCTCCTGTTGAGGCCTGCTTTCCAGCCAATGACCTGCCACCAAAATGTGTTTTTCAAAATGGTCGAGTGGTTCTCCAGCCAACTTATCCAAACATTTCCAATCAAGCCATCTGCTCTATGATGGATGATGAAATGGACTGTAATGATGCCAAAGACGCGTTTGCTAAGATTATCAACAGAACATGTTTGAAGAAGAATAATAGCGATCCAAATGTTGTAACAATGCCATGTTTAAGTAGCAGCACCCCTTCAAAGTTTATGAATGATGAAAACAGCGTGTATTCCGACACTCCTTTGAGACACAGAATGCACTCTTCGCAATTGGAAATGTCACCTACAAAAGGTGTTTCTAAACCAAGACCGTTCAAATCTAAATCTTATTCAGGACAGTCTTCTGCCGTTTTGCCTTCGTCCTTTTCCTCTGGCTCCAAACAGCCATTTGAAACCCCAATCAAAAACATCAATACACACCAGCCTCCCCCATTAATCGTCAACAACAAGTTGAGCGCCAGTGCTGATAAATCTTTCACAACAGTGAATATCGGATCGCCAATCAAACTCGATTACAATGATAATGATGTCAATGTTTCTGTTGATCAATTAAGTACAGACTTTTTCTTTGACAATCAACAGTTTGCTGCTCCTTTTCCAAACATCACCTCCGTTTGTTTGTCAAACGAACCTAACGGGCCAAATATCGGTTTGACAACCCCAGAGCCATCTCCGGTGGTTGAATCGTTCAGTAGTCTGGTTAAAAATAGCTCTCCCTTCCCCGGTGCTTTCAACTCTAAAGGAAACAGCAAGCCAGGATTGTTGAATTTCGGTGACGATTATTTAGATTATCATATGGCTACAATCGATAAAAACTTGAACAGTTTCCAAAGTCAAAATAGTTCCAACTCTGAAAGCTTTTTTGACATTTCCAGTATGAATTTTGACGATTATCAACTCTAATATTGTATATTCTCCAAAGTTCTGTACAATCGCTTTTCCTTTATTTACTTTTGTTTTATTTTTTACATTGAGCATTTACGCCCTTGCCCAATGATGCTGTTACGTTATATTTTCTGGTTTTCTAGATTGTTTTGTTCTGTTTTGTTCTGTTTTTTGGTTGTCTGTTTTCCTGATGTTCTGTTATGCCATTTGTTTGTTTGTTTGTTCTTTCCTTTTCTGGTCAGGTTTTCTACAAGCTATACTATATTTTTGCTTTGTTTCAATTGCTTAATGACGCGAATTAGCCATTCATTATATTATACGTGATACTTCTTAAAATTTCATTGTAGGTGCTCGTTCGTTCATACAAGCCAACTTTCTAAACGATCCAGTTTCACATTGGATGTTGGGATTTTCCAAACAAACTTTTCTCTCTAAATTCTTACATTCTCGACCACTTTTGACACTTCCCAAATCTAGAATTACAACTACACTTGTGCAGGTAGCACTAACAATAGAGCCATACGCCACAATGGCTGGGGTGATCATTCAAGAAAGTGTCAAGGTTGAAGAAACCCGGTAGACAAGAATACAGAATCCGGTAAAGCAGAAAATTCGATTTACCATCAAGAAAAAGCCCACAAGAGGAAAGTTAACCACCAGATTTACTAATTTGTCATCCTGAAATGTGGGATTCCCATCCACCATGGAAGACCGCAGCGTCCAAAAACGCCAATCTGTCATCCCTTCAGTTGCAAATCCATACATCTAAAAAGTGACTTTCCCGGGAGCCCCACTGAAACGTCATATTGAAATCCGGGGATTAGAAGCCACAGAAAACGCATAGTTTTTACTCATTAACTAAACCTTGATTGCCTTTCGGTACCATACAACCAGACAACCCACCAATGTTTTCTGGCAACTACGAAAGAAACTGCCATCACTACGCAAGACAATTAATCACCTTTTACAAGCGCCATTCCTAAATCAGCCTTCTTCTTGAAACCATCTTCTTATCTAATGATAGGGAAGCCGACTACTAATTTCTAGTCATGTGACTGAAAATTTCAGTACTGAAAAATTTTATGTATGAGGGACGATTAGAAGACTACTACTGAAATGAGCGTTTAAAAGTGCTTTTGAATAGGGCTTTGTAGTGTTTGAAATGGCTAATACTAGTGAGACTGTTTTGTCCGAGACGACCATTAATATTGACGACTTCAATGTTGTCACAGAGGGTTCCGCAGATATTCTTTTTCCAAAGAAAGAAAATGTGTTTTACAATCCTATCCAGCAATTCAATAGAGACTTGAGTATTACTGCCATACGAGCCTGGAGTGAGTTATATCTTAAGGAAATCAAAATCAAGAGCAAAAAAAGAAAAATCGATGCGGTTGCGCAAGAATCAAAGGACGAATCAAAGGCCGAACAAAAGGCCGAGCCAAAGACTTTTGTTCCTAAAATCAACATCTTGGAAGCATTATCTGCAACTGGCCTTCGAGCTATCCGGTATGGGAAAGAAATACCGAACATAGGCACTGTTTTTGCCAACGACTTGCTTCCTGCAGCCGTGGAAAACATTGACAGAAATATTAAGTATAACAAGGTGGAAAATGTAGTCAAGTCAAATTTGGGCGACGCCAATAAGTTCATGTACATGAACATTGGGAAACATCGGTTCCATGTTGTGGATTTGGACCCTTATGGGACAGCAGCACCTTTTATTGATGCTGCTGTGCAGACCGTGGAGAATGATGGCTTATTGTTGGTGACATGTACTGATTTGGCAGTGCTTGCTGGAAATGGATATCCCGAGAAATGCTATGCCCTTTATGGTGGCAATAGTGTTAAATCAGATCCAACACACGAGTCTGCATTGAGATTGGTGCTTCAAATGATTGCTGCCAGTGCAGCAAAGTACAAGAAAAGTATTGAACCATTGTTATCTTTGTCAATTGACTTTTATGTGCGGTTATTTGTTAAGATCAAAGTCTCGCCTGCGCAAGTTAAAAATTTGGCCTCTAATAGCATGATTAACTACTTGTGCAGTGGCTGCAATGCTGTCCATTGCCAACCCATGGGTAAGATGGTGTATCGTGACAAAGATGCCAATGGCGATTTGACAAAAAACCCTAAATACAGCTGGGCCCAAGGGCCTCCAGTAGGCACTCATTGTGATTTTTGCGGCTCAGTACATCATATTTGCGGCCCAATGTGGGCTGGTAAACTACATAACAAGGAATTCTTGAGCAAAATCCTAGAAATCAATGAGAAACACCTTACAGATGACATTTACAAAACAAGAAATAGAATAAAAGGAATGGTTACCTTAGCGTATCATGAGCTTGAAAATGCTCCATTTTATTTCTCCCCATCTAGTATTGCTGGTATTTTGAAAATTCCTTGTCCATCAATCAACGTAATTGTCTCGGGGATTGGAAGCTGTGGGTATTCAGCATCTTTGACCCACGCGCACCACGGTTGTATCAAAACAGATGCTCCTTGGAAGGTGATTTGGGAGATTTTCAAAAAGTACATACAACAGAACGAGTTGATTAAGGACATTTCCAAGCTCAATGAGAACGCCAGTGGGTACAAGATATTGACTAAAGAGATATTACCTGATTTGGAAGTCAAATTTGACAAAAACAACGTTTCCAAAGATATTGACGATTTGAGAAAGGTCAAGATTGTCAGATTCCAACAAAATCCAGAGAAAAATTGGGGACCAAAAGCTAGACCCCAGTAAATCAAATGAGATTTTAATAGTTTAATCTAGATCAAAGTTAACAGTAGAGCTAATTTCAAGATATTCAAATCCACAATTGCATCTTTGTATTTTTATTTTTATTTCTTTTCATTTTTTTTTCATGTTTTATGCCCATTTGGTTTACTGTTAATGCTTACGAATCCTTAATTTGCACATTGCAAAGATGTATTGTTTCAGATATGTAGTCGTTAAGCGTAATGAGTGTTTTTTTGCACATAAAAACTAACCAGGATTGTACTTTGCCCCAAAAGTGTTTCAGGAATGATTCAAATACGAATTGAACTCATTGTGAATAAGGGCCAATTGCATTATAACTGATTGACATCTAGGGGAGGATCTATGCCATTGATTTACATAATGCACGTTTCCAACACTTACCTGTAGATTAGCACCAGCTTATAATACATTAGTATATCGTTTCACTGAGGCATAACTAAAGTATATTACAAGTGTAATAAATCAAATATTAAGCAAAGTATTACTTGCTGGAGCTTCAAGTCAAATAGAAGAATAATTGCGGGCTTAAATCCTGCAATTTTTGCGGAGTTTCTAAAGATCCAAGATGGATATAAGATCGGCTATGGCACTGACGGCTGTTCAAGTGTTTACGATGGCATGATCCATAGCAAAAATCGGTCAAGCTTGACATCGTCATCTTTATAAAAATGCGTCCAGGTCAACATGTATGCCGCTAAAAATCGCCTATAGGCGATCACCAAGTTAAGGTAGAACGAACCTGGACGTTTTATCGAAGATATAATTAGTTGCAGAATAAAAAATAAAATCGATGGGCTTTTTGCCTTAAAAGGTATGAAAATACAAATAAAAAATAAATCTACAATCAAGAAATGGAAAAAAACGCTGTGAACTGCATTGCCTATCTTTCCTCTTCAAACTATAGTTTGATGATCGCCGTTGACAAGTTAGACAACCAGACTAATGATAACATGCATTAAGCTATTTCCAAGGTGAATGACATTTCGATAACCCTTGGAACTAAGCGTGCCAAATGAATTGATCTAAAAACAAGACTATAGTAATGCCATGCTCAAATATTTGCCCAAAGGGGCCTAAAAGTGAGCTTCCATGTGGATCAACAGAGTGTTTACTGTACAGAGTGATGGACTAAAGAAGGCATGGAAGATCGGCGCTTAATCTCAGAGAAAATCGTTATAATATGCGATGCCTTCAGTGTAGGAAATAAAAATGGTAAAAGATTGTTACCATATTTAACAGTAAGTTAATTGGTAAAAAAATAAAAAAAAAAAGTGTTGACAATGAGACTCGAACTCATACCTCCTAGGAGACCTGCTAGTCCTTTTGATTGGTAGAAACCAACCTTAGGCCCTGAAACAGACGCGTATTCCACAATTCCGCCATGCCAACTACTGCTTGAATACTTTTATTCTGGGTTTGCCTTGAATTCTAAGGCATATAGCTTGTTAGCAAGGCCTTGTTTTGGCATGTGCTATTCTTTTCAGCTTGTTCTGACCTTGTTTAGCTGTTGTGGTGCAACACATTGAAAGTGACACCCGCGCATCGTGCACTCCAACAATAGGCGTAACGTAGTTTCGGGTCCTAGATATCGCATTGTCTTGGGGCTTAAAAACGCTGGAAGACGCATGCTGCTGCATGTTACTGCATGTATATCAATCCAAAGGGAAAGGATATCCCAATTTCTGATATTGAATACTGAGATTAATGATCGATAAAGGATGTTTTCAAGAAGCTAAAACCTTCGAACTTTGTAAATATGTTGATAAACAATCGTCAATTGAGGGGAGTGTAGAACTTGGCATATGTACAGATCTACAGAAAGTTCAAAACAGGTTGTTTTCAAAGGAAAAACAGGTTGACGATTGTTTAGTCTTACATGTTGGTTTAAGTTTAGGATAAGTCGACAAGACCACCATCAGAGAACAATGAAGCCAAACTGGCCCAATAACTCGCGGATATATCAAAGCCTACTGGGCTAATGAGCGTATGTCTAAGACACCTGTGAAACATTTGCTGATGTTTGACAGCCATCCAGTTGAGCCGACAGAAAAGGTCTCAGATGTATTGCGGTTAGACCCAAACTTTAATGTAGCGTTTGGAGTTAACAAGGAATATAATCGAAGATTACGTTAATCAGATCCTCGCTGATAAGAACCATTTTTTCTCGGCTTTTAGACAACATAGGTTCCTAAATAGTTCATATTTTGCACAGAACAAGACCTGATCTAACTTTTATTGTCAGCAATAATAGCTGCTCATTAAAATTGTAAAACAACTACATTGACTATTAGAATTTCTTGCTTATTATAGTTGGAAATTCAAAAAAAAACAAAATGCGATCTTTTTCTGTAAAAATGCGTTGTATCGGATCGTAAATCTTAGACGTATATTATAAAACTGGTGATTTGCTGTGGTCCGGCTAGGCAAAACTAATGACTATACAAACTGTGGTCTGGTGATCTGCAAATACGCTTGTATTGACGCGCAGTAAAGAAAACCCCGAAGACAAGATGATGATACTTTCGAGATTATCTAGTCTAGGAACATTATGCGCAAGAAGCGTCTTCAGTTTTTTGCAAATTGGCCGTTAACAAACGACCAGAGTCAAAATAATGGACCCGAAACTGGATAAAATAGCGATTTCTACAATTTAAAGGAAAATCCTTGAAAAGTAAAATGGTAATAGCTATAGAAAACCCCGAAGGAGTTTACGGCTACTGTAAAAAGCGAAATTAACTAATATACAATATTGTGAAAAAAAAATAAAGAAATAGAACTGTACTGATGTAGACAAACAATGGCCATAGTCAAACCATGGCTTCAATTATTCGAACACCTTCCATTGAAAATAATAGCGAATGCCTCCTAGATTCTGATATCCCCCAGGACCAATGAAGAGCTTTGCACCGTTATGAAATGCGGCTTCAAACAACACTTGCTGCAGAACATTAAGCCTGATCAAAAAACAAGTTGCCGTTTTTTGCTGTTCGTCCTTCAATTTCTTCAACCAGACATAATACATTGTTGGAGAGACTTTTTTGAAGTTTAGCAAAATGTGAGAAGGGATAATTTTCAGTGAAAGAACTCCAAAAGCTTTTTCGATATTTTCAAAGCCACACAGTACGTCTGAAGCACTTCTTTTGGGATTCTTGTCGACCGTGAGGATGTCTGAAGCGCTTTTTTTGGCATTGTTGTCAACCGTGAGGATGTCTTCAGTATCCTGTACTTTTTGCAAGTTATGAACGTAGCTGTAGTCTTTGTACTTGTTATTCATATCCATGATCAAGTCATATAGTTTGAAAGTGAGAAGTTCTTGACTGTTGACCTTTTTGCGTGAAGTTTTTTCACAGTTTGAGTCATTACCAAATGGAAAATCGTCCTCTTTTGAAGGATGGAAACGGTCAAGCGTATCCAATTGCCGTTTTACATCTGGATTAGACCTAACACTTTTTTTGTTTATCATAAAATGATACGGAACAAATACTTCTCGTAATCCCATCTCCAAAACTTCATCTTCAACTGACCTTGGTTCAGCTTGAAACTGCATCTTTTGTAAAACATTTGTTATTTTCTTGTCCTCTTTGTCTAGTAAATCAGAATTATCTTTGTCTCTTGATACATTATCTTCTTCTCTGGCCAACAAAAGCTCATAGTCCTCTAACAAATCGCTACAAAGTAAGTCGTTGTCTCCAGGAAAATCTTCATCACTGGTTTCAACAAGCTTACGTCTATTCTCACCCTGCTCAGCTTGCGTCAAAAACGCCAAATTGTTCTTGACAACATCTCTCACAGCAAACGACCGATTGGGTATTGCTTGCAGCATCGGTATTCTCTTTCTCATATCATAATTTCTTATAGATTTCTTGTCCCTTAGCGTAGCAGCTCCTGTTTCCGACTCCCCCCTTTGGCTCTGAAGTGGGGCATCTTTTGATGCTTCCAAGTCACGCAGATAGTTGGATTCAGAATTTTCATCAGAGGAAATTGTGTCTTCTTGAGAGACGCCAAACATTTGATGTCCAAGCGCAGACATGTCACTCAAACTTATTTTATTGGGGGTGGTCTGCACTTCTGTCTTTTCCAAAGGCATCAGAGAAGCCACTATTTCTTTTCTACGTTTGGACGCTTTCAAGCCAAAAACATTGTTTTCCTTATCTGAATCAGTTCCATAAAACTCTTCCTCGCTATTACTTTCGTCTTTATCACTACGTTTCCAGCCAGTTACATAATGTTCCCGCCTGGAGTCAACAGGCTGTGTTACCAGAAAGTTATGGGAAATATCAGTGATTTTGAGCATAGAGTGTTGCTTCCTGCTCTGATTAGTTTGTGATAACAAGCCAAGAGGCTTCCTCTGTGGCCCACTAATCTTCTTCTTGGGCTTGGTTATTCTATTATCATCAACCATGGCGTTTCTTAGAAATGTCAGCGGAGATGTCGATGCATTTCCAAGCCTACCTTGCTCTCGAAGTCTCTGCAGGCCCCACAACAGCTGCCGCCGCCTATTTCGTAGTTCCTCGGCCATATTGTTCAAATATGTCTCATCTAGTTTGTATATAGTTATTATTCAATGTTGTTGCTCATCTCTGAAATAAACGCGTCTATATGATAATTACATGTACCGACTTGACGGGTTTTTCAATTACTTTTCAACGTATAAAAATTAGTCTAAACTACGCCTTTAAAGGATGGCAAAAGCTAACGATTTTGTTGAATAGGTAATTCAAAGGATGTCTGAGAAAAGTCTCGTACTGATTTAAGTGATTAATCCGAGATACTCATTTAAGTAATTAATTTGAGATATTAATTTAAGTGATTAATCCGAGCGATGACTAAGAAGGTGTTTTCTAACAAGTTGAATATTTAAATACCGAGATCGTCTCCCTATCTGTGTTTATGTTATATATTTTAACTTATATATGATAGATATATATATGGTGATATAGGAAATTAAATAAAATGTCAAGTGAAAGAATTATGAAATTACAACAGATTTCACTCAATAAATCAGTATTTAGAATATATAGTTTTAATACCCTCAATATTGATAAGACACTGAGCGTTAGACATAGGTAAATCCGTGCTATTCTTGGCAATAGCAAATTTCTGCTAAATAAGTATTGTACATCTTGTAGAACCCATATTTACATCACTTGCAATGGTCTATAATACATGTATTACAATGTTCATATCAGTCTATATGAAATCATCAGTCGCATTGTCGACGTTTTTAGTTTCGCATATATAATCAATAGCCCAAAAGGTTCGTTTCTGATACTTTTTCTTCATGAAAGAAGAGCTCTTGACGTTTTTTTTCAAAAACAACTGAACACCCTTCAACAAAATAGGGTCAGCAATCTTATCAAACCTTTGCTCAAGCATCTTGACTTCAAATTCTGCTTTACTCTTTTTTGCGCCTTCAGGTTCACTTTTCTTGATGACCTCCTCGAAAAAGGTGATGAACAAAATTTCCAAAAACAATCTGGTGTCTTCGTTAATTGTCAAAAAATTAACAACTCTGAAAAGATTGAGATGTAAGGAACCAAGACCCATTAAAAACCCGTAAATTTTGGCAGAGTTGATCAATTTTTGCAACTTGATGTCTTCGGATTCATCCTCATTATCCAAATTAGTTTTGATGCGTGATCTGAAAACATCCTCACCATCATCTTCATCATCACTATCATCCTCATTATTCAATTGTTTGATAAAGTTCCATAAACAAAATTGAAATGTTTTTCTGAAACTATGTTCTGCACATAGTTTACCAGCCAAGAGACCATAAAACTTATTGAATCCTGGCTCAAGTTGTTGGCAATGTAACAAGATAGCAGGTATTTCCCGTTGTTGAGATCTTTTCAATTGTAATTTGTCTAACTTTGTAAACGCATCGATATAATCATCACTGGACATTATACTAATGAAAATGGCACGTCTAATGTCATTATTCATACGATGAGCTCTAGCCAATTCATTCCAATTAGGTTCTGATGAATCAAGAACATCATTGATAGCTTCAGCATTGACATTCTCAAAAGTGACATCTTGTTCCGTATCTGTTTTGGCCTCAGTGGCCACGCCACCTTTACCTTTCCAAGCAGAACCTGTGAGCCACCATTTACCGAGCTTGTCGACATCATGTATATCATCCAAACTGACAGTTAAAGGATCGTGGATTTTGTTATTGTTAATAGTGCCTAAAAACTTTTTCATCTTTATGTTTAACTGATAATTGTTTTCACTATTTTCATTTTTTCTCATTTTATTATTTTTCAAATCCTCAATAGATTCAATCAAAAACTCGGTTCTTGGACTCAACTGCTTTCCTTTAGTGTTTTCATAGACTAATGACACAATTTCCTTTAAAGCTAATGGGTCGTCGGATCTGAGTTGATTTCCACTATTTCTTATTAAACGTAGCAACAATTCAGAATTAAATTCATTGAGATCCTTCACTAGTAGTCTGATGATGTCATAAATTAAGTTACAGTTCACCACCTGTAAAGTGTAGCAAAACGATAATAAAGACAATAAATTGCTGGATTCTTTTTGTTTGTCTTCCATGTTTCTCTCGTGGAACTTTTCAAAATTCTCCACAAGTGATTGTATGAAAAACCCAAGAAACTCAGATCCTTGTAATCTATAGATAGCTGCTACAAGCGCAGAATGAAGCACTACAAAACTATCCATAAGTTTAGTCTGCAAATATATACTTTCAAGGACTGTTTTTGTTAAAATCTCACTAACCACCCGTCTTGGGTTGTCCAAATATAACGAGTTGATCTGATTGCCAACAACCAAAATATTGGCTTCAGATAACTTGTTCAACTGCCCTTTGATAGATCTTTGGATTAATAACTTGTTTTGATCTTCTGCATCAAGCTGCTTCATTCTCAATGCCGGTGGCACATATTTCTTGGGTTTATCATCAGATGCTACTGGGGCTACAAAAGGATTCTCCTTGACTGTAGGTTGCTCTACCAATTCCCTTGCGTCTTGCTCATCCTCCTCCTCACTATTTTCATCTCCAGATAAACTTCCATCTTCTCCAGGAGTATATTGATCCATAAAATCTAACCCATCGAACAATCCACCAATTATGTCATCATCATCGGCCTTCTTCATATTCATTCCTTTCAAACCCAACTTTTTAGCATAATACTTCATGTCCTCTTCATCCTTTTTCATTTCGTCCATGAGAAAACTAGGCGTAGCAAGTTTTTTTGATTCTTTCTTATCTTTATTAAACTTCTCTCCTTTGTTGCCGGGATTCTCTTTGCCCATTTTAGCCTTTTTCAAAGCCGCAAACACTTCTTCAGCTGTCTGTGGTTGATCTGGACCCTCTAAATCACTTATTTCTTCACTATCTCCAGAAAAATCTGAGAGATCTGACTCATCGTTATTATTATTATTATTATTTCCATTCAATTCTTCCATTATTTCTTTTGCTGTTTTAGCTTTTGATTTTGCAACACTCTTGATCTTATTGCTGTCCCCTGATTTTGCCTTTTTTAAAGCAGCAAATACTTCCTCTGGAGTCTTAGGTTGATTCGGCCCTTCCAAATCACTATACTCTTCATCATCACCAGAAAAATCAGAAAAATCAGATTGATCATTTTCTTCATGTTTAGTAGTTCCATTCAACTCTTCCATTATTTCCTTGGCAGTTTTTGGAGCAGTTTTTTTACTAGCATTCTTCTTCGAACTGGACTGGCCTAACTTGGCTTTCTTCAAAGCTTCAAATACCTCTGCTGCAGTCTGAGGTTGATCTGGGCCGTCTAAATCACTCATGTCATCGCTGTCACCCGAGAAGTCAGACATGACATCTCCAAAACCATCATCCTTTGAAACTTTCAACCCATCCATTATTTCTTTGGCTGTCTTTGGTTTTTCCTTTGGCATAGATTGGGGTTTGGACTTAGTCTTGACCTTTTGGCCTGCTTTTATTCCCAGTTTTTTATTTTTCAAAGCTTCAAACACTTCTGCTGGTGTCTGGGGTTGATCTGGATCATCAAAATCGCTTAAGTCGTCCTCGTCCTCCTCTTCTTCAAAATCATCGGAATCGCTTGGTAAATTGTCTCTTTCGTCAAAAAAGTCTTTCTTTTTGTAGGCCGGATTGACTCTCTTGACTTTGTTTAGTGATTCGTCAAACTTTACGGTCTTTTTAGGAGATTGGGATACGTTTTTTCCATGCTTGGCTTTTGATAAAATAGATACTGGTGGTTTTACAATTTGTACTTCGGTTTTATTGATATTGTCATGCCCATTTGTTAGTTTGCTATGGTTCTGCTTTTGTTTCTTAGCTAATCTTTTCTCTTTTCGAAGCTCTTTTCTATTTCCCTTTCTTTTCTTGGACCCTGTGTTGAACTTTCTACCTTCAAAATCACCATCATCTATATTGTTAGTCTCCATCTCTATACTCATGCAGCAATAAACTAACTATACACACCTTCTTTCGAATGGATCTCGTCCAACAAGACTCCGGGTAGTCTAATACTATGCTTCTCAGTCATATCAATTACTGGACACTTGTTTTGAACCAACAGGACCCGAATAATCAATATTCAAAATATATAGTATATTTATATATCATCACTATATAGGTAAAAAAAAAAATTTTTTTTTTTCACTTTCCCATCACGGCCCTTCAGAACCGCTATAAGTAAGTCAAAAGCCTTGGCCAAGCTAACTAAATCCCGTATAAATCGGGACAAATCAATCAACCTCTTGGTGTGCCCGGACGAAAAACGAAAATTTTGGTTATGACCTGACACTATTGAAGGACAGTTCTTTGAGGATTTATATAATCAACCAGCAGCCACTTATAGATATTCGCCTGCTTTACAATAGTTTAATTGATTTTGCCATGTCGTGGGTCCTTTGGTTATCAACACTCCCGATAATAGGTCGCATATTAGAGTTTTTCAAATATGTATTGGTAAATGCGCTTAGAACAGGAAAGCTTCCCAAGCATATAGCCTTCATAATGGATGGAAACCGAAGATATGCCAAACAGCGGAATTTGCCAGTGAGCCGTGGCCATGATAAAGGATCCGAATCTTTGGCATCAATTCTAGAATTGTGCTACAAGTTAAACATCAAAGCGGTTTCCATATATGCCTTTTCGATTGAGAATTTCAAGCGATCCAAATCAGAGGTTGATTATCTTATGAATTTGATACAACAGCGATTGGACAAAATCATGGAAAACGGCGATTTGGTTGATAGGTTTGGAATAAGAATTGTGTTCTCTGGCCATAAATCATATCTTCCTACCAACGTCTACAAATCATTTGAAAAAGTTGAGAAACGGACAAAACATAATAACAATGTCATATTAAATATTTGCTTTCCCTACACTTCTAGAGATGATATCACAACGTCTATAAAAAGAGTGGTGACTGCTGTACAGAAAGACCAACTTTCTCTCGATGATGTGGATGAAAACACCATAACTCAGAATCTTGACACCAAGGATTTGCCTCCATTGGATTTCCTCATACGTACGTCAGGCGTCAGAAGACTCAGCGACTTTTTGCTTTGGGAAATTACAGGAAACGATGCCGAAATCGAGCTTCTTGACATTTATTGGCCTGAAATCAATCAATTCTTCTTGTCTTGGTCGTTATTCAAATGGTCTTTTAGAAAAACCTCCTTGAATGACTTTTTTAAACAAGACAAGGTAAAAACAGACTAATTTGGCCCTTTTTTATTAAAACTCCATAAATCCCAGCATTTTTTTTTTTTTTTTTTCATATTAAGTTTTTTTTTCTGCTTTGTCCCTTTTTTAATTTTGATTTTTTATATACCATTGGTTTTTTATATCAAGCTTCTCATCCTTGCATCCTGTTCAAGTTGTTAACATGCATTAGAATTAGTTTAATACAATTTGCATTTAAGCAATACTGAGATTTGCTAACATGCATTAGAATCAGTTTAATACAATTTGAATTTAGGCAATATTGAGATTTGTTAAAACTATTATATTAGGAGAACATATATTGCATGTTGATTTCGCTATAGTATTATGCATCAGATGCCTGGTATGTTGCCCGATGTCTTGAGGTGCAGTACTTCTCAACATCGCATATAATTGATACACAAAGCGGTAATAAGATAATATATATATGACTTGATTGTAACAAAGTTAGAACTATATCATTTCATTGAGTTTTCAGCAACCCTTATAGTTTTGTTATTGACATACAAACTTGAACCAAAATTTATACAATTGTTTCTGAAATCAACTTCCTCATGGTCCACGTTAAATTCACTCTCCCAGTGCTTGCTGCACTTGCCTTCAAAGCACTTGCCGACCAGGCACCTCAAGTCAATGACAATCCAACCAATGTTGTTGCTGTTGCTGACTTCCCTCAAGGAGGAAAACACAAAGAAATCTTGGGAACAATGAAGTTCTTCTCCACCAATGGTACTGTTAAAGTCCACTGGGACGTTACAAAACTTCCTAAAAGAAAAGGTCCTTTCTATTACCATATACACGAGCATCCTGTTGGCAGAAAAGGTAATTGCGAAAATGCTGGTTTGCATTTCAACCCTTACAATGCCCCAGCAAATTGCGAAAAATTTGACAACGATAGTTTTTGCCAAGTTGGTGATTTAAGTGGTAAACATGGTTGGATCGACACCACTTGTTTTGAAAGTTCTTATTATGATCCTTATATTTCCCTCAAGCCTGACAATCCTGCTTATATAGTTGGAAAATCTGTTGTCATCCATTATCCAAACTTGAAAAAGATTGCTTGTGCAGATATTGTGATCTCTTCTGAATCTGTCAAACACGCTGATAGAGAATCAAAGAGAAACATCAAGCATAACAAAGATTTGGTGGAAGCAAGCTTACCAGATTACCAACCAGTTGATGAGGAAGAAGCAAAGATGATTGAAGATGCTCATAGAGAATGGTTGGAATTGCATTCTAACAGCGAGAATAATCACGATGATGATTCCGGAGAAGCTGATGCTGAGAATGATGACGATGAAAGTGCTTCTTCAGAGGAAGAAAATAATACCGCCTCAGCATCTAGCGTCAACGAGGCGTCCGAAGCCCAAGAAGATAAGAGAGAGGCTGCTACAGAATCATCCAATGATTCCCAAGAGCAAAAGGAGGTCAGTTTGAAAGATCTTGTTGAGAAAGAAGGTTACGAACAAGTGATGCCAGAGGAAGAAACCGAAAAAGACACTGAAAATGATACTGAAAAGGAGATTGAAACCACATTAAAGACAACAGAGTGTGAAAATAACGCTAATAATGAGATGGTTGCCAATTTTGGTCTTCTACTCAGTGTGTTGGCTGGTTACCTTGGTTTTATGATCTGAACCAAATGTCAAATCTACATGAATATTTTGTTGAATGATGGAATATTTAAATTGAGATGGTGATATAATGCTATAAAGACATGGCGATATAATACAAGCAAATTATCCTATATGATCTTCAAAGCTTCAGTGTAGTTCAACGTATTGTTTGGAGAAACTTTTTTGATCAAATAGTCAAGTAGTTGTGATTTATGATCGGTATGTAAAGCGGTTTTTATACCTGCTAATTTAATGATCAATTGATTAAAATATTCCCGATTTATATCGGTGATACCATTTAGATAATAATAGGCTTCTCTATAATCGCGACGGGAAATGAAAAAGGAAACCAAATCTTTACGGAGATCGTCGGTCAAAACAACGTTTCTGTTGGTCAATCTGACGAGTATGTCTTTCATATAGCCTGTTCTTTCTTTAGATCTGTAACCGGTCTTTGCGTTTTTGAGGATCTTGATGGCAGTGGCTATAAGATCAGCTGCTGACTCTTTATAAATGATGTCTCTCGATGTGCTTTGATCTATGAAATTCATCAAAAGATGCAACTCACTTATATGCTTGCAATCTGAGACCAAGAGATGTATCAATCGGGATGAGTTGAAATGTTGAAGAAGCGACTTTAAGTCGTTGATATATTTGTACGGAACAGGGGTATTGTATGCCTTTTTGACGAAAGCCAACAACTTGCTTTCCGAAGGTAACGCTTTTTTCTGAAGAAGCAGAAGGAGAACCTTGCGGCTCTTAGCAAGGTTACCAATTTGTGTGTAATAACCGAAAAGGGTATGTAACAGAGGATTATCAAATATCAGAAGCAAACCATGGGAAAACGAGTTATTTATTTTCTCGAACAACTCTTCGATGGCTATCGTGGCATCCTTGAGTTCCGCAGGTGGTAAACCACTAGTGTGTATCTTGATTACTATGGCATTGGAAAAAATGCTAGCAAAATATGGCGAGATGGAGTTTCCTACTTCTTCTTCCTGTGCAAGTAAGGCTTTAGTATATACAGCCAATGTTCGAAGGATCTGCGGATCATCCGGGGCTTGCTGAATCAAGTAAATGAACACATATTCGAATCCAGTATTCATTGATTTCAATTGTAGGGTATTGTCTACGAAGTCTACCAATTGTTGACAAGTTTGATCAGGGTCATTCTTGAGGTTGGCGAAAAAATTATCAACGAGTTGCTTCTTATCTTCTTTTAAAGGAACTCTCATGATGTTAGGAGTATCTTTTAATGGTTCAAAGGTGTTGAGATCATGTATAGTAATTGAGCTTTGGTCAACTTGCTTCAACCATTTGAGGATATTCACATGTTTTGGAAAAACCAAAGGATGCATTTTGAACAGCAGATGTTCACGATGGTCTTCGCTGGAAATGTATCGAGTTCTAATAGGTACACGTAGCCCATTGAGAACAGCAGTGTTGGAATCAAGAGCAGCTGTGGCAATATCTAAATTGCTAAGCTTGAAAAAAGGATGGACAACATCTTCCACTTGAGGTAAAACCACACCTTTTCGCAGTAGAATCTCAGATGGCTTGCTCTTATATACCAACGGAACCTTACTGTTGGTAACGTTTTTAAGTGGTCCAAACACAAGACTGGGTTTCGACATGGTTATGCTTATATACAAGCTTTTGAAACCTTTAATTTGCAAGTCAACATCTCCAATATTTGACCCAAGTCAAGGCCCGGCCCCCAAAAGAGTGAAAAGTGAAAAGTTTCAATGAGCTCACGTGCAAAAAAATTTTTTTATATAATGCTCTTCTCAGTAGCATAGTAGAGTAAATATATAGAAGTGAGAGGCTAATATTGGGCTATGAGCCAGTGTTTTTTACTGTAGAGTGCAAGGATGTCTGATACCATGGTTGATAATAACCATATAGTGATAGCGAGCGAAGAAGGTGCGAAAAAGAAGAAGAAAAGAAAGCGGAAAAATAAGAATAAGTCTGGTGCCAAACCAAATACTTCGGACATTATTTCATCGGAGATTATAAAGAATGATGAGCCAATACATTTGAATAAAAAAATTAAGTTCGATGATGATATGCAAGTGACTAAAGACACTATAGAGCCCAAGGAGCATGTACCAGGCTATCCTCAAATCAAAACAACTAAGAAAGAGGATAGTAATGTTGAAAGCCGTCGTCGAACAATAAATAGAAATAAAAAAACAGCTGCCAGAGTTGAATATTTCAGTGATGATGAAACAGAACAACCACAACAAGCTAATGACTACCATTCCTTGAAACAACAAGCCAACAAGCTTCTTGCAGTCAGAGAAACTTTTCCTGTCTATAAAAACAAAGATAAGATTATGGAACATCTCACCAAAAACAAAGTGACTGTACTTATTGGTGAAACAGGTTCTGGTAAGTCCACACAAGTTCCACAGTTTCTTATGCCACATACCAAGAAGGGTATAGCGGTTACGCAGCCTAGAAGAGTTGCGGCTATTAATTTGGCTACAAGAGTGTCACAGGAATACGGTAGTAGACTAGGAGATAAGGTAGGTTACTCGGTCAGATTTGATAACAAGTCCCATAAAAATACCAAGTTGAAATATCTCACAGACGGTATGTTGTTAAGAGAACTTATGATTGATCCAAGCTTGTCTCAATATTCTACTATCATAATCGATGAAGCTCATGAAAGAACTATTTTGACCGATTTGCTTATGGGATTTTTGAAAGAAATGCTTCTCAAAAGAAAGAACGATGCCGATTTCAAGATCGTTATCATGTCAGCAACTTTAGATGCCGAAAAGTTTTCCAAATTTTTCAACAACTGCGAGATTTTATATATAGAAGGTAAAATGTATCCTGTGGAAAGACTATATCTAGATACCAATTCAGACGATATCATTGACACCACTATAAAGTCAATAGTTCAAATAAACCAGTCTCAAGAAGAGGGAGATATACTTACGTTTTTGCCTGGCCAGGAGGAAATTGATAAAATTACCTCTACATTGGAAAACTTTGTGCCTTTGCTTCCTAAAGAAGCCCCTTTATTGGTCCCATTACCATTATATGCTGCATTACCACCAGCACAGCAGTTGAAGATCTTCAATCCTGTCAAGAAAAACCAAAGAAAAGTCATTCTTGCTACCAATATTGCAGAAACGTCCATCACGGTGCCAGGCGTCAGATATGTTATTGACACAGGTTTACGTAAAGTCAAGGTCTGGAGACATCAGTTGGGTTTGTCCACGTTGTTAACCGTTCCTATTTCCCAAGCCTCGGCAACCCAGCGAGCCGGTAGAGCTGGAAGAGAACGTAGTGGTAAAGCATTTCGCTTATACACTGAAACAGATTATTTCAAGCTTCCAAAACAGACTGAGCCGGAAATTATCAGGACTGATATAGCACAATCTGTCTTGATGCTTAAAAAACTTAAAGTTAAAGATATTGTCAATTGGCCTTGGATAGAACAACCAGGAAAAGAATCATTGTTTTCGGCCCTTAATCAATTATATTCATTAAAGGCTCTTGATGATAATGGCGACATAACCCCCTTGGGTGAACAAATGGCAGTTTTGCCAGTATCTCCTCATTTAAGTACTGTTCTTATTAGTGCTTTTGAGTCCAATTGTTTGATTCCAGTGGTTGACATTATTTCCTGCCTCAATGTGGAAAACTTGATATTGAACCCCCCTTCGGACAAAAGAGATGAAGTCAACGAAAAAAGAAGACAGATATGTACCTTGGGTAGCAAGTATGGTGATTTGTTGATGCTCAAAGAGATTCTAGATTATTTTGTACAAATCAATAGTCTGAACGAGAAGAAAAGATGGTGTAAAGACATGTTTTTCAATTATAGAGGTTTTAGAAACGTTTTGCAAATCAAAGCACAGATTACACAATATATGAAATCTTTGTTTGGCGACTCTATTCTTGCAGACACTGAAGATGAAAATCAATATTTTGATGATGACTCGGAGGACGATGATGAAAATCAAGAAAAAACGAGTATTGCCTCAAACAAGAAACTTCGTAACAACAAACCACTTGACATTGAGGCCATTTTGAAAAGTTTCTTGAAAGGTTACATCATGAATTCCGCAATAGGATACCCTGATAGATCGTATAGAACAGTTTTCTCTGGTCAGTTGATTTCCATACATCCATCTTCACTTTTGTTTGGGAAAAAATGCGATGCCATAATGTACTCAGAATTTGTCTACACTACGAAAGGATACGCCAGAAATGTCAGTTTGATTGACCCTGAATGGTTGAAAGATATAGCGCCACACATTCTTGGTAACAGAGAGGCTATCAATGATAATCTTTAGACACCTAAATTTGAAACATGTATAAATAGAGTTTGCCGTAGGATTATACTATTCTTTTTAAAAATAGAGTAATATATATATTTAATGGTTAATGTATAATAAGTTGGCAATTTATTCCTTCATCAATTTTTATGTATAACTAAAGATACAAGTCAACCCTAGGATATGCTTCTTTTGCAAGACTTTAGCTCACTTGTGGGATTGTATAAGTTTATATTAACATCACTTCGCATAATCGAATTCATATAGTGAAGCGTTCAAAAATCATGTAGAATATTAACAGTTATCAGGGTGAATATATTTAGTTACTATAAAAGGTCATCATAATCATCATGTTTCAAGGAAGTATAACAAATTTATATAATAACCATATTATATAAAGTTATTGCCTGCCCTAGGCGCCCTTTGAATATCGGTGAAAAGTTAATGAAAAAAAAGCGCATGAAAATTTCACCGTATAATAATAAGAAAACCATTCGAACCACTACCGCATTGAAACTCTTAATCTGCTAGTGATTAAACAAGTAATAATAGGGGCAGGCCATGCTTAAATTTCCAGTTCGTGTATCGCGTTGCTTGGTAGAATCCATTATACCCAATAAATGTATCATCAAGCGACACAACTCCACATTTCACTATGATTTGACTGAGCTAGAGAAGGAAGCTAAAGAGCCATTGATTCCACATTTAAAGCAAAGAGGTCTTATAGAAGCGGTGACCAGTAATGATTTGATTAAACTTTCTGACTCTGAGCCTCTTACATTATACTGTGGGGCTGATCCATCTGCAAGATCGTTGCACTTGGGTAACTTGTTACCTCTTCTTATAATGTTACATTATAATATCAGGGGCCATAATGTGGTTGGTTTGGTAGGTGGGGCAACGGGGAAAGTTGGTGATCCTTCTGGTAGACTTACAGAACGTAGCCAGATCAAGTCTGATGTGCAAACAAATAATACAGAAAGAATCAAACTACAATTGGCAAAATTCTTGAAGTCCAGTAAACAATTTGTTTCGTCCTTGGGATTCCCGGTAAAAGCCACAGAAACACACAGAGGAGTAGTACAGATCACAAATAATAATGATTGGTGGAAGGATGTTGGTCTTTTAGACTTCTTGGCAACATACGGAAAATTCATAAGAGTCAACGCTATGTTATCCAGAGACAGTGTCAAAGGAAGATTGACCTCTCAAGCTGGTATTGGTTTCAACGAATTTACTTACCAAATTCTTCAGGCATATGACTTCTGGCATTTATTTAAAAACCATAATGTCACAGTGCAAGTTGGTGGTAATGACCAGTGGGGTAATATAACCGCAGGTATAGATTTTATTTCCAGAATGAAAAGTCATGATCTTGAAGTAGTTAAGCAACTTCCAAAAGAGGAACAAAAGGAGCATAATGAGTGGATAAAGTCATTGAAAAAACCGGTTTTTGGTCTAACTGTACCTTTACTTACGACAGCATCCGGACAAAAGTTTGGAAAAAGTGCTGGTAATGCTGTTTTTATTGATGGACAAATGACTCCTGCATTTGAAATGTACAATTATTTTATGAAGGCACAAGACAGCGAGCTTGAAAAGTTGTTGAAAATATTCACTTTTATTCCATTGAAACAAATCCAGCAGATTGTAGAAGATCATTTGGTTGATCTGTCACTCAGAAAAGGCCAAAGAATCCTTGCAGACCAAGTGACAACCTTGATTCATGGTAAAGAGGCTTCTCGCGACGCCTCTGTCATTGCATCTATATTGTATCCTTTACCTGAAGAACCTTATCCAACAAATTTTGAAACTTTGGAGATCATCAAGATATTTGACAACGCAGGGCTACTTAAACGGATTGCTCGTGCTCAAGTTGTCGGAGAAAAACTCAGTACAGTTCTTTCAAGAATACTAAAGACTTCAAAAACTGATGCCAAAAACACCATCAAGAACGGAGGGTTGTACATTGGTTACGACAGAATGAAAGCAGACCCTACTGATGGGTTGGTATTGAACGATGAATTGTTAATAGACAATAGGCTTTTGTTTTTAAGAGTCGGCAAGTCCAAATACCACATGGTGGATATCACCGAAACTTAAATGTATATAACAGTTTGTATATAGAAATGTTGATAGAAATACATAAATACAGTTTAGAAGCTAAAAACATTAATTAAAGACATACCTTGTAGAAGCGTATGTAAAGAAATAAAGAGAATTTAAATTATGCGACTTGAGCGCCATAAAGGTGTGTATGAAATATCTAAAGTGAAATGTAGGTTCATGAAAACCATGCTAAATGCACAAATAAAAAAAATCAACAGAAACAAACAAACATGAACTGAATGACTGAACAACCAAGGATGCTTTGAAAAATGTATTAATAAACCTTACTCCGGCATGGCAATGCCCTTGGCATGACGAAAGAGCTTCATTCCAACCCAAGACACTATACACCATATCCAGAATATTGGGGGATAAAGTAGGAAAACATACACGTAATAATTGTCCACTGGAAAATCACCCTTGTCTACCATAGATGAGCTAGACCAAAACCCCAAGTATTTCCAAACGTTAAACATGGAACCAAGCCCAACTACAAGGTACACTGCAGTACAAGTAAGCAAAATCATGCCATATAAACGGTATTGTGCGAGAGTCTCATCATCCAATTCGTCCTCGTCATCGCTGTCTTCAGAAACCTGCTGAAGAGCTTTAACAACATTACCATCTCTGGCGCTAGGAAGGTCTTGTTGAAATGTGACTATACTGGAGCCTTGCTTACTGGTTGGATCAATATTTTCCTCCAGAGCTTCATTTTCGGAAATGATGCTTTCTCTACTTTCATCACTCGTCAAGTAAAAATCAATACTATTACTGTTATTACTGTACCTTATAGCGCCTTTGCGATTGAAAAAAGGGCTTGCACGACCTTTACTAAAATTACTAAATCTATTGGGATTATTACTGGGGCTGGGACTCCGGTTTCGCGGATTTGTCCTTATTTTCAGACGGTATAAATCGTCCTGCTGCAAAGTACCACTAATACAGGCGATGCGCAGGTCTATTCCTTTGCCTCTGGGGCTTAAAGAAAGTCCGAGTGGTGAGAGATATTGTGGATTTTGCCTATGTTGTTGGTCTCGTACTCTCTTTTTCTGCCTCATTTTCAGACTGCCAGACTGGTCCTCGAAAACATCAGTGCTATCTATGGCAATCGATATCTTTGACATGGCTAAAGGCTCGTATAACTTATCTGGCCCATATCTTCACCGAGAATTGCACTTGTCTTGATAACTGAAAAAAAAAACACTATTCAATGGTCCAACTTTGCTTGAGCAATATATATTTCCACTTTTTATTTGTTGAAAATTGTTCCTTCAAACTCAATCTTAAAAAGCTTTGAATAAACACCCCCTATCAAATATCAAAATCCTATTATCGTTCTTGTTCTTATTTCAAAAGGCCAGACAAAAAAAAATTATTGGTCAATCTTTCACCATGCTTCATAAATAAAAAGAGTATGGCCATCCTACTATGAAAACGTTGCTGCCGCCATAGCATTATTTAGAGGATCTACAAAACGGTGTTACCCGCTGCGTGTCTATGCGCATGTGTTGTGTCCCTTGCATGACAATGCGTAGGGCACAACTAACATGGCGACCACATTTATATTAAGCTTCGATCTTGTTCAGTTACAAGCTTTCAAAAGGGAAAGGCAAACCAATGTAAAACAGGTCGTTGTCTCATCTTTTCATCAACAGCTAAAAAACAAAAATTTAGTCCATGCCACTTACTACTTGGCATCTTATTATTAAGTCACATGACCAGTTAGCTGTATCCCATGGCTCCAAACCGGTGAAATATCCAATGATCGCAGGGGGAAAATAATCGAAAAACCAGTCAAGTTTAAGCGTTGAGGGTTATTATGATAAAGAGAACAAACGACGATTTGAGAACAGAAAAACCAGTCAATCATCTAAAAGATGTCTGTTTCTTTGTGGAGAACTGTTAGAAATGCCTATAAAGTAGGTTTGAAACGTGCTGCTTGGCAAGTTGCTACTCTTGGTGATGTGAAATCTGGAGACTTTGTTGGTAGTGACGATTATGGTAACAAGTTTTACGAAACCAAGAACCCAGAGGAAATCCACTTGAGAACTAGATGGGTTGAATATCAAACGTGGGGCATGGACATGTCACAGGTGGAACCTGGTTGGCATTACTGGTTGGGTTATGGTACTGACACCCCACCTAACAAACTTAGCGCTGAGGAGAAGTCTGAGCGGTCGTATCCAATTCCAGCGGTTCACAAGACGAATATGACCGGTACAGCCGGTGCGTATGTGCCATACAATACTGCTAGACCAAAGGTGGAAGCATGGGCGCCACAGGCTGCTTCTCGTGGCTAAACAATTTGTTTATCTCAGCACCATTACATATATTTGTCAGTTTGCATAACATAATGATTTTTCCTTGGTATCAATAGTATTTAGCAAGCAGGTAGGCTTGTTTCATTATTGCTTTTACTTTTCTTTCATTGTTCTTTGTCTTTATACTCTATCATCTGTTTTTTAACACGTTTCATAAAATAAGTGAATCTGTAAGAGTTATATATTAACAAAATTGGGTATGCGTAGTATGAAATAAAAGGAAAACATAACTAGGTTTCTAAAAAGAAAAATCAACAGAAAAAAACTAGAGAAAAGAAAAAAAAATGGGCATTATAATACGGCATTGTTAGTGAACAAAAAATATGACTTAAGCCTTCTTGACAGGCTGTGGTCTGGTTTTAGCAAATGTAGCACCAACAATCAATGGGAAAACCAAAGTAGCATCAGCATAAACTTTAACACTTGGAGCTTCGGCTTTGATTTTACCCCAAGAAACAGCTTCATCAGGTCTGGCACCAGCATCACAACCATCGAATTCCTGGCCGGTATTGATATAAACAGCAAAATCAGCACCGTTTCTCATCAAACAAGCGTTGGCAATATGATGCTTGATCAAACCACCGCCAAGAATAATCATTCCGGCATGGGAGGCAGCCATGGATAAAGAGTTGATTTTTCTAATGTCAGCAACAAGATCAACACGGAGTTGTTTAGGAGACGATTTGAAGGTGTGGAAAAACAACATGTCACCAATGGAACCATCTGTCAAGGAAGGACAGAACACAGGGATCTTATTCTTATGTGCCCAGTATAATACAGATGATTCATCATTGATTTCTTTACCAAGACGGTCAATGAAAGTAGAGGGAGTCCAAACCAAAGAGTCAGAGTCAAACGAATGTTCCTTGCTTTTAGCAGCAGCTTCTTCTTGTTCAGCCAACATTTGATCCAAAATTGGAACAATCCATTCTTCAAATTTACAATAATTGTCGTTAGGAACCAACAAATTGCCAATTCTGTTCATACCTTCCGCTCTCAACTTGGAACCACTCAATGCAAAGTCACCCAAATAGGTAGGTGCCAAACATTTGATCAAATCTTCCTCTATACCACCAGCACTGGAAACCACGGCACTGACAAACTTGTATTGTACCAAAAAACGAATAGTTTCTCTCAAACCACTGGAAATCAAATTGGAGGTGTATCCAAGGAAAATGGTAGTTTTCTGGTATCCTTCATCATCAAAATCACCTTTTTGCTCATGATCAGCAAGCTCGCTCTTGTGCTTACCTCTCCACGCTCTCATACTGTCAATAATGTCGCAGGCTCTGCCTAAAGCACTGCCTTGAAAGCCCATGGTCTTCATGTTAGCAACAAGTTGTGAAGCACTGATGTCATATGCAGAATCCTTGGAATAGTCGATACCAGTGCACTCGACAAAGTCCGAAGGCACTGGAGCAGACTTGACCAATACAGCATCGGCAGCCAAGCCTGGAAGTTTATCATTAACATTTGACATTATCGAATTGAGGAATGAAAAATTGTACTAGCTCTCAGTTATCGATAAAAATTACACACAATCTTCAATTTTCTCTCAAAATTGCGGATTTTAACCTTAAAAATAATACCTTACACTCTATTTATCACATCTATAAGGTAGCTTACTACTGTCTTATTATACTGATGATGGAAAAATTTTTCATGCGCAGAGCTGCCGCAACATGCAGAAGACCATCTCGCCATTTCTTTTCATTTTTTTAACTGGTCATCCAACACTGCGCTTGTATGTAGTCTGCTGCATCTCTCACATGAGTGTTGCTTGTCAGTGTGCGGGGCACATAACCATTAAACGTGGAAAGTATCAAGTGTAGAGCTAGCTAGCTATATGATAGGTTTTATGTATGAGTTTTATAGCAAGAAGGCATGAAAGCGGGTGTCAATGGCTATAGAGTATCGCAATGTCATTATCAAAATGGACCCAGTTTTCTTTTTTTCATTATTCGCCCATTAGAGATCCTAATTTTGGCACGAATAACCCACTTTTCTCGGATCCGTCGCTTACTGCGCTTACTGCTGCTGACAGATATATTGTATTTTCCATAGAAAATTGTGTGATAAAGGTTGTGGATGTTGAGTTCAACTTGGTGCATCAGTTCATAGGGTTTGAGTCTGGGTTCACAATATCGTTTCTAAGATATTCTAATGTGAATAATATGAGGGTTCTCTGCGCGATTGGAGAGTCATCTGGCTCTCCAACTGTCTTGAAACTATGGAATCTTGATAAGCTTTTAGCTAGCAAAAACAGTAAAACCGGAAGTCAAGAGGCGCCTGCAGATCCTGTAGTTGATAATTCACATCATTATATTACATCTGTAAAGATACAGAACGGAAACAACCAGTTTCCTTTAACTACCGTGGCAACATCAATAGACTTCTCTGTTAGCGCATTTGGTTTCGCCAATGGTTCCACGATTTTGGTGCGAGGCAATTTACTCGGTGACAAAGGGTCTCGTCAGCGAATTATATATGAATCAAAAGGTGAGCCTATAACCGGGGTACATTTATTCGCGAACAAATCGGCTACTGACTATTATTTGTATGTGTTGACCACTTCCAAGATCCTTCTATTTGAGACTACCGGGCGAAACCAGAACGTGCCACTAAACGTTTTGGAAAGCGATGTTGGCTCCAATTTGTTTTGCAATGATATAATGAAGTCTAATAATAGTTTGGTGACGTCCTATGCAAATTCTGAGTCTATAGATTTTTACAATTACAAGTTTGGAAAGGTAAATTCTATCAAGGTTTCTAAAGGTTTGG
Organism: Saccharomycopsis malanga; assembly: GCA_004014935.1. Classification (NCBI taxonomy): domain Eukaryota; kingdom Fungi; phylum Ascomycota; class Saccharomycetes; order Ascoideales; family Saccharomycopsidaceae; genus Saccharomycopsis; species Saccharomycopsis malanga. The sequence goes on from CP025321.1 coordinate 2,586,456, forward strand.
AGCAAAGCAGGATATTCAACATGAATGACAAATATTTATTGATTGTATCATCTGTCAGTAATGGCTTTAGTGAAAGTTTGATGTTGAATGGTAATGATTTCAAAATGACAAAAATTATGGTTATTGATTATGATCACAACTTCATAATATTTACCCTCACTATCCCTAATAGTATAAGTCACATAATGAATGTGGGAGAGGACATTTATATGCTTTCATCCAACGGAATATTCTATTGTTTACATGAAAAGAATATCAAAGAGAAGATACAGATTTTGATTCAGCGGGAGTTGTATCCAATAGCCATACAATTCATTGAGGAGGATACCAGTGAAATGGTAACAAAAGAAGATTTATTTTTCATAAAAAAACAATACGGAGATTATCTATACGATAAAGGTGAATATCAAGAGGCAATTTCCCAATATATTAATTCCATTGATTTTGAAAACAACGCCTATAATCTTGATATTATTTTAAAATTTAAAGATAATGACAAGATCCTTTATTTGACAGAATATTTGGAGCATTTATGCTTCACCAACAAAACCATGTTTAAAAATCAACTTGTAGGGCAAAATGAAGACTATTTAACCTTATTATTATGCAACTACTGCAAATTGAAAGATAAAGCAAAATTGGACAAATTTGTTAATGAATTGGAGTTAGCTAAACAAAAACAAGAAAATGAAACGGATTCTTACGAGCATAGTAGTATGGACTCGCCTAATTTGAACTTTAATATTGATCTAATAATAGATTTATTATTGAAAATCAATTTCAACAAAATCACCTTGAAAATCGCTTTTATTTTCAAGCATTACTCCATGATTTTGGATATATTGATCAACAAGTTCAAAACTTATAACCTTTGTATTGTTTTCTTACGTTTTTTAAAAATCAACGACATTTTTAATGTCTTATTAACCAATTCAACTCTGAGTAATTATTTGAAAATATTACTTACTCATATCCCTATTGCCACCACAAAATTACTCATTGACATTTTCACCGGCATTTATAAACCTTCCATTCAGGAGAATTATATTTATCAAAAGTTCAACACTCTTGAAAAAGAGCATGAAGATCTCGAACATTCCTTAGAAAATCTCACAATGAAAGAAACTGCACATAATAATAGTGTCCTACAGAGCTATAATGCTTTCACTGATTACTTATCTTCTGCTGCTAACAACACATTAACATTGATGAATCTCACTGATACTCCTTCTGAGCAATCAGAGGAATCTCCCACTTATCAACCGCCCAAACCAAGGCTTGTCTTCATGTCTTTCATAGACAATCCTAATGAGTTTGTCATCTTTCTAGAAGCCTGCTTGCAAAGTTATGACAAATTTGACCAGTTTAATATCAACATAAAAGATAAAAAGGATTTGCTTATAACTTTGTTTGAGATGTACTTAACTTTAGCCAATAAAGAAACTCAGGTCAAGAGCTTGTGGGAGTCTAAAGCTTGGAAACTTTATAAAGAACATCAAACTCACATGGACTATAACACTGTCTTGTTACTATGCCATTTGAACAACTTTTCGGGCGAAGATTTATTATTAAATTTTCAAGCCGATGGGTCAAATGCTGACCAAAACGAGCCTATAGCAGATGAACATCAGCCAAAGGAAGTACAGTATGAACGGGCAAAATCAAGAAATGAAAACACTCTTGATGATCTGTTTGATATCGATGATTTATTGCTGGATTTTGATCTCAAAGAATGCACTCTTCCTGAAGACCACCCTACATTAAATATTAGCAATAAAAGTGTGATCATTGACAGGGATAGCGCTTCGGCATACAATAAAATAGAATCCTTGAGAACCTCATTAAACTTGGGAAACATTGTTAAGTCAATAGAAATACTAAACCAATTTGGCAGCGATATCCCGGAGCTTTATTCTATGACATTGTTTTTTGTCATAAAGAGAAACTCTGAGGATTTTTTAATCAACCAGTTTGGGCTTAAAAACTTTTTAATTATTTTGAACAAATTGTTGAAATCAAATGTTATTTCAATTATTGACTTGATTAACATTTTGAGCATAAATGACTTGATCAAGTTCAAATTTTTGAAAAAATTTTTTGTCAACTATTTAGAGTTTAAAAGAGCAGAAATTGACAAAAACCAAAAGTTGTTTGACTACTACACACAAGAAATTCAAAGCAAAAAGCAAGAAATCGATGCCCTACTTCAAAACAGTGAATCATTCTCGGGAGGAACGTCAGATGTGTCATCTGGGTCAACCGCGCAGGACGAAAACTTTCTAGTCATCAACAACTTGAAGTGCGACTTGTGCGGGTTGGGGCTTGACTTTCCAATTGTACATTTCATGTGTCTCCATTCGTACCATCAAAGATGTCTCAATGACTTTGAATATGACTCCTATACTCAGAAACCAGACAACCAGTCGGATACGACAGGAGAGACCAACTTCAAATGCCCTAAGTGTATTGGCGAAATGGAGGCTGTAGGATCATTGAGAGCCGCACAAGAGGAGATTGGCGAAAAAAATAGCTTATTCAAGATTGCCCTAGAAGAGTCTGAAGATAAGTTTAAAGTAATTACTGACTTTTTTGGCCGTGGCGCAATGGAACATGGTCGTTTTGTTATTGACAAAGAAGGGTTGCAATGATTAGTTTTTCCAAAATTTATTCTTCATTTTATTTATAACAGAAGTTTAGCTAATTATTTACGTCTTTGGGCGATTTAACTTTCATGTAGTTATCAAAAAAAGTTGTCAAATTATTAAACATAGCTTGGGATATGTATTTATGTAACTATATGCATCAATATGCATGTATCACCACTATATTTATTCATTTATCGATGTTCAGCATATGAGGATTTATGAAAACACATACATTAGCGAGACAGCATTAACCAGAAAAAAGGCTGATTATAGAGAAAGAGTGATTATTATAGTTGGCGGGATAAGCGTGGAGCTGTATATATTGAAAGTGGCAGGAAGTTTGGCAGTACAGAAGAAGAACTATTGAATAAACATAAACATAAGACAGTAGAACCGCTCAAAGAGGTATATAATACAGATATAGTATTAGTGAGACATACAAAAACACAGTAATGAAGGTAAATATAAAAAGCTGGCATGGGGTGTCGTACTGGCATTGGGATATACCCAACAAAGACGACCTCTGTGGTATTTGCCGTGTATCATTTGACGGAACATGTCCAGCTTGTAGCTATCCAGGTGATGGTTGTCCATTAGGTGAGTACAAGGTGGTTTATGATGTTTTTGATTGGATTATCAAAGCTCGTTTATAATATTAGGACTACTAACTTTGATAGTTGTTGGTGAGTGTCACCATAATTTTCACATGCACTGTATTGTAAAATGGCTCGATACAGAGTCGTCCAAGGGTCTTTGTCCGATGTGTCGTCAGGACTTCAAGATGACCTATCCGGCGGGCCAACCGCAGACATCTACTGATAAGCCAGCAGAAATGCCGGCGCCGCAAGAACAAGACATCCTCCAGGGGTCTTGGAATGCAGAGATCACTACGGGTTGGTGATTTTGGTTGGCTCAATCACAAGCAGGTGTGCTGATTGTATATATTAAGCTGGTCATAAAAACTGCAATAAAATGGGTATTGGGTTTGATGTTTTCAATTATTGTATTTATACACGTTAATACATGATTTTTTCTGCTTTACAGTCATAAAATTTTTTCTGCTTTATAATTTCTTCTGCTTTACAATCATATAGAACATATTTGTCTCTTCTAGCCTAAAGCATTGAAACTTGTCATGTGTATCAGCACCTGTTCCGAGCTTCCCTAATTAACGCGGGGTCCCTAACCAAATCCAATATCACCAATGGAGCTAACAGATGCCAAGAATTCTGCAATTTTGAATTGCCCAGTAGGTGTGCACCTTATGATATCATATTCTCTGTAACTGTTTACACGTTCAGTGGGTGCGATTTAGGCTGAATGTTCCTGCTTTTTGGCAGACTGGTAGCAGCTGACGGCAGCGTATATTTTATAGGTAGTATACTATATATTATATATGAAGAGATAATAAAACATCTTTTATCTTATTGAACAGCGTTTAAAGTTTACGGTCAATAACAAACTTAGACAATTGTGATAGATTTTAACGGTCAAACGTTTATTGTAGACAGCAGGAGACTGCCGATAATCGACACCCGAGATGCACTTCACAAGTTTCCAGAAACAGAGACTCTCAACATGGCCTAACAAAAAAAGGCATGTGGTGATGTACTCTGGAGCGTATTAGAAGAAGTATCAACAGGACGCGACTTTTATATAATTGCAGAGCTTCGTAAATTAATAATGATAGTTATTACAATTACTTATGATCGGCCCTCGGAATCCTTGAAAAAGGGGGGATGCCTAGTATGCGCGTCGGTGAGTCTTTCCTATAAACGGATAATCACCGTTGATGGTATAGCACTAACTCCACATAAGCCTTGCCCAAGAACTTGTATAGCTTTAGTAGATGTCCAGCTTGGCTCTTGGCCCAGTAGTTTACTTCTATATATGGGAGGCCCAAGCCATTGACTCGCTTCTTGCACACGGATTTGCTGGTTTGCTCATGACGCTATTTGCTTGCTTATCCGGTTTGCTCGTGAATAATTAAGGATTTATTATTAAAAATTTGATTTAGTTTACTAGGTCATTGCTAATTTTTCTTCTCTTTCATTTATTTTTAGCATTACATCCTCATATTGTATTTATGAACATTTCTTGTTTTTGCCTATGAGTCCTTTTTAATTATAATCTGTCAAATAATAAGAAATCATCAAAACACAACTACGTTCTATTGAGACACTTCTCACTCAATCTACAGTCAAATGCTTGACGACCCACCAGAATATTCCCAGGGCAACTTGCCCTCATACCAGTCTAGCAATACCCATTATGCCATTGCCTACAAGAAAACAGAACTTGTCTCTCCATTCCATGTTGCAAAGTCCAGATCTTGGAATCCTGTCATTGTTTGTCTTAACTCTACTCAGCTCAATTTCTACTCGTTCAAATCGTCTCGTCTTGCAAATTTTGTGGATTTTTTCTTCAAGAAGATTGATCTCTGTGTGGAAGAACTGTTTGCCAGAAAACAAGCAGAATCCTTTTCAAAGAATACGTCTACTGCCACTGCGGCTCTTTACGATGATGACGAGTTTGATGCTTGGGGCGGCCCTGGTTCTACTAATAATGGCTCAATGAGAAACATGCTCAAACATGCAAATTTACTACCAACTGGTCCTACCAGCAAGTTTGATAACAGCATTCTTCGCTGTAAAACAGGTTCCTTCTACGATGTCTTCAATACTATAGCCTCAATATTCAAAATTCCTCAGAATGAGGCTGACACCATCGCAAAGCTTATTTTCACTAGTTCCCCGCAATATGGTGACCACGGCCGTGAACTTAATCACTATTCCCCCCTTATGGGCGCCTTGGACAGTTCCTACACTTTACAATACTGCCAAATAGGAAAAGCTTCTGACTATGAAAAGAAAAACTTTTTACTTCGCCTTCGGATCGAGCTTGACCAGTTGCTTTTAAAGTTTGTCAACTTAAGGTCGCTTGTCCAATGGTATCATTTACTTGCTGGTTCTGTCCAGCTTTCTTTGCCTGTTGAGCAGCGTTTTGCTGACAAGAATAAGACTATGTCTGGCCGTTTTGTCAGAAGATCTGTTGCAAGACACTTTGTCAACGACAATGGCTCTGATTTGTTTAACGCCACTGTCGCCACTACCAACAATATCTTCCACCTTCGCAGAAATAGTGATGTATCTATTAATTCACACTACGAGTTTGACACGCTGCGGCGCAATAGTGCCTATGAAAATGGAATGGTATATGATACTCTTGACAAAAACCAGCGGTATTCCATCTCCTTGGTGGAATCGATGGATTTCTATAGACACATGCGTAAGGTAAACCCTCTCAGACCTAATATAAAACAGTTCCATCAAGCTGCCCTTGCAAGCAGCAGTCGCAGCATCAATTTGGACCAGTCAGGGCTGCGCTCGTATCGTGCTGACAGTAATATCAGTGACACTTCTGTTTCCAGCGAGCCAAGCTCCTTATCGCTACATAGTCACCATGTTGATGAATCGTCGCTGCAATCCCCTGTTTCAAGTGACAATGAATCACTTGTACTGCCTAAAAACACGCCTTCACCCCCTCTAAACGTATTGGACTACCAACTTATTAATGAGGTTGAATTGTTTGATGTTATTTACGCCTACAAATGTATTCGTTCTCTTCGCAGCTCTGACCAATGGATGAATTGTTTCGTTGTTCTTTCCTCTAAGGCTCAAACTGCTGGCGAAACTATGGCCAGTACAACTTCTGTCAACACTACAACCAACAAAAAACAAGCACTTATAAAAAAAATTCGCAAGAATAGCACTTCTAAACAAAATACTGCCGAAACTCTGGTTGCTGAAGCCATTGATTCCACCGCCGGGCCGAGCCTCCACCAACTCTCTAAGTATGGAGTGCAGCTATTCACCTCTGAATATGCCAGTCGCGCAGCCTATGAATCTTTGAGCCCGATAGATATTGAGACACATTGGGAATTTCGAGAAATCCAAGCGTTGAACGCTGAGTTCTTCAAAAAAATCCTCGCTGTGGCAGATTGTTCAAAGAGGTCTCTTGAAGAAAAGAATAGTGCTGAAACTCCATTTTCCAGATTTGTTTTTATCGACAGCTACTCAATTCTCAAGTTTTTAAAAGCTCTCAAGGCTAACAAATTGTCTATTTTGAATAGATCTGTTGATTCCCAAGGCAGACAAGTAATGGTGGAAAACAAACCTTTGTTCTGTAAAACTATGATGATCATTGAAGAAGGACTAATTGGATGGTTGTGATTTACTAATGATAGTTTCCTTCTTATTTAATACTGATACCCCCTACAATTCTTAACTGTGTTACTACTATATTTATATTGCTACATATTTCACTTCTAGACTACCTTTTTTTGTATAACTTGCTCACTTGTCATTTACTGTGAATTTTGCGCTTTAAGACAACTATACTATACTCAATAATATACCCTACTATTATCATTACATTGTGTACAGTAAATTGAGTAGTTTGAAATGCATGGTCATTCAAGAACATTGTCATTAATTTTTGTTCTAACATTACGTGTGATTCGTTAGTCCTGAAAATTTCATTACTTGTAATCCTTTAATTACTTGATGATACATTTTACTACTTAATAACTTATTCAAGTACTCGGATTTGTTTCAATTATTTTCTTCGCACTTTTAGTCTTCTTCTATTTCAAGTTCACTATCCTATGCTTTGTTTTTTCATCGAGGAATAAGAAATAAATAAACACAAATTAAGTGGTGAAATCTCGCCCATACAATTACTTAGAATTATTATCAGTTTTCTATTTACACTTTTTTTCTATTAAATTTGTCACTTTAATAAATGAACAATTCTGCAAAACTCATTGTCAAAAAGGTTCTCACTTTCAAAACTCGTTAATCTACAAATTTATGTCATGAAAAAACCAGGGCAAGGCAAGTACATGATCGAATCGTAAAATAAAGCTATAAAAATCAGAAAAATCATACAAACGCTCATTTCAAAAACTTCTGTAACACGTAATCATCAGTCACGTCCTTGTAGTAGTAATTCAAGTCTTTCAAGAATTTTTCCAACTTGTCTTCATCACCAGCAGGGACGTCTAGACCGGCAAGAACCTTACCGACATCTTGACCGTGGTTTCTGTAATGGAACAAGGTCAAATTCCATTGGTTCTTCAATCTATCCAAAAAGGTGGTCAAAGCACCAGGCTTTTCAGGAAAAGCAAAGCTTATGATTTTTTCGTTAGGCAAGTCAGCATTGCCACCTACGAGGTATCTACCATGACTCTTGGCGATTTCATTATCACTAATATCGACCGCTTCAAAGCCCAATTCGTTCAATTGACCAATAATCTCATTGACTTCGCGTTCGCGATCGTTCACAGTAAAAGAAGTGTAAATGTAAGCATTGTTCAACTTCTTACCACCCAACTGAGCGTTTTTCAATGAATAACGGTAACTGAACTCGGTCACAGATCTTGGGTGTATGACATGTTGCAACTTTTGGAAAGAGCCTGGAACATCAGGGATGGAAACCAACATAAACACTTCACGACCTTCACCAAGAACCGCTCTTTCTGCTACAAATCTCAAGCGGTCAAAATTCATGTTAGCACCAGAGATAATTGACACATAGGTCTTGTCAGCATGGCTAATCTCTGGATGGCTACTGATATACTTTTTGATACCAGCAACAGTCATTGCGCCACTTGGTTCAACCACGGATCTAGTATCTTCAAAAATGTCCTTGATAGCAGCACTAATTTCGTCAGTATTGACCAAGACAATATCGTCAACGTTTTTAGAACACACTCTGAAACATTCAGTACCCATGACTTTGACAGCAGTACCGTCAGCAAACGAACCAACTTTTTCCAAAGGAGTTATTTTCTTATTTTTTAACGAGCTGTGCAACGTCGGAGCATCATAAGTTTCCACACCAATAACCTTGATATGAGGAGCAATTCTTTTCAAGTATGAGGCTACGCCGGAAATCAAACCACCGCCACCAACAGCACAGAATACAGCAGAGATCTTGCTTCCGCTGATTTGACGAAGCAATTCCATGGCAATTGTGCCTTGGCCTGCAATAACATACGGATGGTCAAAAGGAGGAATATTAGTGTACCCTTCAAGCATTTCTAATCTTTTGCATTCAGCCTTTGCAGAATCGAAATCGTCCCCATAGAGAACAACGTTGGAGCCAAGTCTCTTGACGTTCTTAAATTTGATCTCAGGAGTAGCTAGTGGCATCACAATAGTGGATTCAATGCCCAACTTGCTAGCACTGAAGGCCACACCTTGAGCATGGTTACCAGCTGAACAAGCAATAATACCTTTCTGTTTCTGTTCGGGTGTCAAGTTTGCAATCATGTTGGCTGCCCCTCTAAGCTTGAAAGAAAACACTGGCGTCATATCCTCTCTCTTGAGAATAACGTTGGTGTTGAGTTTATTGCTCAATGAAACTGCATTGGTGATAGGCGTCTCGTCAATGAAGTCATACACTTTAGATGTAAGAATCAACCTGACGTAATCTGGTGTTCCATCTGCAAACCTTTCAGACTCGCGCAACTCTTTGAAAATTTGAGGAGCATCAGTAGTACTTTTAGTACCTGGTGCATTCTGTCTGGTATTACCATGACGTTGAACTGTAGAATTGAATCTACATGATAAGACACTTCTAGAAACCAATCTGGCCTGAAGATGAGAAACAAACTTGGAACTGAACTGCTTCGACAGCAGCGATACAGAATATGTCAAAGCCATTATCAGTTGTTGATTACCACCGTTTTTTCCTATTCTGTCAATATCTACTGTTTATCCAACCTTTAAGTAAGTCTCTATATATGACTCAATGGCTCTGATTTTTCACATTTTTCACGCATGCGCATCGCAATGCGCCCTTGCATGCGACACGCCACGAATTGTCCTTATTGAAAATACTCTTATAAAACAGCTAATTGATATATTAAACTCCTGAAAAGTATCCAAATTAATTGTCACTCTATTGTTATTAACACCTTTGACTAGTCTTCCCTATTATAAGCATCTCTATTTAATGTGTTATGAGCCCGGTGGTTGGTATTTAGAAAATAAAAGCGAATATAGTCAACTAGTGGGGATCAAGACCAGACTATTATATAGGTATTACGACAAGGCCAAAAAGGTGTGGTTATGATGTTGAAGAACTCGCCGACTGCTGAGGTCACGGCGTTAAAGTATCGCATCAAAGCCGTGGAACAGGAAAAATTGTTGTTAGAGGCTTCAAAAGATGAGGAAATCAATACTCTTAATAAGAAGTGGCTTGCGGTAAACCAACAGTATCAGGAAGCTTCGTCATCGCAAACTTTTTTGTATAATGAGAATGTTAAGCTTGCAGAGAAGCTACGAGATGTGGAGGCCAAAAGCAAGGCAACGTATAAAGCTCAGCAGCTGCAGATTGAAGAGCTTCATTGGACAGTAAGTCAGTTGAAAGAACAATTACTAAGTAAAGATCAGGAAGTCGAGTCTTTGGCAAATACAAATAGCGTAATTGGGTCAAAACTAAAGGGGTATGAGAACCAAAGACGTCACTTGAGGGACGAATTGCAAGAACAATTGAGAAACGTGCTAGGAGATAACACTCAGCTTAACCGTAAAATCCAGGATTTGGAAGCTGAACTTTTGAGTGTGAAGAACAGTAGTAGCAGGGCAGAACTAGCTATCAGCACTGAAGATTTAAATGTATTGAATAAGAATTTGATCCGACAATCTACAGAGAACACGCAGCTCAAATCACAACTTTTAGTGAAACAATTAGAAATCAAAGATTTAAAAAGTGATGCAATGCTAATCAAACTTCTTGAAGAAGAGAAAAAATCTTTGAAAAGCACAATACAGACCCAACAGGCATCTCTCAGTGCCCAATATTCCCAAATTAATGAGTTGGTGCAAGAAAATATAAGTCTAAAGCATGATAAAGAGCAGTTTTTTGTACTACTAGATGGACAACTACTTTCTGAAAAAAGTACAAATGATAAACTTTTCCAATACAGTAGCGGAAAGAAACTTGTGGATTTTATCCAGCTGTACAACTCATTTAGCAGTCAACATTCTCGAGACCAATCAAAAATAGACTTTTTGAAAGCAGAATTGAATGATATGAAAACAATCTTTGAAGACCAGGCAAAGACAATTAATTATTTGAACATTAAAAATAACGAGTTAACAGGCCAAGTTGAACTTCAAAAGCAAGAAAGCATTACATTTGTCAATGAAATACACTCACGTCATTCAGAGATTCAATTGTTGCTTTTGAAAATTAACAGACTCGAGGAGTTTAATCTTTCCTTTAAAGATTTTGCCACTAAGCATTCTAGTTCAAAAAAGGACACTGAAGATAATACTGAAGAAAAGACCGAGAACACAAACAGTGGTATTGATCAGGCATCCATCCTCGCTGAGCTTGATTCGAAAAACAAACAAATTGCTGGTCTAGAGGAAGCACTCGATCAATATGTGAAAAATTTGGAGCAGCAAAAGAATTCTAATGAACAGAACAAACGACAAAAGCTTGATAATGGCTCCAAACGTTCGTCAATAGTTGATTCTGAAAATAAACTACTCAATAAATATCACGACGAGATTCTCAAATTGAGAAAAGAAATTGTTAATCTCGAAGAGCTTAACAGTGAGTTGGTAAATGATTCAAAAACATATCAGCATCGCGTGGAAAAATTGCAAGCATATATTGATAATCTTCCTAAGATAAAAGAAGAACAAGAACATCCTAGAATTCTTGAACTATTTAATAACCCAGTGAGAGACTACCAACGAATCAAGGCAGAAACACTCGATGTTTTGAAGAAAGAAAACTCTGAGCTTTTAAAACGCTTAGAGGAATTTAGCAAAAAAGATACGTCTTCCTCTGTTGACTCCCTGGTCACACTTATTCCAAAATCTGTATTAGATAGATACATGGTCCAAGTTGAACATAGTGAAAAAGAGATCGAAACCCTAAATAAGAAACTTGATCGGTTGAAAAAGGTGTATGGACAAAAGTCTGCAGAGGTTATTAAAACAATATCCTTACTATTTGGATTTGGCGTCGAGTTTTTCGCAGATTCCAAAAAAGTCAAAATCAAGCCAAAACAGTATGGTGCATTGGAAAAGAAAACCGATAATAACAACTATTTGGTTATAGACTTATTCAACAAGGCATTGCAGATATCCAACAGCTCAACTGAGGAATTTACCAAAAAATGCGAGAGTTTGATCAATTACTGGGTGAAAACAAAAGGTGAGATCCCATGCTTTTTGTCAGCATTGAACTTGGAGTTGTTTGAGTATGACCAGCTGGGTAAGTGACAAAGCATTCGCCTGTTTATCTTTTGTGAAAGTTGCTTCTTGATATACAAATTAGCATAATATATTTTAGCTTTCGTACAGATTTGAATGAGACATGAGAAGTAAAAAATGATATTTTGTAATAAATTCTTGTAACTTTATGAGAAATCTTCGGTTTCCTGTCTTTATTGCACTAACTCTCTTTGTATGTCTGACTTTAAGTAAAATAAAAAAGAAAAATTGGCTAAATTTCAAAATTTATGGGACATTTTTTATAAAATAAACAAGATCTTTACCCTATATAAAACATTGAGGCTCACAAAACATATAGACCAATTTTTTTGATAAAGTTATTAGCTAAAGAGATCCTAAAAATCAGATTTATGTATTTGCTAAATTTATCAAATCACTATAAACTCAAGTAAATAAATGCAAAATGATTTTTGTTTCAAATTCAATACCACGCATTGTCGAAAAACAAACTACTTTTCCCTGAAAGATTTTTCAATATTATTAGGTTTTGATAATGCCAGTGTTATTCGATAAATCACTTTATAATTATTTACAAACGACGGTAGCAAGACTCGAGTCATAAAAACGAAAGTGAGGAACGCCACACAAAAAAGTGTGGCGCATGCCTTAATCAACTCGGCCACGAGATGATAATAAAGCACTGCAAATAAGCAGGCAGCCCATCTAATTTGCAGATATGCCACTGAAATATAATAGAAGGCTTAATATCAGTAGTTAATTTACTAATTCCTATAATTTAAATACGTCACATTTTTGTACAAATTTGTCTTCAATGAGACGTTGTACTCACGTAAATTGCCTGTGAATAATGATGTGAATTGGGAGATATTTAATGTTTTAAAAGCTTCATTTTAGGATACAGTACAAGTATGATAACCTTAAAACGGACAAATTAATTTTGCTAAGAATGTAACTAAAACTACTGGCTTATTTTATGGTAAAATGCAACAATAGTTTACATGGTAGTTGATATTGTGAAGGAAATTTTATATAGAGCAAACATATTATGGTAAGAACAGTCTTGATTGGTGAATATATAAGACATATTATTTTTATCAATTTATGACGGTCAATGTCTTCACACTTCAACCCCTTTGAAATTAGAAATCCCTCACCGAAAGACTTGTCAAAGTGTTGTTTGACGGATCCTCGGAAGCTAACTCCGAGAAAAGCCTACGCCAAAATCTGACGATCCTGTCAAACTTGAAAGGGTCACACTGTGAGAGGATATATAAAGCTTGGGAAATCTGTTTGTATAGTAGAAAACAGACACCCAAGTGCCTGGAGAATATTACGAGGAGCAACAACATTTATCTAGGGTCTTGTAGAGGTTAAAAAGAAGCATTTTGTAGTTGAGCCAATTGAACAGTTTCATAGAAAATGGAGGTTAAGGTTTGCTGCAGATCTCCGTTGAAGCCGATGTAGTTTACTGTGAGAGAGATAGGAGAGCAATCAAATGGGATAGGATTTAAAAGCGTGTCCAGCCACTATATTGAATTGATTCAGCTTGTATTTTTGTTTTGTTTGACTTGTATGTTATTTTCTGCAATTGTACAGGGCTTATTTGGAGTTTACTTGTTATCCAACTGAACCCAGACTATCGCTTGATTTCTACAAGGGCTTGATACACAGCGTATTCATTTGAGTAAGAGCAAACATGTCATCGCCTGCTGCTAAAGAAAAAAAGATCGAGCTTTTCTCCACTGAATACTTTTACACCTGTACTTTGGGCGGTATTCTAGCCTGTGGACCTACCCATTCTGCCGTGACACCGTTGGATTTGGTGAAATGTCGTCGTCAAGTGGACGCTTCGTTGTACACGTCCAATCTCCAGGGATGGCGTAATATCATTAAAGCCGAAGGTTTCGGAGGCATCTTCACAGGTGTAGGTGCCACCTTCATTGGTTATTCGTTCCAGGGCGCTGGTAAGTATGGTTTATACGAGTATTTCAAATACACATATGGCCGTATGATAGGTAAGGAAAATGCAGAAAAGTACAAGACCACTTTATACTTAGGTGCCAGTGCCTCTGCTGAGTTCTTTGCTGATATTGCATTATGTCCCTGGGAAGCCATCAAGGTCAAGACCCAGACAACAATCCCTCCATATGCTACTTCGGTGTTGGACGGCTGGAAAAAAATCACCGCTAAAGAAGGTATGGCTGGTTTGTATAAAGGTCTAACTCCTTTATGGCTCAGACAAATTCCTTACACAATGGTTAAGTTTGCTACGTTTGAAAGAATTGTTGAAGCTATTTACAACTATTTGCCAAAGAAAAAAAGCGAGTACAGCACCATTCAACAAACTGGTGTTTCGTTCCTCGGTGGCTACATTGCTGGTATTTTCTGTGCTATCGTGTCCCATCCTGCTGATGTTATGGTTTCAAAGATAAATGCTGAACGTAAACAGGGTGAATCTATGGGTCAAGCCACATCACGTATCTATAGCAAGATTGGCTTTGGTGGCTTATGGAACGGTCTTGCCGTAAGAATTGTCATGATCGGTACATTGACAGGCGCCCAATGGTTGATATATGACAGTTTTAAAGCTTACGTTGGCTTGCCAACCACTGGAGGCCACTAGTTGGCGTAATTGCTCATATCTTTACTGCCCAATATATGACCCATCTTGTTTGACATCTGTATGGCGTATGTAGTAATATGTATTGTAATGTATCATTCACACCATATTGCATGACTGCGCATCATGTAACACCGTACCGTACAAATTGAATACACGTGCTGAGGTGAGGGCCTATAAATAGCGAAGACCATCCTAATGTTTCAGAAGTTTACTGACAGTTGTTACATTCAGCATCAGCATATACAATAAAATAGAACAAAATATGAGCAATTTGTCCAAAGTCTACGTTGACCCATCGAAGATAACCAGGGAGGAGGAAGCTGCACTTGTTGAACAGCTCAATAAATTAGAACCAGATCTTTTTGATCAGGTCCAAGAAGCGATCAAGTTCTCGGGTGACAATAGCAAATTATCGGAGATCAAGCCATTGCCAAGCTCCTCGTACTATTCTTTAAACCAAGATGACGCCAAAAACTACATAGATACGGCTGAGCAGGACCGTTTATACAAGCATGGATTAGATTTGATTGCAAAGAATGAGGTAGCCGTTTTGTTAATGGCCGGGGGACAGGGTACTAGATTAGGCTCATCAGACCCAAAGGGTACTTATGTGATTGATATTCCATCGAAAAAGTCGTTGTTTGAACTTCAGGCTAAGAGAATCATCAAATTACAGCAATTGGCTAACAATGGAACTATCCACTGGTATATCATGACATCAGAGCCAACCAGAGCCAAAACCGAACAATTTTTCCAAAAAAACAATTATTTCGGCTTAAATCCCAAAAATATTGTTTTCTTCAACCAAGGAACATTGCCAGCTTTCACTGCTGATGGTAAGAAAATCTTTAGAGAATCCAAAACCAAATTGTCAAAATCACCAGATGGCAACGGTGGATTGTATAAGGCCATTTACGACAACAAATTGCTTGATGACTTTGCAGCCAAGGGCATTAAACATATTCACATGTATGCTGTAGACAATTGCTTGGCTAAGGTTGCAGACCCATTGTTTATTGGCTTTTCTGTATCTAAAGGATTCGATCTTGCTACCAAAGTAGTTAGAAAACACGAGCCAACCGAAGCAGTTGGTTTGATCATCAGCAAAAACAACAAGCCTTCGGTCATTGAATACTCGGAAATCAGCGAAGAGTTGGCCAACAAAAAAGATGAAAAGAATCCTGATTTGTTGCAATTGCGTGCAGCCAACATTGTTCAGCATTACTACTCTGTAGATTTGTTGGCACAGCAGATCCCAACTTGGATTAAATCAAGAGAACATTTGCCATACCATATTGCAAAGAAGAAGATTCCACATTTGACATTAGATGACGAGTTTGTTAAGCCTACTTCTGCAAATGGTATCAAATTGGAACAATTTATCTTTGATATCTTCCCATCCGTCGACATGAGCAAGTTTGGATCTTTGGAAGTCAGAAGACATGAGGAGTTTAGTCCTTTGAAGAATGGACCAGGCACTAAGAGCGACAACCCTGAAACAAGTGCTCTGGATTTGAAGAGCTTGCACACTTCTTGGATTGTGAATAATGGAGGTAAAGTGGAAAACGATGGTAAAATAGAGATTGACGCATTAGTCAGTTACGGTGGCGAAGGGCTCGAAAGCGTAAAGGGTAAACTATATAAAGACGGCCAATACATTTCTGAGTTGTAATAGTGTTTTATGTATATAGTTCAATTTGTATGTTTAATTGGTAGCTTTTTACTTAGTCATCCTATATTTCAAAAAATAAAATGCTCATAAGTTAATTTATTGTAAGGCATTTTAGATCACTAAATTTACTCACACAAGAAACTTTTCTCTGAGTATAATGTAAAAGAAGCTTGTTTAACAGAAGATTGAAGTATCAAATAATAATAATAATAATCTTATATTTCAAGCCCAGTACAATTGAAGTATCAAACTAACACCTCACTTACACTATCCTTATCTCATTTAACTTTGAAAGCCGGCCCGCTGTTCAATTCAAAGGTAATTTAAAGAGGAAATGTCAAAGTTATGAGGAATCTGAGAATAAAAATTCTCAAGATAAACTATAGCTGCAAAGGTGACAATGTAAACTTGACATTCATGTTTTATTTTTCTGCACAATTTCGTCTCTTTCTTCTCTGCTTTTTAATTTGATTTGTAGATTTCTTTTATGCACATTTCAATACTCTTCTATTTTAGAAAATCTTAAAGCTTACTCTTTATGACCCTCAAAAGTTGAAATAATTTTGCAAACCTATTTTAACAGTTACTCCCCCTTCAAAACCTCTTACTGAATCTTATTTCTAACAATATTCTATGCATATATTCTTATTGTGAAGGCTGTTTAACAATAGTGTAGAGCGCGTAAATTGAATCTAAATATAGAGTTATAGAATAAATAAATGTTCATAGAAAATCTGATGATAATGTCAGCAATCCAGATGCAGTAGAGAAATGGTATTTGTAAAGTTTCGGTCGTTCTAAAAGTTATAGAGATGGTAAGTTTGACAGAGCGCTCTTTTTTTAGTATATCTAAGTATATACTACTCCCTTCATATGAATTCACAGTCATACATGGAGGTTTAGGTAAACCCACAACTTCACAAGTTAAGTTTACGAGATACTGGGATTTGATACTACGTCCATTTGCTTCAATAAGGAAAGCGTTCACATTTACAAAGCAAGGATATATAAGGTTTTTTTTACAGTGTTTTATCTTAGCAATGACTCTTTAGATTTAAGAAAATGTCTCATATAACATTGAAATACCATCGCAAACCATCAACGTGTAATTAATTTATTGTTTGCAATACTTGTTGTCCATGTTAACATGGTCAAGCCATTCCTTTAAATCTCAAGATTCACCAAAGGTGATGACGCCCAGTGGTGCATCATTATGCATCATGACGCATATCTACGTGTTATTATGCACGCTCGTGACTATGCAGCATAACGCATTCCGAAGCGGCTGTACGCAGTGATAGTTAATAAGGTGCGTTCTTGGTGTTGCTTTATAGTTAAGTGGAAAGAGTAATAAAAGATGTTGAGAGGTGTAGGAAGCACAGTAGGTAAAGTAGAAAATGACTATACAAGTATGACATATATTCTGGGCATTATAGCAAGGCTGCAAACATGGCAACAGAAAGAAAAGTGTGAATTAGTGGTAAATCTTGGCTTGGTGGGCAGCAGCAAATGATATCCAATAGTGTGTGATTTTCAGCCTCCTTTTTCTGGGCTTTTCGGTGATAAAAGTATGTGCATATAGTGTGAGCCAAATTTCATTTAGAAGCACTGGGATTTTCATTGAAGAAACTGCTAATTAGCCTCCAAAGTTTTACTCTTTTGGTCTTGCGCTCCTTTTCCGCGCTGCGATTGTATTGTTCTCTACGCTGGGCGGTCTTTGACTTTTTCCGCAGTCACCACGCTAGTCGCTTCTTCTCCTTTTTGTTCATTGCTTGTAGTTCTTTTGCTACAGTTATTATAAAGCTTTGTCTCTGCTATTCTCGATCGTGTATTTCGTCTGGTCACTTTTATAAAACGTGAAACATTTTCATTCTATTGTAGGCTAGTCTAGGTTTCCCATCCACAATAGAAAAAGAAAGGAAGGCCTGAAAAGTGATAATAGAAAAAATAAAAAATTTTCCGTTCTTTTCTGACCAGATCATTTTTTAGAAACAGACTCTGACATTTGATTCTTCTGTGCGAAAGCTTTACGGTACAATAGACTGAGTGCAGTGGGCCTCGAGATACCATCATTCGTACAAATATCTTGGGAAGCGTATATTTCGGCCAGTAGATATTGTCACCATGGAATACTTCAGCCTACTCTACTTTTTGCTTACGCTCTTGTGCAACTTGAACTTGTCTCAGGCAGACGTTTCTATTGCCAAACCTTCGGCAGGACAGACCTTCACTGCCACTGGAGGCTCTGTTACTGTTGATGTCACCTGGCAAGACGATGGTGCAGATCCAGCCATTAAAGGAATCCAAAGTTATTCTTTCACCTTATGTACTGGTGCCAACAACGACATCACTGCTGTCTCGACGCTAGACGAAGGAAAAACCATCAAGGATAACAAGTACACAGCAACCATTCCTGCTTCTGCTGGGGGTGATGGTGTTTATTACATCCAGATCTATGCCGTTTATTCCAGTGGCTACACCATCCATTATTCCAGAAGATTCAAACTTTCTGGCATGAGTGGAACAACCAAGGCCAGTGGTTCTCTCAGTGATGGTCCTCCAAACGCTCAAATTTCTGTAAAAACTGCCACCACCACCGATTACACTGCTACTATGGACGTTTCTGCTTCTTTCAGTGTGGTTTACACTAAACAAACTGGTATCATTAGATTTGCTCCTATGCAACTTCAACCAGGCTCTTCTGTCACCGCCACCACTTGGACCCGCCAGTTTCCTACTAGTGCCGTCACTTATTTTTCCACCATAGCCCCTACTCCAAAACAAATATCCACCATCACCGCCGGTTGGTCCTATACTAAGACTTCTTTGATCAACTATGCCAGTGCTTTGGGCACCCCAACAGCATGGTATGCTCCTTCCAAAAAGCTCAAGAAGCCAACCTTGACCTCTGACTCATCTGCCACTGCATCTGCAAAAAAGAAGAGATTTTGGGATCTCGACTAAATAGTTTGTTGTCTTTTCTTTTTCATCATATAAATTATTGTACTCATTAGCATTTTCTATTTTTTTTTTCACTCGTCATCTATAAAATTGGTTTGTCATTTCGTCCATTCTTCACTGTTCTCACGCCTTTGAAGATACAACTTATATTCTTTCCTGTTTCAAGCTTGTGCTTGAATAATTCTTTTAAAGATACTCTTCAATACAGTTACTCATTAGGTATACTAATAAACATATAATTTTTAGCTATTTGCAGTGTCTAGCTTCAGGCTGAGACACATGGTTAGTATGCTTACAACTGTAAATAAACGTGCGAAAATATAAATTAAAAAACAACTAAGTCAATTAGGCTGAAGAACTGAATATTGAAACTGAAAACAGAGAACAATGCTTGGAAATCAAAATGCTAAAACAAATAAGAAGAAAGACAAATCAAATCAAAAGAAGTAGGCACAACCAACCTCACAGACACCATATAAGACAGTGAGACTAGTGACTTGCCAGCATTCATCCACTTGGTTAGAAATTTCTTGCATGGAGTTACAGAGGGAAACACATTGTTGGCTAGTGATAAACTTTTTAATGTCACGCTTGTCAACAAAGGCAGTCATGTTGTTGTTACCTTCGACTTTGAGCTTGTTCAAGTAAAGCAACTCGGCCTCAGAGGCAAGTTGGAAATCTTCTGCCGAATTTCCAGAACTACCCATTTGTTTTTGGTTGATGTTCAACAACTTGAGCAAAGCACTCTTGTCCTCGGTTCCGTTTCTGCCTTGTTGTTCATCAGGGGTTGGCCAGTGGTACTCCATGTCGTAACCGCAAAGTTCTTTTCTAGCAGCCTGGTACCAGAAGGTTTGGTTCAAGTACTGGAATTGAGGGGTAGCAGAGATACATTCACCAAACTTGAAGAATCTTTCACTGATGGCATCACATCTTTCCTTGCCAATAAATCCGGTGTTGTCCCGTTTGTCAACACCTTGGAAACCGGTGTTACTGATAGCAGCAGAGCGAGCAATGGCTACCAAGGCGAAAATACTGAAAATGAACTGAAAGTTTTGCATTGTTGAAAAAAGTTGTTAAATGCTCTTGAAAGTTGATTAATTTTTGTCCTAAGTAGTAACTTGTATAGGATTGGGATTATTATAAAGTAAACAATTGTTTTTAGTATGATTGATGGTGTAACATTAGAAATCATAGAACCTACTTCAAGCGTCCATGAGTTCCATTATATAACCCCATAAGCCAAGCATTACATTGGCAAAGCAAGACCCTATGCAGTGCTTAGTGCCGTACATAAGGTATTATTAGAATAGAAGCCATTTCAATCTACAAAGAATCCGGCTGTCGTCTAAAAATTCAAGCCTTATTCATCTCAGCCTTATTACTTCTATTGAGATTATAGGATAAAGTAGTTGTACGCGCCAATGGTATGGAAAATCACGGCATCTGCATCCTCCAACATGAGTGCCTCGTGGATTTTCGTCCGCATTCCGCTTCTTACTAGCTACTAGTAGTAAATACACCCGTTCAACGTCGCCTTGCCCGCGCATTAAACCCTTCCAAAGATAAACAAAGAGAATCTTGCTTTCTCACCCTTTCCACTCATTTGTCTCTTTTATTAAATCGTTAAAATACCTATTGAAAACATTACCTACTATACTCATTATGAGCCCTGCCCCTGAAAATTTGGCGGAGCGAAATCCAATCCCGTCATTCCGATAAATCGGCGATGGTAATATGATCGAATGGGGCAATATATGGATAATTTGTGATTAAACAAGAAAACCGTTCTATTGGGTGTTTGACACAAGACAAGTAACTTGCTTCGGAGTATTCTTTTGTTCATTGGTAACGTTTCCCGCTGCCGTATTAAACCGCTGGACAACTATATTCATATTGTCACAGCCATTATGGAGCTATCTGATATCAACCAAGACTATGGTCTGCCGCAGCAGAGATCCCAGAGCAATATGGCAGATGACCTCGGAAGCTTGTCAGGGAACAACAGTGGTAGCGAGGCGGCTCCAAGGACGTCTAATGCCTGTGATTCGTGTCGCAAGAGAAAGACCAAATGCAGTGGCACCAATCCCTGCGCGTATTGCTCGGCTCATAAGTTGGAGTGTCGTTATACCTATGTAAGAAAAAAGAGGACCAGTTATAAAAAAACTCCGCGTCTTGATTCAGCCAATATCCTGCATTATGGCATGTCTGTTCATTTAGAAAATGAAGAGCTCAAGAAGCGACTTGGCCGCTTGGAACACACAGTAAATGTTATGAATGACAAGTTGGATTCCTTGGTTAAGATGAACGAGATGTTGGTCCAAAGGATGATGTCGTTTTCTGCTAAACCGGATGGAGATATAATAGTTCCTAGTGCTGCCATTCCGGAAGGGCAAGTGAATAAATCTAATTATACACCAAGCATTGCCCAGACTATTCAGAAATACGGGACCGAAAAGAAAGCTCGTAAGAAAATCATGGAGGATTTTGTTGAGATGATATCAACGTCCCATGCAGTGACTATTTTCTCGCCATTTGCCTTGAACTGGCTCAAAAAGTTGACTGGTGAAGATTTTAAGATTCTCGAACCGTTGATTGAAAATCACGCTGCTATATTGAAACAGCTTACCCATACATTGAAAACCGACTTCAACTCCTCGGAAAGCTATACCGGTTATCTCTTAGCCAGAAAGGAGATTGTCAAGCTTCTTGTAATCACTGTCATGAGACTCAACGTGAAAAGCTTGCTTATTACCGATGACCAGGTATGTGCAACGCTTCTCCAGACAACCCTAGACAAGTTCATGTCATCTACTAAGCCATCACAGTTAAAGATGAACAGTTCCGAACAATTGCTTCTTAGTGCCATGGTGTGTCTTGGCTGTGTATACGCTTCGGCACGACTCTATGATTTCAAGGAAAATATAGACCATGCGGAATCCTTTGGAAGCGAAGATTTAAACTCGTCAACAAACGAGTTCATAAACGTTTCAAAAAAGGATTTGCTTGAGTTGGAACAGAACTCTATGAGAAATTGCTTCTGTCACTTCCACAAAGTAGTGAGACACAACGAGGGGCAACTCACAATATTTGCAATTCTTGTGCTTTGCTTGTATCTCAGCTCGACCATATATTCTAGATGTAATTATTTGATTCTTGGCGTTGCTTGCAAACATGCCCAGCAGCTTGGCTATCATAAAATCCAAATCGATTACAAAGATGGCGAAGACATACAACGCGATGTGCTCTCTAAAAAGCTTCTATGGCTTAAATGTATGATGTATGATAGAGATATGTCGCTTGCAGTGGAAAAACCCCCTATTTTGAACGATTTTTACTTGTATCACAACGATTTCCTAAACATTGCAAAGATATATGTTACTGACTATTGCAAAAGAGAAAATACCATCGACACCAATCCGGATTTGGCCATTTTGAAAAAAATCTCTTTCCAAGAAGGACCTGATTTCAACGCGAATATCAAGGCTTTGTTCCAAGTATTACACAACTTTGCTACGTATAGCACACTTGGATTTTCGCTCTTGACAAGCTATTTTTCGTTCACCATGGTCCGCTTATTGGCCAGATATTCTAATGAGGTGTGTCTTGAAAGTATATCGAAAGCCATACCCACAAGCTTCGATAGTTCTGTTATCAATGATGATGACTTTCTTGACTCATTTTTCAAGGCTTTGGATGTTGTCAACAACATTAATGATGAATTCAAGGTTTGGGAAGATTCTTTGCCTAAGAACATCCGTCCAGATTCAGTATTGGATGTCAGTATGTACAAATTACTTAAAGGCAGCTCTCCAAATGAAACTCTTGCCGGCACCAAAAGACGTAAAGCTAATGATGGCTCTAAGGTGGTCCTATTTAGTGGAACTAGCTTAGATACCATTTCGCTCAGCTCAGAGTTGGTCAGATGCAACGTTGGGTTTTTACTCATCACACATTTCAAGTATTATTACAATTTGATGAAGTACAACAAACTCGCACATAAAGCTTGCTACATCTTGTTCAGCCGTCGCCATCTTTTTAATTCAGCAAAACTGACTCAAGAGCAAGGAAGATTGGAAAAAACATTTTCTGTAGGCATGAAAAACTTTGAAAATGCCTTTCTCTCAGCAGCTAAGAACATTCTAAGGTTATCTTTTACTACCTTTAATTTCAACTGCCAAATCATTTATTGGGGTGCCCACTTCATTATTGGTGCTTTTTACACCATTCTTATTCACAACTTGAGCAGATTCGCTTGTGCTAGGGGTGCTGCCATTGCTGCCATTGAAGAAGATTGTGTTAGTGAATTACATCTTTTGATCGATTGTTATTTGTGCTGTTTGTCAAAACCTGTATTTGTTATTCGTCATTTGGACAACAATTTTGTTGAAAGATTTGGACGTCGCATGATCCAGCTTTGTTTGAACAATTTGAAAAAGCGTACCAGTTATGATTACGATAACGATTACAAAGTCATTCAGTTCCTTGCTGAGTGTCAGAAAATCGCCGTTGAAAAAAGTTACCATAATAAAGGAAACGGAGCTGGTTATGAGGATGACAGAATGTCTTCTGGAGAAACTCCTAAACCAAATGGCCCTAATGGTACTTACAACAACCCTATGAATAATGTTTTCAGTGAGAACAATTACAATTCTTCTTATAATACTGGCAAGTTCACCACTAGTAACGTAAGAGACGCTGTTAGTAGTAATATCAGTAACAGTTTGCAAGCTAGCAATGAAGACTTTGAAAAAATTATGAACAACTCGTTTTCCATTGGTTTTTCAAAAGATTTTTTGAAAAAGAACTCAGCCGGTGGGCCAATGTCACATACATTTTCCAATGTCGAGCTGATGAATGCTGCTCCAGATTCGAATAACCAGCGCAGAAGCCTTTTCACTACAGCGTCGCCAAATAATCTGTATAGTAACTCATTCAATAACAGTAGTGCTAGCAGTACCAATGGCGCTAGCCCCCACTATAGCCAAACTGGTCCGCTTTTTACTTTTAGCGATACCAAAAACTGGAATATGCCACAAGACATGAGTAACTTGAACAATGCTACTGGTGTCAACCAGTTTGGCCCTAGAAATATCCTCGCTCCACAACTTTCTAAATCACCCTCCACAATCATTAATAATCAGGGAAACAATCCACCGTTTAATTCAAATTACTCGGGTTTACAGCAACAGCCTCCAGTCGTTTTCGATAATTCTGTTCATGGCTCTGGAATGACAAGTATGGCTCCGAATATTAAACATCCTGCTGGTTTGTCAAATAACTTCCCAGGGAACGTCCCAGAAATTGATATTCTGAGTGACAACTTTTCCTTGGACATCAATGACCTTGATCCATTTTCTATCAATGGGTTATTGTTTCACGAGGGAAACTCGCCTTTTTCTGGTTTGAGGTTAAATTGAATTAGAGCTTTTAAATTTTTTTTTTATCTTTCGTATAATTCACTCGTTGTATAATTAATCTTTTTTTTGGTTTGAATTCGCGTTCACTATGATCGTTTCTGGACATTTTGTTAATACTTAGAAATCATACATTTATCTTGCGTGTACATTAACCTACATTGTATGTTATTGTTTTGTTAACAAGAAGTTGCGATTGCCACTTTCAGCAGATAATACCAGTTATCAATCAGGATTTCAGAAAAACCTAATTATGGAACAAACAGGACCGCGTTAATTTCAAGTCAGGATGTATTCCCCACTGTATTTTACCAAGACATAGCGCGTATATACGGAACTGATGTGTACTGTGCTCGAAATAAAAGATGTTAATAATATAAACAAAGCATGATGCTATGACTACCAACAATAATTATAGTGATATAGTAGTACATATTATGAATTTCAGGTACTAAGAAAATTGAAAAACAGACACTCTAAACAGACAAAAAAAGCTATAAACTGTGAAATAAAAAGCTGAGTTACAGTAACTCTATCATGACGTTCACTAAAGCAGCGAAAAGCCAGAAACAGACATTGATATAGCCAATACTACGGTCCATTTTCCAATCGTTTTTTGGCACAACCACTATCAAAAACACCAAGTTGAGGATCAAGGCAACGCTTGAAATCCAAAGAGTAGTATCTGGTTCGATTCTATAAAATTGAAGGTCATCCAGGCTCAAAATGGGAATGGTAACTAGCCCACTAACACCGATACCTGTCAATATATTTAATAGTGGACCTCCAAAGCATGCCGCAAGGGCCATACGTGGGAAGCCCATTTTAGCAATTGTGAAGTTGGCAATAAAATCGCCAAGGGAGTTTCCGATAGCAAACACCGTGAATCCCAAAATGGCATCGCTGAGTCCAAATACAACAGAATAAAACTCCAACACAGCAACCACTTCCTCGGCTATTTCGCAAATCCAAGCAATGCTCATTGCGAATCCAATTATGGAAAACAATGCATGAATGACATACTGTTTGCGTAGGTATGTGGCGGCGCCTTTAAGATTAGCAGTACCAGTGTAAGGAAGTGGGGAAAACCAGCTGCGTACTGTTAATGGGACTATGATTGCTAATAAAATAGACACGGGAAGACCATAGTAGAAAGACAGTTGGTTTGCAAAAATAAAGGATGGTAGCAAAATGATGGAACTTGAGCCCTGTATGGTGAGCAAAAGACGCTCATCGGCCAAATCTTTAATGGCCTGTTTATCGTAAAAATGCTTTCTAAAGAATTTATTGGTTTGAATTGCGACGTTTGATTCATTTTGGGAAGCAGCATACTGGTCATTGTCAAAGGTATAATTGTCTGCAACGGCATCTATTTCAAATGCAACTGTATCTTCGTCGCTGGTAGCGTCTTTCATTAGCATCAAGTTTTTCAATTCCTTGTTTAGCTTTTTTATTCTCATAAGCTTGGAATACTCAACTACTGGCACAGTACATCTTAACAACAAGGCCAACGGCAAAACTGCAATGGTTAACACCTTATCTAAAAACGGTTTGGACCCAAAATCTACCAAAGAAGGCAAGAACACTTGCTTTAGTTTACTGCTGACACTTGACAGACCTTCAGACACTAGTAGCGGAGATCTGTTTTCATATAATTTGTAAAACGGCAAAAGTCGCAAAGCTCTTTTAAATTTTGATTTCCTGTGTCTAGGCCCTTCTTCATGAGACAGAACATCTTCTTGATCTTCTTCGTCCCACTCATTTTGAACAGTAGTTGATTCATACTCACTGTCAGACGGGAGCTCTAGACGGGTCTCTTCATTTTGAGCTTCTCCTGGTTCATCTGTGTTAGGAGTAGTGTATGCTGGTGCAGATTTCGATCCCAGTTTCAGTGATGAGTTTGGTGGTTTCGTTATTGGCTCAGATTGAGGCCTTTTTCTGTTGTTGTTTTCATATAAAATATGGCCAGAATCCTCTACAGTGTGTAAGCTTATACGATCGTTAGCACCATCATAGCCTAGGGGGCTCTTGTTAGCCCTAATAGAAGCATTGCTTACATCATGTATATTTTGATTGAGTTCTAAGGCACTCAACAATGAAGGTCTGACAAAGTAACGATTTGACATCAAAGTACCGTCGTCATCTTCATCTTGGTCGTTCTCATCCAACGGATAATCAATGTTTTCTGCATGGACATTGTAATGTACATGGTCTCTGATTGCTACCTCCCCAGGAAATTGTATATCGTTGTAAGTCAAATATCCCTTATTTGAAAGAGCATCCAGAGCTCTACTTTCACTTGTCTTGATGCTTCTTTGGTCTCTTGTGAGACCATCACTACTAGAAAAATCGTCCAGAAACGGATTCTGGTTCAAATTCACACTGGAGTTGCTGATCAAGTCGTTTATGGTGGACACTCTTGCATCTTCATATGCATCACTGTTAGTTTCAGACTCCGACGAGAAATATACGTTTTCCGAGTTGACGCTAGTTGACGTGTCATTCTGATTATCTGCTGAACGATTTATATCATTGTTGGTTACAATGGAATATTCAAGGTCATCAAAATACTGATTTCTGGCTTTCAACTCCCGTCTTTTGCGGGCTTTGATTCGACTGCTGGCAAACTGCCATATAACTATCATTACCACATAGACGAGATACAACCCAATCAATACAGCACAGTCGATAATTGAAAACCCATGCTTGACAAGAATAAAGTAGTCGGCGATTATTAGACAAACAAGAAAATACAAAATGTCACGGATAAAGATCTTCTTGATAACACGAAACGGATGAACCACTGACATGGATCCTACAACTACAGAAGTTATAAACAATGCCGCACCTACTAACTCGCCAATAGCCAAAGATCCAGCTCCAACTTTCATTGAACTGTAGGTACTGAACAAGTCTGGAGACCCGTTGCCAAACGCCAAAAGAGTAAGACCTGTCACATTCTCGCTCAAGTGTAAAAGCTTGGATATGCTGTTAAGGTTGGGGCAGAGGAAATCTGAAGCCGTCATTCCCAACGTCGTGAATAGAACAACCAATAACAACCCTGTCAGAACTAGCAAAAGCCGCTCTTTAGGCGCTGACTCGTAACAGTAGTAATCAATGACATAATCTATGGTGCCGCAATCCTCCTCGTAACAGTTATCTATAGCATACTGGCATTGGTCTTTTCTGGGCACAGTATTGATGAGCTGACAACTATTGCTATCGTTTACCGCACTCTTCCAATCAACAGTGGCATTGAATACTGGCGCCAAATGGCGGTCCACAGTCAAACCACTCACACTAACAATGAAGCTGAAAACAAGCAAAGCTACACAATCCCTACCTTTCAGAAACCATTTAAGCATACCTTTGCGTTTATATATTCTGTGCTCATGTTACACTACCTTGCCAAACACCTATTCAAACGCCATTTGATAGTAGACCAACGAAACGTTTATAGATCTGATGATGGTTGTGAGCGATGTGTTATGTATATATATATATATATATTTCATTATAATGATTACTATTGTATCATTGGTGGTAAGCTTGTATATGTTTCTAGTCCTATGGTCTGATCGACTAGATATCTTGAACCCCCTTTTTCTATTTTTGCTCTTCTTGCAGTTGTCGTCTTGGCACTTCTTATTTTATTTACTAATTCTTATTGGCTAGACTTATCATGCAATACTCAAGCTATTGACATTTCCTATTTTCTTTACCTTTACGAGTCGACGCACTGGTCTAGAGCCTTCGATTACCCTTTTAGGCATTTGACTGTCTAACCACTATTTGAGACTCTATTTCCCCTTTTATTTCAGATTCCTTCTATTCTTTTATATAGTGCGCTATCGTTTTACCCATTCTCCGTTAAATACAAATCCATCGCAATATTACAACTCTTCATGCTTACCATTCCAATATATTCCTCCATTAAAAGCTAAGTATTGTCAATCTAGTAGCTTATATATATTGTGGTCAAACTGAAAGATGTGATATGCACATTCACTTTATAAAAATGAAAAAAGGAGCTCATCGACATATGTAAGATAGTTTATTGTATATTTCACGCTTATTATATATTCGTAAAATATTAACACACTATGTCTAAGAACCCGCTGAGTAAACCCCATTATATTCCTTACAATGACCCAAGAGTTCTTTACCCTTTTACTTGAACACTCTATGAGCTGGGTAGAAAGCATGCCATATACTATGATTAGGTCATGTTTCAGACAGTTGCACTAAAATGTGTTTTTACGTAGAATTGTAAAGGATAATCTAGATGAACATTAAGAAAAATAGAAATTGTCGTTTTATCAGCATACATTTGCTATTGTTAGTTACTTCTCCCCGTTTTACTTCTTTTGATCTTTCATAAATCACTTTGATGATAGCTATTCTCCAGCAACGGAAGAGAAGATTGACTTGTAGATCCGATTAATGTTAGGAATAAAAATAGAGAGGTTCTTCAATACATTAATTCAATGTGGGATCGGTTTAATTCATCCAGTAAGCAGTAGTGATACAGCCAAATAAACAAATAAAGGTTATTGCGTATATAAAAAATTATATGTGAAAAGCAAACGATGCAAGCACCAAAGAAATGAAGTTTTAGAATGAAATGAAGATATGAAGAAAAGAACTAGTTAGACATTAATATGAAACAAAAAGCAGCAAAGCAGAGGGGTGGTTGGTAAATTAAAAAAAAAAAATATAATTAGAAATAAAAGAAAAAAAAGGAGGTGAAACTACCAGAAGACCAGCACCTGGTACTAATCAAGCTCTGTGAAGACATTGTGTAGAATATCCAGAGGAGACAAGTCAAGAATATGAGACTTGAAGTTTAGAAAACTGTTCAGCAGAAAGAAGAGTTAAATCTTTTCTTTGTAGGATTTATGATGTGTGAATTCTTGAGGAAAACCTATCAAATTTACAACATCATGACAGCAAGAGCACCCAATAATAAGGAGCCACCGACGGTTTTCAAAGATCCAGCAGCGTCGTCAGCGTAACTGATGGTAGCATTATTACTGTGGTTACCGGTGGAGTTGTAGGCAGAGGAGATGGAAGCGTAAGAGGAAGTGCTGTAAGTAGCGTCGAGGGTGGAAGAGGAGGATGGTACGCTAGAGGAGGATGGAGAGAAAGTAGCGTCGAGAGTGCTGGAAGGAGTTTCGTAAGCAGCAGAAGTAGAAAGAGTTCCGAGCAAAGAAGAAGAAGAGGAGGTTGGGGCAGAGCATGGACAGTATGTGGTGGAGTGTGTAGAAACAGCAGTAACGTACGAAGTAACGTAGACAGTTTCTTCAGAAGAGGATGGAGTCTCGTAAGGAGCAGCAGTAGAGATGGTGCTAAGAGGAGTAGTGGAGGTTTCTGGACAAGTGGTAGTGGTTTCGGTAGAAACGGCAGTGGTAGTAGCTGTGACAAAAACAGTGTTTTCTGGAGTTGATGATGGAACATATGGAGCAGAGGTAGAAATGGTTCCAAGCAAAGAAGACGAGCTTTCTACTGAACAAGGACAGGTGGTTGTGGTGGTAGTGCTGACAGCAGTGACAGTAGCAGCAGTCACATAAACAACGTTTTCAGAAGTGGTTCCAGCAGGAGCTTGGGAAGATGGAGAAGGAGCTTGTGGAGCTGGAGAAGGAGCTTCTGGCTTGGCTGAGGTAGAACCATAGGCGTCAAGAGTTGAAGAAGGACCACTAGAGGTCGAAGAGTAGGTGGCTTGAATTTGACCGTCACCTATTTGACTGACCAACTGGTCCGAGGAGAGAGTATGAGCAATAGAAGCTTTGGCACTAGATGCTAAGGCCATGGCAGCCAAAAGTTGAAAAAGAGCTTTGGATTGCATTGTTGATATTTAATAATGTCCTATTATAAAACTGAAGAAAGGCTAAGTGAGTGAAATAAACAGAAAGGCTTTCTGCTTAGGTAGCTATAATCTCTGAACAATTAGGTGAAGAATCTCTTGGTGTGGTTCAGAAGATTTATTTCCCAGTTCTGGCATGGCAGACCACCGCCTTATAACAGTCCTGGTAAAACCCACTGTACCCAGCGGAATGCACTGCGGTACTGTAGTCTTAGTCTAAAGCCTAAAGGCGCCACACATTCTTCTCTCACATTACCATACCTGATCCTCTTTAGCTACGTCGCCTAAGCTTGTCTCAGCCTTTTCAAGCTTATACGTTTTAGCATGAGGCTGCCCTATCACTCCCACTATGCAGGATTCCCAACATGCATGGTTCTGCGTCTTGTTGCATCATCATGCAGCGCTTCTATCCCAGGTGTGGATTATATTGAAAGGTTCTCAAGAGTGATACACTCGATAAAAGCTCTGTGTATTTAGAAGAAGTGGCAATGTTAGTGTAGGTTAGATGTGTAGGTTTTTGTAAACATCAAAGTAAGCTGAAGAAAAAGCGGTGGACAGACTAACTGGTGGATGGTTAGAGGTTTTGGTGGCATTCTGGAATTCACAAGGCCCCCCATCCGGTACTGTGCACTAATTTTAAAGCCCTTTTAGGAGTTTTAAGTTCTACAGCATTCCCAGTGTATTGCATCAAAGGCCCCATAAACGCTTTTGGGCATCAGGAACTCACAACACGCCCCTTCGCCTAGACCTTTTTACGGAAAAACCTGGCCATAATTTATCTCGCCGCACAAGTAGACCCGGTACCTGTTCAGAATATCCTTGTCTCTATCAGGCAAACTTTGGCTCTTTTGTTGCCAGAGTCAACGTGCACCAAACCGCTGCCTTGATGAGGTAGGGGTCGTTCGTAGTACAGGGCAATAGTGCACCTTTGGCAGTAGGTCATATTGGCTTGTGGTTAACTATTTTTAGATTTGGAAAATAAATCACTGCAAAGAAGTAAAAACTATCAATTTTTTCTTAACATGGTCTCGTTACTAAAATGCATTCTAGTTGTGCTATTTTAAAAATGTTTTCTATTACGGTGTAACTGAATGCGCCCAAAAAGCATTTGATATATACTGGGCTCCAATATACTATTATCATACTACGCAATAAGGAGAAATGTTCAATCTCAAGGTTAAAAGCTATTGATGGATAGACTTGCTGACTATGCCAGAAAACCTGCGCTCTCCAACTGTAACGGAGAGATTCAGGAGATTAATAGATAAAAGAAAAGAGTTTGATTACAGGGGTACAGGAGAAATGTTCTTAAACAGTTCCATAATTATCACACTGACCAAACTGTAGTCATTTGATAAAATGTAGTTAAATATGTTTTTGTCAGGCCTTAAAGAAATAGCACCCTAGCCCACCTATATGAATAATAGTATAAATGATTTTGACTATAAATGATTTGTAAATCAAAGTAGTTATTAAAGGTAAAAACTACTAAAAAACAAGTTGAAACAATTATCTGAATATAAATTTTATTAAATAATCTCAAAAGTCCAGCTTAGGAGAAACAACTAAAGAAGTTGTAGGAAATAAATACACTACTAGATAAGCAATATAGCCAAACCTAACAAAAGAGAGTAGCCAAAGCTCAAAGTACTTGCTTTTGCGATAGAGCTGATTATAACAGACAGACTGTTTGCAGCAGAAGATGACAATGGAATTGTTGTAGGTTCGGTTGGCTGCGCGGTAGTCAATTGTGAAGAAGCATCGGATCCTACAGGAACAGTTGGATATACCGAGGTTTCACCATTGGTAGGAGTAGTCCATTCCTGTGATGACCCTGTTGGATTTAAACTTGAAGACTCTGTTGGAGTAGAAGAAGGGGTTGGTTTGGTTGGCGTAGAATACGATGGTGTAGAAAATGATACAGTTTCTGCAGATGATGATGAAGTGGAATCTGTTGGTGCAGCTGTAGAATGAAAGATGCTTGAGATTTCAGGTTCAGATTTTGTACAGCCTTCCGAGCAGGAGGTTTCGGTAGCTGTGACAGTTGAGATTTGGCTGTCAAAGCTTGTGCTGGTGCTCAATTGTGGGGCGCTAGTATTTCCGTTGCTTGTAGTGGTGTAGTCTGATGTTTCTGGGGCAATCAGTGGGAAGCTTTCGAGAGAGCCACTTAGTGGGCAAGTGGTAGTATAGGACGAGACAATACCACTGACAGTTTCTGTTACAATGGTTACACTATATGATGGGGACGACGTCACTGTATTTGAAAGAGGACATGTGGTAGTGTAGGAAGTGATTATGCCACTAATTGTATCCGTTACAATAGTGATGCCATACGAGGAAGAAATGGATGGCGGCTCTGAGAGAGGACATGTAGTAGTATAAGAAGTGATTTCACCGCTTACAGTAGTGGTGACAACTGTAACAGCTGGTGTGCTGGTGTTGGCATAAGGAACAGTTGTGCTGTTCAAGTATGCGCTGGTAGTGAAGGTGACGTCGTCCGATCCAGAGAAGGTATGGTGGACCTTGTCAGTGGTAGAAACGTTGCTAGAGACGGTGGCGCTATTGTAAGGCTCTGTGGAGTCGTATATGGTGGAGACAGTAACTTGGTCTTTGCAGATTTCCGGTGGATAAGATGGTAAAACTATCAAATTACATTCATAGTCGCTGTCGCGACAGTTGCTGCTAAAATAGACCAATTTCTCGTCTTCCTGCTGGAACGTGAGTTCCCAGTTTTGCTCAAGCAAATCTTCCCAGCTTTCGGCGGTGTAGGAATAAAAGAAAAAGGCATCCCAGAAGTATGAGAAAATGTCAATCCAGCTGCCATAGTTTTGACTGAAGTACACATTTGTAGTATCTGGGTCGAAACTTTGAGTGAACGTGAAAAACCAGTCAATTCGGAACAGACCGTCCTTTTGCTTAATAATATAGTAACCTAGCACGGTGTTGTTGGTTACAGAATACATGGCAGGCACACTCTTTGGACACTCGAGCTCTTCTGGATAGTATGAGGCCGAAGTGGTCTTCACACTGTCTGAATGTGATGAGGTGGACACCGAAAAGGAAATAGAAACATACGAAGGGGCAGGAGTAATGGTGGCAGTGCTGCTGCTTTCAGTTATTGACTCTGGAAAACTGGAATGTTCTGTTTTGGATTCATGGCTGGTGCTTGTAACATGCTCTGATAAACTACTCACTGAAGCAGAGCTCACCCTTGGTTTGGAGCTGCTGGTTGCTGATGACAAAGAAGATGAATCAAAGTAGTTTCCGCAAATTGGATCGTCAGGGAAGACAACTGGAATACAGTTCTCTCTTCCATTGCAAGCTGTAGAATAAGTGACGTCAATGTCTTTTTTCTTCTGGAAACTTATCTCGAAATGCTGCACCTTAAGACTGAACCAATCAGAGGTGGACCAGGAGTAGAAGAAACCGTGCTTTCTAGTAGTGTGGAATAGCTTATTTATCCAATCGGAGTTGTGCTTGAACTTGATCTTAAAATGCTTGAACGACGATTCGTCGCTGTAATCGTAATACCACTTGATGGTGTACTTTCCTTTTGGTGACTTCACCAAGTAAAACCCAAAGGACAAATCAGTCGACACTTCGTATTTGCCAGAACTCACATAGCAATCGCTTCCTACTGCAAACTCGTCCTTTTTATCTTTACTGTCGGGCCTCAAAGTCACCAGGCTATCTGTAACAGTAGAAAACACAGCACTACTAGCAGCTGGTGCTGCCGTAATCGAATCTGGCACTGGTGCTGGCGCAGCAATACTGACTGATAAAAACGAAAAACATATCAATAATGCAGATACAAACTTCATTTTGTATTTACCACCCTATGACAAACCTTTTCGCTATAAACAGAATGAAATTTACAAAAAATAGGTTTTCAATATCCATAGCCTGGATTGGAGTGGATATATATCACGGCAAACTCTTGAGCAGTACTATAATTAGGACAGTCAACGTGCCTTGGCAGCTCCATGGCTTTCCCCTCCGAATTCATTGTAGCATCAAGGCACTAGTCTTGGGTTCCGTTTATTACATAAAAGTGGAGACCTGGCCCAAATAATACTAGGGCATTCTATTCAATTCCATCTTGTTGAAGCCGTTCCAATGTTGAAAACTGGTACTGGCGTTATGCTCTTCGCGGTGCGTTCATGTGGAATTATGTGCATTTATGTATGTACGCTATACACCTGGCAATGAAAATACCCAAGGATACTATATAACATAATGACCTACAGGCGATTGATTTTCTTGTAAAAAACAAGTTCACAAGGCTATTGTGAGGGTAAAGCAAAATGGTGGTCTGAAAAGTAGGTTTTTTGGCCCATGTAGTATTACAAAGAGATTACCACCAATGTTATAATCCAAAGGTAAAAGAGAAATTTCAAGTCAAGCCCACTGTGTCTAAGAGTCTGGAGGACTTTTTAAAAATGGAAACTAGTGTTTCCATTTTCAAAGTAGAGTCACATTGTAGCTTCGACGCTCTCAAAATGCTGTTTTACAATTGGACTCACCTAAAGAAATTCTCTTTCATTTTTTATTGACCGTAAGCTAAAACCGTTTAAAATTAACAACCATGTCTGACATATCTGCATTGATAGCCCTTTTTTTAGTCATCCACTGTAAAATGTACACTGATCTGAGACTTTCAGTGCCTTTTTCTTGTTTTTCACTTACTATAAGTACATAAAATTTGATCTTTGAGATTCAAAACGAGCTTTTGAGCATAAAATATTATTGGTTTTAAAAATAATAAAAATGGTTGAACTGTTAAAAAAATCAACAAAATTTCTTGATAATTGGTCTTTTCATCTGAATTTTTCCATAATATATCTTGAAGAGAACAACTAATTAATAAGTCTCCGAAACTTGTTCAAGCTGGTCCGCACAATGCCCCTTTGCCTTTTCATTGAGTTATATCTCAAGTTTTTTCTACTCACTCCTCCCTTGTAAAATAGCTGCTTGTTACGTTCGAATTGCAGGAAATTTTTGAATACATTTTTGAAAAGATATTCATTTTTCTATTTTAGGAGATATAAAAGGCCTGTAGGCACCATAAGCGCTACACATTAGACAATTAACATCAAAAATATAAAACAACAACTCGTAGCCATTTCAGTTAAAGCGTAGATAATAAAGCAATCAAGCAAATCAATCAACATTTTACCATACTTTGGCATTTTTCAATCTTGCACTTTTTTAAAACTACGCAGAGCCTTCACAGAAACAAAGTATTAGAATATAACATCCAAAAAATCTAAATACTAATATAGACCTATTTGACAATAAAGATTGGTCACTCTTCCTTTTAATACAATAAAACATAAAATTTTCAGCGCCAAAGGACACTGGCGCGAATTGAATCCTTTTTTTTTCCAAGTAAGCAATTGAAAAAACTTTGCCATCGCACATAACTTACCCAACTGAGCCACATTAACAAAAGAGCCGAGTAGAATTGCTTTAATTAATTCTAGCTAGAGCATAATAGTGTCAGTTATTGATAATAATAAGCCTAGATTTTTGCTGTATCCAAATTGAGGAGGATAATGTTCAATTTTCTTGTCTGGTTCTTCCCGAAAACTATATGAACAGTAAAATTTGCAAGGTTTGCAGAATCATAAATTGTTCGGGGTTTATTGGCAACTTTAAAGGATACTTTGAACTGTTGTTAGTATAAAAAAGTGTCCCTTAGTTACCAAGAAAAAACCCTATTAGTCGCTCCTCGAACTAAATTTATTTTCTTTTGCTATGACATGTAGACCCTTTCTACATTTTTGTCAAGTGTCTATTAACCTAATCTTGTGAATCTTCTGACACCAGATACAAAAAAGATTCCGAGAAAACTATTTGAGGCCAGTTTTGGTGCCCCCTTTTGATGATGCAATATGCTACTAGGATGTACTGCCAATAGCAATCTATAAAGGATTACCAACCGATGGTCTCTTACTTCTGCCCAAGGTATCCTTGACACTGATACAGGATAGCAACCCGAAGATAGTATCAGCTGACCCGCTCCGCCCAGTGCGCCATGACACTGCCAGAGACCAGAGACTTCGAGAACAGTGTTTAGCCTCTAATCCAAAGGATAGTAAGTACTATATTGAAGATCTACGGTGCGCCATGATGTGTGATACCGCATGGATGTGCATAAATTTACATTACGATACGTCAGTAATTCATTAGTTGTAGCTAATCTTTGATGTGTTCCTGCTTTTGCAGGCCTATGAATCATATTATATACAAATGGTATGAATTATGGAAGCGTATTATCACTGGGAAATATGGGAGAACCGATGTTTCTTGACTTCTGAGCGAGGAAGGTGGCTGGGCTCGTCTAGAGTCCGTCTTGGAGGGCTGCTAAAAAAAGACGGAGCCAATTTGACAGAAATGATTGGCGGAAAAGCAATCCAGCCCAGGGCCGTCTAAGTAGGAGGCCTTAACTGAGGCCAGAGGCATTGTCCCAGACTGTTGGATATGATCTGGGATGTGTTCAGGCGAGTCAATGACGAGTTTATATATATATAGTCGAGTAGAAATCCCATGGTTGCTGTAGGTTGTAAAACAGGTTGGCCAGAAGATAACCATTTTACACATAGCCTGGAATAGACAATATTAAGCCATGGCATTAGGAACGTTTAGAAAGCTTCACGTTACAGTTTCTATAGGATTTTCGTTTGCAGCACTTGTTCTTGCGGTGTTTGCCACTGTAGGCTCGGTGACCAACAAGAGCCAGGCCATAGACACCATTCATTTTGTCCGTCTTGACTTTTCCAAATTGAATCTTGGACCAATACTTTCAGACACCAGCTTGTCGTCGACATTTAGCAATGCAGCCAAAGCGATTTCCTTCAGCGGCTCAGACTTTGGGTTTGCCAATACATATGTTTTGTCCAATTGGGGCTACTGCGAGTCGGACGATTCAGGCAGTAACATCAAGTATGAATACTGTTCCAAGCCCAAAGCACTCTATCATTTTGACCCACAAGAGTTTCTCCAAGAACAATTGAATAAAAACAAATACTCCACAGTTGTGAGTCAGTTGTCGGGGTCAAACAATCCTTTGGAAATTACTGTTCCTGAGGACATGGAACAATACGCCTCGACCATCAAGGCAGTATCTCAATTGATTTTCATCTGTTCTTTCATTGGTATTGGGGCATTTGCTGTCCAGCTCTTTATAGACCATTTTGCAAAGAAATCTCATTGTTTGAGTTTCTTGTCCTTCTTGCTTGCTCTTCTTGGGGCTGCTGCCTTGTTGCTAGCTGCTGCTGCTGCCACTGGCATGTACTCTATAGTGAAAAGTAAAGTCGAAGACAAGTTGGGGGACACTGGCATCAAGGTGATATTAGACCCGGTGTATTACGGGTTGATCTGGGGCGCATTTGGAGCCGCGGTGTTGAGCACCATTGGATGGATGTTCGCCATCTGTTGTGGCCGTACAGACGTCCATGAATACGTTGATGATTACAAGGAGTGATTTTTGTCGTTGGATTCGTAATTTATAATATTCTCCTCGTTAATACTTATTCAAACTTTCATCTGCAATATCTGTTCAAGTGTTTTTTAAGCACTAACTTCAAGATTCCAAAACTATTCTAGATATCACGACTTGAAACTGTTCTGGAAACCACAGGTTCACTTTCTAGTCGTTCATTTGTACTACCACTCTGTTATTTTCTGCTTTTCACTATTTACGCTTTCTACAATACATAAGGTTATTTCGTTCGTCATTCATTATACACTGTCGTAATCTATATGCTTTTCAAACCTGTATCACCGAGTCTTGTGCGATAAAATTGATCTTGTAATTGAGCCCATTGATGCATTCCTGCTGGACATTTCCTTGGGTATTGGTAGCATCCACTACAAGAACCATGGTGAAACCAAACCACGAACCCCATATGGCCCGCGGCCCTGCTGTGGTGCTACCACGATGAAAACCTTGGCCTCCTCCAACTCTGCCCGACGAACTCGTGTCTATCAAATCTGCTGTCTCATTTAACCGATTACGTCCGCTTTCATCAAAACGAACCTTCCCAGTAAGCACCACGTTTGCCAAGTTGAGTCCTGGCACAATATGGTAGTCGTACGACTGCAAACGATGCTGTGTCAACGGAAGCTTGAGCCAATATTCTGTGAATTGACGCTTATCTGCCAACGGGCTTGAATTAACCATGATTTTCACATTAGAACTGCTGAGCTGCGCAACCACGTTGTAATTTGCATCAAGCGTCGTGGCTGGCTTCTTGTCAAATGCTTCAAGCACAGATTCAACTAAAGACTTGATAAAGTAATCTGACATATTGTAAACACTTGTATATGGATTAAAACCTGGAGAAATAAACACCCAGACAGTAATCACTGCACTATGATATAGTCACCCAAATGCAAACTTAATGTGTACGGATAACCTGGATCAGATCTTGGAAAAGGCTGGCTGGAAATTCACTTTCCAAATAGAGACACAAATCATACACATCCAGCGCAATAATACCAAATTTTTTTTCACTATCTTCAACTTTTCAGTTGAGAATTTCAGGTTCCGCAGGGATGGCGTACTAAACATGCAGTCTAATGCATCAGCAGGTATGTATCACACTATATATACAGCTCTCCGCACTATCCACATCGCAAGCGCATAAATTATGACCAGCCACGCCAATCCAAAAACGGTAATTGGCGATGCTGGAAAAGGAAACCAGCGCACTAGGGCGCATTTTTTCTCGCTCATGAGCGGTAATCCCAGCAGCATTGGCGATTTGTCTGTCAAAAGAGCAGCAAATTGATCTCCAGCGGGTTAAGACAAGCTGAGCGATGTTTTGGCTGTTAACATGG
Source organism: Saccharomycopsis malanga (assembly GCA_004014935.1). Taxonomy (NCBI): domain Eukaryota; kingdom Fungi; phylum Ascomycota; class Saccharomycetes; order Ascoideales; family Saccharomycopsidaceae; genus Saccharomycopsis; species Saccharomycopsis malanga. The sequence goes on from CP025321.1 coordinate 2,625,759, forward strand.
AGACCAGTTCCATTGGGGTTTTTGCTTGTCTTGCGGTGTATAGACTTCTCCAGCCCATTTATTATCGATCCATGCAGGGCGGCCTGAATCCGACCTTTCTATATATATATACTTGGTGCCCTGATTTGCTATTTTTCTTCCATTTCCTGTCTTGATCTATTAGATCTTTAATTGTCCATTTGGTTGATAGCTAGTGAATAAGTGTTTAGCATTGTGTTTTATTGATAGATTTGCAATTATTTGATATTTAAAATTTCTGCAATTAGAGTTGTATATCTGCTATTAGTTGATTGTCAGTATATCCTTATTTCAAGTATCAGCATTCCAACCAATACTCAGTGTTGATTACTATTGATACTTCCATATACTGTTAATATTATCAATTACTATTATCAATTACTATTATCATCAATTACTATTATCATCAGTCACTATTATCATCAGTCACTACCAATATCAGTATCAATCATTTTCAAATACCAGTTACTATAGTTTGTCACCATTACTATCAACCCCTACAACCTCCTACAGATTAATACGTACAAATATAAACACCTATCAATCAGCATTAACCACCATAATAATCAACATGAGCTGCTACCTTCCTACGTCCAATATTCGAACCAGCCCCGTGCGTTCTGTCTCACATTCAGTGCACTCTTCGCTGTCGATCGTTCTGACTAAAGTGGTCTGCAAAAAACGAAAACTGTTTGACAGTCAACTTGACAGCCAACATGACAGGCTGTGTGACTGTTCTCTTGACAGTTCTGCTAAAAGGGCCAAGATTGAGAGCACTCCCCCAGCATCTCCTGTATCTAACAACAAGAATATCAATGTCACTGAAGGTTCAAATGCTTTTCTCAGCAACAAGTCGTCTGCTTCATCTCTTTCTCTGTCGGTGATTACGGATTGTTCGCTCCATTATTTAGATACTTTACCTACCAATATCAACAAGATCTGTAATACTTCAGACGATCCATGGGATTTGAGTGATTGTGAGTGTGACGAACAGAGTTATAAAGAGTATAATGATGTGCGTCGTCGCAATCATCATAGTTTTAGTGAATTCACTAGTCCTCGCCCCAAACCTACGCATTTTGAAGAAAATTCGCCTAAATTCCAGTCAGAGCTTCAGCAAATGGAGAGTTTTTACATCAACTGGCGCAAAAACTTTGAAAAATGGCTTCTTTTGAAAAACCCTAAAAAGTACAGCGAATACAAAAGTTTCTTGAAATACAACACCGACACTTCTGCTGTTTCAGGCACGGACGAATCGCTTTCTGACTCTCCTCGTCATTATTCAAGCCCACGCAAGTCTTCTAGATGTTCCACTGCTGCTGCTGCTGCTAGAAGTTCACATGCGCTCCACGACTCCTCCATAAAGGACAAGATCAACCGGTACTTGGTGAAAAAGCCTGTATTCAACTCTAAAATCTCTAAAAAGTTCAAAAGCAAAAGTACCGAGTTGATCCTCAACAACATCACCAGGAAACGTACCTCCTCTTCCTCTGCTGCTTTGTCTGCCTATCCGTTGTCCAGTATCATCAAAAACACGCGTCCAATTGCCCCTGTTGCCGCGTCCTCTGAAATCAAACTCAATCCGATCCTCACCATCCCGAAAAACCTTCACAAGAAATCCACAACAACCTCCACCGGCTCTACGGGTATTCGTCTTCCCTCTATAAACGAAATCCTCGACTCCGAATCCTTCTCTGTCTCCCACACAACACTTCCTTCGCCTTTGGGTCTGCTTTTGAACAATAGTCCTCAACAAAACACTACAATTAACCCTGACAGAAGATCCATCTCAACGTCTTCAGTGGAATCCACAAATTCTGTCTTTTCAGACACAGGATCCACCCACATTCTCTTGGATGACGGGTTGAATCGCCCTTCTCCTCAGTACGCCCTCTCACCACCCCTCATTGCTTTCAAATCGACTTCCTCTATCTACGACTCCTACAATCATCACACTGTCTCTCCAAAAAAAGCTTCTCCAAAGAAGTCTACTTCCCCTAAGAAAGTCACCAAGTCCACTCACCATGCAAAACGTACCTGCTTGTCTTGTGGATCAAGCCAGTCGCCTTGCTGGCGTCCTTCTTGGTCGCTCACTGAGGGCCAGCTCTGTAACTCTTGTGGTTTACGCTACAAAAAAACCAATGCCCGTTGCATTAATAACGATTGCTTGCGTATCCCAGCAAAAGGCGAGTTTAACCTCATCAAAAGTAAGGCTAATAACATTGTCCAAGACTACAAATGTTTGAGATGTGGATCCTGTGTCGAAGTCAAATAATATATTGTAACACTCTTTTTTTTTTCCTCCTTCTGTCTTTTCTTCTTCTTTTAATATTTTGTACCACTACTCTTTTTGTATTATACACCCTTGAATGCCCCTTGATTTTTAGACTTGATGAATAATATTGATTACCTTGAATTATGCTATACTGTAACTCATGATCAATAAAGCAGATGCTATTTACTTACAACGTTGAACATAAAAAATAATGCTTAAGAACCGACTTCTGGTTAAGCAAAGTCCATATTAGTTTTACCAGCTTCCATCAAACATTCATTAATTGAGTGTATAACTTGAACTACTCTACGAACATCTATAAGTATTATTTTCATATAACTACACCTTAACCATTGCTAGCATAGAATGTCCAACTTCTAATTCATAGGCGCATCAACTACGGACACTTCATCACCGAAACAATTAAGCTCAAAGTTTTTATACCTCACTACCTCGCAAACTTTGAACCCAACCAGCAATCTGGCAACCCGATTAAGAAATGTGAAAAACCTCGGAAGGAGAAGAAAGTGTATACATAGTCCATTAAGCCAGCAATAGTAATGAGTTTTGTATAGAAAAACCCAGCCAGCACGAAACATTAAAAAAAAAGCCCAACGCGGGGCTCGAACCCGCAACCTTTCGATTAAGAGTCGAATGCACTACCGATTGTGCTAGCTAGGCAATTTTTAAAAATTTTTGAAATTTAAAAAATATACGCTTCCAAAACCACTAACAATATACTGGTTTTTGAGACCATAAAAACTATATAGTTGATATCTTATTCATAAAACGATTGATTCAATCTTTCGTTTGTTATATTTTAGTCAGAATATTGGTTTTTTGGTATCAAAAGTATTATATCGATGTCTCAATTTCACCACGAAGCTTGGGCAATCTGTATTGTTGTCTTGGCAGTAATTATCTTTATACTAGATAATTGGTTTACTAACAATTTGAAGATAAGCTAAAAAAAATTTATTTTACATAGAAGAAATATCACAAAGTTCTTCTTCTCTTGTCGGTGAGTTTTTAAACTGCTTCGAAATCAATATGCCCGAGCGAGTCAAGTTTTTGAACTAAACATATTTAATATTTTTTCTAATTTGTCCAGAAGTTAAGTAGTATAGGAGGGGTAATCTACATTTACATTCTACAGGCAGAACAAAATCTTTGATCAGATTTATTGATGAGAAAACGTATTACTTTTATGGGGGTGTATTGAATTTGGGCACTTCTCTGCCTTGAATTTCTACGCTGGTAATAGCAGGTTTTATTTAACATCCTAAAAAAAAGTAAATCACATATCATCACTATCTTGTCTGTTCAAGCAATACTGTTCTTTCTCAAGTAAGGGGAGTCAACCAAGTTTTGATGGTTCTAAAAATTTTTAAATAAATGATACTTATATTGACTTTATGGGTAAGTAAATGTGTGTATAAATTTGGTGCGATTTCAAGCCATAATCTTATTAGTTGAGCTACGGGTGTTTGTTATCAGATAATATTACAAGTAAAACTTGAGCAATGATTACTGCTTGGCGATAACAAGTGTATCACAATTTGCAAGTAATTCGTGAAGACTGTGTTTTGTAGCTTACAATAACAAAGAACAGGTTTAGAAACTTTGCATGTGGTTTTATAGTTCAAAACAAACAGAATTAAATACGAAAAAGAATGTCGTATTAAACTACAGACTCGGAAAGTTTATTTCCGGCCAAAGATTTTCAACTAGCAAAAAACGTCACTGCAGAACTTTGTAGATCCGGAGCTCGAATGGGGTTTCAACCCGAAACCATGATCTTAGTTTCGAAAGTGATAGTGGAGGAATGTGTTTGGCTTTTACGAACTGCTCTTGATTGGGTAAACCAGATACATGAACACTGCCAGAGCTATTAGCGTGTGCTTCCGTTGAGACTAAAGAGCAGATAACCAAAGTTTCAATTTGCTAGATGTTGCTAGACTTAACTGTGTGCAAGGTGCACTTAGGTAGAATGGGTTAAATGAGAACATGTTGTGCTACAATCCATTTGAAACAGACATGTCAAAAAAACACATATTGTTTGCAAGGACTGGTATTACGCGATATTATTTCCGATATTTGGGTTTCTCGACGCTACACTGACCACTACTGATTTGAGTCGCTTCTACAACCTGATTAGGTTAGTTTCCAACAAATTACAATGACGCTACTAATTCTTTGTATTGCACCCCGTGGTATTGTCGTTTAAGGTATACTTTGGATATGAAGTGGCTTTTCAAAAGCAGGTTTGCAGCGTTAGTGCGGATCCAAGATTTTAAACCTGCGGCAAGATGCATTGGTTCTATTGTTTGAATAAAAGACACTTTCAATAACGAACGAAAATAGAAAGCATCCCTTATCTTGATTTAAAGAAGAGTCCATGTCGTCAGGTTTATAAATGTACAATTCAATTAATAGGACTTCCAAAGCATTGTTTGATAAGTCCATTTAATTGAGCCTGCATGTCGACTCTCATGTCATACATGTCGTTTGAAACGAAATACAATTGTCGAAACGTATCTTGCAAAATGTCCAATTGTACTGAACAATCATTTTTGCCCTGGCAAAATATAGGCCAAGTTCTTGGAACTGGCCTGTGTCTCCACAGTTCTAATACTGGTTAGCAGATAATCGTATTAGATGAATCGTTTTGGATTGGATCTTCCAGAAGCAACCTTGCTCACTCAAACTGATTACGCAAACCCACTGTTGGAGATGTCAACATCTAAAGTTTGGCCATATCGAGGAATTTTTGTCCAGTTGGTTCCTACGTTTCTTTGTCTGTTGTTTTAAATGCATGGTGGACGCACGTTAGTAGCATCTTATGCATGAAACGCTCAACATTAAGACAAAAATACCTGCTAAGATGCATAATTATGCACCATATGCTGCGCTAGTGCATATGATCCAAACCTTATATCTACAACTAGATGGTCTGCCATCACCTCAAAATCTTTGGTTGAACTTATTCTTACCTATTATATATGGTTTACACATATATTAGTTTAGTCAAATCAATTAAAACATGTACTAATTGACCGATTGATTGTGGATGCATTGAAGTGTGGCTTTCAGTAGGGCCGTTGAGCTGCGTGGCCTGATTTCGTTCCGCTTCACTAGGGAAGGGTTTAAGCTTGCAACATGAAACCAACTATTATAATAATATTGCCTATTTAGTTTCTTCTGCACTAACCACAATAGCGAGTGTGCTAATGTGCTAGTGTCTTGGTGCGTTCAAACGTACCAGACAATCAAGTCATATCTTGACTAATACGAGAATGCACGTTGAAATGGTTTACATTAAGCTTCAAATAGGGAGGATCCCATTATAAAAGGCTTGATGTATCCGTTGAGATTTTCATAGAGCTGGATAACCGTGAGGTAGTTTATTTGTCAAGTACCTTCAATCCCACCTCGAGTAAACTGTCAATCATATCCACCAAATATGAGCGGGTTGTATGTTCAAAATAACAACTATTACGGGCAGGACAATTATGATTATGGTTATTACGAGAGCCAGAAACCAAAAGAAGGAGTAGATTACTTCACTTTCACAGATTCCAATGCAGAACTCAAACGTTCAACGTCGTCGAATCAGTCGATGGACGATTCTATCAATAATGCCACGCCTCATGTTGAGTATCTAAGCGAGGAGTCTAAAAAGTTGATAGTGGACGATTTGGCCAAGAAATATAAGATAAACCAGAAGAAACTAATGTGGAAAGTTGACTTATGTGTTGTTCTTCCATTCACCATTTTGTTTTTTGTTGCTTATTTGAATAGAACCAACTTGGGCTATGCCAGAAACACTGGTATTGAACTGACTCTTAATATATCAGCTTTCCAGGTGGCCTGTGGATTTGCAACCTTCTTTACTCCATACATCATCTTTGAGGTGTTTTCTAATTTGCTTTTGAAAACAGTAAGACCTCATTTCTGGATCAGTATCACTGTCTTGTTTTATGGTGCTGCCACCTTGGCAACTGGTTTTGTTCATACTTATGGCCAGTTCCTTGGCTGTGAGTTTTTGCATGGTTTATTCCAGTCTGGTACAGAGACTGCTATATTTTATATTCTTGCTCATTACTACACAAGAGCAGAGTCTCAAAAAAGATTCAGTGCCTTCTACTCCATCAGTTGTATTGCTGGTGCTGCTGGTACCAGTATCTGCTATGCTATTCAAACCAATTTGGGCGGCAAGCACGGTTTGGAAACATGGAGATGGTTGTTTGTTGTTGAAGGGATTGTCACTATGGGAATTGCATTTGTATTGTTCTTTATAATTCCAGATTTTCCTGAAGGTGCTACTTTCTTCAATGACAAGGAAACATTGTTTGTTGTTAAGAAGTTGGAAATTTACGGTGGTAAATCTGGTTATCAGATTTCAGCTACTCCTAGAGAAATCATCTTCAATGCTGTGTTGGATCCATTGATTATCGTCCCAGGTCTTGCTTGTTTTGGTGCTTTTTTCATCAGTTACGCATATGCTTTCTATGAACCAGTTCTTATGACCTTGATGGGCTTGGGATTGAGTTCTACAAACCAAATGTCCATCATTCCATGGTTGATTGCCTTTGTTTGGTGTAACTTGATGGGTTTCTTGTCAGACTTTTTCAAAATCAGATCGGTTTTTGTTATACTCAATTGTATTCTTGTTCTTGTTGGCTCTTTGATTCTTATCTACGAAGTCTCTCCAGCAGGTGTCGATTACTACAAATACGGCGCTTGTTATTTGATTGTTTGCGGATCATATTCTGTTATCCCTATAATCTTATGTTGGGCTGCTTTGAACTTGGGTGGCCATTTGAGAAAGAGTATTGCTACAGCTTTGATGGTCTCTTTTGGTAATGCCGGAGGATTAGCTTCAGTATTCGCTATGAACACCACCAAAAACATTAGAGACCCTAGTGGTTTGGTTAAAAGCGGTATCACTCCAGCTGCTGTTTTGATTGGTTTCACAATCTTATGCTCTTTGATCTACACATTCATGATATTCAGAGAAAACAAGAGGAAAAGAACAGCTGAATACAAAAGAACATTTGCTAATTATAGTGAAAGAGAACAAGTCCTTCTCGGTGACCAAAACCCAGAGTTCGAGTATCTTTATTAACAAATGCTCTGAAAGCCTTTTCATTTCAGTTTTTTTTTTTTTTTTTTTTCTTTTTGATTTCACCTATTATAACTTCTCACGTCTAACGCCTTATATCAATACCTTCTTTTCTTATGACATACCGCCATTTGTCAGGACATTATTCGTTTAGTTTTAGTTTACATTTTTCACGTACTTTGGGATGCTTTTTTCTTTAATGTTTTTCTTTTATATGACAATATATCAACGGCCCTTTTAGTTAATATAAAACCAACAATACTTGTCTGTAATAATTCCGGTTTTCTCCCCTGTTAAGTGTTAGTCTATATCAGTGCTGCACATTTCTGTACGTTACTGCGTGCCACTTTAGTATATAAGCCTCAACGTTAACTATAGTTGATCATTTTACTACGTAATAAATTTCATCTCCGACTTGATGGGAGTCACAGAACTTTGAATTGTTGGCTCCTACTTTTTGTAATCCTTTTCAGCCTCACTAAATAACTTACTGCCTTTCTATAAAAAACATAATAAACATCTATTTGAGTGGAAACAGGCGAAAAGTATAATTTATCACCAGTCGGTAGAATGAAATTGTAAGCAAAAGCAGAATGTCTTAAAGGTTAAAATAAGTGTAACGAAATTTAGAAGTAAAAAAATAAAATAAAATAAAAACCAGAAATTAACAAAAAAAAAAAAAAAAAAAGAGGAAGAAACAACAGATTGTTTAAAAAAAAAATTAATAAGGTTGATCTGGTAAACAAGTTGCAAGCAAAGGCCAGCTTTAAGTGTCAACTTATTCCTGTTTTCATTCGACCACATCAATCAACATGTAGAGTATCTTCTGTCAGTAAGAGGTTGAGGGATAATGTCGTTTTCCACCAAAACCTTGAAATCCCATTGGTCAGAGTCACCCATTTTCCAATTCCAGAAGAACCACCCGTAACCTTTTTCAAAGGCAGTGAATTGAGCCTCGACGAACTTTCTGATTTTTACCTTGTCTTCGTCACCCCATTCGGAAATTTTCTTGGTGTAAATGGAAGAGCTGTCTGAATCCCAGGCAGCCGTGAATTCTCCAATGATTTCCTTGTAGTCTAAAGCCCCAATGTCATTTCCCCAGGTGCAAACTTGTTTGATCTTTTCGTCAAAAGGTTTTGAACTGTAGCCGGCATCATAGAGCATATATAAGTGGGTGTCATAGATTATGTTGGTTTTACTATTATAAGGCTTGCCTGTCCAAGCGCCTTGATATAAATAACCATCATGTAACATGATTGGCAAATCTAGATTTTTGTCGTTTCTTACACTGTCAATGACATCGCTGTAGAAGTCACTCAAATAATCTTGAGAAACACCATTATCTCCATTGACTAAAGGCTCATTGACAAGTTCAATACCAATAACTGTATCTTTGTATTCATTGGATTTATACTTGTCAAACATGGATTTCAAGATCTCCTTGGTTTCCTCAAGATTGTTATATTTGTTCCAGTCATGGAAGTTTTTATGACCAGACGAATCGTAACCGTTTTGAGATCCAGGAGCACCATGAAGATCAATGAGAACATAAAGGCCTCTGTCTTTAGCCCATCCAATAGCTTTTTTAAGATAATCGTCTTGCGATCCTTTGTAGAATTTGTCTGTACTCATCAATTTATAAGCCCAATATCCAATTGGGATTCTCACAGCATTCAAACCGTATTGTTTTATTTTATCAAAATCATCCTCAGTGATCCAGGAGCCGTAATGCTTTTCCAAAAGGTCGCCTGCCTTGTCATTTCCAAGCGAATCAACAAAGTTAAATTCATCCTCAGGAATATTTCCATCCGGAAAGTTGTCTTTGGAAAATAAATCGGTATTGATCCAAGGCTCCAAGACCAACCAACCTCCCAAATTAACACCTTTAAGTCCATTCTTAGGATAAGAATAGTAACCAGAAGAGTCCGAAGACGTAGCAGAAGTAGCAGAAGCGCTGTTGGAACTGGAAGTTTGGTCAGAATTTGTATTGGAAGATTGGTCAGCATTTACACTAGAAGAAGTCACAGAGGTTGTTGCAGCAGCCGAGGAAGAAGAGGCCAATTCAGCAGAAACAGCAGAAGACAAAGAAGCAGCGTTTGAAGAAGGAGTTGGCCCATGTGTGGCATGGATTGTCGTGTACTCAGTCTGGATATTGGTAGAGGTATAAGAATAAATGGTGGTAACATCATCGTCATCGTCACCGTCACCATCACGCTTTTCAACATTTGGCGTTGCAACACCAGTTGGAGCAACAGGAGAAGCAGTTGGGCTCACAGCGGTGAGAACAGGATAAGCTTTAACAGAAGACATGATTTGATGAAAAACAAATATCAAACAAAAAAGTTTTAGTATGTTTGTCATATTGGAAATTTGAAAAGCGAAAGACAGTTGAGATTTGAAATCCTTTTATAATGAAATACCAGTGTATAATTGTCACAAGAATATAATTTGGAATGACCTTAATAGGTTGTAGCCCCAAAATATTTAATGTCTCAAATGTGTTTGACAGATGTCTGAAATTAAAGCGATTGGAATGATCTAATATAACTGTTAATTAATCTGATGAAGCAGCACCTCTTTTTAACCAGCAAGAATGAAGCGCTCGAGGAAGACAAATTAACTAGCCAATTAATCACTTGGCGATTTGATTGAGTTTAAAAAAGATCCTTGACTTGAATTTAAAAACAGATCAGATCACCGAGTCTATATATGTTGGAGAAATCATGTCTCGAGCTGGTCTCAGTCTCCATGCGTCAGACTGCATATAAAGTAAACAACTTAGTTATACGATCATGTTGAGGGCTGCCAGCAACTGCGCGATGCTGCATGCAGGTGGTGCTGATATTTTCCAGCGGGCCACATGCATAAATTGAGGTAAAATTTAGCATAATCCCCAGGTTTCAGTGAAAATAATGTCATTTGGAAAACACTCACAAAATGGTTTACAGGAGGTCATACTCCTCTATTTTTTTCCAGTAAAATTAACTGTCATGAACATTTCTAGGTGGAGAATCAATCATTGGTAAGGCTCTTCGGACCCTTTATCCACATGCTTCTCTTGCAGCGACATGCATGTATCATGCAGCGCCAGTGGCTAAACGGTGCCAGTGCACGACTGCCGATGTTTACATGAGGATAGAAATCTCTGTATCTGACACCAACCACCCATAAAATAGTGCAAGCCCTCAACATTGTACAATAGGCAATAACAAAAGTTGATTCCAACATGCGCTAGATCAGTAGTCATGCAGCTGTATTGATTGAAGTTATATTTGCGATGAGCATTATTCTTCCTCTTCCAGCCTCTCGTATTACCACTATGGGTATGCAATAACGAAAGGGGAAATTTTTTTCCTATACTGCTATTGTCATTTAAAGATTGGCTTACAAAATGTGCTTACTTTCCAACTGTTTTTCTATAAATGGTGGGCCCTTTTTCTGTTTCTGAGCAAAACAAAACACCGTCATAATTCGGGTACCAGCTTGATAGATAAACTAATGCGATCACGATGCCTTGATGCCATTTAATCATTGATCTAACAATACTCCCAGACTTGCCAGCCAACGCAGGGTTTCGCCCAAAACTGCTTTTTTTCTGGCTGGAATCTTTAGCCACTCTTTAGCCTTCGAGTTCCGAACTCCGTATCAATTACAGTTCCCTAAATAGGCATCAGGGTATTAAACAACTGGATATATTATGTGGTCTAAGCGTATGTTCTATTTTAAAAGTATAAAAAACTGTTTATAACTGCATTGAAAAAAATATTGAAAATCTTGTGTGAAAAAAAGGAAACAAAGTAAAAATTGTAAAAATAAATCAAAAACAAACTAAAAACTTTAAAAATAGTGTCTCTATTGCAATGTCTATCTTGCGAGTATAACAAGTGATGTAAGCTGGTAACAGTAAAAAAAAAATTATTTGCAGTCTTGATAAGTTCTCTTAGAGACTGGGTTTGGAATAACACCGTTCTTGATCAAGACTTGGAAATCCCATTGGTCAGAATTACCCATCTTCCAGTTCCAGAAGAACCAACCGTAGTTCTTTTCAAAAGCGTTGAATTCAGCCTGAACAAATCTACTGATTTTGTTTTTATCATCAGCACTCCATTGAGAGATCTTTTTGGTGTAGACAGAATTGCTGTCGGCGTTCCAAGCAGCAGTGAACTCACCAACAACTTCCTTGTAGCTAAGAGAAGCAAGTTGATTACCCCAGGTGCAAACTTGTTTGATTTTGTCTTCGTAGGACTTGGATTTGTAGGTGTTATCGTACAACATGTATAAATGAGTGTCATATACAATATTTTTTTGGGTGTTGTAAGGCTTACCATTCCATGCGCCTTGGTATTGGTAACCGTCATGAAGAATGATGTTTTGTTTGGAACCAACCTTGTTTCTTATTCTGTTGATAGTGTCCTGGTAAAAGTTGGATAAAGTGTCCATAGAAACACCGCCATTACCTCCCACCAATGGTTCATTAAGAAGCTCGATACCAATCACAGTGTCCTTGTAAGTAGCACCGCCATAAGTAGCAAAGACATACTGAAGAATCTGTTTGGTTTGTTCAATGTTGTCATAGGCGTTCCAGTCATGACGGTTCTTATGACCAGAAGAATCATATCCGTTTTGAGATCCTGGAGAACCGTGGACATCAATCCAGACCTTGATACCATGGTTTTTGGCCCAGCCCAAGGCTTTTTTAAGATACGCTTCTTGACCACCCTTGTAGTATTTGTCGGTGCCCATTAATTTGAAGGCCCAGTAGCCAATAGGGATTCTGACTGCATTCAAGCCGTAGCTTTTCATTTGGGCAAAATCGTTTTCGGTGATAAAAGAACTGAAATGGGATTCCAATAATGAACCACATTTGGCATAGCCCAACTTATCGCAGAATGAAAATTCGTCTTCTGGAATAGATCCACTAGGAAAGTTGGTTTTACTGAAAAGATCGGTGTTCATCCATGGTTCCAACAATAACCAACCACCCAAGTTCACACCCCTGATAGGGTCTTTACCTTTCTGGTAAGCTTGGAAATCGCCGTAACCGCCTTGGTTGGAATCTTTTCTATTGTTCCAAGTGAGGAAATAGGCTGAGGAAGGTGCACCTCTCTTTTCAAGCTGAGTAGTTGGAAGAGCTTCTACCAGACTGAGGGCAGAAAGCAAGCACACTGCGTATGTCAAAAGTGTTTGAGTGCCAAACATTTTCTGCTAGGGTTTGATAAATGAGTGTCGAGAAGTTGGATATATATGGGTAAACGAATGTAAGTGCCTATTGGCAGTTGCTGTAGATCAAAACGAATGACTGTTGGTGTTGATGGACTTTCATTGTTCAAAGAAGACTCAATCATCAAAAGCTGATATATGGCATGCTTTATACTTCTGAAATGACAGCAGATGTTGAATGGTACCATCAAAGCCCATGCATGATTTGTCTTATTGAGTACCATGCAGTAACTAAACATCGACTTCACCATGGGTTCGCTACCCAACTAGTTGTACCACTAGCGGAATTTCCGAGCAAAGTCGCCTACAATGCTAAATCTTTGTATCCAAACAATCCTTAAGACATGAAGGATGAACCCTAACAATACCTTGGAACTGTCCAGTGCAGATCGATGTGAAACCGCTGTCAGAGCGGATCTTCTACATTCTGGGGAATGCTCACACTTTGGCTCATTTTACATATACATTTTGGCACTTTACATACTCATAAATATATAGACTGCTCATGAAGAAACAAACCTTCTTTGCCCTTCAGCTACAGTATGGACTAATCAAAAGTCTTCAGAAGAACATTATGATTTAGCCTAATTGACTTGTCTAATATTACAATATCTGTTTCATATTTCTTGGAAACAATAACTTGCTCCACAGAACAAACGTGTCCCTAAAAAATCGTACTTCAAAGCTTTGACTACTATTGTCACTTGCGCAAACTGGCTTCTTAGGTCATCCTCTGAATACCTTCATTCCCAAGTTACCGGAATTCATGAGTGCAATTCTATGGTAATTACAATGTTCCAAGATGCCCAGCACGTGACTCCGGATTTCCGTGACGGTTTCATTTTACACCAGGGCACTATAACATATCAGGATCCGCGCTGTTTTCCGCCTCCGGCTACCGGTCCTTTTCGAGAAGATTCGAAGATTTTTGTCAAAGGACTATATAAAATCTGCGAAGTTTTTCAGACTTTCCCCAGACAGTTCCACTCGATATCCATCGAACAATCGCATCTATCCAGCAACATCAATCGAAAATGGTAAGTGTAACAATGGGGAAATGTGCTTTCACCGTCATGTGTGAAAAGATGAGAATTTCACCGTTCTAATTTTTCATGTTGACATCCTTTGGAATAATCATGCTAATCAATTTCTTAGTCTACCACTCTTAAATCCGTCAAAGCCTTGCAACCTCTTTTCGACAGAATCTTGGTCCAAAGAGCAAAGGCCGCCACTAAGACCAGCAACGGTATCTATCTTCCAGAAAAGAACTTGCCAAAATTGTCCCAAGCTACAGTCATCTCAACTGGTCCAGGTGTTTCCGGTCCAGACGGCAAGGTTGTTCCAACCTCTGTCAAAGCTGGTGACGACATCTTGATTCCTTCTTTCGGCGGTCAATCCGTCAAGGTTGGCGAAGAAGAATACTTCATCTTCAGAGACCACGAGATTTTGGCCAAGATCAAACAAGCAAGCGAGTAAACCAGTTAGCTGCTTGTTTTATCTATGATTTACGAAGTTATGTCGTGCAGATTTAGTCAACTTGTAAATACAATGTATGAATCAATGCAATAGTTCTGTTGTATCCCGATTGTAGTCTCTTATAGCTTCAGTAACAACCATAAAATGCCTATTCTGGTTGGATAAATGTCATTATTATTAAACCTTACCTAAAGTGCTAAATACATAATTATAACGACGCACATAAAAAAATAATATACAGCCATGTCAAAAAATATCGATATAAAAAGGTAATTGGTCATTAAATAAACGTATAATTACAAAAAAAATATAGTGTACAATAGGGTCATTAGCATAAAGCAATCTGGATTTGAATATTGAAGTCATTTTCACCATAAGTTTTTCTTGGTAGAGTCAATAACATTGAGCGCTTTGAAACGGCCCTGAAATTTTCTTGGGCAATTTTGAGGAATTTGAATTTTCGTAAACAGTAGGTGTGTATCTGGATAAGCTTTTCTTTCAGTAGCAAGAGTTGTGATATGATTTAAGGATTCGTCGTTAAGGTATGAATAATCCATTTCAACCGCCTGCTCAGGACTAAACCATTTTTTTAGAAATTCATGTTTCTTTATCAACTGGGACTCAACCACTGATAATCTCACCCAATTGAGCACTAGCAGTTGAAATTTTTTGCCTTCTGATCGAAACACCTCTAATCTTTTATCTAGGGCGGACAATCCATTGAATAAACTTTCATCAACTGGTGGGTAATCGATCGGAGCTTTCAATAAAAGAGAACTGAAGAAATTCCACAATTTTCGCTGCTGTGAGGTGGTTACCGGACTTTTAGAGTCATTCAAAGCAGGAGCTTTTTCATATATGTTTACAAGCCCCGAAATAAGACTGATTTGAAGATCCACTACCCATTTTTCATTATCGATGATCACATAGTATAATGGCAGGAATTTCACAGTGTTAGATAACACCGCCTGTTGGTCGGTTTCATTGAGTTGACTCAAGACATCATAATCATAAAAATTGACACATTGCAAACTGTATGGATAACTTTCACGTATTTTCTTTTTTAATGCAATTTCCTTTTGTCGTTCTTGTTCTAAAAGACGTTCTTTGAGTTCTTTTTCTTTTCTTTCCGCTTCCAATTGACCTTGTTTGCGTTTCTCTTCTTCGTGAAGTTTCTGCAACTTTCTTTCTTCTTCACGTTGCTTTTCTGCCTGTGAGATCCTAAGTAATACTGCTTGTTGACGAGCGCGGATCTTCTCGGCCTTTTGCTGCTCGTACGCTTCTTTTTTCTTGCTTTGTTCCTTGGCCTTTGTTTTCGCCACTTTCTCAGCATGTGCCTTGAGATCTCCCACGCTTGGTTTTCTTTCGTCTTTGCTGGAAAACAATTTTGATGTTTTCAAAGGAACCTTAGTGGCCGACATAGTCTTGTTAGGTTTCAAGTTTGGTCTTTCAGAGCTCTTTTTCACTTTTTCCACACTACGCGACCGTTTATCTCCATCGTGTTTTTTACCATCAACAAAAGCCTCATGCTTCTTGTCATTTGACAACGCCTCATCGCGTTTTTTATCTTCGGTTTCAGCAAACTTTGACTTTCTTTCGTTATCCTTTGGCGATTGTTTATGAATATCAGGTGATTCAGACCCTTCTGGAGTAGTTTCAAGTTTTCTTTTCTTGGTTTTATGGAGACCTAATTTTGATGATTTTTCTTCTTTATCATGAAATTCTACGCTTGAATCTTTTCGTTTAATTGACTTGTTATCATCAACGTCACTTGTCTTTCTTTTCAACAAATAGATTTCCTCTTGATCAGCCAAAACGCTTTCCTGGCATATTTCAAGAGCGGTTTTCCCATCAGATTTTCTTTTCTTTAAAGGGTCGGCACCACTACTGAGCAACAACTTGACAATATCTAAATGATTTCTTCCAACAGCATGCATCAATGCAGTGGTACCATCCTCAGCCACACCGTTGATCTCTGCACCGAAAGCTAAAAGAATGCTGACAATGTCCATGTGGCCGTTTCTAGAAGCAATGATGAGACAATCTACATCAGCCTTGCCACCTCCAGATAGATATTTACCAACAAAAGCATAATCACCCTCGGCAGCTTTTTTGTAAATTTCATTTCTGCCAGAACGAGACGTGAGATCCATCCAGAACAAATCGTTTCTGCTTTGCACATACCGGCTGGACCGTGAATGTTGACGATGGTGTTCGTCTCCCGAATCGTTTTCATTGGAACTAGCATCACTCATCAGATGATCACGTTTCACTTCACTGAACTCATTACGTTTCTTTAGCACCTCTTCCAACAAAGCCTCGCTTCCTGGTTCATCTGAGTCTTTCAAAAGCTCATAAATATTCTCGTTGACAGCATTAGAAATGTTAGGATTGGCACCATGCTCCAAAAGTAGTTTCACCACATCTAAATGACCATTTGCTGCTGCGTCAATCAACGGCGTGTCTAAATCTTCTGGTCCAGATTGGATATTTACATCAGCTCCATGCTTGATCAAAAGCTTTGCAATATCATAATGGCCTTTTAAAGCAGCTTCATGAAGTGATGAATTGCCAGCATAATCAGTATCATTGACATCCGCGCCTTCTTTGATAAGTTGTTCAGCTATATCATATTTACCCTTATCGCAAGCTCGTTGCAACTTCAGTCTACCGCTGGCATCACGTCCTACCCTGGTCTTTCTGTTACTTGAAGTGGCACGTTGGCTCTCGCTTGGCCTTTTACGTTCCCCAGACCGAGACAAACTAGGCTTTTCATCGTGGTGATACTCAGACTTGCGCACTAATCTACCTCTGCCTCTTCTTGATCTAGGAGGGTAATCTGCAATAACTGTCTCTGCCTCAGAATTGTCATCTGCTCCTGACGAATAAACTTCTTCCTCTTCATCACTTTGATTTTTGGCTGCTTGGTCGTTCTCGTACTCCTTCAATTCCAAAGTAGCCCGGTTTTTATAAGTATCCATATCAACAATGTCTTTTTCTTCTTTTACCTCTTGTATCGGTGGTTCTTCTGGAACCTGACGATGACCTCTTGTCTTTTTGACAGTGATATTGATCCCACCGTCTTCATCGTCACTGCTTTGATGCGATAAGTTTATATCACTCAATGGCGAAGATCTAAGCGTTGCAGTGTAAGGTTGCCGAGGACTTAAAGGTTCCGAAGGATTCAGTTTCTTGTCTTCCGGTATCTCTTTGTTAGTTTTTAACATGTTTTTGTTAACCTCTGAAGAATCTGTATTAGTAGGTTTATCAGTTTCAAGTTTAGTTTCTTCCTTTATACTGGTATCTTTGATACCCTTAGCATCATCTTTGATACTGAGATCTTCTGTAATGACAGGCTTTGTCTCATCAGGCTTAGCATCAATCTTCTTCTCTTGGCTCACTAGCAACTCATCCTTTAACTGTTGACTATCTGCAGGGACATTTTCAACCTCAGAAGGAGCATTATAGTCCTCATCATCGTCATCATCGATAATCCTAATTCTGCTCTTAATGGTATTTTCATGAGTCTTAACATGTTTATCCGGTTCTGTACTATGTCTGCTCTGTTTGATATGTTTGAACTCTTTGACTGCCTTGTGGTCTTTATTTTCCAGTATTTCTTTACGATCATTTACTTCTTTCTGACTTTTCTCCTTGGAATTTTTCAAATCTTTTTGGTTTTTGATATCTTTATGAGATTTGATATCAGCTACCTCTTTCTTTAGATTATCCGATTCTGGTTTGTGTTCTTCTTTTTTACTTTTATGTTCATGTTTGTCAAGTCTTTGGTCAGGAGATACAGACCGTACACCATCTTCCCTCTTAGCATGTTCGGATTGGACTTTGGCAATCGTCTTTGGCGAGTCTGAATTGGATCTTGTTAGAGCATCTAATGGTGTATTCTTCTTCTCAGCTTTTACATTCACATCTTTATGCGAATCGTGTTTCTTTGGCACATCTTTGAATAAACTGCTTTTCTTTGTTTTATCTTTGAAAAGATCACTTTTTTTCATTAATGTACTTGCTGGTTTGACTTTTGGCTTGTTATCTTTGAACAAACTATGCTTCTTGTTAGGATCTTTATTTAATTCAAACTTTTTGACCACTTCTTTGATTTTCTGTTTTTTACCATCGGAGTCGGTTCGTTTAATCTTGTCACCATGTTTAGAGGATACTGCCGAATCTTTGGCCGGTGACCCATTATCATGTTTATTCTTGTATTTGCGAATATCGTCAGAATTCACCTTGCTACTTTTCACTTTATGTTCACTAGACAACTTGTCAGATGAATGCAGCTTTTTAGGAGCAGCTGTCAACTTTTCTTTCCCTTTCGGGGAACCCACTTTTGGTGAGCCTACTTTTGGTTTCTTATGGTCAGACATGGTGTTATCAATCGAAGAGGCAGATATGGTTCTTTTCAACTCTGAATGCTGAGGTAGTGGCTTATGGCCCATAGTATCAGGCTCTGAAGTATGTGCTTTTTCCTTCTTTTTGAACGCTGGTATATGTGTAGGAGTCCCCATTTTAGGGCTCTTTTGTATAGGAGCAACGCTCACTGACTCTTGTTTCAATGGCTGGACAATGTCTTTAGTACTTTCTAGCTTGTCATGCATTTTTACTGCATTTCGCGGTTTATCAGACTCTTTTGGTTGTTCTTCTATAGCTTTTACAGGTTTACTATCTGATTTTATATCTGATTTTATATCTGATTTTATATCTTCTACTTTGTCGTTACTCTTCAGTTTATCTACACTTTCATTGGTCTGAGTCTCATTCCGAACGTCATGATCAGAAGACTCAATTGCATTCACCGGTGGTCTCCTTATATCACTTTTCACTATGTATGACTCAGTACCATCTTTCTTCTGTTGGGACTTGTTTCTCTGAGAATCATGTATATATACCGAACCTCGAGACCGGTTGGAGTTATAAGGCTGGTATCCATTGTATTTTCTCTTGTTCGAAAACATAGAATTTGAAGAAGAATTATTATTGTAGCCATAACCACTGCCTGAATAATAACTGCCCTGTGATTTGGAGAACATTGACGACCTTTTTGGTGGATAATATGAATTGGAAGACGATGCCGACGAAGCCGAGCCGCCTGGCGATGAGTATGGTCTCATATTCGATGATGAACGCTTATTATTGTCAGCGCCATTATTGCCTCTATTATTACCGCTCCCACCACCATCGTTCTTTCCGGAATAGCTCGAATAGTACGGGTACGGCTTGTAATAATCCTTCTTGTTGTTGTAATCGCCACCCATCTGTCTTTGCGTCTAGTATATATTTGGGGCGTGTGTTTGTCGTGTTATAACCTGGTCTTCTGTTTTCGTGCATGTATAATTAATCGGGCTAATATGATGCTATACCACACATCAGCACATATATCTCTTATAGACTGTTGCACAAATTAGCCTAAGCACACAAACAGTGCAGTTTGTCCAGTTTGAGCGTATCTTTCCACCTCTTTTTAACTGCCTCTTATCATCACTAATGTTATACATGTCTTGTCTTGTCATTATTCAAAAAAATCTCAAAATTTGGCTGGTGGGTTACCCGGACCAATTAATTAACATATAATCCGGGTAATCACCAACTGTCGTATTATACAAGTTGGCCATACCTATAGTTTTCGTATATAGGTGCTTTGTCTAAAAAGACTTGTTAGAGCCCAATCATGTCCTGTTGATCATATTCTTCTCACCTAATTGGTTGAAAAGTAAGCACTAGACTTTTGTCTAGGTCATGTTTCAGACAGGTACACTTGCTTGTTCAGCATCGTAAAAAGTGTTCGTCTTGGGAATTGAACCCGTGTTCGTTCCTGTTAGGTCTTTTCTCTCTTCTCCGAGAACGCAGGCCACTGAGCCATACGGCCCACCGGCACTATAGTTTTCTAGTAATGGAAAAATGGAAGCAATAATTTGTTGAACCACTTGGGCTCGAAGCAGTTATGAATAGCTTTCTTGTTGTACTGTAAGTCCAATGGTCGAATGTGTTTACATAGACTGATTTGACATGAAGAAAAGCAAGCAAAATGGGTATTTTACTAACAAGTAAACGTTTTTATTATGCAATACAAGTTTGGTCTTACACGTTATTTACCATCAAAATACATGAACAAATGTCCCGTGCCTTCAAAAAGGATATGCCGTAGTAAATGCAGCTTAGCCTCTCTGAGTAGCACGGTAACTTCGCTATATGGGATTCGTTTACCACAGCATCCTATAGGTTTGAAAATAAACAGTCGAAGCCATGGAGATAAAGTCCCAACAAAAAACACAATTTAGTTTTTGAAGCTTCTGGTAATTACAAGAACGTTTCTACAAACTCGCTGCCGTGATCAATGGTATGGCCTCATACCTATCTTCCACAGCATGGCGTTTGACAAAACGCGTCAGCAAAAACCATTGTACAGGCAACATAACAAAACTTCAATTACTTGAAAATCAAAGGAAACTTAATCAAGAAAGCTCTTTATATAGGTTTTGAAAAATTTTCTGAAAAATTTCTAGCGCACGTGCACCTCAACAAAATATTATGGCTACTAGTAGTTGTTACCAAACAGGACTTATTCTTGTGTTGAATATATCCAAATTTATACTAAATCCATAGTATTGTTTGTTTCATAAAGTTCTGTGATATTTGCGGGACAGAAGGGCTCGACTGGTACGTAAAAGCACCTTTGTAAGCACCAATATATTTGTATAGTGTATGCTGGATTTGATATCAAGTAGAAAATGAGGAAAAAGCTGCAGAGTGTAAATAGAAATGCTTGTAAGCTACAGAAGGTGTAAATAAATTTGATAGTTTGCTTTAGTTTCACATAAAACAAAACATATCAATACAATACTATGATGCAAGTAAGTGAAAAAGAGTTTGTAGTGGTGTTTCCTCTTATTGGAGCCAACACTCGATTTTTTGTTATCTTTGGCTCACTTTGCTATCACCCTTTCTTTCCTACTCTAACTCTTGTACAGCCCCAATGAGCATGTACCACCACATTACATCTTTCAAAAGACCGTCTCAACTATGATCCCAAATTCTTTTGCAAGCCGTATTTTCTGAGTACTTGTATAGCAACTTAGTACACAAACATTTCTAAAAACATCTTTTTTTGAATGAATAATTTTATATATTATTAGTAGTATATAATATATCTACTTATATATACGTCATGCTATTTATATAAATACTTTAGTTTACTCTCATCATCAACTGAATCCAGAATATACCTCCTTTTCATTATGAAATTTTGGTCTCACTAACAACTAACAACTAACAACTCAAAAACCCAAATACAAAACAAATAATCTTAAACGTCTTTGAACTTTCAGCAATCTCTTTAGATTGCAGTTCATGTTAAAGGCATGTTGACCAAACACATGTGGACGGGTAATACGAGATGCCGTATTAAGTATACTATGCATGAAGACGTGCATGAAAGCAGATGAGGAAAAAAAAAATTTCTAAAAAATTTTACTGTATGAAAAATATAGTGGATATCAGGATTATTATCGATTGGCAAAGAATACCATTAAATTATTTAAAGATGGCCAAGAAAGTAAAACAGACTACTAAGAAACAGAGTGTTGCTCCATCAAAGAGTAAAAAGGTCAGCAAGAAGCAGGAAGCTAAGAAAGAGGAGAGCCAAGATGATGACGATATTGATGAGTTAAACCAGGACACTTTGAAGTTTGATGATGACAGCGAAGGTGATGAAGATAGTGATTTTGCTGATTTTGCTAGTACTGATGATGAAGCAGACGACAGCGATTCTGACAGTGAGAGCGAAAACGAAGAAAAGAGTTCTAAAAACGCATCTCAAAAAGATGAACAGAAGACTATAAAGAAAAGCCAGAAACAGCAGATAGCACACACTGTGACGCCGGTAAACAAGAAAAACTTGAAGAAAGGCAAGAAATCTGATAATGACAGTAACAAGAAGAACAAAAGAGGTATCATGTATGTGGGCCGTTTACCAGAGGGCTTCGATGAACCAGAACTTGAAAAATACTTTACACAATTTGGTAACATTGTCAACTTAAGAGTTTCGCGTAACCGTAAAACCGGTAAGTCCAAGCATTATGGGTTCATTGAGTTTGAGAATTACGAGGTTGCCAAGATTGCTCAAGAGACGATGAACAATTATATGCTTTTCAACCGTCTTTTGAAATGTCAACTTATTGAAGAACAAGAGGGTGAAGAAGAAAATGAAAAGTTGTTACAGCTATTCAAGAACAATAAAAAGTCGTTCAAAAAGATACCTTGGGCCAAGATCTCAAAGAGAAACTTTGAAAAACCAAAATCTGTCGAGAAATGGGCCAAGTTGAAGGCCAAGCATGATGGGAAGGCTAAATTGAGAGCCGAGAAATTGAAGGAGGCTGGGTTCAACTTTGATTTGGTTAATTGAGTGGCTTGTGGATGATATACATAATCATTTTTAACCCACACTTTTTACTTTTGTTTTTATTATTATTATCACTTTTATTTCATATTATCGGATTTGTTCTTGTTTTTTCAAATTGTTTAAACGTTACAGAATTTTCACTTGACCTTTTTTTATATTTAAACAAAATTATTGCATTGTCTGTACAGTATAAGCCGCTCAAATATCATTTGTGCACCGAAGCTTGCAGTTTTGTAGAAACGGGGATATTAGAATGGCTTCGACGTTGTTGTCTGGGACTATTTAATAAGGAAACTCACTTACAATAACTGAGCAAGATACTTTTTGTTAGTCGAACTGATTTCATCAACTTGTTTGTTTATTCACTTGCTACATCTTGAAATGCTCACTTATTATGTCTATTAAATGTATTCTATAATGGTAATTTGTCGACTGTAGTTTACTCAGCAACATCAGTAGGGTCAATTTTGAAAACTTTGTCGGCATTTAATAACCCATAAGGGTCCAAACTGACCTTCAACTTTCTCATCAAATCAATAGAAGGTTCGCCAACTTCACGAACCAAAAAGTGACGTTTGCCCAAGCCAACACCATGTTCACCGGTACATGTTCCCTCGTAATCCAAGGCGTTGAATACCATTTTGCTGGTGATTTCACGCACCACCTTATCGAGTTCAGGTTTGTAGATGATAACAGCATGGAAGTTGCCGTCACCAACGTGTCCAAGGAAAGTAGAGAAAATACCGTCCCCTGCGGCATCAAGATCACGACGGGTGTCACCAATAATCTTAGACAACTTTGAAACTGGGACAGCGACATCGGTCACCCAAACTTTAGCTTCAGGAGACAAGATTTGTTTGCCATAATCGATAGTAGAGAAAAGGCCGAGTTTTCTTGCTTGCCAAAGTTCTTCTTTATCTTCTTCGGTTTTGGCAAATTCAAAGTTTTGGGGTTTAAACTCTTTTGTAAGAGACTTGACCTGGGAAATGTTTTCTTTCAAAGCATATGGTGTGTTTCCACCTATTTTGAACAACAAAGTTGGTTTTTCAAGATATCTTCTTGCGGTTTGGCCCATTGCGTTGATACACGAAATCATATTGGTATCCAAAAGTTCCACAGCATTCAAAGCAGCGCCGGTTTTCAAGAGTTTTTCCACAGCCAAAGTAGCATCGTCAATAGTGTTGAAATTCGCAATGATTACAGACTCATGAGTAGGTCTAGGTTGCAATTTCAAAGTGGCCTCGGTAACAATCCCCAATGTACCCTCAGCACCAATAAACATACCAGTCAAGTTGTATCCAGCAGCAGACTTCTTTGAACGTTGTTTGGTTTTCAAAATGGTGCCGTCAGCTAGCACTACTGTCAAATTCAATACGTTTTCTTTCATTGTCCCATAACGGAAAGCCTGGGTTCCTGAACAGGAAGTGGCCACCATCCCACCAATACGAGCTCCCGGGCCAGGATCAGGGCCAAACAACAAACCGTGTGGTTTCAAAAACTCGTCCAAGTCCTGCCAACCAACACCAGCTTCCACAACCACATCTAAATCGTCTTTGTTGAATTGCACTATTCTGTTCAAACGCGTAAAGTCAATGACAATGCCTGGTCTGGTAGACACATACTGTCCTTCAAGAGATGTGCCGCCAGAAAACGGAACAACAGGTATTTTGTACTTGTAGCAGATCTTCATAATCTGTGAAACTTGTTCTGTACTCTCTGGATATACGACCAACTGAGGTTTTTCATCTGGACCTGGTTTATGGATATTGAAATAGCTGTCACTATGGTAGTCCAATTCAGCTGGGGTTTTCGTGACATTGTCTTTACCTAAAAGCTCCTCAACCTCACGATAGCCCTTGGCAAGCGTAGAACCAGTGGCATACTTAAATGGCTTGACATCATCAAGCCTCGTGATGGAGGGTATTGGCACTTGTGATTGCTCATATTGGGATATAAAATATCCTAGAGCAGAACCAACAACCGTAAACCCAATAATCAATGGCAAAGGCGATGTTTGGTTTTTTTTATTTTCGGAAACCCCGGCTTTCGAACTCGAGTCAGTCGAATAATTACATGATCTAAAACTTGTGGCTCTCATAGATAAAAATGCCGACGACCGTCTTGTCACTTGGCAATTCCATGCGGAACGCACCGTCTGATGCCTGAACAACCGGCTTATCATTATCAAGTGTTGTGGAATTGATGACTCAACATAAAATAAGATATTTTTCTGGATATCTCGGATATATATATATATTTATATATACGTGCAGTCCAGACCCTTTTGATCTTGGAAAACTCATGATGAGCTCAAGGATCGTGACTTTGGCAGCCACACACTGCTGCACGATCCTGCATGCACATCCCAATACGGTAATTATCCGTAGGGTTTACACACCCCGTGAGTCATAACCATACTCTCACATGATAGATGCATTAAGGCGCATTGCACGGCATTAGGAAGCGGCAATATATTTTTTTCATTGTATTATAGTAGTGTGTAGTTGCCAAAACATAAGCATTTTATTAGAATACGATGGCATGTCAAACTGTTTCTCATGGTTAATTGAGAGGCAATGTATTGTATACTGGCACTTTGTGTTTAGTTTCTAGTGAGGTGGAACAATAAAAATCCTTTTATTTCGCGTGCCTGTCCTTGGATCAGTAGTGAACATAGATTTTTGCTGCTGCGTACGGCCATATATGCCTTTGGTATACCCCTATTCCAGTATGGGTCTCCAAATATGGCCCCTATTTTGAATCCACCGCTTCCTAGCGTAACGGGCACAATAGTAGATTTATTTAGAATGCTGTATACATCAAAAGAGAACTGTAGAAAATTCAAAATGAGTAACATTTCTTTCAACTCAAGCTCAAAGCTATAACTTGATAGTGATTTTGATTAATAGATAGTGAAGGATACTGTTACAGTATGAGACTCTCGCCAACAGCTCTTATTTCTCTTTTGCTTGCTTTATCATGCCTGGCAATTCCAATCAATATCACGACATATAACTATATAACCTATGATGTGTCGAGGTTTTTTTACTTGAATTCAGACTCGAAAAACATTGATTTTAGTCTGGATTTCGACACTGATCTTAATAATTACTTTGATCTTGCTAACCATGGCAGTCTGTTGAGTGCAGGCCTCACTATCAAGGCGAAATCACTTCTCTTGCTTTCAGATACGTATCCTGCCAAGCTCAACCATGACTACAACAACGTGCTTTACTGTTTGATAAAATATCTCAAAAAGCTTGACAGACGCAAAGATGCAAAGCTTCTCAAGCTTGACAGGGATTTGATTAATTTTGTCCGGATGAACAGGTCCACGGACAAGTTTTTAGAGAAGATGGTGAAACGAGCAGATGTGCAAAGGATTCTTAGCAATTTTAAGCATCTGAAGAGCAAGAGACTTAGTACGGATCTGATCATACATGCTGAAAAGCTTAATGCTTTACTCGGCTGGGAAGATGAATTTGATGAGCAGCGACATGATTATTCACAAGATGTGCAAAAGACCACTTCTAGAGAAGGTGAAAACTACGTTGGCTTTAATTTTGAGCAAGATTACAGCAAGTATAGTAATGAAACGATGAATATCAATCTCGTACATCTTTATCATCTTGCACCCAACATCAGTGATACGTTTGAATATCAAGTGTTTCATAACTTAAAGTTTGGCTACCCAAACCTTGACGATTCTATAAACAATTCTGTAAAGTATCTTTTGAGCGACAACTCCATATTGAAAGCGTTCGTAAATATGCTTTCCGAATTCACCAATGCCGACTACCAAATTTCGTTTTCCACCAAAAAGCTTGTTGATGGGACAACTGTATTCAACAATGTCCAGGTGACAAAAAACGAACAAAGCCAGCAACTGCCCATTCTAGATGTGAAACTACAATTAAATATTCTTATTCTAGTAAACGTTGCTATACTCTGCGTAAAGTTGACAGAACTTTTCACAGGCAACAATATTTTGTCTTTTCAAAGACTTTTATTTTTTGCATAATCTTTTTTGTTTTTTATATTGTACAATTTTTTTTTCAATTCTTACACTTATCATGGAGCACAATACATAAATTATAGAACTAGATGTTCATAACTCTTAGTAGACTAAAGACCTGTCATCGCCTAAGGTCACATGTCATTTGATTTCCAGAAGTGCGCTGATATAAGACCAATTAGATGTTTCTTCGGTAACGACGAGTCGATAAAGAAAGCCACCAGGGACTGATTGACCGACTCTTAGGTTCATTTATGGTTTGAAATGTCAGGATACGGCGATATTGGCAAGTACCTGCATTATGAAGATGATACTGGAAGCCTTGGTTCTTTCGAGTATGATGATTTGGAGAGTGAGTTTGAAGGATTGGAAAGGAAGAACTCAATAAACAGTTTAGAAGGAGATTTTAAACAGAAAAAGTCTCTAAGAGGGTCTAATAATGTTGCAGAATATGAGTATGAGGACGACTTTGATTATGAAGAAGAAGAGGAGGAGGAGGAGGAGGAGGAGGAGGAGGAGGAGGAGGAGGAGGAGGAAGATGATGAAGATGAAGAAGAAGATGATGATCATTTATTCAAATTGTATAGTAATGATAATAGAAAGGCAGAAACCTCAGCTCTTTCCAGTATAAACAACAATGATAATATCAAAATTAATCTATATTCCTATTCTCGTTTCACTGTGATTCAATTTATCCACCAGGTATTGTTCAATATAGCCAAGGAAATCTCGCTGATACTCAATCTTTCGCAAAGCCAGACATTGTATCTTCTTATACATTTCAAATGGAACTCAGAATCACTCATAGAAAAGTATATGGACAAGTATGATGCCTTGCTTGAAGAAATTGGCGTTCCCAAAATGGATACGGGTTTTTTGACTACCAATGGATATAGTAAGAGTAATCCTACGCTAGGGCAGTTGCAAGATCACGGCACTGACTTTGTCTGCCCAATATGTTGTGATGATGATGAGGAATCTATAAAAAACACCAAAAAGTTTGCTCTTAGGTGTGGCCATTTCTTCTGCCAAGATTGTTATAAACACTATATAAACGATCAAATACCCGCAGGCGGTCTTATAAAATGTCCCGAGTACGATTGCAACATTTTTTTACAACTAGAAGACCTCAATGTATTGTTTTATAAAGAGTATCAAGAATTTGTGCAAACAACTAATATGGAAAATAAGAAGAAAAGTCGTATCATCCGTAAAAAGTACCGTAGACTATTCAAACATTATCATCCAGTGTCTTTTGGATCCTTTGTTGGAGACAAGTCAGATTCCGAAAGCCACAATTCCAGTAATAGTGATGAAGAGGAAGAGGAAGATACACCTGGCCAGGAGAATGAAAAAACTGCTGATGACAGCGACTCTCCAAAGAGAAAGAGTTTTGTTGCTGATTTTTACGACGATGTCAGTGATAATGAAGAGTTTATCAAACTAGTGAAAGAAAAAGAGACTCTTGGATTTTATCAGAAATCATATGAATATCTTCGCTCCGTGGCAACGAAATATATTGAATCTCATAGAAACGTTCATTGGTGTCCTGCGCCAGATTGTGACACTTTGGTCCAGTTCAAAGACTATATTCCTAGTAAGGAAGAGTTACAGACGAAAATCACTCAATTGCCAATTATAACTTGTATTAAAGAGCACAATTTCTGTGTCAACTGTAAGTATGAGAGTCATTTTCCAGTTCCCTGCTATGTGGTGGAGACATGGGTGGAGAAATGTTCCAATGATTCCGAAACTGCCAATTGGATCAATTTAAATACCAAACAATGTCCAAAGTGCCACTCGTCCATTGAAAAGAATGGCGGTTGTAACCATATGACATGTAATAAATGTAGTCATCAATTCTGTTGGATTTGCTTGGGTGCTTGGAATCTTCATGCAAACGAATATTACAATTGTAATAGATATGATGATACCGAAATGGTGGAAACTCGTAACAATATGGACATGGTCAAGAAGAATTATACGAAATACTTGCATTATTTTGACCGATTCCAGATCCACCAGGTTTCAATGAACCAAGACTTGAAAATATATGAGAAGATCACGAAGAAAATCAAACTTTTACAGAAAACCCAAGGAATAAGTTGGATTGAAGGCCAATTCTTAAAGAACTCCATTTCAACCTTGTTGAAGGCCCGTAACACTTTGAAATGGTCATATGCTTTCTCATACCATTTGAGAGATATTAGAACAAATTCTGCATTGATTTTTGAACAGAATCAAACCATTTTAAGCAATGCTGTTGAGGATCTCTCCAAGTTGTTTGAATTGGATGATCCAAAGAAAATCATGGCACATCGGTTACATTTCATTCAAAAAGCCCGATTTTGCGTGTCACGCCAGTTGAGTCTTATATCCTGTGCGGAGGAGGGCTTGATAAAAAATGCTCTAGTGTTCGATTTAGAAGCAGACAATGATCCGATTGCCCAGGTGAAAAAACCCAGAAAGGGCCGTCGCTAGACGTTACATAGGAAACTATAAACAAATCATTAATGTACATTTAGTCTAATCATAAGATGCATGTGTAGAAGACATTTTATCTGAAACGCTCGATGATCAATCGGTCGCCACCCACCTCTTCATATTCTTGTTTACTGACCCATAACTGATGGAAAGTGCCCAAACTGGCAACAATACTGCCCCCAATCCAGTTTTGGCACTTTCTCTCGCTGGTGTTACCACTAGAGTGTAATCTAATCTTGAGACCTGGGTTCAATTCATTCAAATCTTTGTGAATACGATCATTGAGACCCGGAATCAATGATAGAGAACCAGTGACAACAATGTTGTGTGCCACCTGCTGGCGGATATCAACGTCCACATTAGCTAGTGTTTGATTAATAAGAGCCGAGAGGCCACGTACGTCGCTAGACATATTTTTAGCTCTAGCCAGTTTGCCGTTGGTTCCTTTGTTTCTACTAGCAATACCGTCGGCATCACCATCGTCTGCGTTATCTTTAGCAGCAGATTCTTCAGCAGGATCTTTCTTTTTGCCGCGTTTCAAAGGCACATAATCGTTATCAATGTCTAGATCTGCCAATTCACCGTTTTCTTCCTCCCATTGCAAATCGTCAGTGAAATGGAGCTCAGGATGTGATTTCCAGTGGGTGACGTAATTCAAAGGATCAAACAACGAGTTGGCAATCTGATAACGTTCTTTTTCAAACTCTACTTGCAAGCCATTAGGAAGTTCAAAATACCGTGATTGGTAATCAAACTTTTGCGCGTCGGAAATAGGAGTTTCTGGAACCACAAGAAGTGATTCTTTCATTTCGTTGAAAATTCTTTGTGTTTCATAGTTTTCAAAAGAAGCAGTGATTGTTTTAGGAAGCGATGTCTTGGCCTGATAGATAGGCTTGACTGACTCTTGATTCTGGAGCTGTTCCAACGAATATTTGACTGGCTGTTTGCTTTTGACCTTGAAACGTGGCACAATGTCAATGTTTCGCTGGGCAAATGCTGAACGTAGCTGCGAGTCGAGGAAACGGCCAGCATAATGTG
Organism: Saccharomycopsis malanga; assembly: GCA_004014935.1. NCBI lineage: Eukaryota > Fungi > Ascomycota > Saccharomycetes > Ascoideales > Saccharomycopsidaceae > Saccharomycopsis > Saccharomycopsis malanga. The sequence continues at coordinate 2,655,823 of CP025321.1, forward strand.
TTTTCATAGTGTTTCGAGACAAACACATACCATCAAGCACTGGAGTCACGCTGGTGACGTTGTGGCCAATATCTACAATCAACGAGTTGGGGCGTCCCACTGCAAACGATGTGCATGCTGGTGCTTTCATTAGATAAAAACCAGGGACATTGAAATGTTCTAGAAACACTTCTAGCGATTTAAGCTTATTGGTTTTGCTGTTCCACACAGGCTCCGTAAGCAATACAGGCTGCTCCTCAATATCGGCATTCAACTCTTTGAACAAGTAGTCAAACATTCTGATAGCCATATCCCAATCCTCTATCACCTCGTCGTTCACAATTGATTTTATTTCAGTATCTTCCCGAGGTATGTGAATCTGCTCATCTCCAAAGTAAATATAATCTCTTTTAACTCTCTTTTTCGCCCGAACATCATCATCTTCCTCTCCAGCTGGTTCTACTACTTCCTGCTTAACCTCCAGCTCTTCTGGTTGCTCGGGAGTCTGGTTTCTTATCGCATAACTAGATGGTATAATAAACCGTGGTACATCTTCACCAGCATACCCTGCCCTCGTGGAGTACGTTCCTGGATCTAAAACAAGCGCTCCAACCTCATCACCACCATAAACCTGGGATGCTCCAGTAAGATTCGCCATTTCTGATTTATTTGATTTGATTAATTGCCCCCTTCCAACAGTTTCCAACCCTTTAATGAAACTTCCTACTAATCATACACCGCCCAACCAACTTTTCGCGTTGAAAACACTACATCAGAGCCCATAACCATCGAGGTTTAGTGCGTTTATCAATAAGTGGGTATTTTATTATTTTGCCAAATCATCAAAACTTGTTATGGCAACGCTTCAATGGCAAGGCAAACTGCAAAAATAGTGTCCAGCACCACAATGCATCTCAAAACATTCAATTTAGACATTGACTACCCAATATATGGGGCCAAGTTTGTAGACGACCTGACGCTTCTTGTGGCGGGAGGCTATGGAGAGGCCGACCCAGAGATTGGCAATAAGATTTCTGCGCTCAAGGTGAACTTTCGAAGAAAGCATAAGAAATTGAGAAAGTTTAGAGAATTGCTGCTTCCTTTTTGTTTCAACTATCCAACAGCACTAGACACCAACGGCGAGGCCATTTTAGTGGGCTTTAACGAGGAGGTTTATAATGAGGACGAGTTTTCCAGTTTCCCAGACTTTTCAAACTTGCGTAGATACAGTTGGGTAGATGAACATTTGGTGTTCGATAGACCTGTGGAATTGTTCACTCATAATGAGCGTACCACATCTTTTGTCTCGCTTTGTTATATCTCAGATGACGGCTCTGTTGGCGCAGTGGCATCATCGTTTCAAAAAGCACCAAAGATTGTAATCTTCGATCCTGTAGATCTCAGCGTCAAATTCAGATCAAATGCTGCCGACAACCAGCAAGTTTCTGATATGCACATTTCCCCCGATGGTAAGTTGCTCTGCTACATTACAGACACAACGTTTGAAGCTCTTTCGACGGTGACAGGAAGATCATTGTTGAAGACGTCTGACTTTGGGAAGAACATTGGCTCTTTAAACAAGCTCCGCTTTATTTCCAATAACGAAGTCTTAATAGCCGCCTCTTTGAAAAACCAAAAGGGTATAGCGTTCATCATCTATTCTGTTTCCAAACTTCAGGTGATCAAAACCCAGACCATTTCCAAAAAAATCAAATCGGTCACCTCTTTAGATTATTGTCCTATCATCAGTCCTGCTTCAAAAAAGTTCGATCCAGACAATTCGTTGATAGGTTTTTCTGGTAATGACAACTCAATAACCATTCTCAAATTCAAAGGGTTTAAGAAAGTTGCCTCCTATGAGAATGCCCAAACCTTTATCACTAAAGTTACGTTTTCTCCTACCGGAGAATACTTGGCTTCAGTGTCATCGAAAAACTCCATATTTTTGGTCAAGATATCGTTGGAGGAGTTGGCTGCTTCTGGAAAGTCCACTTTCTTAGTCTCTGTGTTCTATTCGGTCTTCTGTCTTTTGTTTGTCGGCGTCATTGCGGTAATCATCCAATACGTCATCAACAAGCGTGTATTTGACCATTTGATTGAACAAATCAAGAAAAACAGAGCAGACTCATCGTCCTATTTTACCATAAACGAAGTCGCCGATGAACCAACCGCTTCATCAGGTTCAGAACTGTCCACTACCAAGGGCCATTCTGCACCACTCTCTATAATAGAAGAAATAGTTTATGACGATATCATGAGCAAATCGACAGTACAGTTGAACAGTGAGGCTTACACAGTAAGTAAACGTAATCCTGAAATTGCCTCTACTACACAATCCCCTAAGGTTGTGCAAGTAATCCAGACGTCTCATGGTATAGTCAACGTAGAACTATCTACTGTCACCGAGGAATATTCTAGTGGTCTGGCTAGTGATCTCTCTACTTCTAGTCCTATTCAACCAACTCAAGACAAAATCCTTTCGTCTAGTATTTCTGTAATTGTTGATAATAACAGTTACGAGTCAACATTATCAAAATCTTCAAGTACCTTTAAACCAACTGTTGATATCACTAGCACAACTAGTAGCAGTACTACTACAAGTACTACTATTCCGCCAGCTAAAGCTACTACAACATCAACCACACCTGTAGATAGCTCTAAGCTTATGCAATCATCTAAACATGGGACTTCTAGCGAGCCAAATTCTCTTGTTTCAGAAGATGCAATTGAAAGTATTGTCAAAAAAGATTTTCCAAAAAGTTTTGATAAAGATGAGATAGAAAATGAAAACGAGCAACTTGAAGAAGAATCAGGAAATGAGCCAGAATATGAACCAGAATATGAGCCAGAATATGAGCCAGAATATGAGCCAGAATATGAGCCAGAATATGAAGTAGAAAATGAACCAGAAAATGAACCAGAAAATGAAGTAGAAAATGAAGTAGAAAATGAAGTAGAAAATGAACCAGAAAATGAAGTAGAAAATGAACCAGAAAATGAACCAGAAAATAAAGTAAAAGATGAACCAGAAGATGGAGTAGAGGATGAATCAGGAAATGAACCAGAAACTGGCCCAAAGGATGAACTAAAAGATGAAGTTGAAGATGAAGGTGAAGCTGAGGAGATTGAGGAAAATGTTGAAGATGATGAGACCAAAGAGAATGTTCATTATGCTAAAGAAACTGTTGAAGATGATGAGGAACATATTGACGATGAATCAGAGATTTTTGAAGACACCCCAGAAGGTGTGGAAGAAACTGAGTTAGAGGATGAACCTGAGTTACATGAAAGAACTAAATTAGATGATAAACCTGAGTTATATGACGAAACTGAATTAGATGATGAACCTGAGTTACATGACGAAACTAAATTAGATGATGAACATGAGTTATATGATGAACCTGAAAGTACTGTATATTCTGATCCAGAAACAATTGTTGAAAAAGATTTTCCTAAGAGGTTTGTTAAAAATGACGCGCGTAAAGCAACGTCTGCTGCTGAGTCAGTTAAATCAGCTACTAAAACAACAGCCCCAATCAGTAAAGTCACTCACACTAGTGTTTCAAAACTTCAGACTCCTATCAAGAAACAAACACCCTCGAAAGTTAACGAGCCTCTGAGTGTATTACAGAAACCTACTGAGTCTCCAACTTCCATAAAATCCAAGTTTGTTCAAAAAATTCCTATTGATGAGTCTATTGCAAGTTCATCACTGCAAGCCAGCATTGAAATTAAATCTATCAACGAAGCAATTGTGAGCTCTGTAAAGCAGCAAAAAAATACCATTTCTACTTCTTCTCTTGCTCCTAAACAATCTTCTATTGTACAAACAGCTGTGAAACCAACGGTCCAAAAATCTGTGGAAAGCTCATTGCCTGAAGGCGATGAAATTCAAGACTATGTTCCTCATGAGTTTCGCCAACATAAATTTGAGTATGACACTATGATTGACCCAAAAAAACATTCTCAAGCAAGTTTGGAAGTTGAATTCACCTCTACTACGGCAGAATCTAAGCCAGTAGTCACTAGCTCGTCACGTAAATCTGATTCCTCGCTTGATATATCTCTTGAAAGTGAGCCCAGTGTTACTGGTGTAAGAGGTACTATACATGGCCCAACTAATGAGGAAGCCACAGAATCTGTGCTAGTCACCACCAAAGTCAGCAGTGCAGCAGTTTCGGTCAAAACACCTGCTTCTATTGTTAGTGATAAAACCTTCCACAACTCCCCGTCGCCTGAAAAGTTGATTAAAGATGGCGCTTATTCTGTTGAAACTGCTTCTAAAGCCAAAACCCATGGTAAATCTTCCACAGGGAAAGTGCCTGAAAAACCAACTTCAAAGTCTAATATCATGAAAGCCTTGAAAAGTAAATCTAAAAAAAAGACTAGTTCAACTAATCTGAGTCCGTCTTCGTCATCTAGTTCTACTGAAAATTTTTTAGCTGACACTGCTGCTCCTGCTGCTCAAAAGCCTATTGGTGTTTCTACTCCTGTAGAAGATTCACCAACTAAAAAGGGTTTTGAAACAACCCATCCATCAACAGCCTTGTCATCTATATCTGCTTCCAGCACCCTTACAAGCGAAGCTATTTCTCAACCACATGCTGAACCAGTAAGTAGTGAAAACACAGTTGTTTCCGCGTCTATAAAATCGAGTTCAAGCAGTTCTGACTCATTGCATAGCATTCTGTCTACTGCTTCCGCTAAATCAGCTATGAAAAGTAGTCAGTCTACCACAAGCAGTGCTTCGCCAACAATTCTGAGCAGTTCCTCCGAAGATGCTAAAAAGTCTTCTGACACAACAAAACCGACAACCAAGCCAATTAAACCAAAAGCAAAGTCAGGTAAAAAACCTAGGCCAGTCAAATTGAGAAAAAAGCTGGTCAAATCAAAAGTTAAGTCAGTCAAGTCAAAAATAAAGCCTGTTAAACCGGCCAAGCTTGCCAGAACATCAGGCAAACCATTAATTAGACAAACAAAAGTGGCTTCGAAGGCGAGTAGCGTAGTAACACCATCGCCTAATGTCATTTCAAATAGAGTTCCTAAACCGGAAGCAGAGTCTTTTGCTGTTGTTTCATTATCAGAAACCCCAATATCGGCAAAATTTTCACCGGCTGCTGAACCAAAAGAAGCTACTAGTATTGTTAAAGACGAGTTATAATATAGTTCACAGCTTTTTTGTTTGTGCTAGAATTTTTTTGTCCAATTTAATTAAAATGTACTGTGGTTTGTTTAAATATTATTGATTTTTCATAATCCAATGTAAAGCACTTTAATTTGGCTTCAAATACGTTTTCTGTTATTTCAATCTAGTAATATATCAAATTCATTACAAAATGCAGAAGAAACTTGGTGTTGCATAAGTATAGAATAAAAGAAATCTGTAAACTACCTCAAGCTTATTTATTTATATCACTAGCAATAAGCCCCTATTTCCAAAAAATTGTCCTTTTTATCATTTAGGAATAATAACTGGTATTTCTACCATGTCACAGTCTATCTTCTAGATTCGCTGACTACGTAAGCCTCAATTTGTTTCGTAAATAACATAAAAATATAAATATAAAACCAGTAAACACTATCTAAACACAAAAGTAAGAAATCCAGCGGAAACAGAACAAGTTGGAGGCAAAGGTGTGAAAGGGTTGAAAACCAAATATTAGTAAAATCGTGATAAGAATTAAAATGTAAAGTTGTTAAAAGTTCAGTGCGACTCAAAGATGTTATGATATAAGGCAGCAAAGTGCAGCTAAATGAAGAATTATAAAGAGAAAGAAATAAAAGAAACGGAAATTTATAACAAAAGTAAAAATAAATAAAAAAAGAAAAATTCTGAGGTGATTATCATTTTTTGGAAAGCTTCTCAATCAAACCAAAAAACTTTTCTGCCTCTTCATATTTTTCTATCGAAGTTAAGCTTGATCTGGAGCCTCTCAAGTTTGCATTAGTAGCCATGTTTGTAAACAGATTATTGGCTGTAGCTGCTACTACAGTAGGGGCAGCATTGCCTCTGGAGCCCAAAGAAGCAGAGCTGTCAGCGTCTGGGTCACTGTTGACCAAAGTCTCGGCCATGGAATCACTTCTTACGGCATTGCTTGGCCTCAAGTATGTAAAAGTAGGATCAATAGAATTCTTTCTCAGCAGCTTTGCGAGATCAGAGCCTTTCTCGATATCATTTGGAGAAGTAGTTGCAAAATCGCGCAAATGGCCATCGGATATTGTACTTTTTGGGTCGATACTCTCATCAATATCATTCAAGGCTATAAAATTATTAGGGGATCTTTTGAATCTAGCAGTGTTAGAAGGCGGTGACCCAGTCTTATTAGCTGTAGTTTCAAATGCGAATTTTTCAAATTTAGAAACCAAATTGGGGTCTGGTCCATAATTTGTAGCAAAAGAGACATTACTATAATTTTTGTAACTCTCGAATGAACCATTACTTGATGCTTTGCTAGTCTTTCGCAAATTCAAAAGGCTTTTAGTTTTACTGCCAATAGAAAATGATTTTGCGCTTATGTTGCGTGATTTATTCGTAGAGCCTTGAGACACTCTATTAGTAGAAGTTTGGTCAGAGTTTTTGTTGCCAAATGGAAGCTTTGAAAAGCCACTAAATCCAGAGCCTGATTTCTTATTAGACTCGGAAGAATGGAAGTCAACAAATTCATTTTCATCATCGGAAACTTGATACAATTCGAAATCCAATGTTTGTACATTGTTTTGTGAGTTTTCCAAAGTGATTTCTCGTCCAAAAATATTGTCTCTGTCAGCAGAGTTTGCAAAATTCAGCACAATAGACATTCCACGATTAGACGGGATGCTAGACAGTACGTTGGCAAGTGACCCAATTTCTTTGCCTTGTCCAGCTTGTGACTGGCCTCTAGCAACCGCACCGCTGCCATAACTCAGGTGTAAATATTCAGTGATTATTCGCAATTCTTGTTCGTTAATATTGATTTTTTTTTGAAAGAACATGAAAATAAGATAAAAGAGATCATTTCCCAAGAAAATGATCAAAAACTTCTGCAAATTTTTGAGATTTTGGAATTTCAGGAAAAAATCATTAACAGTGCTGGCTCTTGTTAAATCGTCAACATGAGAAAATGAGGATGACGAAGAAGATGACGAAGGAGGGATTGATGCCCTGGATAATGTGGTGGATTCTATAGGAGAAGAAGGAATGTTAGAATCAGAGCCACTGATTCTTTTTTTACCATTACTTTTCCTTGAAAAGGTATCGCTGCTAACAAGACTTCTTTCCAAAACGCTGCCGAAATAATCACTTGCTTTGCTGGAGGAGCTGGAAGCTGTGTGTTCGGCTGACGGCGAACCGTCGATGGTCAATGTGGAGTTTCTAGTAGTACTGCCCAGCAGTCTGGAGCTATATCTTTTTTCCAAGTTAAAGTCCAACTTTTTGGTCATGAAATGGGTGCTCAATCTTTTGAGAGAGCTTTTTTTATCGTCGGATTCCGGTGAATTAGAAAGAGAGTCGGCGTCTTCGTCTTCAGGATTGGTGTGCTCTGTGATCAAATTGAAATATATCTGTATAATAAGGTTCTTCATTGATGTAGGAGCAAATGGGTTTTTACATAGTTTCATCAAAACTTTATAGCAATTGTTTTCTTGCACCAACATGGAGTCTTCCTTATTCAAGTCTTTGCTATCTACAGTCAGAATAGTATTATAATTGAGAATCAACAAAAGCTCCTTGAAATGTTTCTTTTCATTTTCAACTTTAAAACGATGCTCGGTGTCACTTTTACTGGTATAAACTTTCTGAGCAGATATGGTTTTTTCCTGGCGAGAAAGGTTTTCATCTGAAGAGGTTTTTGGTATGGAGTTGCTTCTTTTGTATTCCGCCGAAAGAGTTGCAGACTCACCAGCATCTAGTGGATTGATAGATGCAGATTTCGACTTGTCTCTTTTATGAGAGTATTTGTTCTTCAAGCTTTGTATAGATTTTTTGGGGCTGATTCCTAGGCGTTTGAAAGGACTAGATACAATACTGTTTTTTCTTTCTGGTCCAGTAGGAGAGCCAGGAATAAGAGACTTGTGAGTAACAAAAGGGTCGAAATCGCTTTTACCGCCTGTATAAGTAAAGGTACGAGACGCCGAATCAAACTTTGGTCTGGCCCTCCAAGGAGTTTTCAACTCCGTTTGAAGCGGTTCGCTATCTACATTTTCTTGATTAGATTTCCTTCTTCCTGGTGCCGCTTTTCGTATTACTCCTGTAGACTTTGACTTACGCAATTGTTTTCTTGCTTCCTTATGATTTGTCTCTTTGGAAATAACTTTCTTTGGCGAGAGGGGCAGGGAAAGACCATTAACCAGCTCATTAGGCGCCAAAATACTTTCTGCCAACAACTCATTTTCTCTAAGTGCTTTCAAGGAGTGCGGTGTTGTAAACACCTGAAGGCCCAAGTAGGACGCGGCGCTGCTGGATGGCAACAAGAACTTTTCGAAAAACTCTGAGATTTCATCGATGAAATTGAGCTTTTGAAAAAATTCCAAAGACTTTTCAAACTGCAAATTGTCAATACTGTTTGCATGTTGGTGTCCTGTGGCCGTCCGGCTACGATACCTAAGACGATTGTTGTGTATTTCCTTTTTGAGAGCATTTAGATCATTACGGAGCGAATTCTTAAAGTTTAAAATGTGGTTGATGACAGTAAGAGGAATGAAAAGATGGTCAGGGTCAAGATTTGTGATGTTTTTGATTAATGCCGCAGGATCAGGATTCAGAACTGAGGCGGTACTGTGGTACTTTTTGGTATGTGAGAGCTCATTTCTGATGGTGGCAAGAAAACCAAACAAAAGTAGTTGAAGGACCTTGATTGGCTTCATCGAATAATACTCGTATAACGAGGCCATTATAGAGTGTTTTGTTATGTGATGGTTAGAAAAACAGAGCAGGTTAAAAAACTCATGAGGCAAGGCCAAAATAACGGCACCAAAATTCTTATAAATTTGGCCAGAAAGGTCAACAGAGGTGTTCCACACATCAGCGTCACGGCCTGAGGCAAAGGAACCTTTAAGAAAGGAGAATTTGGTGGACGTATCGGAAGGAGGAGAAGAGCCAGCGCCAGTATTTGCTTGAGCTGTAGAGTTGGGTGTATTGACAGCAAACTTTTTATCTAAAGAAAACAACTTTGCAAAAAATACAAGGATTAGGTGAAGATTGTAAAAGCTCACAGAGTCGCTATTGTCTAGAAGATAGCTAGTATTATTATGAGTGACCAGAAAGACGTTCCTGGACCGTACTATGGGCTCCGGAGGAAGCCTGTTTCTGGTGATTATCTCATTTTGTAGACCAGAGATGATGGGCTGTAACTTTGCCGAGAGTGTGTTCAACGTAGGAGATCGCGTTCTCGACTTTGGAGTCGAAGGGGCATGGGTACTATCGATGTTGGGGCTACTCATGGTGAGTTTCGAGCCGGTGACGAAATCGACACAGGGTTTGTAGTTGTGGAAAAGCATGTAAGTTGTTTTTAGCAACTCTACGAGTAAATTTTCGTGTATGTCAGCGTTGTTCAGTTTGAAAAAGAGCCATAGTAGATTTTTGGTGTTTTCGAGCACCAAATTGATGAGTTGGACGATTATAGAAGCAAAGTAGGGGATATTGTAGCAGGAGCCACGTTTCTTGTAGAGAATAAGGAAAGTAAGCCTTATTGGAGCTACCAAATAGCGAAACGCCAAAGCTTGGGATGTGGCTGTCCGAGTATGGGATATACTATATCGTTTAATAAGGAGGATCATGTCAAGTAGAATGCAGTCCGGATGCGGCTGTTTATGCAAGTCAAACTCTTCAAAAAGCGTTTTATTGACTAGGAGCCCGTTTGCAATAGCCATGGAGATTCTGGCGAGTACCAGCGCAATGTCCAAAGACGGCACCTCACCATGGAAATTTGCAACGTCTGAGTCAGTGAGATGATTGATGGCAAGAAACAAGTGGGATATTATAGACATGGAAAAATGCGAGAGGATTTGGCGGTGCTTGCTCAATGCACTAAGTGCATCTGCGAGATGTGAGAGTTGCGCTAAAGTGGTTCTGGTTATCGGTTGTTGCGCCTTACTGGCAACAAGGTCGACAAGTGACCCCAACTGGGCCGGCAGGATGGTGTCAGCAAAAAGCGCTTCTGAGTCTGGTGTGAGCATGTGGCAAAACACTTGAAAAGGCCTGGAAAATGGCCTTGGACATCATAAAGTTCCCCCAACCCTCTTAGCCCAAACCAATGACACACTTGTTATGTTATCGTAGGCCTGGTTGCGTGCCCTGGTGCGATGCGCAGTGGGTGAGAACAAGGTGGTGGTAAAATGATTAGTGATTAGAATTAGGTGATGAGGAAGGCGTTACAGGACAGTAATAACTGGGCTTAGAACCACTGCACGGTTGCTAACCAATACAAAATATTAACATATATACTACCAATATACAAATGCCCAGTCCCGTGTTTGCACAGTTCAAGTTGGTGCTTCTTGGGGAGAGTGCCGTCGGCAAGTCGTCGTTAGTATACCGCTTTATCAAAGACCAATTCGACGAGTTTCGCGAATCTACTATTGGTGCTGCCTTTTTAACCCAGAGCATCCAGCTCGATGACAACACTACAGTCAAGCTTGAGATTTGGGACACTGCTGGGCAGGAGCGCTACCGCTCTCTTGCCCCAATGTATTACCGTAATGCACACTGCGCTGTAGTGGTCTATGATATCACTAGCTCGTCATCGCTCTCCAAGGCCAAACATTGGGTCGCAGAGCTCAAGAAACACTCTATGCGCAGTCGCGACATCGTCATTGCCCTTGTTGGCAACAAGCTGGACTTGGTAGACGCTAGGGCTGTTGACCGCGCCCTGGCCTTTGAATACGCCCGTGAGGAAGGTCTCTTGTTCTTTGAGGCCAGCGCCAAGTCTGGCCAGGGCGTCCGCGATGTCTTTGAACTGGTGGCGCGCAAATTACCGGTCCAAGAAGCTGCTCTGAAGCCACGGCCTCAGGACAACGCCGTGGATTTGAGCCGCCGGCCTCACGAGTCTTGCCTGTGCTGAAGACTTTTTCTACTTTACATAAGAATTCACATCTTTTAAACGCTTTGCTCAACTTGTTCTGTCAAATTACTGTAGACTTACTTATAGATTGAGTGGCGGTGTACACCCCCATATTGCATTGACCCGCTGTTCTGGTGCTAACTAGATGTGGCGGTGTACACCCCCACCCACCTTAAAAAGCGCCACGAAGGAGTCCTATAAGCTATTTTCAGTAGTGGTATCAGCTAACAACACAACTGTTCACAACAACCCAACTACAATGTCGCTTCCTGACGGCGAGTATGATATTGAGATATCTGCGGACTTGCGCCTGAGGACCGAGGCTCTTGACAGGAGTGGCAGCCAACCTTCAGTGTCGTATGCTGAGCCAGGTCTAGAGCAGCATCTTTTTCAGCTCAAGTGTAAGTATAACAGTCATTTACAAGGCTTTCTAAATATAGCATTCTAACTATTCAGTCACTCAGTATCCTACCAGCCTCCTTCCTGATCCAGAGTTCCAGCTTTTTCCCAAGAAAACGTCCAGTCTGCACTTTATGGTGGCGTCGGCCTCTACGAACAACAGCAAGGAACTTATCCTGGAGGGCACCGCATTGAGAGCCAAGGATTCTGAATATATGCTAGTATTCAACGAAAAGACGCAGACGTTGAAACTATGCGGACTCAACTCCATCATTAGGGCAAACAAACCTAGAAGTTCCAAAAAGAACGCCCAGGAGCTTGCAGATCTTCGAGCATACTATAAGCAGGCTGCTCCTGAGATTGTTTCGGCTAAAGTGCTGACCAAAAAGACTGCAAACAAGTGGGAAAAGTTTCAACCTAAAAGCAACTCTGTTTCTCTTGATCCGCCGAGCGAGGATGAGCAACCAGAAGTTGACAGTAAACCAGAAGACAATGAATTTGATGACTTTGATTTCGACAATTTTGATCAGTTTGATGATGAATTATCAAACGACGTCAACAATAATAAAACTCCTGCCCCTAACAGCGATACAGAAGAGACACAGAATCAGCTGGTATTAAACGTAGCAACTCCAAAGGTCGCCCTGAAAAAGCTTCCTACCCCAGCTTCTGTCGCGCCTACTCCAACTGTAAGCAGCACGAAAAACGACTCTTTCAACGAGCATGATGACTTGGACCTTGCGTCCTTCGAGGACGAAATAGAAGACGAGCTCGAAGATGAACTAGAACAGGTACTTGGTGACGATGATTATGGTACTAATGGTGGCAACGGTCAGACAAATAAACGTGATGGTGATGATGACAGCTATTTTTCGGATTTCCAGATAGAAGAAGACCCAATAGGTGCTAAACCTAACAACAGCACCACAGCCAAAACGTCGAAACTAAAGGCTGCCAGTGGCCCAATAAGTTTACGGGATTTGGTAGAAAGCCGCAGGGACGAAGACGATTTAAGTAGTAGTGAGGAGGAGTAAGTTTTGTTTTCATTTATTGTTTTTGTTTATTGTTTTTATCATGATTGTTCATTTGTTGTTATTTGTTGTTATATGTTGTTATTTGCCTTAATTTATAATTTGCATTTTTTAATGTTCTGTGTAAGTTTCTCTTAAATTAGTAGATAAATATTCTTGTACAAAGTCAGAATTGATAATCAATACTACTAAAATACTAAGCTATAGCAAGTATTTGTTAATATATGTTATTATTATCTAGTAATAGCTAATATTTATCAAAACTTATTAACATTTATTAACATTTATTAACATTTATTAACATTTATTAACATTTATCAAGAAATTGACTTACTCTGGTCATGAAAGCATTTTTTTTATCAACATTGTAATTATTTTTTGGTCAAAGTCTGCTAACAACCTTGAATGCTTTAGAGATGGGAGTATGTCTAATGTTGCCTTTACAGTTGTTTAGTAAAATGAAGTAGGCACAAACTAAACCTAAAACACCGTTAATACTGCCATCAGTACTTATTTCCATCAGAGCCCATGGAATAATTGCCCCTTAAAACATTACACATACTACGGTTAAAGAGTACGACAATGCATGCTGATCTAGAATTTATTAAAACGCATATATACTCTTCAGTTGTGGTCTAATTCCAAAGTAGTCAATTTTATGTAAACCTCCTTTGCCATCTTGTACTGTATCATACCTGCAAAGACCATAATCTGCTTAGAAACGCTCTTAAGCTCTGAGATCTTCTGCTCTTTGACGTTATCAAGGAATGCACTGCTGCCATATTTGGTGATCAACCGGCTGATACAGTTCATGGTTATCAAGAGTAAATTTCCTACGTTCTTGATCAAGCTGTAGTGTAACTGCTGCTGGTTAAACACCTGGCATTTGGCTCTGACAGCAGCAAGGTTGTCACCGCTGGATATCGGAATCATGTCAAGCTCTTTAATTGATTCAAGGGTGTTTTCGTATTTGCCTTCGATGAAAAGCTCTTTTATTTTGGCAATCATAAGTAGTTTCTTCAAAATCTCTTTTGATGCAGGGGAAATCTTTGAAGGATTCAAGTTGTAAGTGTCAAGAAGCCTCTGACCGATTTCAATAAGAGAGTATTCCTGCTCATTGTCTTTTGAAACTGGCTGGAAGATATCTATGCTGCTTAGTAAATCGCCCAAGAGTCTGTTGATGATGTTGATGACCTGGTGATGGTTTTCCGACAACTGGTACAACAACAAGCTATCGTAAACTCTTCCTTCCTCGCCAACTCTTTTGGCTGCCTGTTCAATGATCTCAAATAGATACGTGTTGTTGCCAGTGAAAGTTTCCTGCTGCTTGCCAGTGGCATCGGACTTGGTGTTGCCAATGTACAAGAGCTGTTGGCGTTCTTCAATTCTTCCCGGATATCTGGAGCCGTCCTTGTTAATGGTTCCCAACAACAAGCTGAACTCTTTTGTTTCAATCACCAACTCTCTGATAGCCTCGAGAGTCAATTTACAATACTTGTCGCGTTTAGAAGAAGTGACCCCTCCGGCCAAATTGATGGCCAAGAGATATTCCAAAGCAACCTTGGTGTCCAGAACACGGAAACTTCTGGTGTAGTAACCAACAAGTCTGGCATAATTTATTTCATACAACCCATCTTTGTTGACAGTGGTCAAGTTATTGGAAGTGCTGATGTTTGCAAGAATCGAGTCGTAATCACCTACTCTTAGAAGACCATAGTATGTCAAGCCAATAGCTAAATTGACAGCTTCCAATTCGCTGACAGAGAACGCATGTTTCACAGCCTGTTCGAATAAACCACTGAGCATTAATACATGTATATAAATAGGATTGCTGGTGTTCCAGTTGAAAAAGAGAGAGCCATATTGGATTAAATTTTTCTGGAAATCAAGCAAGGTGTACGACTCATATTTTAAAAGGCCAGAATATTCCTTGTTATTTTCATTGATAAGCATGAGGTTGGTCCAGATCCAGCCCTCGGTACTGGAAGAAAGCTTCCCGCTCCATTTCTTGGTCAAATCGCACTTACCGATGATTTTATACACAGCATACCGATAGACGTCCACCTCGTCGTTATTTTTGATGTTGGTGTTGAACTCCTGGTGAATAGAGTTTTGCAAGGACGCGGATAAAGAATGGTTGCCGTTGTTTTCATCCTTGGAAGATTCAATGAAACCTTTTAAATAGGTGGCAAAGTTAGAGTCGATATGTTTGAACGTGACAGCCTCTTTCTCCACAACCGCGCATGCTTCATCGTAGCAGCCCGATCTCAACAAGTAATAAATCAAGGCCCAAATCGGAACATCGTTCACTATAAGAAGATTCTTGCTGATGTCTTCGTTTCCAAACAAACGGTTTTTCTGTGTCTTCACATAGTACTTGACCTTGTTCAAGTTTGTAGGCAAACCGCTCTCGGCATCGTTCTCATCAATCCTTCTGTGATATATTGTATTGACGTGTTCGAGAAACTGCTGCTCGAGATATCTAATACTCTTTTTTATAATTCTGTTTTTCAAACCACTGGAACTTTTGGCCTTGAGATTGTCATACTGCTGGAAAAAATGCTGCTCAGGCAATATGTTCGTCTCGGACTCCTCTACAAGTCCCGCAAGGATCTTCCAGCATTCATTTATCTGCTTTGTCTTGCTGTCCGTGGCGTCCTTGGTGGTTTCGTAGAAACAAGTTGCAATAGGGAACGGCTTAAGCTGCTGGCGCAAGTTGTTCAATCTGTATATAATCATGGAATACTTTTCGAACTTTGCTCTCACTGCAAAATCGTTTACATTGGTTAACTTGGCATCCTTTGGGAGGTCTGCAAACTCACCGCCTCCTAACCGTGGTCCTAAAACAGAATGGCCAACAGTGGACTTGCCCCAGTTGGACATTTTGGAAGCATTTTTATCTGAATCGTCAGCGGACAACCATGTTCCATTGACAGATGGCTTACTGGCTTTTACCCCGCTATTGGTTTTCAAATGTTTGGTTTCAAAGCCAAACGACTGGTATATTTCATCCTTACGTTTTCTCCAGTCCATCGTGATGTTCTGGTTGATGAAATTATCGAAATCCCGAGCTGCCGTCGTTAATGACTGCTCAATTGCAGCGAGAATATTCTCTTCCTTCTTGCTGTTCAACTGGCTGTCAAAATCAACATTGTTGCCATGTGCCGGCACAATAGAACTGTCTAATGTACTAGGTAACTCAATCGATTTGATGTCTCGTTCAAGATCTTCGATAGAAAGACCACTTCCTGCAAGCAAGTAGTGTGCTTTGGTGAAATTGGCTTCCGAGACATTCTTTGTAGTCCGTAATCCTTCGATTCTTTTCTTCAATTCACTAGATCCAAGCTCAATTGTTCCAAGTTCCGAAGAACTTGTCGGGAGATTCCGTGATGATTCTAAAAGTTCCTTCAAAAGCTTAGATCCCTGCGCATTCGAATTCACCATTTGCTGCTCCTTGTACATTTCAAAAATTGCTCACTATATTGCTTAACAATCACCTCTCTCTATTAATACTTAATGTTTCATTTTCTCATAGTTTTTTTTTCCAATGTTTACTTTCTTTCCTGGTTGTGTGCGTTGTCTCTTTACCCGGAATGTTAATATCCGTAGAAGTGGTACATGGCATGTTAAGCAATAAGTGATGAGAAGAGGACAGTTCAAGTAACTGAAAGAGGCTATTTAGGAGTGCAATTTCTAAAAATCGAGCAGGTGTGGAAGATACAATCCAGCAATGATTTTGTTTGTGACCAAATTTGATGTTCTGGTTGGTTATTCGTTAATTCATCAATATTCCGCAAATAATGACAAGTTCAAACTAGATAGTATTGAGTATAAAGCTCTTCCTTCGGGGTTGCACCAGTCCAGTTTTGATACTGTTCGTTTCAAGTACCAATTGAAGCCATCAGACGGCAATGAGGCTGTGGTATACAATGGTGTATCGATATTCAGGCAGAATGGCATGGAAGAAGGCGTTGATTCCAATGACAGGAAAAGCTTGAAAATGTATACTGTGGGTGTTCTATTCAAAAACGATGATGATATAGATCAGGTGGAGCTGTTGTTACTTGATCTTGACAGAACGCTTCTTAGCTTCATCATCGAAAAGACAAAAGATCCAAACTCTAATGTAGCCCTGGAAAAAATGTTTCTTGAACAGATTGAATCCAAATTTCGCGCATATACTAGCCATCTTGAAAGCAAGGTTTCTAAGAAACAAGTCCGTAATGATGTGTCTTTCGAAGATTCTTTGAGTTACGTTGGACCTTATTTTTACAAACTATGGCGATATACTCTTGTAAACAAAAGAATTCTTATCAAAAACCAGTTTGACAAAAACGAAGGTGCCAACAACAATGGCATCATTGACAAAAACACACTGTTAATCAAACATCTTGTGGATCTAGTTCAGAAAGTTCCAGAAATGCTAAACAGTGACTTTGGTACTACTTCGGAAGCCTTGTATAATGTCACTTTACACGACTTGGAAACATTAAAGTCCTACACAAGACGACAGCGAGGCTACTTGGCAAGCACCTCTGATGATTTAATTCTCACAAAATTAAACTTATTTGACTATATGTTGGACTTTGATACTCTTACACGGCTTCCTATGCTAAAAGCTGTAGTTTCAGGCAACACTACTCCGCTGGACTGTACTCTTCAAGCAATAAGGTTTTCCAAAGCTGATATGGCAAACTTTATAAATCTACAGTTTTCTGATGACCACACAAATGCTAATGACGACATCAGCCGTCAAAGCATGCCGTTTGATGTGTTTGACAAATGGAAAACATCATTGGATAACTCGTGGGCCGCATTGTTGTGCCAATGGATTTACGGCATCCCTATAAGCTTCCCAACTATCAACAACTACGGTTTGATTGACGAAACTAGCGCCTTCAAAGATGCTACCTCGGCAACTACAGCTGGACAGGATCAATTTGCTTCTAGTAAAGACACTTTAAGTTGGGAGAAAATACAACTTCATTTTGAAGATATTCTTTCCCATTACCAGAAAACATGTTCTGATATTATACAGAACAACGACGAGGATTATGCAGCAAAACAGTCGTTGGAGTCTTTTTACAATGAAGACGTCCTTGATGACTCTAGTGCACCTTCAGAGACTGCTTTGCTTGCAGACCAAGACCTAGATGACGAGGGAGTCACGATAGTTGAGTTGTACTTGTCTGATGTCCATCAGTTGTATTTGAATCCGTTCTCCTCGGATGACAAGTCATTCGTTAGGGACTACATAAAACATCATTTCCACCGTACTGCCAGAGTCAGCAGCGCACTCGATTTTTTACAATGGAACCCTTTTTCCTGTTGCTAGAAGGCACTTGTTCATACATAACAGTTAGTTGTAATATATTAAAAAGATTTTCGTTATTTGGTAGTGTACTCTTTTAAGATGTATAAAAAAAATAAAGAATGCATGGTCTATGCCTCTGATAGTTTTCCTGAGAATAAAACTGTCGAGTATTGAGAAATCTCTAAGGGCACTGTTGGCTAAATATTGGTTTTTAGGTCTAATTTAATGAGTCTTTTCTGGTTGAGGCAGATTTCTAGGCGTTGCTTTTATCTTTTAGCAAGAAAACAACCATTAATTCAAATTTCGTTTGGGACAAACACTTTAGCGAACCATGCTTTTTCAATATAGATGTTTTTATGTCTTTTTTTTTTGCTAGACCATATTACTTGGTTAAACAAAACTCTTGCGTAAACAAAATTAGGCGAAACACACTTACTTAATTCTTATGAGCTACGTCTGCAAACTAGAGTCTTTCTTCGTCTGGATTGTTGTGACATTAACTTTTGCAATAATCAAACGCCAAATATGTATTGTTTTGGGTGTGTCAAAATAGGGCTGCTTTAAAAGTGACACATATTCTCAGTTGGAGACCAATGTCGGTTTTTAACTACAAGTATGGCACTTTATAATACTAATAGCGTTTCGTTTTGCCAGCATGTTCAGTAACTTTGACCACTAGTTGCCCTACTACTGAAACCTTTTAAAATTTATTTAAATAATCTCTAATTTGTAACTGATTGATTGTCTTAATATTCCCTGTTTTCAACTTATAAGATAGCAGTTTAGTAGCATCTATAGGATGACCAAATCAACCATTTGCTAAGATTTTTACTAGGACAAATAGTAGACATTTGCAACTCATACATCATAAACAGTTTATTGAATAGTCGTTAATCCGTTAGTTATCTAACAAATAAAAATATACAATGGCCCGTGGCCTCTAATATACAGCTGTTCAACCTTGGTGGCTATGCATCAGTGGGTATCCTGTAACGCAGGTCTTGTAATCACCAAATCTTCTAAATCGTCCTGGCTTTCGATGGCAAACTTTTGCTCGTTAGCCAAGTGTAATAAACAAATAAAGTAAAAACTACAAGATATGTCGTTCCGTGCTCCGTCTGACGGATCGTATTTATTGTTTGTTGCTTTGACGATATCAGAGAATTTGGCTTGGCCTACCTTCGTCATGTTTTCTGTCTGTTCTGTGAATGACTCTAGGAAAGGGTTAGTCAACAGGCTATCGGGATCAATTGAGTCCTCGTCCTGTGGCAGTTCTTCTTGTTGAGAAAGACTATTCCGTGGTTCATTTTCTGATCGAAACCTTAGCTCTTTGTTTTCTTTTAAGGACTCCCACAATTTGTCCTTCAAAACCTTGATGTCGACTCTTTTTGCTTTGCGAGCATACGCGATCATGTTGTTCAGGTCCCGATAGCGACCTGGAGACGCTCCTGGGCTTCTAAAGGGGCTGTATGGGGGCAGCAAAGTAGAAAGCTTTTCCTTAGGGGGTCCTAAATCAGGTATGTCAGCGAAAAAGTCCTTGTGGGTCGGTATAGGGCCGTCTTCTTCGCCACGAGGCTCGATATCATCATTTTCGTACTGATTATCTTGGAGAAAGAAACTATGACTGGCCAAATCGTCAAACTCATGAATCTCTGGTATACCTTCGTTATTCTTCTTCTTGCGCTTCAAAAACGAGGAGTTTATGTATTCTTCTTTGTAGAACAATGTTATGAATCTCTTGGAGTTGTACTGTTTGTCAAAGGGCAAGAGGTGGTGGGTGGCAGAAGCCCGCTGGTTTTTTGGAAGCATCTGTGAGGTACTTGCGTTCTGAATGGTGCTTAAATCTGTGAAATATTTTTCTTCAAACAAAGCATTGTCTCTGTCGTCTTCATCAATAACACTGGCAAAATCAATCAGAAACAGCTTCTTTTTAGCACGCCTCTGTTTTTTGGCCTCAATCTCCTCAGGCGACATTCCAGCGTTTCCACCAGTCAATTTCTTTTTCAAGTTTGTGACTTTCCAATTTTCGGGACCTGCCCATGTTTTTTTGGAATTGCTATCAAAAAAGTCTATTAAATTGCGATCTATCAGTAGGTTTCCGAAATCTATATCTTTTTCATTAGGCACCTCCTCTACCAAGTCAAAAGATGGTTCTTTGAACAAGTTTCTCATTGTGCGATGTCCCACATTTAGTATTGAATCAACAATGTCATCGCTATCATAATCGCGGTCCAAGTTGTCCTCCATTGGTTCATCCAACGCAAAATCGAGAAAAGACCCCTTATCAATATCAGCAACAGTTGTTTCGGGTTGCTGTGCCGCTACTTCCTGGTTTATGGCATCATAGTTGAACGACTGGTTGGGGTCGTTTTCTCCTTCTATTCTTTCGAACATCTCGTTGGCTTTCATATCAAGATCATTCAACATATCTTCAATGACTGGTAAGGAAGAGCACACTGATAAAGAGCCAAGATCATGGTTTTGTAAGGTTGTGAAATACAGAGCCAAGTCTTGAATGTGCTCTTCAAGAAAATCAACTTGTTTACTATTATCTTGAAACTCCATACTTTTCATTAGGTCATCATCATTATTAATTTCCTTTTCTTTTTCATCGTTTTCATCTTCATCTTCAATTTCATCTTCATCTTCTGCAATCATACTGTAATCTCCTATACTCTCCACTTTTTCTGTTCGGGATGCATCGAATACCACTCGGCCATCTTCGTTAACATGCAATATATTGAATAACAACGACTTGGATCCACCTTCATCGAAATCAGCCAATGCTTTTCTGAACACCGGATCAATCGTCAACTCACTATCAAGTTCCTTGAGCTGTATTTTGCTAAACACGTCTACTAAGGTGTTGACGTTCAGAGCATTACTACACTTTTTCTTAGGCCTTGCTTCGTCTTCCACATCATTCTCATTCTCTTCCTCAGCAGCTTCTTCACCTGGCAGCCGTTTTGCCGAAGAAAGACCACTCAACAACTTCCCTGTCTCTGTTGCAGCAGAGTCTATTCTAGAAGAGTAAATCTTAACACATCCATCAAGAGTAGCAGACGCTTTCTGAAAATTGATCTGGTCACCCTCCTTGAGAAGTGACAAGTCATAGAAATAGTCAATAAGAGCAACCTCCCAACTGTTTCGCGAGTTGATTTTGTTGTCTTTGGCAAGTTTCAACCAAAGGTCAAAGTTCTCATTGCCGACTTGCAAACTTTGCATTCCTCAGCAATTGAATTGAGTATTCGTATGTGGTTTCGTACTTTTGAAAGCAACACAATACAATCACTTTTGAACAACATAAATATTGCCGATTAATAAGGCAGCAAACGTATATGTCGACAAAAAACGATATCTATCAACTCAAAAAGAAATAATATTATTAATAATAATAATAATAATTCAGCGTTTGAAATTTTCAAATTTCACTTATATTTACTGAGCAAAACAAAAAAAAACCCCGTCACCTTCAAACACCAACAAATTTTTAGATCCACTTTAAGCCCGCCAAGAGGTCTTATGTCACTATATCAACTCTTTAAACGGAGTTTGGGCTTTTGATTGTCGCTGAGGCTGATCCCTCGAAGAAAAGATGCCCCAACTGTTGATCACTGTCGTCAAAGGTAAACAAATGAAAAGTAAACAGTGCTGTTTACCCGGTGCTTGTCCTTTTCCGGTCATGATATGCACGTTTTCAACATGAAGAAAAGAACCGTCGAAATGACCCCGAGAGGCACACTGTATTGTAAGGCTTTTTTGAAGACTATTAGATATCTAAGCAATGCAAAAAAAAGGTTTTAGCTTGTCGTGGCATGGTTTCTGACATTTGATTTTTTCTTAGATTTATATATTTTTACTACCAGACAGAGCTCTCTGCAGTAAAATGCAGCTATTCTTTTTTCGTACCTTAGTCTATAGCCTGATTATAATCATTTATAGGAGTTGGATACTTTTGAAAGAGCCCAGTGAATATTCTTCACCATTCTACAAATCACTGGTGAAACATGCAGGCTAATATATTATATTCCGTCTTGAGTTGTGAAAACAGCCACCAAATTGTAGGTGAAGGTTTCAAAACACTTTCTCATAAGTTAACGGCTTAAAAATTTCACTGGCTGAATAGGTTCTATTGTGGCAAACATGTACGTCAATTTTCTAAGCACTGGTTTGAAATCTATGATAATAGAAACTATGGTAACCTTGTAACCATTGTAAATTGAAATAAGATATTACTAACCAGCTTTTGATCAGAGTTTTTTCAGTTTTCTTCCATCCCTTGATTCTTACGTTCGACTCATCACTATTATTACGTATTCCTGTGATGAACGTCAGTCGGTCCTCAACAGGATTAATTTCCCTTGTTGTTTTTCTTTAGGAATTTACAGCATTTGAAAGTTACTTGAAACTGATTTTTTTTTTATATTAGTATTTCGCTATACTGCCTAAGCTACTTGTTGAAAACGTTATACGCATATGAATGTACCCAACACAACTCTACAATAGCGATAAAGCAAAAGAAAATATTATTTTGGGGCACTGTATAAAATCTATAAAGCTTATAAGGTAAACAAAGCGGTTTTTTTCTTACCGAAAGGATAGACCAAGATTGAGGCTGTGAATAATCCAACAGAAATACCGATGGCAACCTGGATCATGGAGAAACCAAAACTCAAACTGTTACTACTGTCTTCACTCGAAGTTGTAGAAGCGCTTGAGGCGGTACCATTTAAACTAGAAACGATCTCGTTAGCACTGGACAAACCAGCTAATAAAGAACTTTGAGAAGCAATACCGGAAGGCACTTGCACGAAGATAGCAGGCAACATGGCGGAGATCGCCAAACCTTTGAAGAAACGGGAATACAAGTTGCCAAAGACACCAATAACCATAGCAGCCAAGGCAGAGGTGAATTCGGAGGAGTTGCTAAAATGAAGCGAAGAAAAGTAGGAGACAACATAACCAACGCACGCGATTGACACCATCGTTGGAAGTTGTTTCCAACTAGCCTGGTTGATCAATGACAAGACAAGGGCAAACATTGGAACAAATAAGAATCTGAACCAAGGAGAGATTGCTTTATTGTAAACACAAGTCTGGTTCGAGGTTGCATTGTGATCGAACCAACCGTAAATAGCAGCACCAATGGTGATACCAAAGGACAAGAATAAGGAATAAATAATAGCATAGAACATACGCACTGCACCGTTAACAATGTTTCGCGACTGCAATTCCAAAGAACCGGTCAAAATGATAAATCCGGGCAAAATCAATGCTAATGATCCTTGCACTAAAGCACTAAAACAGAAAGTACGGCCTCCATTGATGGAACCCAAGGCACGGCCAAGGAAACTGACGACAATGGAAGCTGCCACCTCGAACACGTTGGAATACATTGCAGATCTTGGAGATACGTAGAATTGCAAAAATCCCACACAACAGCCAATGATAAAACAAACTGGCATGTCTGCCCAATTACCGTTGAAAGCAAATGGACACACCATGGCAGAACCGTAGCCATAAAGCAAAACACAAATCCATGGAGGATACAATGGTTTGCTATCCATCAAGATGTCCAAGTTTCTAGATGCGTCGTCAACTCCCATCATGTCATGGATAACTGCCTTATAGATTTGATGAGCGTCGTGAAGTTTAGACAAATTGACACCCTCCTTAGTTCTGACCAACTGCATTTCTGTGGTTTTAGTGGTAGGATCATTGAATGCAACAATCATACAGCCAGGGAAATACATGAATTGACCGTCAATTTCCAATACTCTTGACGTCATCACCATATACTCTTCCAATCTGTGAGGAGGCGCACCGTAAATCATGAGAGCAGTACACATTTTCAAGATAAAGTTTTTACGTTGCAACAAATCAGCCAAATGGACGGTGATACGAGCCTCAAGCTTCTTTCTATTAGCCTTGCTCTTCAATTGGGCCTTCTTTTGAGGTGTCATAGAAGGCTTGAATGAAGGCAACTCGTTGAAGAACAGTCCACCGCTTGGCTTCAACTTGTCTTGAGAAGGACTGGTACCATGACGTTTCAAGCTCTCCTCGGAAGGACGACGAGGATATCTTCCAGTTTTTTCAATTTCGTCATCAAGCCCATCAGGGCTATAAGGCATATTCTCGCCACTATGCATGGCCTTATTTGGAGCACCACTGTGCAATGTGGAATCATCAAGCATAGTAGCTGAGCTGGCTCCAGCTTGCGGCATGTTATACATCTTCATCAAGGTGGAAAGCACACCGTCTTGTACTCTTCTAGGTGGGGGAACATACTCATCATCAGACAATCTGTCTTTCATCACCTCGTCTGGATGTTCATCCTCCATGGCATTGTTGTTGACAATAGCACCATTAGCCTTTGTAGGATCATAAGAACTGTAAAACAAATCAGACAAAGAAGTCTTACTGGATGATGTAGACAATTGACCAGGGCCAGACGAGCCACGTTTGTTAGAAGAAGAAGCAACAGATTTGTTACGCTTGTGGAAAAACCTGCCAAGTTTAGAAGTATGTGAACTCATAATGTTTTCTACCTCCATGCGGATGTTTTCACGTTCTTCCTCACTGTCAACTTCGTCATTCGCATCTTCCTCGTCCAGACTGTGGTTCAGCCCAATTCTTTTAAGATATTTCGTAGGATGATCTAAAGAAAACAAGTTTAATTCGAACCCATTATTCTCAATATCTTTTTCTTCGTCATTGGCTCCTTTCTTTTTGTGAGAATGAGAATGCTTGAAATTGAGAAGTTTGGCAAGGAAATTACCAGCTCCTGAATCACTGTTGATAGAAGTAACTTCTGCATTTGGATTGTTTGATGTTTGAGTGTTTTTAGCACTTTTACGCTGGTTGTCAGAAGAACTTGTGCTAGTGCTTGAATCCTGACCACGCGATTCTTTGTTTCTTCTATATGTTTGCTCTTCATCATCATCGGTTATCTTTTCCTTCTCTTTTGCATGACTAGAAGACGAGTCACTTTCAGAATCGTAAAATACAACTTCTCTCTTTTTCTTAGGAGATTCTGTATCATTTGTAGCTGTGTTGTTATTGACATTCGATGAAGCAATATCTGGGTTTTTATTGGCTTGTGTATTTGCCCTGGTATTATTAGCAAGGTCTTCATCTTCGTCTCCACTTTGGTCAACCCCGATATCATCATAATCATTACCGATATTAGATGTTAAAAACGCCGTAGCATCACGTTCAATAGATTTTGCTCTTTGGCGACGTTTGTCATCAGACAATCCAGGTAAAGA
The DNA here is from genome assembly GCA_004014935.1 of Saccharomycopsis malanga. NCBI lineage: Eukaryota > Fungi > Ascomycota > Saccharomycetes > Ascoideales > Saccharomycopsidaceae > Saccharomycopsis > Saccharomycopsis malanga. The sequence goes on from CP025321.1 coordinate 2,680,850, forward strand.
ACTTCCAGATTGCTGTTGCGGCTGTGGTTGAACATGCTGATAAGAACGACGGTTGCTGTTGGTAGCACTCAAGGAAGAAAAAGAGCCGCTTGGGCTAGGAGGAGCACCTCCTATTCCTAAACCAGTGGTGGTAGTACCAGAATCAGCAGTAGCAGCAGCAGCAGCATTGTCTGCCGGAAGATTGCTGGAACTGCCTATGGAGGTAAATTTAGGCAAGGAAGGCACGGTGGAATGAGAAACAGGATCATCTTCTGGAATCGTGTAAGCACCCAGCTTTTGATTCTTGCTATAAATGCTCTGGGCAGACCTGGATCTTCTGTTCTGCGGTCTGGTGAGCTCAGCAGGGGTGTTTGCTAAAGAAGACTTCTTCTTCTTGTTCCATGGCAAGCCTGAACTAGGATTGTTGGAAGGTGACGACATGTGAATGTTTTATAGATATGTCTTGAGAATGTTCTGTCTGTTGAATTACTTCTTCAAAGGTATCAAAATGAAGGCGAAAACTGTTGCTTGTACAATATATTGAATAGTTTACTTTTGGTCGCGAAAAACTCAAAAATAAAGGTTAAATAATCACCAAGGAAAAGAGATTTAGAGGAAAAACCTTCTTTTTACTTCAGATCGGCTGTGATTATAGTTGGTAAAAGGTAGGAGACGGCCCTACAATGAATCAGCAAGACTAATAAAAATTTCAAAAGGTTTGGCAACCAGTGAAGAAGAGATTCCAGTAAAAATTTGGAAAAAGGCTCAGCTGGAAAACTATAAGTCAGAATTTTCAGGGCGATCCAGGGTCTATATATACATTGGTTGGCGGAGTCTCAGTTGCAAAAGGGATAAGAACCGAGAATAATAAATACAGCCTACGTAGGGTTGCAGTATGCCAATACTTTTCTGATTGTCTACTGATTGTCTACTCAATTACTCTTATCCTGTTTTACTGTCTACTGTTTAGCACATCCCACTAAGCAAACAAGAACAATCTATAGCCAAAAAACCGAACCGCACAACGAACGCAAGCAATTACTCACTTTTACCCATACTTATTACGCGTCTGCATTTTCCGCTTATTGTTTTCTCCTGTGCCAATCAGCATGGCCCGCACTTCTTTATACACATTCAATTATACAAGAGTCCAGGCTCAAGAGAATTGAGAAAAATTTCATAAGCCACTTTACAAACAAAAAAAATAAAATAAAATGAAAATTTCGCCTTTATTGAATACATTCTACTCTTGCAACCTTTGTTGCTCGTAACCTTTGTCTCGCTTAAAGCAAGAAATCCGCGGATTGGTCCTGCGCGCATGCCTCCGTAAACGCTAGCCGCACTCTGCAGGCCTCTCTTGCAGCTCAAGGCATAGCGTTTAGCTGCACGCTGATCTCATTATTCTGCTGTTCATTCCATTAATAGTATTATGAGGTTATGTGCACTGGTTGTAATATGCACAGGCAGGCGCTCCCCTGCATGGTGCGTAATTTCGTCATTGGCGGATTTCGAACAATTTTCATTGTTCACGGCGCATCTCGATGTGTGTTGACGTTCGCTACTGCGCTATAAAGCAGGCGTTACATAATAGGATATTCTATCGACAATTCATAGTTAGATCTTCAGGAGGCTCTGTATACATGGAATAAAAGTAGCGCATGTGAATGGTCTGGAGCACTACAAGAAACCGTTGCCACATTGTTGGTTTGCTGCCAACGAACCGTTGTTATAAATAGATAAGCTTTTTGTATTTTGTGCTTTACTGGAATTGAAAAAAAAAAATAAAAATAAAAAGTAAATTCAGAAATGTCAGTTTAAAAGTATCAAATGTAAATCCAAAGTCTCGGACAAAGTGGTATGGCGAAGTCGGAGTTAAAGCTCATTTTCCAAAACGCTTTTGAAGCTGAATGGTTGGTATGGGTACCCCTCACCTTCAAAGAACTTGCTCATGCTCTCGACCCAATGTAATCTTAAACTGTGCAACATTGCAGAGGTACCCTCCATTGCCACCAACACACAGCATGTCAAAACAAACCACATGGTGAACATCACCACTGTCATGAACACCCCGAGAACCCCTGTAAGACCGAATGCGTTAGCCAATGTCATGCTCCAGAGCACTTGTGATAACTGCGCATGGGCAAGCGAAAGAGCCCACAACCGCAAGTAGGAGGCTGTGTGCGAAACACAATTCAAACAGAATTCGATGGTGTGAATCACCTGGTGAATCATAATGTCACCAAACGTTTCGTCATGGCCGCTTTCTTCGTCGTCAAGATCCAAATCATCTTCATTGTTTCCAATGTCATTATTGGTGATGAACTGGTCGTCTGTATTTTCCGTAGACAATCTTTCGTAGGTTGTCAACTTTTTTTCAAGTTGACGCTTCATGTAGAGAGGTTTTACGAAAAGCAAGCAAGGCACACAGATTAAGGCGATTGCTAAAAAGAATACTTGAAGTGGAGCCTGCCCTGGGAAAAGGGGCTCTTCAACTGTACCTGGAGACAAGAACATACTGATCAATGTGTTCAACAAACTTGGGGCTGGTTTTTCAATGGCAATCCAGTCAACGCACCATTTGTATATAATGATCACTGTTAAATAGCCAAAGATACAATTCATGAACAAGAATCCGGGGATGAAATTTCCCACAATATCAATCATTGAATTGAAGTTGACAAAGTTCACTAGCGAAAACATGTAAGAATACAACATGTGCAAATAGCCCATAACAATAGACAACTTCATCTTGTAGGAGTTTAGAAACAACAACCCATTTTCTGTACCGTGCCATATAGAGTCAATACCAATGGCATAAACACCAACCTGTCTAGCCTCAATCAAATCTCCCTTGTTGAAATGTTCTGGCCATTTCCAACCAGACTTGAAAAAAGTCATGGAAAGTGAAAAAATATCATTGTATAAAAAGCCAGTGTACAAAGAACAAAGACCCATGAGCAAGACAATGTATCTTCCGGAAAATGCCATGTCCAAAATGTCTCCACGTTTCATCTGCGACAACGGTTTTTCATTAAGCACAATTGCCAAGCCAATTAACGTCAACAAGAACCCATGGCCCAAGTCACCAAACATAATGGCAAACATGAACGGAAAGGTCACAATTGTAGCGAGGCCAGGATTCACCTCCCGGTATGTGGCAACGCCATACGCATCACAGATAGCTTGGAAACCAGAGGTGAACTTGTTTAATCTGTGGTAAGTAGGGGGTTGTTTTGTAGTAGAAAGAATATTGATGATGGTAGTGAGTTCTCCTTCGCTTTCCGTTTCATATGAAGCAGAAACACCTTGGTTTGAGCCATAGCTAGCATCTTCACCAGAATGAGATCCGTTGCTGTTTCCACTTCCAGCATCACTGTCAACATGTCCAGATTCGCCATCTTCTTGATCACGATATGACGATGGTGTACTAGTCAAGTTCTTTGACAAGAAATGTTTGAGTCTTGGTAAATCTGCGTCTGGTGACCAGCCTTCAGCAACCAATATTTTTCTATTCTTGTCATAATTAAACAAGTTCAAAGACTCGTAGATTGACTTTTCTTTTCTAACGATAGCATCCCACACAAGTAACTCTTGTGATAAGGCAATCAACTCTGCTTGCAAGGTGTTGTCAGTGGTGTCAAGAACCGTAGTTATATCGCCAAGTTGCAAGTTGAGCTCCGCTAAAGACTCAGATCTTGCAGATTGCTGGTAATCTATATCATACAAATCGGCATCCAAAGACTCGGCAATTTTCTTAATCTTAGAAAGCAAAAGCTCACCATGCGAAAAGATTATAAATGCGTTTTTGAGAACAGACTTCTTCGATCCTGGCTCGTAGATTGGCTCTTCAATCTCAACAGACTTGAAAAGTAAATTACCTCTCAAAGTTCTCCAAAGAACTCTTTCCAATGCGACAATTTTCTCCCTAGGGATGACGCCAGCTACAAACTCAACGTCTAATTGCACATCGGCGTCGTCGCCGCTGGAAACAAGTCCAAAAAAGTCATCTGCTGCATTCAAAATCTGACGTTGTTGTACCAAATCTTTATTTTTAATCTCTAAAGTTTTCAAACTCTCAATCAACTGGTTCAAACGTTGTTCCAATATCTTGGCATTTTCAACAAAATCATCAATATCCGAAGTCTTTGGAATCTCAAACGCCTCCCTTTCACGAAAAGGATTTTGTTTGAGAGGAATGTCTCTTTCCTCTAATTGGGCCTTAAAAAACCGGTATTGACGTTGCACTTCATCCAAACGTCTGATCTCCTTGACAAACGAACGTTGGAAGGAATTCGTCTTCTTGTTAAGATCTCTAAACTGCACAAGTCCTAAATCACCAAGAGCATACACAGTTTCTCTGCTTATTTCAAGAGGAATGAATAGTTGAATAAGCGACATCTCCGCTGACCGGAAAATGGCCTCTTCATTATGATTCAATGCCAATTGAGCCATATTATCCGCTTCCTAACTTGAACCAATATAACCAGTACTTTTTATAATCAAAAAAAAAAAAAAAAAATTTTTGATTTAAGCTAGTGATAATTAAGCAATAACCTATAGCAAACACAAGTCAAAATGGATTGTAAAAGCCTCAAATTGCTCCTCCCTTTATCCTAGTGCTTCAATGTAGTCTTCAATCAAAGTGTGGCCAGCGGGTTTCACTAATGACGTGGTTGGCACTATCAGTCAAGTTACACACACCATTCTCTTTCTTTAATTTTCTTTTATCTCTGCTCAATTAAGCCTGTCCACTTGGACCAAGAACAGTACTGCGCAACCGCATTTGAGCCCTGTTTGGGCACGTGATGGTTGCCCTGACCAGCCAGCCACTCAGAGAGCACCAACATGTACTATGATAACTCTGACATGTGTATATGTTAGATGGTTTATAGGTGTCTTAAGAACCGCTATTAGGATAGTATTAAGTAGAAAATGTACCAGAAGAGGGCTGCCTTGTTGTGAATGTTTTTCTCAATATTTAGGTAATTTTTAATAGATATTTATTGAACCTGAAATACATAATTGTATATAGAATGTGTGTAAAACATGGAGAACGTCTGACTGTCTGATGAGACAGCATTAGCTATGTGTATATTTGATAAAACTATTAAGATTGTTCAAATGCTGTTTCGGTGCTAGTTTCAATAGCTCAGATCAATAGGTCACTCATTCACTGCTCTTATATCAACTTTTCAATGTTTATCAAAGGATTTTATTACAAAATTGTCATCTACACAAATTATGCGAACAATTTATCAAAAGCGTTGTATTAAACTTGTAATGGATTTGTAAAACTTATATCTAGTAGCTGTTGCAAAATGACTAGAAGCCTCCGGGTTGAGGAACAGTGCAAATGAAGAACAGGAAAGGTGCGAAAGAAAGGCAAAGGCAAGCAACAAAAAATCCCAAAAAGAGGTTATAAAAAACAAAAGCAAGATAAAAAAAGAAAACTAATAATAATGTCTTGATAATAAACGAACCAGTCATTTGTAAAAGGAAAAAAAAAAATAGATAATAGTCAAAAAGGTAAAACTGATGGTTAATAAGAGTAAAGAAAAACAGGAACAAAAACAAAAACTAATATACAATATTTTTTCAGTCAACTAGCAAGAAACATTATCTCAAGTGTAAAGACGGAACTGTCCTTTACCTTTCGTGACACCAACAGTACATCCATCAGTACCATCGCCGTTGTATTTTCCATTTTCGTAAACACAAGATCCAGAGACGGTAGCATCGCCACCATAAGCAACGATTTCCACATTAAAGTTCAAACCTTCTCTATTGTTAGGGTTAGGAATTAATGACAAGTAACTGACGCCATTACTGTAGCCTGCACCAAAGTTCAAAGGTGCCCAGTTACCATATCCGCTGCTTTCACTACCCCAACTGCAACCAGTTTTCCAGTCGACACCAGCATTGTTCACGTAATACTGTGCAGAAGTCTTTTGACCTCTCCACATGTAGTAACTATCCTGGTCAACCACAGTAATAGGCGATTTGGCACCAGAGCCCACGACAGTTGGAATGACCATGTTTTCAGTACCAGGATAGTCAGTACGGCAAATAGCAACCTCTTTGTCGATTTGATTGTTCACATAAGCAGAGTCCTTACCCCAAATACACAATGATTCGTAATCAGTATTGGTACGATGAAGCTTACCGTTTTTACAAAGCAAACCGCCGATTGAAACGCCGCTGCTAGGCTGGTCAGATGGCCATTGAGACTTGGACATCCCCGATTGACAAGCGTATGAGCAGTAAGCGCCTTCACGACATTTTCCACCTGTAGTAACTGAGCTGTCTTCGCCGTTGTCGTAGACCTCGATGCCAGACCACCCGCCAAATCCCAAGTGGTCGAGAGCAATGACACCATCACCGCTAGGAAAATCATCACAGTCAATTGTGCCGTCTTTGAATTTGCCTGGAGTTGCGTAAGCTGATAAATCACCAGTTGGTTTACCACCAGAACTTGACGAGGAACTGGAAGAAGCTGGTGAGGCAGATGAAGAAGCTGTGCTGGATGACTTGGAAGATGACGAGGTAGGGTTAGCGGAAACAGTATCTGATGGGGCCACGGTGGTTGTTGCACTCAGTGGAATGGTTGCTGAGTATGTTGTCTTAGACTTGTTGGCTTCCACGATGACTGTGACTGTTTCGTACGCAGTGCTGATGGCTCTTTTATGGCGGTGCAATCTCTGTGTGGTGGTGCACGACATGGAGCTGGCCGATGCCAATGTGAGAAGCCCTGTAAGTAGGGCTATGTGATTGGAAGTCAACATTTTTATATAAATATTGAATTGTTCAATGTGCCAGGGTTACTTTTTTTTCAATTGATGAGTAGTCTAATATTAACAAATGTTAGTCTTTCTTTTTGATATTCAATGTTGCTAGTAGTTATATAATGGCTATGACAGATATAGTTCAAGTTGAGCATCAATATTGACTGTAGGTTTCAAGATGTCTTGAAAAAGAAAAAAATTAAAAAAATCGAAAAGAAAACCGGAATCCCTCCGAGGATAAGAGAAATCATGATTTAAGACATGCTTCTCGATGACACTTCTCCCTCTTGTGGCTTGCTGGCTGGCAGTACAGTGAAATTTCGTTGATTTAGTCGACGTTGTGTGGACATGTTGAAAATTCCTGCGGTGAAAAATGCGGGTGGTTGGTTAAACGGTGCTCTTTTTCGCTGCAGTACACGGGGGAAAAAGTAAATAATGGAAAACGGCCGACTATCTACACGGGCTGTATTGCATGCATTTCAATATAACAAAATGAGCCTTTTCCAGCTTTCTCCATCTTGGATTTTTCATGGTTGCTCCAAGATTTGTAGAACAATATAATTTGTAAAACTTGTTGCCTGTCATAGCCTTGAGAAATTGTAAAGGCTTGCTACTTACTTAACACGATCGCACAATATGGAAAAAGAAGGTATATGGGTCAGTGATGGTGCAAAGCTTCCTTGATGATATGTTATATTTACAATCAAATTAACAACGTCGATGCCTGTACACTCAGGGATATTCCGTAATTATATGGATCAAGTCCAATCATTACCAGCATGCTGGTTTTGGTCCCGCTATAAGCGCTCCCGCCAGGATCCCTGGCGGAGGAGTTTCAAACATTACTCCAACGGCTGATTCCATGGAATGCTATCATGCAAACACTACACGCTCTACTAATACGTCCTGTAAGCTTGATTGAGTTCCCACTGAGTTGCGGATACCACTGTATTGTTGAAATCTAATTATTATTAACCATGGATTCTCATGCTTTGTTTACCTGCCATTGTTTCAAGAAAAATAAGCCTTTCTCAGGGCTGTAAATGGCCACCAGAATGAAGAGATTAAACCTGTTTTAATGATTTCACTTCTATTATCATTTAAGTTCGGTTGGTATTATCCCCAGAGGTGATCACCACAACGTTACACCTCATGTGGAAATTGGATCTTCTGTAGAAAAACTAAACAATAGTTTTATGCCTTCTATATCTTGGTAATTATCCTCGATTTCGTATTGCTCTGACTTTAAATTGACACTTTTTGTTTAATTTACAACCTGAAAATAACTGAACTGTTATACCTCGTTCTTCGTTGTAGGTCAATACAATATATGCTGGCTTGTAATACAGGTTGAATCTTTTTGTTTAAAATGTTTGAAAATTGAGCTGATCTGCACAGCTTTCATATAATCAACCATGTTACGTTGGCTGTCGTCTATTCTAACTATACACATTTAATGACCAGGAGGCCTTTAATAGCGTTCTTCGTTCCTCATTGTAACAAACCTTTTTAGAGGCTGTAGTTTCTGAGCCTTAAAATCTTTTCTTTGGAAGCCAAAGTATATTGTAATTTCAAGCCTAGCCTTTTACACACACGTAGTAACTCAAAACACGCAGTTATTTTTGCAAATTTCATTTAGCCACTGGAATAGTCAGAAAATAGTGAGCTTCTAGCTTAGGGAGATATAGTAAATTGCATAGGTATGATTTGAATCCAGTTACTGAAAAATGCACGTTATATCAAGTTTTTAATGAAAGACTAGAGAAAGTCTAAATGTGCTACATTGCTTCAATTTCGGTCACACATGTAGTGTGATAGTAGTAGAACAAAATATACAAACTTGCATACAAAAGTAGTCTATCAGCTTTAAAATAACTTTTAGATATCTGTAAATTTGTTATAGAGATAATATGGAGTGAAAATAATGTCTTATTAAAATATTGCTACTCTTATAAAGGGCTTTTAATATGCTGAGATAATAATCTCTCGCTGTAAGCCCAAAAAGATATAAATCATTTACATTTTTAAAGTTGTCAAACTTTTAATTTAGTCAGAGTAAAAATATGTAAAAACCTTTTTCTTCACAAATTGGCAACGTGTCCGAGCGGTTAAGGAGAAAGATTAGAAATCTTTTGGGCTTTGCCCGCGCAGGTTCGAGTCCTGCCGTTGTCGTTTATTCTTTTTTTTCAGTCTTTTAGAATATTTTTTCATGTTCTTGGGTAGCAAAATATATACTTGGACTTCTTCTTTACACTTTCAAATACATTGTAGTAATTCAGTAGCGACCTGCTGGAAGATGGAAAGTAGAACTTACTAACTATAAGTTTGGCAAAAATTCAAGTATTGAAAGAGGCGACTACTAAAATTAGTAGGCACGGGGTGTGACAAGTTGACGTTACCAAAATTGCTGGTAATACTACACTCCCAAGATAGTACCACGGCTTGGCATTAGGATGTCCCTTTCAAAATGCCCTGCCAGCTCTCGGCTCGAGAAGGGGCCGTACAATATGCCATAAACATTTTTCTAACCTTCAGTTATTGATCAGTTTTTACTCGGCGAGAAATAGCCGACCAAACCACACCCCGTACTTAATGCCCTTCTTGTCGAATGTGTCTTCGAAAATCGTCCTAGTTTGGTTAAAACAATAGTGCTGGTTGCCCTGGGTTGTGACTTGCCCATTAAAATGCTGCACTACGCCTCTACATGCATACATGTATAAGGTTGTCAACTCGTATATTTTTAGGACTAATGTTTCGAGCTAAAACTTGTCTTAGTCAAAAAAGGTACAAATACTGACAGCTTTCCTAGCTAATGGAAGAGTTACGTTTTTAGCAATACTTGCTCATCTATTGTCAGACAGTTCTCAAAGCCGATCAACTATATACATTTTTAACATGGTTGCCTTACAACAAGCCCTTGCTATGGCCACTACCTCTATTGGGTTGGTAGCTGCTTCGGCAGCTCCTACTGCTACCGACTCTCCAGCGGGAGCCTCTGCCGTTGCAGCATTCCCTGAAGGTGGCAGCCATTCTGTGAGAGGTAGTGTGTCGTTTTCTTCGGACAACGGCAAAGTTCAAGTCCATGTTGATGTATCTGGCTTGCCTGAATCTGGTGCACCATTTTTATATCACATTCATAAACTTCCAGTGCCATCTAACGGTAGCTGTCTCGCTACTAGTGATCATTTGAACCCATATAATGCATCTACAAAATGTGACAAATCGTCTCCAAGTACTTGTGAAATTGGAGACTTAGCTGGAAAATGGGGCACTTTCAATGGTACCTCCTTCACGACCACCTACGACGATCCATATTTATCGTTAGACCCAGAGAGTGAATCATTCATCGCGAAAGACAGATCCATTGTGTTTCACTTCCACAACACTAGTAGAATTGCCTGCGCCAACTTGAAATATACTAGTGGTTCCAAAAACAGCACCAACAATAACACTTTGAGCACCTTAACTTACTTGGGTGGTGCTTCAGGCAATCTCGCTTACGGCTCTGCAGCTCTTGCAGGTCTTGTTGGTATTGCCCAACTCCTTTTCTAGTCATTTATGGCTTGACGCTCTTATGTATACTACAGTATATCGCAGTCATATATGACTGCAATATATATTTACCTCAACCCATACTATTAAAAAGTAGATATTGTTGTCAACCTAAGCCACGATGTATATACCATACTCATTGCTTTTGCATGTCTTATGAATCGTCCCAGAACATTATAATCAAACACCTTCGAAACCTTTAAACTTTACTGAACTTTAATTCATGTTTTAACATGCGTTTTGAAGAAGGTGCCAGCAGTGAGGGGTGGGCAAGTAAACAACAATAGAGGCAGTTGAAAGACAATAGTAATTCTTAGAGTATTGCTGGATAGTGAATAAATATGAATGTGAAACGAAGTAAAGTAATGTACATTCCTGAATGTATGTAAATAAAGTTTGACCTATGACGAATTTAGTAAACATTGAAAATATTAGCAATTCAAGTATATGATTCTAAATCTAGTGAAATTTCGACCAGATAAAACACCATAGAGAAAAACTTTCAATATTTTTCAGGACTTTACTCAATATGCTTTACAATTCAATGCAGAACATACACCATGATAATTTCATGTGAACCACGGTTTACTAAAGTGATGAATTCAAGATAATATACACTTGTAATCTAATATACACTTGAAGCAGCCTCACAAACAATTGAGCTACAATTATAAAAGATGAGAAAGATGAAACAGGCAACCGAAAACAAATCAGAATATGCGTGAATAGAAAATGTTCGGGGGTAATTGGCAAAATTAAACAAGATAAAGTACACAACTCCAAAATGTGTCTTAACTAAACATAAAAAGAAGCAAAACACAGGAAAAGGTCAAATAGAAAACATTATAATAAGACAGAAATGAAAATGAAAGCAAGAAAAGAGGGCAGGGACCAAAAACTGACTGTAGACAATGCAACGAAAAAAAAAAGATATCGTAAAACATGAGGATAACTACTAGTACGGCGAAGATAGAAAGCAGTTTACGACTCTGTGTCATTAGCATACTTTGCTACGACCTCAACCAAAAAGTCGAATTTGTCATTCGCCTCAACGGCACTTTTAACGTGCTGTGCACTTATTCTTCTTGCACCGCCCTTTCTGGCTTCATCGCAGGACTTTTCAACTAAAGAACAGAGAAAGATTTCCAAGGCCTTGCCAACGACAACAGGAGTGGCTTGTGCAACTTTACCAATATCCTCGTCGCTCTGCATAAGCTTCTTGATACGAGCGGCGGGAAAATGGGTCTTTATAAGTTCGTAGTTTGGAATCTTCTGATCGGCCATGTTGAAATGCTGAAATATGTTAAATGCGGTATGCGTGATGCAAGGGTTCGCCTAGGTAACGATGTTTAGATGTAAGGGTGTTGATGAATATGCAAGAAAGATTTGAAGATGTCTGGAAACGGGCGGGCGGCCCCGTGTCTTTATATAAGCGACGGGGAATTCTTGCTAGTTACACACCACGGCAGATATTTCCGCCAATCAGCGACAGGAAATATACTAAGCGCACGCACCCCAACACAGGGATCCAACACCAGTATATTCAGATTACGGCTTTACGATTACAAGTGGTTAAATTGATAGCATGTTCGTGTTCTTGGAGACGCCGAGGACATGGGCGAGCAACTGTGTTCGACACAGGCTCGTCCTTGACGTACTATGATGCACTTGGATTTGTTCCGATTGATATGGGACGTGCTGGAAAAAGAGCAGTTAGCCCTTTTTCCAGCCTCAGAAAGAGCTGCCTTAAGACGGCTTTCAAAACGAAAGCGCAAAGATAAGGATGTTGGACCGCTGCATGGTGTCGAGCCAGCTCTCCTGAGGAATTGTCCGAGACTGTTTGAGGAGCCTACAAATGCACTTTAGTATTTCTTGTATTATATTCTCTATATTGTTGATAAGACCAACTGCGTAACAATGAGCTCATTTGAAATGATTGTAATCTAGTCTTAGTTGAACCTATTAAAACTCTATTATATAATTCTCCAGTGAAATATTTTACGTGTTACCCGGTTAAAAACAACATCAGGGTAATGGGTAACTCGGAGTTATCGAGTGATTTTTCTTAATGAGGATGTGCTAAAGGATTAGGAGGTCGTAACTTTCAAGTGGAACTTTGGAGTGGAACTTAATACTAATAAGCCCGATTAATGAAAACAAGGCTTAAAAAAAAATGTATTGCCATGCTCTGTAATATGTAATTTTTAATTGGAGCTCGTTGTATGTTTGCGCAATCAAGAGGACCACGAGTAACATCACTTGACACCTCCACAATTTATAGAGAGTGCCGATCAGCGGGGGTTGTCAACCCCATGTTTTAGTCCCTGTAGCGCCGGACTAAGACCCGTCTCCATGCTTTTCCTGGGGTTAATTGGCTGGTGGAAAAAGCCAACGGTTGCAACTATTGCTACCAGTGATTTTCCACGGTGCTTTCTTTACTTTTTGCCCCTTTTCCATCTATTTCTGTACAGTTCTGTCATACAAAGCAAGAGCTAAATTACATTCAAGTTAAAGGAGATACAACTGGCTGGTCTTTCATCAAAAAGCTGGTTTCATATTATTGTTGTAATCTTTCGCTATTATTCTCAACCCCACAAAATGTCGCGCTTCAATTCCTACTCCAGTTTGCAAAGGATCAATTCCAACATGTCCAACATCATGGAGAATGGTTTCTACATTGGTGTTGATGTAGGTACGGGCAGTGCAAGAGCATGTATCATTGATTCGATGGGAACCATTTTGTCGTTATCCGAGCGTCCTATCATTCGTCAGGAGCTCAAGCCTGATTATATCACTCAATCTTCCACTGAGATTTGGGATGCTATTTGTTTTACTGTTAAAACAGTTGTCAGAGATTCCGGCATCGACCCAAACTTGATCTACGGTATCGGTTTTGATGCTACTTGTTCCTTGGCTGTCATCGACACCAGCGACCAACCTGTAGCAGTCGGACCTGATTTTGAAAACGACAACCAAAACATCATTCTTTGGATGGACCATCGTGCGGTATCTGAGACCAGAGAAATCAACAACTCTGGCTACTTTGGCCTCAAGTATGTGGGAGGTCAGATGAGCATTGAGATGGAAATCCCAAAGATTAAATGGTTGAAGAACCATATGCCTTCCAAAAAGTTCAAGGATTGCTTGTTTTTTGACTTGCCAGACTTTTTGGTCTACAAGGCCACTGCTGTGCACCACAGAAGTTTCTGTTCAACTGTCTGTAAGCAAGGTTTGGTTCCTCCAGGTGTTGATGGATCGACTACTGGTTGGTCCAAAGAGTTTTTAGAGTCAATTGATTTGCCAGAACTTGTTGAAGATGGCTTCAAACGTCTTGGAGGAGCTCCTGGTTCCACTGGTAAGTGGTTCAGTGCCGGTGAAGCTGTTGGCCCATTATCTGCAAAAGCTGCTGAAGAGTTGGGTTTGACTACTCATTGTTATGTTGGTTCTGGTGTCATTGACTGTTACTCTGGTTGGATAGGAACAATTGCTGGCAAGACTGACATTCCTATTGCAGAATTGGATAAACAAGACCACGAGGCACATGGAATCGACAGAGGTATTGGTAGATTGGCAGCAGTTGCAGGAACTTCCACTTGTCACTGTGTGATGTCAAAGGACGCCGTTTTTGTTCCTGGTGTCTGGGGTCCTTATAGAGATATTATGGCCCCAGGATACTGGTTAGCTGAGGGTGGTCAGTCCTGTACTGGCGCCTTGCTAGCTCATGTTTTGTCTACTCATCCAGCTTACGGTGAGTTGTCAACCAAAGCGGATGCTTCTAACATCTCCAAGTTTGACTATTTGAACTCTGTTCTTGAAAGATTGAGAGTAGAAAGAAAAGAGCGCTCTGTTGTTTCTCTTGCTAAACACTTGTTCTTGTATGGTGATTATCATGGCAACAGATCTCCTATTGCTGATCCTACCATGAGAGCTGCTATCATTGGACAATCTATGGACTCTTCCTTGGAGGATCTTGCTGTCACTTACCTTGCTGCTTGTGAGTTTATTGCACAACAAACTAGACAGATTGTGGAAGCAATGGTTAAGTCCGGCCACACTATCAGTGCCATCTTCATGTCAGGAGGACAATGTCGTAATGGTTTGTTGATGCGTTTGCTTGCTGATTGTGTAGGTAAACCTATAATTATTCCGCGTTACATTGATGCTGCTGTGGTGTTTGGATCTGCTCTTTTAGGTGCCGTTGCTGCTGAAAATGTGCCAAAGTCCCTCAAAAGAACCAACTCTATTAATATTAGATCTGGCCATTCTTTCATCAAACAACAACCGCTTCAAGACTTGCCTTCACCTTATACTGCGCCAGCTGCCACTGCTAGTTCCAGTAACATCGCATCCATGGCGCCAATGAATGCTAATCCAAATGAGAGCTTCCCATTCCCAGTGATGACACCAATGGACGAGAAGAATGAATTTGAGTTTGAGAATGCACCAAAGGGAGCAAAACCAGCAGATTCTGAGGATGAAACCGACAGCGATGAAGAGGGAGGAACCACCATCTCATTTGGTGCTCAAAATAAAAACTTTGAAAAGGTGTTCAACGATAAGTTGAGCTTAAATAAAAAACATCATGAAGGTGGCGTCTCAAGAAGATCTCTGGTCGGTAAGAAAACCGCAGAAAAGCCAGGCGATAAGTTGTGGCATGTTATGGAAAAGATGTCCGGCCCTGGTAGAGTTGTCATCCCAGCCAGCGATGACGACGCGGACAGAAAATTGTTGCTGGTAAAATACAAGATCTTCTTGGACATGGCAGCTAAGCAAAGAGAATACCGTGCTCTTGTGAACGAGGTCGAGGAAAAGCTTGCTGAGGAAAATTTGGCTAAATAGGCTTATCAATAAGTTTAGAGTAATTTTTTGTTAGCTCTATTTTTTCTCTATATAGATAATGCTAGTTTTTGATTTGTTGAAGTGCGGTTTAGATAATGTAGAGTTTGATCAAGGTAGAACATTTGCACACTACAGGATCCAAAAATACTAGGTATTTGACGCTGCAAAGATGTAAAGTGCTCAATATGAAGGCTTGTAGATTTAAAATTATTCAGTATATTTCTTAATGAGAAGTCAATAGTGCCTATCGACTGAATGTCAGATTCATTGCAATAAATTGTTACCAAAAAAGAAAAATATAGTAATACCTATTGTTGTTGAAAATGATTAATTACTGTGTTGTTTGGTTCACGCTCTTTCTTGTGTCGTTTCATGATTTATTTTCAACTATTAAATATAATGTAAAAGCCAAATCTTAAAACAAATGGTATAAAACGCAAAGATCTAAAGACTATGGAAATATAATTTTTGCAAGTTTTGGTTTGCTGTAAAGACTTTGAATATGATTTAACAGAATCAACTTTTTCTCAAAGTTGACAATTTTCCGTTTTATCAAAAATTTATTCGAAAGTCTAAATTTGTTTATTATGAATAGTACTAAAATATAGCGAAAAATTCAAAATGTTATGATACATTTTTTCCAAATACAAATAACCTGAATAGCACTGATTTAATTTAATAAAATGTTTGATGATTACCTCAAAACGTCAACAGCGCGAATCGAGTCCAAAAACCCCAAGTGAGGAACGCCACACTTGTTTTTCTGCACTATTCTGCACTATTTTGTGTGGCGCATGGCCTAACCAACTTGGCCACCTGGCAATAATAAGGCATATATTGATATTTTTGTCAAAAAGAGAGAATATCTTTACTTTTCGAGAGTAAATTGTGGAACCTAACATGCTATTTTTTTCAAAGTGTATAAGCAGAAAAAGGAGAGGGCTATTTTTGGGTAAGCTGTGAGAGATACTACGCATTGAAATGATTTGTCTTTGAGATTAATATTATTGTGGATAATATCAGAAAACCACATTTACCATTAATTGAAATAGATATCAAAGTAAAAACCCACTGCAAACAAGCCAATATTGCTCAAAACCAATAACAAATACACTAAAAAAACTCTTGTACAATTAAGCATATAAAAACAACCGATAAAAGCATGAGAATCATTTTTTTGGTCTGATTTTTCTTGATCTTTTCTGTTCTTGTATCTTTTTAGTCTTTTGTATAAACTCTTGATCTTCTTCAGCATCAGTTTTGCTGTCATCATGATCATTAGTTGCGATTTTCTTGAATTTTGCAACAAAGAACCCGTCAACGTTATAAACGTGAGGATAATATCGTCTAGTTAATTTGACTTTAGAATTGAATTGTTTACCTCTAAAACTGGTGAAACCTTCTCTTCCGATTTCCAACCCGGTATCCACTAATTTCACATCAGGTCTTTTACGCAAAGCATAGTCGACTACTGCTTCGTTTTGCTCCACCATGACAGAACAGGTTGGGTAGACAATATAGCCTCCGGTTTCAGAATGGGCATTGACGGAATCAATGGCAGACATAAGCAATTGTTTTTGCAAGTGCGGTATTTGAATGAAATTCTTTTTGGTTCTGGAGGTCTTGACGCTTTCATCTTTGGCAATCACAAGCTTGTCATTTATTTTTCTACATGCGATCCAAGTATGGCTCAGTTTACAAAATTTGAGTTAGATATATTGAAACTGTACAAAACGTCAACTTACAATTGCCACAGACATTCAACATATAAATCCATATTATTCAATATTTACCGTAAAACGGCTCCGCTCAAGCGGAAAGAGCCTTAGCGTAACGGGCTTCGGCTTCCTTCCAGTTGATGACATTCCAGATAGCCTTGAAGTAGTCGGCCTTGACATTTTGGTATTGCAAGTAGTAAGCGTGTTCCCAGGCGTCAATTGCGACTAATGGGACCAAAGGACCGGTAACAGTGTCTTGGTTGTAACGTTGAACAACCTCAACAGCCTTGTTTTCCTTGTTGTAGACAATAAAAGCCCAACCGGAACCTTGGATACCAGCCAACTTGGAGTTGGTCAAAGCGATCAATTTGTCTAAGGAGCCAAATTGAGTGTCAATCTGGCTTGCCAACTTGCCGCTTGGTGGTTCACCACCGTACTTGTTGGTTGGGGACAAGTTTTTCCAGAACAAGTTGTGGTTGACGAAACCACCACCGTGGAACTTGATGTTTTGCTACAAAGTGACAACAGCCTTGGCGTCGTTGTTAGCTTCGGCAGTGACAAGTTGTTCAGTAGCAGCATTAAATCCGTTCACGTAGGTTTGGTGATGTTTCTTGTGGTGCAATTCGTTGATTTGACCAGAAATGTGTGGTTCCAAAGCACCGTAGTCATAGTCCAAGTCAGGCAAGGTGATTTTGGTTCTGACAGAAGACAAAACGCCAATTGGGTTTCTGTTGTTGCATCTGATGGCGTTGCGCAAGCTTGAAGTCAAGATGGAAGACATTATATAAGTAAAATGCTAATTTTTTCCTTTTAAAAGAATCAGAAACTTTGGGTTATGTGATATACCAAAAGAGCAAGCTTCAAAGTATGCAATTGAGTAATTTTAAACACTTGATGGCTATACAGTCAAGTTTAGAACGGTAAAGGGGTGGATGGGCAACCATCAATATTTATATCTTTTGCTAGTCTATTTCGTCTTTTTCTTCGCTCTTCTCTGTTTTTTTTAGGTTGCGGCTGCCGAACTCTTATTGGCGGAGGACCTTCGGAGAAACCCACGCAATTGTCAAGTGCCATTCCGAGATGTGGTGGTTGTAGATACTAGGAGTGGCTTCTCTGAAAAGCCCTGACAAGACAGACTTGCTGGTGTAGAGAGAATCTGAAAGCAACGGTTTACGATAACGTATATTGTAGCGTAAGAGTAGGACATTTGAATGGCTAAAGTAAGGACCTGATGAAGGTAAAAAGCTGATTAATAATAATGAACAAATACTCAAAAAACATGTTATTGATGGAGGTCTATAGTTGCCCAGTATAACTTGACCATTGTGCCATCAAATATAGTAATTACTTTTCACACTATACAGTAGACTTATATAAGTACTTCTATTTGTCAATTCGTTAGATTTACGTATAATACATGGACAATTCCCTAGTAATTGATAATACTTTCCACGTTACCTTTTCTTACATCTTGCCCCATGCATGTCGGTAGAATATTTCACCATCATGCAACAAAATACGATTTATCATAACGTAATAACATTATATAAAGATAAAAAACTCAATTACAGCTGATGTCCACTGGAAACAGTGATTCTGAAACTCTACTCTTCATAACATTTAAGCCAACAGCCGGTGGTTCTGATGACTAATAGGAAATACGACATTGGTCAGTTTTTCACATTGTAGAAAAATTATTCAACTTGCAATACACACAGTCGTGATTCTTTATTATTTATAATTGCTTTTCCTGCCAACTTTGTATTCTGACATATAATTTGTATTAGAGAATCAGCAATCTTCAATAATAACGTAACATGTTCCGAAACTTCCAGGCCGACATTAGTATATGTCGGAAATTTCCCGAAAGCAAGGTATGACATCAATTAACAAGCCTCATATTAAGATAAAGAACTCAAACAAACTTGAGTGAAATTAAATTTAAACATGTAACTTACATATACACCTTGTATATGGTATTGTATAGCTTGTTTGACAAGTTTATAGTGATAACAGTATACCAACTAATAACTTCAGTTGATAAATGTATTTCTAAGAAAAGCCATCAATTCTTTATCCTACATATTAAATCTTACAAAATTATCGTACCAGCTCAATGCAAAAAACGGCATCTATTCTATGATAAATGTAAATACTAATCACACACATGTATGTACTAAACAAAACGTAGAAGACACATATCACTTCCTCAGGTCGTCCAGAGTCTTGCGTTTCCATCAGCACCACTACTGAATAACCACGCTTCCTTAGGATGCCATACAACGTCCAAAACACCCAAATTATTAATAATTTTGTGGCCCGTCAATTTCTTCAAGGGCACCAATAGAGGGTTTGTCATCAAGTCGTCGTAAACCATACCGTGGAAAACATGAATAGAACCGTCGTCACTACTGGATGCCCAAAGCGGAAGACCTCCCTTGTGGAATTTGATAGATCTGACAGCTTTCTCATGGTATCTCAAAATCTTGTATGGTGTGCTTGAGAGATCCAAATCGTGCCAGAGCACCTTTTTGTCAAATGATGACACTACCACGTTATCTCCACGTGGATGTATATCAAACGAATTAAGCCATCTTGCGCCGGGAAGAAGTTTCTTAACCAAGACCTGTTGCGCCAAATCGTAAATTTTAATATATCTTTGAGAGGCCACGAACAATTGTGGTTTGTAAGGATGAAACTTGGCATCCATCATGATACCCTTGGACTTTTTAAATGGCGACTGTGACACATGCTTTGAAAGTTGATGTATTAAAATGGACACATTACCAGAATTTGGCGATGTGGTGACAAAATAGTCACCTTTACGATGCCATGCAAGCTTTTTGATAGTCTTACGACACTGCACAATAAGAGAAATTCCCTGTGCTTGCTGTTTTGCAGTTGGTTTGAGCCATTTCGACACAATCTTTTTTTTCTCGTCTCCTGCTGGAGCATTGTGTTTCTTCCCAGTATTTTGTTCGTCCTCACTCTCCTCGTTCTCGGTATCCGAGTCGTCCTCATCATCTTCCAAACCTTTATTGTTGTTCATAGATGCAGACGAGTTACCATTTTTGTCATAACCGTAGCCTTGTTCAATCTTAAGATAACCTTGATTCTCAATGTCAAATCCAAAGATTGGTGGGACAATCAAGTAAACACATTCGCCAGCTGTCACAGCTAATATGCCACATTCTGTGTCAGGGTTCCACTCAATAGCTTCAATATGATCCTCGCCAGTATGCTCCTTACTTATTAACTGGGTTTTCCATACTTGTCTTCCAGTCAACACTTCCCATATGATGACAGAGCCATCATCAGAACCAGTAGCAAGCCAAAGACCCAATGGATCCACCGAAATAGTTCTGATCTTTTCAGAATGACCTTTGTAAACTACAGAACATCTGATAGGAAATGGTCTGAGGTCTTTTGGCGATGGCAAGTCTGGAATCAAGGAGTCTGGGTCGATGTTTAACTTGTTACGGCGCACTCTTGGAGCCAAGTACAAATCCAAGGATCTTTCAAATCTTTCTCTGAGCGATTCTTGGTATCCTGGAACCTTTCTCAAGGCACCGTATTTTTTAGGAATGTAGTTTCTCTCCCGGTCCACCGGG
The DNA here is from genome assembly GCA_004014935.1 of Saccharomycopsis malanga. NCBI lineage: Eukaryota > Fungi > Ascomycota > Saccharomycetes > Ascoideales > Saccharomycopsidaceae > Saccharomycopsis > Saccharomycopsis malanga. The sequence continues at coordinate 2,701,331 of CP025321.1, forward strand.
TCCATTGATTCCCATTCCTTAACCTCTTCTTCTGTAGGCAAATATTCTTCTGGTGGATTATAACTCTCATCGTTGGTTGGAGGAGGCAATTTTGGTGCTCTAAGTGTCATGATATGGTCTTCATGAGAGTCAGGAGCGCTTTCCCATAAATCGTAATTGAGTTTTTCAGCTTCTTCTTGCTCTCTTTGTTGCTGAAGTTTCTCAGGTGGAATGATTCTTCCTTCTCTGATAGCTCTGACAATTTTCATTACTCTCTTTGCTTCGTGTTTAGAAGGAACAAATCTTCTCTTAGGCTCTGGAACTGCGGTTAATGGCATGATTTCTTTTTGCGACGTGAACCATTCAATGGTGGGCTCATATGGGTCAACATTTGAGTCTGGATTCTCGTTTTTCTGAATCTTTCTAATTAATTCCAACTCTTCGCCAGTCAAGTTCAAAGAAGAGCCAGTGTTTTTGTCGAGTAAGCCAGTCCAACCTTCTGGTAACTCAATAGATTCCAACAAAGAATCCAATGCACTTCCCTTGGCTGGTCTCATGATTCTTTTACCATTGATATCGTACCCAATATGTGGCATCTCGTCATACAAAGAAAGAGGAATGTTTCCAATTGTGTTTGGCTCTTCTCTGTCACTGTCATCACTGTCATATACTGGATCGATCTCAGGTCTGATGATTCTTGGCTGGCCATCTGCAAATTCGGACAATACCTCACCTTCTTTCAAAACAGGTCTTGTCGAGTCTGTGGTGGAGTTAGACAAAGACCGGATCCGAATGTTAGCAATAGCATCATTTATGAACTCCGGATCACTTTCAAGCTCTTCTTCGTCATCATCATCACTATCTTCTTCTTCGTCTGAAATACCTTCTTCAGCTCTGATAAGCTTTTCCAATTCAGCATCAGAATCCGACTCAGAGCCACTATTGTCGGCAGCCGCCGTATCAATCTTTCTCTTGCGCTCTGCTATATTGCTCGCCATCTCTGCTCTTGAGTCTTAAAATGCCTATTTATTGTACCTTTCAGACTATTTATATCTGCTTTTCTCTATGAAATATTTTTCACCAAAAAAAATACGAAGAGAAAAAAATATTTTTTCAATCAGGGTAAACGATGACTTCTAAAAGAACCGTATCTATGGTATAATGAATGATCTTGAAGGCGTCACATGATTTTTCACCTTAACATGTATAGTCATAAACGGTCAATATGAGAAAAGTTTCTTGAGAGGTGTGAGATTGGGATGCCATGTTCAACGAACAACGTTGGAAAAATATGTGTATCGGTGCTTACCTATTTACTGGATACCATGTAATCAAGACAATATCAGCCTAAAATTTTGTTGATTGAAAATGCTATAGGCGTTGAAATATATTATTAACATCCTTGTCAGTGTAAGGCACCTACAAATCCTCGACTACAGCTGCAATTGATAATTACTGACAACTATTTTTGCAAGCATAGCAAGCTAGTAAAAGTACCATTTGACAAAATAATGTTACACCACGACAAAGATAAACACCGTTAAACGGTCGTGCATGCACCGAAAATCTTTCAAGATCGACCTAGAGACTAGGTACACTTAGGCAAGGCATTGACTTTATCTTGTTTGTGAAACTCTAGATCTTCGCTAGATTAAATGATAGTAGCTAAGTTGAGATAATGATTGGCAACGGCTACCAGTGCATAGTATAAAACTTTAAACAAGCGAACAAAGACAATATGGGATAAAAAATGGAAATCCGACATCCAAGCCTTTCCATCAGAAACCAATTGTAGCAGATCACTATCAAATGGTAATCAAACAGCCCTTCATCGGCAGCATGGAATTTGCAACTGTATGCTTTGAAAGGGTAGATCTCTAGACATTTCTGGCTGCACCCTAAACAACATATACGAATCAAGCAAAACCAAAACATGCCAGTCTCATTTTTACTACTGGAAGGAATGTAATTTAGCTGATATGGCTATTACGCACATTTTTAAATGTGGAAATGAGTATCTGCGGATATAGGTCAACACTTTTTCCGTATCCTTGAAATAAAACGTCCAATCCTAGTAACTGCTCAGATCAAGAGTAAAACACGATGTACAAGCGTTAAGCTCCCAGATGTGGATGAGCGGCTAAATACAAGAAAAAGGAAAAGGTCCCACATAGAGGCTAATGTCGTCAATACCATGAGCGAAAGCAGAAGGTCAAGTTAGTGCAAGATGTCACTAGCCCATTGTAAAATATTTAGCATACCCTTTACGGGAAGAAATTCCTGTCGTTTTCCGCTAATATTGCATATCAAGGAACTTGATGTGCTTCTAAAACTAGCATTAGATGGTTCTTGCAATTTACATATCATTGAAAAAGCTTACCAAAGCATCTACATAAGCATATTTCCCGACATTGTTTCTTCATTGCATTCTCTAGCCGTTGAAAGCTGCAAATGGTTATGTTTTATTTCAAGGCAAGTCATAATATCAACAATAGAAAGTGCCGTATACTGCTTGTACTAAATTACTCTAGAAGCACGAAGTCTTATTGAAAATGCCAAAAATTTTTTACCTGGAAAGAGCGTTTTCTTTTTAGTGCTCTGTCGGTTGTAAGCTAGCGTACTGCTAGTGAGTACTAGAAAATATGAATCCGGTTAATGGTTTACCGAGAGCCATGCCAGGCAAAATGAGTTTACTAAAGTAAAATTTTATGTTATTTTCTGCCAATAAAAAAGCATAGGTCATACATTAGGATATAAAATCATTCTTGATATTGGTAAATGTAGTCAAGGCAGTTTTTTTAAAAAAAAGGCGTAAGAAAACAACCAGGGCGTAAAGTGGGCCAGTGTCATTATGGCTATGATAATCATTGTAAAACAAACAGAAAAAGAACCGAAGAATTTTGAAAGAACAAACAGAAAATAAAGAGCAGAAACTGGAAGAAGTAAAACTGTCAAATATAGAAAGTCGTAGTGTAATATGTCTCTTGTGACAAAAAGTATAATATAAAGTAAATAACCAAAAGAACCATAAACCTAAAAGCGATGCGGATATTAATGACGAGTAGTAATGCTTAATATTTTTTGTGAGCCAAGCTTGGGGTTTGATATTGCGATACCTGGCTCATCAGTGAGTTTTGAGACATTTGAGAACTAACCGAGTCTCGTGAGAAACTTGTCATGTAGGATTGCTGGGATGATGCGTTGGAGGCTCGCTGTTGTGCTGAATGGTACAACATGCTGCTCTCACTGCTGAGCGAAGAAGATGGTGGCCGACTAGGTGTGGAGTTCATGTAGCTTCCGGAGCCCATGTAGGAGCTAGAAGCGCTACCGCGCTTGAAAGATGTCTGGTAAGCAGGTGGCGAGATTGGCAGTTTGAGGTCACCTGGAAAAGTACTACTATATGAAGGCATTCTTAAGACGGGAACTGATCTGATTTTTTTGAGCCTATGGTTTTCCAGCTGTTGTCTTTTGATGTTCATGATGGTTCTCAAACCTTTGACATCGGTCTCTGGTTGAGTCAATGGGTCTTCTGAAGAGGATGTGATGTCCGAGGTGTCCTGCTGTCTTCTAAAGTTGAAAACTGACTTCTTGGATTTTAGTTTTTTGTCTGGATTATTTTTCTGACTACATTTCTTCATAAAGTTATGATAGGCTTGTTCATCGTCGAAAAAATCAAAACTGTCAGTAGAGGACATCAAGTCTTCTATCTCTTCTTTTTCGATGGAAAAGCATGAACCATTGTTTCCTTTAGGGTCATCAGCAATGTCTATTGACGTTGCAGCAGACAATGCGGTACTGTTATTGAAAGAAGAGCGGAATGACGATTCAGGCGAGTTCAACAGGCTTGGAGTGCCTGTTACAGTATAACTAGTACTGACTCCACTTAGACTTAAAGGTTCTTCATAGTCGTCAATAACGGTTAAAGAATTAGGATCATCCGAGTTTCTTTTTGATGGTTTAATAAAAAGTTTTTTAAAAGAGCTGGTGATTTTGGAGTTGGCATTGCCAGTGTCAACGCTGGAAACCGAGGAAGTAGTGCTCATGAAAGTGCCGGATCTGGATCTCAGCATTAACTCAATTTCTTCTAGGGATAAAGTGTCTGGTTTGGACACAGTGCTATCTGTAGTGAACGCTCTATTAAGGATTGGTCTGGATGAGCTGCTGAAAAGATCTCGAGTCTCGTTACTGACTGGCTGATCTGTAAGCGTATTGGTTTCGCTACTGTCACACACTGTTCTGGTGCTAAGAGTGAGAGTCGATTGAGAGCGTCCAACTGCAGGGGTGGGGTTCGCGGCAACACTACTATTCATGTTAAAGTTTTTGGTCAGGGACGAAAACTATATATATACTTATGCTCTGTTTCTAGAAATAAACAGAGATCCTTGGGTGAACAGCGATGTGTGTCAACTAGAGCTAAAAAACGGCCTAAATGTACAAGAATAAAGAAACAGACTTGTAGGCCCTCAAGTGTGAAACAGTGAATAATATAGTGAGGATCACTTTTGGAGGAGCTTTTGAAACGAACAGCCGTAGATTGTCGTTGAAAAATAACAGTCTATGTTAACCAAGTAAAACCAATCTTGTTTGACGATTGTCTTGTCCGTACGCTAAAGGTTTATCTGAAGAATTGACAATTTGAATAGTGAGTCAGTTCGAGGCGTTACACCGCCAGAAGCGGAGGACCAGCTATATATGTCCTTTATTCATTTATACAATCCTACATAAATAAACACATTTAAAGGCCGACAAAATAAGGAAAAAAGTAAAACACTGAAAAAAAGTAAAATACAGTTGACAAGAGCTAACAATAGTGAGCGAAAGAAGTAAAACATGGGTAGATATAGAATGCCTGTATGTCTATGATACGCTAACTACTACAACCGCGAGACGAGAAAACCCCATCAATACAATAAAGGAGGATCGGCGGTGAAGCTCAATGCAGTAACAGCAGAATGGCGCTTGGCCAGAGCGGGCTAAAACGCACTCTGCAGGCCTGCGTGGAAGAGTGCGGGAGCATGTTGGAATACGTGTGCATCACATGGACAATGCATAGAATGTTCATCAATGTATGAAAACGCAAATGTCATCAACTCAGAGGCCTACTACTGGCAACCTATCGGGTTATTTCTATATACAATCTTGTCAGTTACGACAATAGGTGGCTTTGCAATTTCATCATCGTCGGCATTGTAAGCATGCTTTACTGACTATATATGGAAGCAGATGCACCTGAAAGCAGTCAAGAGATCGTGTGCCCATTTAGGACATGCGTAGCGAAGCCGTCATCGGGAAGGTGTAAAAAGGGCGTGTATTTCAGTGTACACAGCCATCCATCCATTCCTTCGTGGCTGTTGCTCGAAGGTTGGGAACTCAATTACATAAAGATAAGCGAATGAATGACAGTGCTGATCGTGAAATCGGTAAACATACACTACAGAGGTGTAAAAAGACTCATGCTTAGTAGAGTAAAATAAAAAGTCATTAATTAGGTCAACCTAAGCAAACCCATCATAAAGTAATGTACATCGAAATAAAAAATAGCCTAAATTCGGAAGTCCAGGCTGTACAGCACAGCGATACCTGGCCGTAAATACCATCCTGATGATCCAACTTGGGAGAAAAAAAAGAAGATTAAAAAGCCGTAGATATCATAAATTTTCCCAATTGAATTCAAATTCATAAGTCGTCCTAGATTGGGAGTAAATGTAAGATTGTAGAACCGTAAATAATTCAAACAAAATTTAAAATAGTTAACAATCCAAAAAATCCTAAACAAACCAAATTGAATCCAAAAATCCTAAGCAACTCATAGTTTGAACCCTAATAAATAAATAAAACACCACACAAATATAACACAATAAAAAAAAAAAGAAAAAGAAAGATTAATAGAAACGAGTAAGAGATAGTGAAAAATTAGTTGAGTAAAAAATTGATGACACTAAGCACTATGATCTAACGTGCCATCGTCATAAATACCACATGAGAACCATGGATGGTTCAATGCCTCGTGGGCAGTAAGCCTATTATAAGGGTTGAACGTCAACAAGCTTTTTACCAAGTCTGTAAAAAGGTACCAAAAACGAAATGTTTCCTTGTCTACCGGACCGTACCGTTTTTCCACACCAATAGTTTCTTTATTGATGAACGTTTGCTGGGTAGCTTCCAAAGAGTCAGGATATTTTGCCAATTGTTTAACAATTCCGGTGGTATTAGAATTATCTTTGGCTGTTCTTTGTTTAGCCTGTGCTTCAGTAATCAAGTCATTCAATCGTTGTGAAGGGTTACTGGCTCCTGCCGCGTTTGACAGCATTATTTCTTGTTTCAAATCCTCAAAAGACCATAAACGGTATTTATCGTACAAGGCACGGGCTAGCCATCCTTCATTGAGACAACCTCCGCAGGGTCCATGCAAGTTTTTGAGTTTGGTATTTATTGTATCTTTTTTCGCATGTTCTGGGTGCTTGATGCCGTCAAGAAGCTGTTGAGCATCGCAGAAATCAAGACAATACTTGAAATAAGCCTCGTCAACTGACAAGGTGAGGTCGATATTTAAACCGACTTTTCTGCCAATCATCTCCTCGATAGGCAGAAGATCGCTTACAGCTTTTTTCACCTTGGTACTACACTCCTTTGGAAACTTTTGTTTGATTTTTTTGAGTCCTGAAGACTCAAAACCTCTTTTCTTTGTTCTTGGCTTTTCGGATTGAAGAAAAGCACTGCATTCCCCTGAGGCGCTGGCAGGTGTATGATAAGCAAGGCCGTTTAGCGCGTCATCACTGAGCTTTAAGTAGGATTCGCCACGGTCCTGCAAAAAGTTGAGTACGTCGCGGTTAACATTGCGGCTGCTGAAGCGGACAGGGACAGAACCATAACCGTTGTCGCTGTGTTTGTCAAAGGAGCTGCGGGTGAACGAGTTGATGTAATGATTACCAAAGTTGGGGTAAGGCTTACGAGCCTCACGCAGGTCTCGAAGCTGCTTCTGGCTTTGTATGCAGCAATTTCTTATCAAATTCAAATCTAATTTCTCATTGGTGATCTTTTCCATCATAAGCAAATGTTCTCTGTTGTCATGGGTGTTGAACAATGCTTCACCAATGAGAAGTTCGACAAGAATACAACCTACAGACCACAAGTCACATTCGTAGGACCAGCCAATTCCAAAAGCGATTTCTGGGGCGCGATAGTGACGAGTTGAAACGAGCTCTGGATGGAACTCGTTGTTAAAAATAGCAGACCCAAAGTCAATCAAATTGGTCTGAGTGTTTTTCAAAACACGCCGAACAGACTCTTGCTCTTTCTGGGAGTTTTTTGTTGACGATTTTCTTATTTTACGTTTGATGCTATACTGACTGACCTCAAAATAGTATTCCTCTACAGACTCTGTGCTCATGAGAAGAATGTTTTCTGGCTTTAGATCTGTGTGGATGATGTTGAGGTCATGAAGGAAGTTGACACTGCGTAGCAATTGTTTTGCAAACGACTGGATATGCGATCCTGGAAAGCTTTTGAAGTTGTTCGAGTCAAAAAAATCAAACACTGAAAGCGAAAGCAAATCTGTTATCAAAGAAATGTGATTGCGGTAATCAAAAACTTCTCGTAGATGAATGCAACCGTTTTTGTTAGGCCGGTCAAAGTTTTTTATTGTAGAAAGCACACGAAGCTCAATCTTTGCTGCCTCACGGTATTTTGGAACTGCTTTGATGATTTTGATAGCCACAGCTCGCTTGTTCTTATTGTCGTAGGCCTCCACAACCTTTCCAAACGTTCCCTGACCAAGAAGCTTGTTTATCAAAAAACGGTTATTGGCATACGACTTGCCCACCTCCACCTTGAAGTGTCCATTTTCCTCGTCGCACGGTTTCTTGAGTGAGATTGAAGGCACCACAGCAACTGCAACGTCGGTAACCTTGGGAAACATTGCAACAATATGCTCATACTGAACAGTGGCTGAAGGTACCTGAGGCAACAGCTTCCTAATAATACCTGGGCTGTTTTTCTTGTGCCGTTTCAACACTGGAGACACCGGCTGGGAAGCAACGTCATGTATATTGTTCACGTCCTTGTCATACATGTTGTCATAGCTGTACTTGTTGAATATGTCGCCGGCAAAATAGTTGTCAGCAGTTCCATTCATGTTACGGTCTAAAATATCATAATAACTCTTGTCAAAACTGTGAGGACCGTCGTTTTTATACAGAGTGCCGTTTTGCATAGAATACAATGCAGGATTGAAACTGGAATCTGAATGATACGACGAAGGCTTGAAATACGTATCTTTGTCTGAGTTGAAAGAGCCATAACGGCTATCAGCATATTCATTGATAGCATTGTGGCTCGAAAACGGATTGATAGCATCATCGTCATTGTCTGAGCCAAAATGATTGTCTTCTGCTAGTTCTGGATCATCTGATACTTTACGCTCCTCAACAATAATCAAACTGTCGTCACTATCGTAATGGCTACTTGCGCCAGTGGTATTGTCCATAATACTGTCAACCAAAGACATTGAGCCATTGGTAGTCGAAGCAACTTTGTTGGTATCAAACGACTTTTGAAATGTGGAGCTGTGAGACAGTTGGGGTCTTTCAAAGGCATCCGAGTCATCCTCAGAATCAAGGCATATTGGATCGCTCGAATGCACACCATTTTTGGCGAAAGGATTGCCAATGGAACTGGTATTACTGGAAGGTAACCCTGTAGCATTGGCAATGGCTGCAGTTGCAGACTTGAACATCGGGGTGGACGAGTTGCGAGGACTCGAGGTCGCAGAGTTATTGGTTCTGAACGCTCTAGGTCTCTTCCGGTTTATATGTTGCACAAGAGACATTTGTATGTTGATGACAGTTTTAGTTTCAGATGTGCAATGCACACACACTCGCTAATCTAATGCGCGCTTGACAGGTGATTGATGTGATGAGCACTAATAAACTGGCAATTTTCAAATAATTTTGTTAAAACTAATGCAATCAAACAATAAATATCACACGAAAACGGTGATTGAATTGTAAAAAAAACTTGTAAATGGTTTGAGGGAGGCACTGGATAAGCTCCTCGAAGCGCTTGCTATTCTGGAAAAACAGCAAATGTGAAGCGCCAAACGTTTGACAGGCCGTTGAGCCTTGGAGCCAGGGGAGCAATACAAAAAAAAGCAGCAGGACCGCTCTCGGTGGGACAATAATAGATATTGAGTTAACTAATAGACACGTCTTTTGTTAGTTTGTTGGTATATTAAAAAGCATTTTACTCAGATTTTTGCCAGCGGGCGGAACGCTATCTCATCTACCTGTCTGCAGTATGTCAGCCTCTCGTGCAGGGAACATTACCCGGTACCTATGCCAAATTGGGATGTGTTGGTTACCCGGTCCACATGCAGTGAAGTGTACAGCGAGGCAGCTCTCAGCGGCAATCAGCAACAGCAAGCATGGGCCAGCAATGAGCGGTGTGGTTGTGCGTCATAGCCAACGCACAGCCACGGTTGGTGTCCCGTTGGGTTGGCACTGTCTCCTTTCAGTCTGATTAGAAAGAATAAAAAAGCCGGAGGAATATGTGAAAAAAAAAGAGACAAATAAGACGAAAGGACAAGAACAGAAACCCGTCGCTAGTAAGGGATAGAATCAATTCGGAAATCGAGAAACAAGAGAAAAAAAATAAAAGTAAAAAATTTTTGAAAAAATAAAAATAAAAAAAAAATATCAAAAAAAATCGTAAAAACCAAAAGCTAAAATCAGAAAATAAATAAAAAAAATAAAATCAAAAGCATATTGGGAAGTAACCCTTTCGTGGATAAGAAAGTAGAGCATTTTGTCTCATCAGTAGCAGCAGAAGCAGATTTTTTAGATTTGTATCATCATACACAGGTAACACGGCCATCGCTATTATTTGAGTTTATTTTTTCCAAAACCAACTAAAGGCGCCCGTTGTCTTCACTACAACCCACAAGTAAATACCATAATCACCAGATTTCGATATTTTACTACGGGACGTTAGATTTTTGTTTAGTGCCACCACGCTCTTGGTATTTTTTTAGATAAGTTTGACCTTTGGTTCTGATCCACACTATTAGTATATTCAAGTACCAGGCCGAACCTCTTAGTTATATACACACCATATCCATCGAAGCACGCATTACACAGCACGAACGATAGCATCCTAGCATATTTGATGAATCAGTTCAACTCTCGGTCTCATTCCGCGATAATGGGCTTACGACCAGGCAGTCATCATCACAGTCAGTTTGGCTCCACTCAGATATCCTCAAGCGACCCCTTTTCTGGGGGTTCCAGGCTTGCAAATCCTTCGGATGCCAGACCAGAAAATAATGATTCATTGGCTGCCGAAGCAGGCAGCACTACAAATCCTACAACAGACGATGAAGAAAATAAAATGATGGACATTGATTTGGGAAGAAAATTCCTGTGTCAAGAATGTGGTCATCTATTTACTCGTAAACACAATCTCAAGTCTCATTTACTCATTCATTCGAAATCAAAGCCTCATATTTGCACTGTATGCAACTCTCGCTTTAGACGTTCTCATGATTTGAAGCGTCACCGTAAGCTACACACTGGAGAGAAACCATTCAGGTGTGCTACTTGCGGTAGAACGTTTGCCAGAAGTGATGCTTTGGTAAGACACAACAACTCACAATCAGGCTGTGATGTTGGTTTCAAAGCACACCTGTCTGGAAGCATTTCTACTTCAGGATCTGCTTCTGGAGTTGCTACAGGAGGAAGTATTAGCAGTGATAATAGCGGAGCAAACAGTCTCAGTAGTTTGAGCAGTTTAAGTAGTACCGGTAGTAGCAGTACTGGCAGCACTAGTGGTAGCAACTCTTCTTCAAAAATTGTGACTGATGATGCTTCCGCTACTGCTGCTGCAGTTGCTGCCGCTGCTGCCGCTGCCGTGGCAGCAGCAACGCCAGATGGCCACCATCCGCCAAGTGGTAATAGTGATAGCAACCCTACCGTTATAGCAAACAATGCAATAGCAGACAATCTGTCTTCCTCTTACAAAAATCCAAACTACGGAAACATGCAATGGAAAGTACCTTCAAGCAACATTAATCATAATGCATCTTCAAGCATTACTACTAATGACACATCTTCCAATATTGGCATCTCTAATAACAATATTGACAAAGATAATGATATTGCCATGAAGACGGCTGTACCCGTGAGTGGCCATCTTCATGAGCAGAACATTCTAAATGCTCCAAGCAACTTACCATCTTATTCTAACAATCTTGTGTCAAATCCTCAGAATCTTATTACATCATCTTCCCAAGACCAAAACAACTTGCCAAGTTCTAACTCACTTATAAATAACCATTCTTTTCGTGTACCTTCGTCCCGTCATCACACCCCTTCCTCTTCTCTGGTTGGTAAATCAGTATTCAGAAAAATGCCTTTTGTTAATCAAGTGTCGAATAACGAAACCACTGCTTCCAAGGTAGTCACTCCAACTGCAGTCGCTACTACGACATTGGATCCGTTGGAGTCTTCCCCTTCCTCATCAATCTCATCGACCGGAGTGCCTTCTGCCATCAATTTGGCTGTTCCTTCAACCAACAATGGCTCTGGTTCGAATTCCGGCTCTGGCTCTGGTTCAGGGTCAAGCTTTAACACTTCTACATCCTCAATTACATTGAAAAGCCCTTTACCAGTTACTGAAGATGCCAATAACCCACTGTTGGTACACATCACCAAGGCAGAAATCAATTCAATGCTTCAGTACATCAAAACTTTGGAAAATAAAATTGACACCTTGGAAACTTTGCAAGAAGTGAAAAGAATTTTGAACTTATGAAAAAACGGTTGATCCAGGATGCAGAGACAAGGAAGTCTGGCAGATCTTCAAATGCTAGCACATCATCATCATCATCATCATTTCTTGAAAGGCTTGACCAAGGCACTGCCTCAGGCACTACCGCTCCAGGTCCTACAAATTTAGTAGATCCTACTTTCGAGCAAAATTCATTACAAAACAGTCAAGGTAACAGTGCAAGCTCCGCGGTTGGGAATGTTTCTAACCAAAGTAGCTCTGCTAGTGATGATGGAAATATAAAATAAAGCGTTTAATTTTCAACCGAGTACAGGCATCCACTGTAATGCCCCATTCATCCGTTGTGCTGTTCGTTCTACTGCATTTGTATTTCTTTCTACATTGATTGTGCGTTGTCCTCAAAACAATTCCAATTGACACTACTAACTGTACCATACTTTACAAGATGATGTGTTTGATAAAAAATAAAAAGTTTTGAAAATTAAAAAAATATCAAAGTCGAAAAAGCGCTTTTTTGAGCTACTTTTCTCTATTTTATTATCAGCTTTTGTTTCACTATACAAAATGTGATGAATAGGAATAAAAAGAACTTCATTTTTTAAAAGTGAATAAAAAGACAACTATGCTTGAAAAAGTGATTTGAACTTCAATGAGGAACAAAAAAAAAAAAAGAAAACAATAAAAAACATCAGAAAAAAAAAACATTTAAAAAACATCAAACATTACACTTTTTCAAAAATTCATCTTCTCATTGAGAGATTTTGTCTCTATTTTCGCAGAGCTCACTTTGATTTTCAATGTTTTGATTTTTGCTTCCTATACATTTTCTATATATAAAGTCATTGCTTACTTCAGTATGACCTATTTTATGGGAGACATTGTTATCACCCAATGTCTTAATTTCTCACGTTTTTAGGTTTTTAATGCTTTTTTTACATCTTCCTTTTCCTGACTCATTTTTATTCGTCGTTTTTTGCCTTAAAAAACGTTTTGCTTTTTTCCGGTGGTGCTTTTTAATAAACAGGTTTTAATGCTTTCAAAATCGTGTTCATTCATTATATTTCGAGCAGCTGTCTCTAGAGAGCTTAATTGTCACTAGTTTTGACGGTTTCCGTAAATTACGTCCCTTTCCATGCAACCTGCGTCATCATGTCTCCAGCAACCTTCTTGCCGCAATATATTTGACAGAATTTCAATACTATTACTAAGAGTAACCAGGAGAAAAGAAAGAAAGAATAGGAACATTACAATAATTTGACAGAATTTCAGGACAATATAAATAAAAAGCAAAAACAAGTATGCATTGGTATATGTAGTATCCTATTGTTATCGATTTAACCATATTGTAGAAAATAACGCATTTACAGAGATGTACCTTTTCAAGTTGCGGTTGCGATTTCAGATAACGAAACAAGTGCCTTCTGGTAGAAAGCAAACATAAGATAAAACGACAATTATAGTTATAGAATATAGAATAGAATGTTTGCGTTAATAGCTCGTTATAGCCTCTTTCAAGTACAATCAGGCAACATGACCCATTACGAGACGATGTAGAAAATTGAACATGCCGCCAAACCTTATAACCATTTTCGGCTGAGACCTATCCACACCACTCTTAATTGACGAGAAAGCATACAACCTCAATTACTTTTAATACTAGCATGAGTCCAGAAACTAATATGGATATGAAAAATGGCAATCAAGACATACTTACCGAAATAGCCGACAAGTGTCTCATCTATCAAATATAGTTTACCATATTTACAAATCTTTCAATGAAACTAAACTATTGTAAAATTAACCATTCAACTATATACAAATCATCTAAGAGATCTATCAAGTAGAAAACACATAACTTTGCCCTTGCAAAGCAGAAACGTCAGAGTTGCCGTTATTGTTGTCGAATGTTTTGATATAGTCAATTCCATTGGCACATTGGGCTGCCGTCATTTGGTCATGGCCAATTATATTGTTAGACAACTCAATAGCAACATTAACAGTCTTGATATGTGCATCGTGTTCCAAAATCATGCCTCTTTTTGGTCCATTATGATTCAACCAACTTCTGGCTTCATCATAGATTTGTTTCTCAGTTCTTTGGTTGCTCAATAATTGCCAATCATAAGTATCGTAATCCCACAATACAGCCTGCAATCCAAATTGCCTCAAGATATAACGCACTCTGTTGTCAATGCCACCATATGGTGGTCTGAACCATTTTGGAATATGACCACCAGTAGCATTCATTGCCCAGATAGACCATTCGATTTCAGCAATAATCTGCTCGTTGGTCAATGATGGCAAGAATTTATGTCCCCAAGTATGAGTCCCGATCAAGTGGCCCTTTTCCTGGATTTGCTTGTAAATTTCTGGAAAACGCACAACGTTGATACCCAAGGTAAAAAAGGTAGTCTTGTGTTTCAAATTATCCAAAAGCTTAGGGGTGGCAGGTGAAGGGCCATCATCAAAACTCTGCGACAACTTAGGGCATGAGTAGACATCGTCTTGGGCAACACACTTGTAACAATCAAACGAACAACTTGACCGATCCACAGGGCATACAGCCATTTCATGAGGTTGAATATTAGAAGGGATTTTACTCATGTCGAGAAAACCTAATGGTATGTATGGAGGATCAATCCCTGGCCATTCTTTCAACCCTGTAAAATCAGCAAGCCATTGTGGAAATGGTTGTTGTGCCATTGCAGTAGTATCATAGCCAACAGGCGCTTTTGAGTCTTCAAAGTGCGATTCCTTATCAGCTTTCAAGACTCTTGCTTCATGAACATTTTTCCTCAATATAGCAGAGTTTTTTTTGCTCGAAGCTCCAGCAGCGCTATGCCCAAGACCTTCAATTGGCTGTGAAACAGCCAATTTGATAGCAAAGAGACATAATGTGACAAGGAACGCTGGATTTGTCATTGTTGTGATGCTGAATGAATATGCTTGTTTTATAAAATGATATTATTTTATTTCAAAGTGTATTTTTATGCTAGACACGCTATAAGAATATACTTACCAATTATGAGTAACAAACTTTGATCTTAAATATTAACCATCAAGAGATGTTTAAGGTGGATATCCCTAACTTTGTGGTCGCGCATACACTATGACAATGGTTTACTGGTTAGTTAACAGCACATGTTGAGTCCACCGCATGGCAGCGCATTGCTTGTATCTATAATCTAAATACCAAAATAGTTACGGTTCGAGTATGAAGAAATACAATGAAAGTCATAAATTCATAAAAACATTGTTAGCCAAGCTTGGGCTCAAATAGAACTGAACGAAGAAGTAAATAAAAAAAAAGTTATATAAGTATGCAACGTTGAAGTCAGGCAAAGTTGAGCGGCGCCCTAAAAAATCAGATAAAAAAAAATAAAGAATAAATATAAGAGCCAAAGTATAAGTAGTTCAGTAATATTATGTGTACTGATCCGTGATTATTTCTGCGGGGCCACTGGAAACATTACTGTTAGCAGAAACCTTAGAGGCTGGTTTATCTGATCTCGGTACCTGAGTGGATGATAACTTGTTGGGCAGCTGGCTTTGAGACAAAACCCTTGAACTTGCACTATTGTTGGTATTTAAACCAAAAGAAGCGTCAAGTTTGTAGTTTCCAAAAGCGGTAGAATCACTGAACCTATTCTTCTTCATTTTAGAGAGCTCGGAATTTTCAAAATCTTCCGAAAACCCCGTTGAAAGTCTTTTAGTCGTTGAAGATGATCTAGATCTTGCTGTTTCAAAGTTTGGATTATTCAACTGTGCCTTGAGAATTTTATTTTCCTCTTTCAACAGATTGATCTCTTTCATGAGCTTCAACACAATCGCATCCTGCTCTTTCTCCATGACATCGATGATTTCACCACTAGACAATCTAGACGAAGAGGTGTAGGAAGGTTTGCTATCAATGATCATGTGCTGAGAACCGCTTGCCGAAGAAGATTTGAACAAGTAAGGAGAGCAGCTTGTGAAAGAGTTTCTTGGTGACGATTTGGTTGAATAATTTGCAAGAGTTCGTGGACTTAGATTTGTAGATGAGTTGTCTGTCTTAACATTACCAAGTAGGGGAGTGTTTGTTCCACTGGAACTTGCTGCCATCAGGCCCAATGAAGGACGACGCAACCTTGCAGAAGTATTGGTGTAGCTATCGCATTTTATTGGCGAATTTAATAGGCTGGCGGCTGTTCGGGTTGGAGATCCGTTAATATCACTGTAAACTGCGCTTCCTTCACTTCCGCTATTGAGAGGCGCAGCTCTTGATGCTGAATCGATTTCACTGCTTGAGAACGCAAACTGGGTTGACGGTGAGCTTGGATGATTACTGGATGCCTCTGAAGACGAAACGTTGATTGAAGGCGACAACTGGCCAGAACTTGCTGAATGTGACAGCAAATGGCGCTTATGGTGATTTTTTCGAAAGTTTCCGTTGGACATTTAGATTATTATTGTAATTCAGTGGTAAAAATGAAAATAAAAAACACCACCACCTTGGAAGGAAATTTCTCCGAAAACAAAGTAGTCCAGCTCCCTGTTTATATATGGGAATATACACATTATGCAGTCCAACACCTAAAAGATAGATGTACATGTCCAGACCTATATCATACTGTTAGACTTTCTTGGTCTAGACCACAGAACCACAGGATACAGCATCAGGCCTACGGTTGCATAATTCCACAGCTGTCAAAGCGTACCCTCCTGCAGGTCTCATCTGACGATCGCGGACAGGTGTGTATCGAGAACCGGAATAACGATAACATTGGTCAATATAACCAACACAGTACGGGTTTTAGGTCTTTTGCTCGACGATTCTCGGCATTGCGGTTGATCGCAAGTGTGGGTGCTACTGTGGGGGCGTTGTTAAGAACCGCATTTTGAACTAAGGGATGTTAAGAAAGCACGCATAGCCTTCAGTAGTACCAACGGTATTACGATAAGAATAATATACAGGCTACATAGCGTTATTATGGAAGGCGCGCTTACCAGCGGATATTAGAACCATACCGGGGTATACACCGTACCGTGTTATATCCGCTAGATTGCGATTAGGACAATAGAAACTATTGTAGTATAACACACAGCAAACTCCTGAAAGTCTTCGTGAACAGTGCTAGTTCACGACCCGCCCTGTATATGTTTTTTATCGTCGTTGTTCACTAGAATTTCGTAAAGTGATAGATGTGGGCTGTACTATGATTCCCACTAATTTAGGGTTACCCAATCTGACAAGCGGTTTTATTGCTAAATGCACTGTTATGAAAGGTTCCAGTATTATAATTAAGGTGCTGAACCTACAGTTAACAAACTCTAAGGGGGCTCAGTCAGATAACCTGTCCATTTGGACAACCCTAAAATCACACTTGGCAAACAAAACTGAACTGACATGCCAGGTTTAGTTACACTCTACTAGTAGATAGCTATTTAAACGGTTAATTTTCTGTCAATATAAAAGAGTTACCATAATATTGCCCTGATTACTCTTTATCTAAGTATGTATGATTGTAGTCAATTAGCTGAAATTCTCATTTCGTATCTATCGTTTTTTTTGAAAAAATTTTACATCTTCTACTGATCGACCAGGTTTGTCTGCTAAACAATACACTCTCAAAAAAAATTGGACGAAGTGTAGCACTATAAAATGAGATACACTCAAAACAGACTAAATGACTCTGCCACCTTTACTTTTAAGCTTTTTCTTTAATGCAAACTCACTTCAGTCTGATTTTATTAGAGAAATGTAAATATAACTAACTGTAGTTGGTTACTAGCATTGCTACATCTACAGAGTAAACCTTATTTGTAGTTTGTAGATTACACTCGTTCATATTGGTCTATTGGCTGCAATTTTCACAGTAATAATTGAAAACAACACAATGTGAAGAATTCACCACTTTAGATTCTTTTATGAAAAATATGACCATGCAGTTCAAAAAGGTTAATCGAGAAAAGTTACCATTTCATTTTTTATGTAAATCCATTACAGCAATTCATATTGATACATTT
Source organism: Saccharomycopsis malanga (assembly GCA_004014935.1). NCBI lineage: Eukaryota > Fungi > Ascomycota > Saccharomycetes > Ascoideales > Saccharomycopsidaceae > Saccharomycopsis > Saccharomycopsis malanga. Next base: position 2,719,097 of record CP025321.1, read on the forward strand.
AATGACAGTGTTCTAGAATTTGAATTTTCATATTGATATAGACCTCTAGGTAACTTTCACTATTCAAAATTTTCATCAACAACCTTGATTTCTTCTTTTTTTTTGTGAATAACAAAAGTTTATCACGTTCGAATTTGAATATGCGCTGATATAAAGATCGAAGAGAACTCGTAATCTTAAACTGATGATGTGTACCAATGTTTTAGAATAAGAACCCTACAATTCATTGCATTTATATATGTAAAATACATTGAAACATTGATTTTAAAACTGCATTACTTTGAGCAGTTTATGGGAACTCGAAAAAAAACTTCAATATACAATATTTACATTCAAACATCATCAAACAAGCCTTTCTCTATTGTACATGGAGAGTCTGGTTAATATTACGCCCCAACCAGGCTGGTAAAACGATTACGTAAGCACGATAATGGGTATTTTTCAAGAAATATGGGGCCAACAAGAGAAATATAGCAATGAATGAGTGACTTTAATCAGCATAATATCAGTCAAATAAATACAGTTTTATTTTTCAAATATGGGTTCTGCCGCCTCCAAACAATCTGGCCGGAATTTAGCTAAGAATGTTGGGGAGAAATCTCTCAACTCCAGTTTAAAGCGGACCAAAGTGGATCCTCTTGCTGGTATTCAAAAGCAGATGGAACATCAGAAGCAAGTAGAGCATCAGCCCCAAGCAAATCAAAACTATGTAGATCCTAGACTTCATAATAGAGGCCAGCCACCTGTGCGTGGGCCAACCAACAGATCTGGTCAGCCTTTGACACATGGTGGCCGCTCTAAGCCCGATTACAGTAAGAAAGATGGCATGGATCCAGATTTCAACGCAAAGGCAATGTCGCTAGGGGCGGTAAAGCTTTACGAGAAGGATATAAAAATTGACCGCAATAACCAAGCAATCCAGACATTGAATCGTAGACAAGAATATGAGCAATTGGGCAAGCAATTAAAGTATCAGGTGGAAAATAGAACACTTCTTGATCCTCGAACCATTGCTGCCATTTTAAACGATTATGATGCTGGATGTTCTGTAGATCAACTTGTAAAACGCTACGCATTGCACCCAGACTTTCTTGACCAATTAGGACTTGGGATAGTCAAGGTAGCAAAGACAAGAATATCTAATGCTAAAACAATTGATGATGTTGATTTCAAAAATCATGGAAATCAGCGGCATGCTCAAGACAATATCGCCCCGCAGCGTAATAAAAAACAATCAAGTGAACTACAAGATCAGCTCGATAAGCTTCTTTCTTAATTAAATTATTAGTTGCATTGTAAATAGACGTTTAAATACACCTATTAGGAGTATCTCATTTTGCTAGTGTACGTTTATGTAGGTAAATGTTAGAGATGCGTTCGATGCGTAGAAAAATTTTTTTTATATATTTCACTATCAACATGGCATATTACAGCTCTGCAAGTCTTAATAACCTGTTGAAACCACACTATACATTATACTACAATGAAGCAGAATCCGTTTATACAAAGAAAAGCAGCTATCCTCAAGTCCATCAATGAAAACTCACCGGATTCTCCAGACTTTTCCCCAAAAGGTACCATAGACGCATTATGTTTGCCAATCATACATCTTATAAACTCCTGTCCACACATGGTCACTACGTCCACATGTTCTGGAAGGGTTAGTGTGTTTCTTGAGGGTTCGAAGTTGAAACATAGTGCCCCTGAAGACGACGCCTACCTACCACTACCTAGCACCAAGGCCGGTGGAAAAGGCGAGGGCGGTCGCTGGCTATTTATCACTCACGAGGTGGAAAACCTAGATAATTGGTATACCAACCTTTTTAACAGTGAATTCGAAAATACCCAGTTTGACTATATACAGAATTCTGAACAAATTGCCAAGGCAAGTAGCAATCCCGCTACCAGATATGTCCTTCTCAAGTTTGAGCCTTTGATTCTCCATGTTTTCTGCGCTAATTACGAAACAGCTTGTGAACTCTACGCTACCGCAATGGCTTGTGGATTTCGCGAGTCAGGAATAGGAAAAAATAATAATGTTGCTATCCGAATTTCCATAAGGTTGGACGTCCCAATAGGGTTTCTCGATGAAGCCCTCTCTATACAAAAGGGGGCAGAAAAGGTACATATTTTTATCCAGGAACCTGTCTTAAATTTGATAACTAACCTATCAAGAGACAAGTTTGCCCAAAATCTGAAAAAGCTTCAAGAACTTCACCAAAGTATTGAGAATATGATAAACAGCTTGCAGAGAAAGACTAGTGAAGAAAATAAATTAGAGACTAAAGAGGAAAGAAGACAGAGAAAAATGGCCGAGGGTTTAGCCAGAAGAGAAGCTGTGCGCGAGTTGAAGCAAATTGAAAAGTTGAACAAGTTGAAGATCGCCGAGGAGCAAAATAGTTTTAGCAATAATATCCAGTGAGATACATGCTTGTCGAAGATCCTCCATCTTATATGAAAAATGGGTGAGCAAAGATAGTTAAGTTTAATATACGTTGTATTGTAAAACTTACACTAGCAGTTTTTTGTATATCATAAATACTGCTCCAAGTAAATATAATGTGAATGTACCTTGAAGGTATCAGATAAGAAAATCAAGAAGTGAATGAGGCCCCAAAAATAGAGGTCTTTTTACAGCTAAAATTGTGAACCGCTTTTAGATCTAGTCGTAAATTATAGTTGAGCGCACTGTAGCATAAATTTACCAACTTTTTAACAAGTTAAGCGAGAATCTAGAGAACAATTTCAACTGTGAGGTGAATATAGCCAATAACAAAAAAAAACGATGAGTAATGGTTATCATGACATTAAGAAATCGCAAAAAAGAAAGAGAAAATAAAAAACAACAAACGTTCAAAAGACTGAGAGAACAGCGAAAACGAGCAAGACAAATATAAAAACGGTCAAATGTTGAAATCAACAACAGAAAACAAACTATGAAGAAAACGGTGATTAAGGCAAACAGCTATGTGCAGCATGTGAAAATGAGTGAAAAAGAAAAATGTTTTCAAACAAAAGTTGAACAGAACAAATAAATGGATGGAAAAGCGAGAACAAAAATGTTAGTTGAACAAGCAATGAGTAGCAATAAGAGAAGTGCTTTAGAAAAAGCAGAAACATTAGCTTCCGTGCTGTAAAATTAGTCGAACCAAGTAGAAGCAATAATGTAACTGTAACATATTGTCAAACACGAAATAATGGTTATATGCAGAATAAAAAAGAAAGCTTTTCTTTGCTGTATCTTGCAAATGTAAATTCAGTAAAATTCAAGAAAACTGGTTGAATATTAGAAGGCATGATTCAACCTTGAGCCTTAGGATCAACATTGGTGTCTAGTGATTTGTTCTGGATTTTGCCCATGTCTTCGCCTTTACTTGATGGGCGAGTTGCACTAGACGAGGGACGGCTCTTTGATTCGTCTGTGTCTTCATTCTGATCGTTATCGGTATCATCAGAGCTTTCTTCGTCAAAGTAGTCCATCAATTTTTTCATTTCTTCGTTGGAAATAGATATGCCACTATTTAAAAACTCTTTAAGTTCCGGCAAAGAAGGTTTATAGCGGGAACTTGCGCTATCCATCATATTTTTAGTGTCTATGCTACTGCCTGTGGCTAATGAAGCACTACTATGAGCTGTTCCTGGCGGCTGGGAGACCTCAGGATTAACAGAGGCAGTTTTTGCACTTAACTTTGCTGCTCTTAAGGCATTGATGTTTTTCCATTGAGACGAGGCACTTTCACGAGGCTCTAAAATCAAAGAAATCTTGAACTGGGCATCCTCAGATGGATGATATTCTTTAAAACCTTTGTCGATGAATTTTTGGATAATTTCTACAGGTTTGAAAGGATAACTTATACTCTGAAAGCCTAAGATATTACTGATAATCGATTCCATCTTGGCTCTCTTGTAGAAATTGATAACTTTTGGATCGTTATTCAAACAGTCTGGGGTACCATTGACAATGAAAGTCAAGTCAGTTAAATAAACACCTACAAAAGGAATACAAGGAATGCCTTGGACATGTTTCATCAACTCACGATAACTGCTGAAGTTTCTTTTGGTCTCCATTAAAGCATTCATCTTACCCAAAGTAGCCTTGGCTGTATCACTGATGAGAGCCCATGTTTTGTGTAATCTGAGGATAGGAGAGGAAGACAAGGAACTAATGATAGCTGTCATGGAGCTGAAATTGTTGATTTTAAAACATTGTTCGGCAACAGCAATGAAATAGTCAATGACTGAGGCGCGTTTATTGATATCATGTTTTCTAAGCACCATGTGTGAGACATAACTGGTAAGCTTATTAGAATTGTTGATGAAGTCAGTGAAATGCTTGGAACCGCCAAAGGAGCCATACTTGTTTTTCCAAACACGTTCAAGACATTGTAGCAAAGTTATTTGAGCATATAACTCAAAGTCTCTAATAGTGAGCTGACGAGCAAATTCCACAGGGCTGATATCTAACAATCTCAAGTGCTTGCCAGATGGTACAGGAAGAATAACTTCAGGAGCAGGATCCATCGGAGGGGGAACCATACTGAAAGAAATGCTTGTGCCAACCCCACTAGCGCCTCTTCGAGTGATGGTGGTGCCAGACAACTTAGCTTTCACTTCATCATAGATAATTTTCAGAGATGGGAACTTTTCTTTCACCAAATTTTCAGCAAATCTCAACCATACTTCTAAAGACTCCTTGTCTTCGGAATAAACGTCGATCCAATACTTTTGCAACAACATCTTCATAATATTGACACATCTCAACCTGATAGGATGGAACTTTTTCTTGGACCATATCTGAAACTCTTCAAAACTAAGACCTTCGGGAGGTGGGATGTTAAACCGGTCAATCAAAAAGTTGATAAGCTCGCCTGGAGTCATCATACTGCGAAATGTGCTAAGAAAGATCTTGTTAAAGCCTGGGTCATAATGTTCATGATTGGTTAAATGGATGATAAGTACTTCTTTTGTACCACCTTTAATTTCTCCTCTGGCATCGTAATACAAATCATATTCATCATCAGAATCCAAATACCACGGGACTTCCTCGGCGTTTTTCTTCTTCTTTTTATCCTTATTGTAGTTCTTGGCAATTTTCTCATCGTCTATAAGATATCCAGTGCCACTGACGTCAAGCTTACGGTCGTCCAAATAGCGGCCGTAGTCACTATTACCGGCAGAAGTGCCTTGCATCACACGTTCGGCATATCTAACCAAACTTTCCTTTTCTTCGATTAATTGGCCAATAATAATCAATAAAATCGATAAGTTGGTCTTGATCTTTTCAATAGACTTTTTAGTGTTCTTGTCAAAGTTGTTGAGAATGTCTTGGCTGGCATTGTCAAACACATCAATGTTATCGGTCAACATGAGCAATTCTTTCAAATCGTTAGCCAAATCATCGATGGTCAATTTCTTATTAACACTCGATCTAGACCGTTCAGCTGATGGAGCCTGGATAGACTTGAATATCGATGGATCCTGAGCAGTTAAGGATTGTGAATCCATAACAAGTTCACTTAAAGAATTGTGTAACTCTTGCTTCACTTCGAAAAACTCGAACAATATAGGATAAGCAATAGACATAATACCTCTTTCTTTGCCACTAGTAGCATGACTAACATCATTCGGATCGGTTGGTCCAGGTTCATTGTCGTTTTTACCGAATAAAATATTGTAGCTGGTATTACCGGAACTGGCAATCAGACGTCCATCTTCCTTGTCAAAGATCTGGCTGTTGAAAATACTGAAATCAAAACTTTCAAGAACATCCATGATGATCGTGGCACTTGCAAGTGTCTTGTAAACAGACGAGATTATATTGAAGTTTCTTTTCTCAATCACTGCATTGTTGTTTTGCAGAGAAGAGACATCAATCGCTAAATATGACAAAATCTCATCAAGAATATCAAAAAGACTTTTCACTCTAATGGTAAGAACCTTTAGATTGTCACTGGAGAGTTTGACAAGCTTTTTACAACGTTGCTGGAAATCTTTAATTGCAAGCTCTTTGCGCTTAAGCTCAGTTGCCAACTGTTCTTTGGTCCATTCGCTATTATTACTACTGTGGTCAGCAACAGCATCTTGGATGTTGTTGTTGGAAATAGTGTAATTGCTAAAGAAGGGATTTTGCCAGTTTCCACCACTAAAGAAACCAGTGAGAAAACGTGGATAAACTTGTGGAATCTTCAACTGTTGTTGACCAGAAACTTCGGCAAGCTTGGCAAACACTTTATAACATCCATTAGCGTGTCTTTCCAAAACTTTTATTTCAATCTTCACAACCTCTAAATATGATCTACTGGAAGTCTTGTCAGATTTGTCCTTGAGATCGGAGTCAGTGTTCACCAGATCCCCGGTAGACATTAGTTTTCCCTTCCGAGGACCAGAGTCGATATCAGCATTATTGTGGGGCCGGACATAAAACTCATCAATTGCTTCTATATCGTAATCATCGTCGACACTATTGAGTTCACTTTCATTGTTCAAAGCACTGGCAGCATCAAAAGGTTCTTCCAATTCTTTCAAGTTCAAATAAAGATTACCATTAACAAGAATTTGAGCAACCGAACGAGAGATCTTGGCTAGTCTTTTCTTGATAGGAACCTCGAAACCATACTTGATCAAACGGTCGTGCGAAAGTCGGGCCATCATATGGAGTAAAATACAAATCTTCAGGGCCATATTAATAATGGCATTGAATCCCTGTTGGTCGTTGCCAATAAGAGCTCTTACAGAACGGTCCAACAAGTTGAACAACGTGTCTCTGAATCCGTCCCAGGTGGTGAGATCCTTTGGATGCTTGATAAACAAGTCGGACAATTCGTAAATGTTCTGCGACACCTCTTTTGCACTGGAAACAGAGAACGAATCTACATTGTCGTATGAAGTGAGACCAGGATCACCAGAATCGTTAGCATTATTTTTGGCGGAAGTGCCTTTTGAAAAATTGTTGTATGGCTTTTGGGACAAACTTTCATGAGACGTGGCTGTAGCTGAAGGTTCGCGAGAGTATTTCAAATTAGACTCACTGTTATTGCCATGCTTGAGAGAAAATAATGCAGTTGAATGATGATGATTTGCAGCTAGACTGACTGGCCTATCGTGGGACTTGCTAGAATCTACGGAGCCAGAATCATGCGCGTCATCCTGGTACTTTTTAGCATATATAACTCTGTTAGGGTTCTGATGATTAGACTTGGGATTACTGGAAGTTGTGCCTGTCCGTCTGACTGAAGCGTACTTGTTATTATTGTTATTGACGGTATGGGTATGAGAAAGACCACTAAGTTTGTCGTCATGGGGTTTTTTAGGCAACCCTTTGAAAAAATTCATAAACTTCTGACCTCTTTTATTGGAACCAACTGAAGTGGAATTTGTAGAGACAACATCGGCATAATTTGACGAGGAAAACGGTCTAGAGGAGAAATCGTCGCTATTAAATATACTGGCACTGCTGCTGCCTGTGCTCCCGGTGCTGAGAGCACCCAATTGAGAGCCAGTGCCAGTCGAGTCAGGTCCACTAGCAACCAAGGGGCTTGCTGGTATGCTGAGATCCATGTCGGCAGCACCAGAGGAAAAGGGCAATTCATTACAATACACGTCGAGATCAGCATTATAATATAAAGTTTTGCCTTCAGGACCTAACTGAGGTAACCAATAGATCATAGGCTCATGTCCAAACTTTTGCAAAACCAACTTCTCAGCGTCTCTAGGCGACAATATTTTGGACGAGCTGTTACTACTGGTCAGGCCAGAAACCGCATTGGTAAGATTATTGTTCAGCAGAGTGGAATATGTATGAGGATTCGACTGAGCATGGTTATGGTAGTAATGCTGGTGATCTAGATCAGACTCGTTGGTCTGAGTGGCGTTGTCAACAAAACTGACATAATCCAGCTGGGTCTTGTGTCCAGAGGCTGGCTGTGTGAGAGAAGAGAAATCAGATGTCGTGGCAGATGTGTCACTGAAAGTGTTTTTCATATCAGACGTGTCCTTGGACGTTTTTATATCAGAGGCAGAAGAAGCCAAACTTTCCTTACTTAGTTGTTGGCCAAATAAAGAACTGTTTTCGGCATCATTGTTAGCTGCAACGGTGGAGATTGTCTGCTGATTGCTCAAACGCTGCTCAATGTATTGAAGCCACTGGGTAGAACGTGTAAAAGACTTTGGAAACCAGCCTCTGGCAGGACTTCTGGTGCTACCGTCTCTGAAGACAATACCATCCCACCATCCAGAGGTGGATTTGCTCATGACATATATGATTTCATTCTGTTGAAGAGTGATAATGTTTGGATCGTCGCGGCCAAAATCATAAAGAACCTGGACAATATCGATAGGCTTTATGGGCAAAGATTGATAATTTTTGAAGACAAGGTCGCCGAGAGCTTCCGGGATCTGGGAAAGCAGAGGATTCAGAGTCGACGACATGGTGACTGTAGGCTAAAGGCCCCTATATGGAGCACACTGGGAACCGAAACGAGGATTGTGGGGCGTAAATGGTGGCTGGAAAAAGACAGGCAAGCTACAATTGGATGCCTATTGGAATATGATAAAGTAAAGTGAGACCTATTGATAAGGGAAAAGTTGATCGATTGGTTGGTTGGAGTCAGTTGATTTGAAATTTTTTGAGTGCCAACAAATGATGATTCTTGATATTCGTCAGAGTAATTCTGGAGCAACACTTGTTCAAGATGAAAAAACGCAGTTTTCAAGAGAACAACAAGCAAGATTGATTGCAAAAACTAAGAAACAAATAAGCAAAGAAATGCAATTGTCTTAAACTTGCCAAAGACTGATATGGAAAAAGATAAAACCAAAGAGTTGGACTGAAAATGAGAATTCTCCTTTCCAGTTGAGAAAAGTCGCACTGAGTAGAAGAAAAACGAGAGAAACAATACCGCACAGTAGTGTGCGAAAGGCTGCTGCGAGGGAAAAAGATCAGCTATCTAGAAGATACATGTGTAGGCAGCAAGAATAATGCCATGAACAATATACGACGAATCAAATTACCGGAGAACGAGACTTGGCTCAGACAGCTGTAAGCAGCCTATGTCTACATTGGTTTACGAGGACATTCAGGAATGGAGACGAGTGGTGAGTGGGTCGCATGGGCGGTTGACAGCGAAATTTTTCATGGCAAAAGGGAGAATTAAGGAAAGGGAAAGATTACCGATTACAATCAAATATTTGGGTTTCGGGATTCCATCCGTGTATAGACGCATGGTAAGAATAAAACAGGTTGTAACATGGCCATATTAGAGTTGTAGTAATAGGCACAGGGTCTTGAAGAAGTGTTAATTACTATTATACATACATACATATATGTAAGGATCGATACAATGGTTACATCAATTAAGATGGAATGCTGTGGGTTTAATTTTTTCTGGCATGATGTTTCAATCTGATCAACTTTATGTTGTTCAGAGCTACTGTCATACTAACGAAGAATGCCTTGATCTATTGTTGTTTCGTAATAGTCGGGTAGACTCGGTGAAGATTGATCTATGTGGTAAAAAAGTAAAAAAAAAAAACTTTCAAAAGCCAATTAGAAACATCAGAAAACAAATTAGAATTCTCAACAAATCAGAATTAAAAATAAAATGTCAACATAAATTAACGGAATTCGAAAAATGGTAAAGTATCAACATTGTAGCAATAGTTTCTTACATAATGGAGCAAGAACGCCCGCGAAATTTAACACACTAACGGAATTTACTAATCTGGACATGCCAGCTTAGTACTAAACAGACGCTATTGTTTGAGTCAACATGCTGATTAAGAAAATGTGTTCAATAGACGTGGTGTCACTTTCGTCTTACATTGCAGCTGTATTACTACTCTATTACTACTGTATTCCATCTTTTGTTCATACACCTTCCTATTTTCTGGTTCCTATTATTTGCTCTGTCAAAAAATAGAAACAAATGTAAATCAAACTCAGACATTATATAAAACAAACACTTATTTTCGGCTTTGCCTCATCCTTCGTCATATCACAGGATGCTTTTTTTGCTAAACAAACATGCTGATACATTTGACAGAAAGCTTTCTATCTCAATTGAGCCAATGCCTAATCATAATAATTTCATCTTGAAATCTTTATTTTGTCCTCTAATTTAAAGTTTCTCGACCATGCCCCTCAACTTTGGCATTTTCCCCTTTGCTAATTCATTTAGTCTGCTACTAAGCGCCCAAACTAGTCAAACAACTCTAATATGCCCCTCTAAAGTCCCCTCACTTGATGGTTCAATGTCTGGGTCAGCTTAGCAACTACTTGGCCTGCCCTGTATGGCCGTATATCTGGTTTTCATCCTGACGACTAATAAAAGCGAGTCCTTTAAGATCCAAGTATTGCTGAGACGCGCATTAGTCTGCACGCGCCAGCATCATATCGCGTTTAATATGCAGTGTGAAAAACTTTATTCAGATGAGTATAATAATTGCTATTGTTAGCCATGCATAGTCATGCCCCCTGCTTGCCGCATACAATAGAATGGAAAAACGCATCCTGTAAATCCGCGCACGAGTAGGCAATAGTCAAAAATTGCGTATCGTTATTGGCTGTATTGTTATGCTTGATTATCATTATAATCAAGGATTGGTAAGTAATTACCTTGTGCAATAGTATGGGATATTCAATTCATGAATATGAGGTATTTTGACAAAATTCATGCCCACTTAAGCCAAAAATATGTCTCTGGTCACCGTTCAACTCAGCTACCGTGGATTCCGTAGCAAGAATAAAATTATTCAAAAATTGTCTTCTCTTCACCTCTTGTTTTCGCCACCGTACTCACTGATCTGCGCCTGTAATGATCGATCGCTGCGCTACAGAGGAAGCAATTTGCATCAAATTTCCGAGTCTACGCAACCTTATGTACAACTTTCTTTACCAATTAGTATATTTTGTTGTTTGTATGTGGGCGAGTGTAGGCGTATGTAGGTATTTTCAAAGGGTTAGTAATCCACACGATCTGGATCGTGAATGGTATACTTCTATACGGAATTAATTACATGGCAAAAGGTGGTATAAATGATATAGGTAGCATAACAAGCGTCCCGATAGTAATCATTGTCAAGCTTTTTGAAGACTGATAAATGAGAAGATGATAGGTAAGGATCAATTTGCATAGAAAAGACTAATTTGCAAAATTGTTGCAGAATATATAATCTACAAACTATTTTACATGATGTAAACCAACAAAAAATGCATTGAAAGAAAGTTTTGATTAAATCTACTAGATAATAATGTTGTATATATATATATATAGACATGGAGACATGGAGACATTTATACACAGTATACTCTATATATATCACGATACATCAACATCCTAAAACCCAATCACTCCAACACCAGTCCTGCTCTTAGCAAAATGTGCACACTAGTCAAGCCTCCCTTTCCCCGGATTTAGTCGCCCCATACGATCTTGGCTAATGCTTTACTGTATTCCAGGCTGGAACATGAGGTGTTTTCTCTAGTTGAGTGGAAATTGCACGCAACCAACCTTTACTTGGATCTTTTACATGTGTAAAACATTCTTTTTACTGTAAAACACTTCTAGGATAGTGGAGAAGTTGGCAGTTCGGCATATATAAGACAATTGTATTGCAGTTTGGACTATTCATGTCATCTTGATCAATCGCCAAAGAATATACTATAATTATATCAAGTCAGTAAAAAAAAACCACCGATCATAGCAATGGTGGGTTGGTCTCTTTGCAAACCACTTCTCGATGAGATCTGCAGATATGCTCAGTTTGCTCCTTCTGGTGTGTCTCTTCGTCAGATGGTGAATTTTGGTCAAAATCCAAGCGTGGGGTCGTTATTTAGAGCTTCGCAATTTATTGTTGAAGAACTTCCAATCAGATTGGCTCATCGTGTGAAGGAGCTTGATAGTCTCCCGAACAATCTTAACAAATCTCCATCGATTCTTCAAGTCAAAAACTGGTATGCCCAGTCATTCGAGGAATTGACATCTCTTCCAAAGCCAGACATAGATCCTGAATTGAGAAAGGTTTTATACTCTAAACAAGACGCCTCATCGTCAGCACCATCATCTTCTTCCACAGCAGAAAAACGACCTGTGTTCAGTGACGATGGTATTATTTTCAAACCTCACCAACAACATCAGCCTCGCAGAGGCTCTGACAATCTTTACAACACTTCTGTATCAAATAAAAAGTACTATGTTCATGTTCCAAACGATATCATCTGGCCTTCCGAGGTATTCGCATACAACAAGCTTGTTACAGATACATTGACCAAAATCAAAAAGCGACACGACCCAACAGTGGCTACAATAGCAAAAGGTGTTCTTGAATGGAAAGAAAGTCAGAATCTCCGTGGTCGTGGATCTGCTGACATTATCGACTCGTCAATACAGTCGTTTTTGGACCGTTTCTACTTGTCACGTATAGGAATCCGTATGCTCATAGGCCAACATATAGCTTTGAATAATGAGCCTGTGAGAGACGATTTTGTTGGTATCATTTGTAAGCGAACCAATGTTGGTGAGCTTGCTCAGGATGCTATTGACAACTCTCGTTTTATTTGCGAACAGTACTATGGATTATACGAAGCACCCAAGGTTGAACTTTATTGTAACGACAACATCGAGTTCATGTACGTGCCCTCCCATCTCATTCATATGCTTTTTGAAATCTTGAAAAACTCACTCAGAGCAACCGTAGAGTTTCATATTGCCAAGCAGCGTCGAGAACATGATGCCAAAGTGCAGACCGGCGCTGCTTCCGGAGACTTTGATATATACTCAGTGGAATTCCCACCTATTAAAGTCATTGTCGCCGAAGGAAATGAAGACATTACCATAAAAATAAGCGACGAAGGCGGCGGAATCCCCCGTAGCGCCATGCCTTTAATCTGGACATATCTATACACCACCGCAAGAGATATCCCAGACTTGGACAACGATGTCCTAAACAACCATGAGTTTATTGCACCAATGGCCGGTCTCGGTTATGGAATATCTTTAAGTAGATTGTATGCTAAATATTTTGGAGGAGACCTCAAGTTAATCAGCATGGAAGGCTACGGAACAGACGCTTACATCCATTTGAACAAACTAGGCAGCTCTTCAGAGCCTTTGCCATAGAATTGAGGTTTAAGTTTTGCGGGCTAAAATAAATGAGTATTTTGGGTTGCATTTGGCTTTGAATATAGCTAGTTGTATAAGAATTTAATAGCTTTCGGCCACTGGGCCGGATGGCTCAATAGTTAGTGCCCTCGTAGAAGAGAAAAAAAACCTAATAGGAACACGGGTTCGATTCTCAACATGAACACTTTTATTCGCTGCTTTTTACGATGCTGAACCTGACTTCATAGACAAGTGCAATTGTATGAAATATGACATAGACCAAAGTCTAGTGCTTATTTTTAACCAGTTGGGTGACCTGTTTGAGCTTTACCAAACCCCTTTAGACATAGCGCATATATACGAAACTGATATATACTGGGCTCGAAATACAAGATATTCTTATTATTTCAATAGCTTTGACAGAATACTTTACAAAAAAGTGGGATTTCTAGATGTAAAAAAATTGTCTATTTGACTGATCTGTAGACTTTAATACTGGTGACTGAATAAATCTAATCAATCAGGTTTTTGAGTCTCCCCTTCCTTTCCTGTACCTTCTATGGTTTGTAGTTTTAAAAGCCAAATATTCTATTTTTTGAGATATATTAGATTTAAACATGAAACTTTTAAAAGTATTTAATTCTTAAAGTTTCAAGATTTTTCGGTAGTTTTGGGAATTTTCTTTTCCTTTTCTTTTATATATTTCCCTGTTAACTATTTGTAAGACCAAAAGTCTAAAAAGTTTACTATTTCAGAGTAAATTGTTGTTGTATCAGTGCTTTCACTGCATTTTGAATGAGATTACACTGGTAATAGGTAATGATTTGTCTATGCATCGACTTGCTTAAAATCTTGAATTCACTATATAATTCTAATCAATTTTGTAAAGAGCTTATTTTTTTATAGTATTTCAAAATTCCACACAAAGTTTACGGAGGTTTCAGTCTGCTATATTATAGACAATACTTGATATTTGTCATACAGTACCATTAGTACGGTCTTACTATGATACCCCAATTCCTGCGGCTGCGGGGCATGAACATGCATGAGGAGCGAGAAAAAATAAATTTTCAGACGTTATAGAATTGAGCTTTATTGAGTAGAGTATTGGTGCTATAAAAGTCGATGACATCAATATAGGAGGACTTTGTTACCATTTTAAAGTATAGGAAGAACAGCAATCTACCTGTCAACAATTTGTTTTCAAGAAAAGTCAAGTAACCCAATAAAAATGTCTCCAAAAGCTCAAAATGAGGAACTACCAATAGACCAATCTGAAAATTCTTTAAATACTACAGAAGAAGAAAAGGATGTTGTTCCAGACTCTCTTATAAACTACAATGATGCACTTGAGTATTGGAAATCGGTTGCACCTACGGTGGATGGTGTGCTTGGTGGATTTGGAGAGAATACGGTTGTTCCTCTGAGAGATGTTGCTGGGTCACATTCGTTTCTCCGCAAGTTGTCATCTAGAATGAGACCAAACAAGGATGAGATCAAGTATGGTTTTGAGTTGGGAGCAGGTATTGGCCGTATTTCCAAGAACGTGCTTTCCAAATACTGTGATCAAATTGATCTTCTTGAATATAACCCATATTTCGTCGACCAAATGGCAAGTGAGCTTAGCGAGCTTTACGACCAGAAGAAAATTGGTGACGTATTCACTGTAGGAATGCAAGACTTTCATACTGTTTACAAGCCTGAACGCAAGTACTGGCTTGTGTGGGCACAATGGTGTCTAAATTATTTACCAGATACCGAGTTGGTTGCATTTCTACTGCTCATACGCAAACAGCTTAGTCCTAATGGAACTGTTATTGTCAAAGAAAACATTTGCGTCAACATTTATGACGAAGACATCTTTGATGATGTCGATAGTTCTGTCACAAGAACCGACACCAAATTCAAGAAAATCTTCGCAGACGCCGGCTTTAAGCTCATTGCCCAAGACACCCAAAAGGGCCTTCCTAAAGAATTGTACCCTGTCAAGATGTATGCTATAAAACCTGATCCTTCTGCTCGCTAGTCTGGCAGAACCATTCTCAATGCTCCATAATGCGCTACCATGCATTAACACGCACGTGTCACATGAAACATATAGGCAATTCACATGCGAATTCAAGTTGCAGCAGCAACCCGCTGCCATGGCACCCTTCGGGGACGCTCAACATTTGCCATAAGCAGTATCCATATTTGTCAACGGTAGTGTGGAGCCGACTGTGGGAGCAATATATATATGGGACAATTGTTCGTTTTTTGTAATACTATTTATTTTGTTTGTTTTGTTTATCTTATATTGTATTTCGCTCGTTACCGGTGCTTGCAATTGCTGCGCAATTCCATTCTTTCAGCATGACAAAAGCTAAGAAGAGTCCCAAGACAAAGCCTGTGGTGCACAAGACGACTGATGTCCAACTTGGCAAGGCGTATTCTGGCGAGGTGTTCAAAGATGATATCAAGACGTATGACATGGTCCAATCGTTGCTCAATCCGCTTGTGAAAAAGTCATTTTTCGATTATTTGATCATCTTCCTGTTGGCCATCAATGTGCTTGTCTATTATTTTCTCACCTCCCATAAGGACTACAACCGTCTTGTAATTCCAACGTTTGTGGTGTCCTACTTCTTCTGGAGGGTTTCGTACAACTTTGGAATAGGCGTTATCTTGTATAAACAATCAAACTACAATTCATTGACAAAATTCTGTGACAAGTACAAGTTATTCAATTACAGCAATGAAGCTCCTTCTTCTCTTCAAAAGTTCATTGAGTTGAATTTCAGAATCAAGTATGGCGATAAGTACAATTGTAGAAACTACCCATTGGATTTCAATGCATGGTTGTTATTCCGAAACTTTGTCGACCTTATTCTTATGCAGGATTTCGTCAATTATTTTATTCTCTTTGTTGCCTGCTTTGTACAGAACACCGCTTACTCCATGACCGCCTCCTCAGAGCCCCCATTGTTGTTCTATTCTCGTTGGGTGTTTGGAATACTCTTTATATTACTCAATTTGATTGTCAAAATCGATGCACATAACGTCATCAAAGATTTTGCTTGGTACTGGGGCGATTTTTTCTACTTGAAAATCAATAGCGAGGAGCTTATATTCGATGGAATCTTCGAATTGTTCCCTCATCCAATGTACAGTATTGGTTATATTGGATATTATGGCTTTGCTTTACTTTCAAACTCTTATTTGGTTTTAATTGTAAGTTGCATTGCACATTTCACCCAGTTCTTGTTTTTGCATTACGTGGAAGACCCACACATCAATAAAATATACAATCAACCTGAACAGAATTCGAAAGGTACTGGTTTGGTTCCTTCTGATGATTACAACATCAAATTCAAGCCAATGGTTTTCTTCCATAACTTCAGCTTCTTGAGAGCTACAGATTATTTGATTGTTACACTCAACATTGCCCTTTTCGCTGTCTTGAATTTCGGGGCTTACAATATTGATAGTTCTTATCTTTTCCTTGTAGTTTTAGTTTTGAAAATTGGATTCACCATATTGACTTCTGTTTTGCTTCATCTCCAGTCAAAATTTAGATCTGTCACCAAGATCCACTTGAAGTACGATTTGAATTATGTGGATGCTTTCAATAATTGGTGTGTGTACTACAATTTTCAGCTTCTTTTAAACTTGAACGTGTTGATAGCCTTATTTATTAAAGAGTTTGCTATTACCAACAATATCCATTCGTTGTCAATTCTGTCTGTTGCGGCATTGTTTAAAAATGACACCTTATTCTTTTTTAAGCTCTTCATAGGTACCTTTTTGCTTTTTCTCAACACCATTTGCGAATCATCAATCATGAACACCATTGGGGTATACTCCTGGTTCTATGGTGATTTCTGGCTTCCAAACTTGAACGACAAAAAATTGACAAAAACTGGTATATACAAGTATTTGAACAATCCTGAAAAGTTTTTGGGCATCTGCGGTATCTGGGGTCTTGCTGTGATTTGCATACACAGCAGCTACATGTTTATTTTAGCAATGGTGTGGTCGTTATGTAAGATTTTGTTTATTTCACTTGTTGAAACACCACACATGATCAAGCTCTATGGAGAGAACCAGGTGAACTATGATAGTGGCTTTAGTAAGACATTTAAAAAAATTATTCCTAAAAAGTTGAGAGACAGAGAAAGCTTTTCAAAATTGGGAAAACTGTTTTCAGAAGTTAAATCTGAGTCTAGTTTGGAATCCAGTGAGTCCAATGAAGACCCATTTCATTTTGACGATGACCCAGTATCGTTCCATTCACCAAACCCATTTGTGACTGTTTCCAAAAAAAATCCTGATTATCTGTTAGAATTATTGAACATTAACGCAGAGACTAATGGCTCGAGTTCGGATGTCAAACTTTCAGTGGCAGTTGGAACCCCTATCAAGTTCCGTTACAAGGTTCCAAAGTCTCATAACAAGTCCGACTGGATTGGATTGTATAAAGTTTTACACACCTTGGGCTCTACTACAAAAACCTTGATTTCATCTAACAACCACTGGATTGCTATTGACCCTAAAGCTTACGACAACAGATACTTTGGACACGAAAACATTATTCAAAACTTGAACTTGTACAAGAACCGACTTTTGTCTAAACCTAGCGATGACTTTGAAGAAGGAATCTTAGAGTTCAATAATGAGTTGCTTTATTGGGAACCAGGTGTGTTCGAAATAAGATACCATCATTCGGAAGGCCACAATGTGATATTGAGATCCAATTCCTTTGAGATTAGGTTTGATAAGATTCAGCTTCCTACAAATTTGAGTTCTGATCAAGAGACTTTTGCATTTCATCAAGCGCTCTATGAATTGTTTACGAAACACAACTTTTTGAATTTTTCCTACCTACAAAACAATGCAAAATTAGTCAGTTGCAAGCCAGAGGGGATTGAAACAGACTACGTTGAATTGATATTTGAGTATGTCAATGGGTATAGTGCTGAGATTTTGAGCTCTCCAAGCTTGAAAAAAAACCTTTATTTGAGCTATCTCAATTCATACAATGTAGATGAGTTTAAAAAGAAGCAGGTGGCCAAGCTTTTAAAAAGACTTAGCTATTTGACAAAGAACTCCATTGAGCATGCAAACAACAGCTCTACAAATGTCAACATTGAGTTTTCCAATGACATTTTAATGAACGAACGGTCTTTGAAAAACTTGTTTCATAGAGTTACCAAAGTTCAACGCATATTAGACGACATTGCAAACTAAAATATCAGTTCGTCACTCTTGTAAAAAAAGGAAATAGAATGAATAAACGTTTATTATGCCATTAAAATGTTTATATAGTCAAACAGTATATAGTGCCTTCCTCGTATACATAATATAAGGAACCATTTCATGCATGTTGAAGCATGATGTTAATTAAGGACATTGGTGCTCCCCATAAGTATAAAACACAAGGTTTTCCCTTGTTTTTCAAGTTCTTGTTTGGTACTGATGAGTAAAGATACTTTATGATGAATTTTGGTTGTCTTGTTGAGTGTTTAAAGCATGACAGTGGCTTGCCTAACAAGCTGGCACAGGAGGCAAGAACTATACTTAGTGAACTTGAAAGCATTGCCGAAGATGACATTGAGCATTTCAAAGCTATTGTTGCTGAGAAAATTTATCCGTTAGTCAACAAGAGAGCATTTATTGGAATAACCAAGGGAAAAACTTATTTCGATAGGCAAACAAAAACCATGATTATGAGACTTATTCGTATTTGCACCATGTTCGAAGCAGAGAAAAAACTTTACAAGTTGTTACATTTCAATAATTCAACAGTGCCAACAGAACAAGAAATATCACATTCTGTTGAGATTGTGGGCAATGTAACAACACAATTACTTTATTTGGCCCAAGATGACAACCAATATTTAACCACAGCACTATCACACGTTAACATATTTATCTACACATTGGTTTTGGTTGCTGTTAGTTCAAAATACATCTCAGATTCAAAATACAACTTGGTCAACTTGTTTGCAGCAGTGATTGCTTGTCAGTTGTTCAACCATGGGCTATTCAAGGCACTTTACAATAGCCTGAAGTATATCTTTGAAAAGGAGCAATACAATACACTTTGGAGGTCATTGTTCAAACCTGTAGAATCACAGAATGGCATTGATAACAGCCCAGGATTGATATCGGTATATTCACATTTACAAGACATGTTCGTGTTGGAAATTTCAAGCCCAGAAGTCACAAACTCTGTACCGGAAATGATCCAACTACTATTCCCCTTTGATTTGAGTAAACCAATGGTGTCATTACCAGATTGCTTGATGTACATCGAAGAACTTGGTAAACAGGCAAAAAGCGGTCTCAAGAAAGATTCAAAACTTGTAAAGCTCTTGAGCGAATTATACATCATTACTGAGTTTTATGATGATGCAAGACAGTTATACATGTCTTCTTTTTTCGCATATGCTAACATGGAGCCATCCATTTTAGAAATTTTTGACATTAATGGCGAATGGAAAATGGTAATTAGTGAAACACCAATGATACAACAATGTTTGTTTCGCCTTTGCCACTTTTATGCTAATCACCAAACGTTGATAGACCCGCAAGAATTTTCTAAAGATGCAATTTGGAAATTTTACAGCGCATTGTCTTCTCATGGACAAAAGTTGGGGCAAATCTACAAATCAACGAATCTGCAGTTCACCGTGATTCTAGCATTTATTGACCACTTTAATGAAATTGCTTATAGTAAACCAGAAGATTCAACTAGTGTAAAAGAACTGAATTTGCAAGTTTCTACAAATTTGATTGATTTGCTACATTTTTCTTTGAACCAAGTCAATAGCAAAATGAAAGCAGATGGTAGCATAGACACTATTAATCAGTTGCATTTGAACTTCAGGAATTGTAGTTCCAAACATTCATTGCCAACGCTTTTTGCCCATCTCGTCTATACAATCAGCGATTACCTTTGCAATACTTTGGGAGATACTAACGGTTTTCCTGAACCTATTGTCAAAGCAATGGAATTTGGCTCGGTATCAGCAGCACCAAAGTCCAATTTCATTTATCCAGCTCCTGACGAAGCGTCAAAACAGGATGATTCTATCACCACAATATACTGTAAAGCGCTTCAATCTTTAGCAATGGCTTTGAATATTTTCCATAAGTTGATAGCCAGTAGCCGCAGCATTTTCAGTGATAACAATATAAGAATTCTCTTTGCCCCTTGTTTTGCAGCATATTATATTAGCACAAGGTGTATGTTGCTAAGCAGCCTTGAACCAACAAGTTTTCCATACTTGCAGTCTTTTGGTTATTTCTGTTCCAAATTGATACTCAAAATTTTGGAAATACTTGTCTTTCAAGGTACTGAGCCAGAAATAGCCTTTCACAGCTTGGTAGTATTTATTTCGGAAAACTCTTGGCATAGATTAGACTTTATTGAAAACTTTGTCAAAATTGTCAGCTACTTAATCTTTGAATGCAACCACTCGCAACAAGCTAAGGAGATTGTTAAGAAAAATGACTTGCTTTTCACCTCCATTGTGAGTTATGTTAGCCTATGGGGGCCAAGCAATACAAAACTGGTTGTTCAATTGAGTCTGTTTTTGCAACAGGTAGCCCGTGAGGCAAACGAGGATAAAATCGCGTCACAGCTCCAATCAATTGTATCATCTCCTGCCTTGGAATCCGAATTGAATCTAAGTCTAACTGAAATGGCACCTTTTTTGAATATTCTGGAAAACGAGCAACACTATTTTGAACAGCGTAAATCACATATGTCAGACCAAAGTTTCAAAAACTCATCAATCAAAACTAGTACAGCATCTATGGCAACCTCACTAATGAGTGCTGAACTTCTGAACGATCCAAAAATATTACAACGAACATCAGCTATGGTTAAACTGGCAAACGTTAATCCGACCCTTCAACCTTTTGATACGACCATTGAGCAACCAAACTATGCTTATCTTTCCACGTCCAAGTATGATTCCGGGTCGTCTGGCTATACTCGTCGTAAAGCTATTGTAGACATTAATGAGGTTAGAAATAACTGGGGCACTGCCACTTGATTATGGCTAAATAGCTTCTTTCTATCTTTATTAAAATACTATATTTATTTGCTTTTAGTTTGATTGGTTTTTCCAAAAAATATCCACAACAGTCTCTGCTACCCTATATGTAGCTGAATGGTACATGTGTGTTTCCAAATACTCGTTTGTAGAGAGTTTTGTCAAACAAAAATCATATATTTTTAGCGCAAAATAATGGCCTATATACACACTAGCAAATGAAATCCTTTGGGAAAATCCACTTTTTTTTTAAATACCAAAGAGATAACATTAGACTAGGCCATGCTTCAGACCGTTGCACCTACCTGTGTTTAAAGAAATGGATAAAAAAAGTACTAAACAACGGTTGGCAGCGCATCCACCAGTCCTTGTAAAACGGCCAAAACGGTTATTAATAGCTCAATTGTCATCATTGAGATTTAAATAACCGCTTTCTTCCAATTCTTCAAGAGAGTATGCCGGTCTATTTCTATCAGCTTTATATTTGATGTGGGCCTCTTTTATCTTCTTTACATGTTTTCTAATCAGGGTTTGTCTCTTGTCCCAAAGGACTGGAATCAAACCGGAGTCAGCACCGCTATCCAAGATTTCATTGTTTAAAAGGTTGTAATAATCCACATCTTGCGGAAATGGAATACTATGAAAACGGTAATCGTTTCCCTCGACTTCGTTAAGACGGTCCAATTCCCATTGTTTTAGTTTTGCTTGGTCTGGGAGTTTAATACGACCAGACCATACTCTGGCAATCCAGGCGCCCTGTGTCTCAGACAATCTAGTCGGAAGGACGTATTTTGGTGTCCCAATGACAGTCAAACCAGGGTATTGATATGATAACAAGTGTCGGTAAAAACCGTTTATTTTGAAACCGCTGGAAATGATTGGTTGTATTTTGTTTTTGGCAATGGAATCTGGTGTAGATTTAAAGCTATCTAAAAACGGCACAGAGAGTGAGTTCAAATATGGATATGACTTTAAATAGCCAGTCGCAAAAATAACCTTGGTAACGCCTTTGAGAACCTCTCCGTCAACAAACTCGACCTCTTGTTTCTCAGGAATAAATCTCTTGATGTTCGCGAGTTCTTTAATGAGGGGATCAGAACCTGCTGGTTGCAAATTTTCGCTTCGCTTGGATTTGTAGATTGGAATTTCCAACAGCGTGGCAAGCTGGTAGGCAATGTCTGCGCCCGAGGCACTATTTCCAACTATAAGTATAATGTCGTCCTTGGTAAATTGGTGATAGTTGTCGTAGTATTTAGCATGGAGAACACTATTAGGGAAGCTTGTGTGCCATTCTTGCAAACCAGGGAACTTTGGAATGTAAGGGATGTCGTAATTTCCCGATGCCACTGCAACTGCGTCGTAGTATTCAATCTTGTCGGCATATGGAGAATTTGGCGTAGTATCTGCAATGGTACCACCTTTGGTGGCATCAACAATAGGCCGAGAAGTAACTTTCCACGAGTATGCTTCATGGTTAATATCATCCAAGTGTTTTATTTTGCCTGCCTTGACATCCTCGATGAACGGGTTTCCATTGTCTCCATTAATGAACTGAACATCCACTACCTTTGTATCGAACCTTACAAGACTTTCTACATCCTTTGAGTAGTTGCGAAGATATTCAAGCACATCGCGGTGTTTTGGAAACAACGGAAGAGCAGCATCGAAGGGATATTTGTTATATGCCATGAGGTCTTTGGGAATGTTGGTATCCAACTCCTCATACACTGCAGAGGGCCAAAGATAGCCAGTGTTACAATTTTTGGACAGCGGGGTCCGGATAGGTGTTTCGTATGGAGAAACAGTAGAACGGTCTGTTTCTGATGGAGAAAGAAATGGGTTTTCAGAAGGAACGTTCAACAAAGAAGGATTATTTGATTCATCCTTGGTATAATTCCACAACCCCCCGAATCTCGATCTGCGCTCATAAAGCGTTATGTTCTTGAAATGGTTCTCTTGCACAAGAGCTTTGGCAAAACCAACACCAGTGGGCCCACCACCAACAACAGCAACAGACTTTATAGGCTTGGCCATCATGGAATAGGTCCGGTGGAGACCGAGACGTTTCTGCAACATGGTACGCGGAATTGTACTTCTTTATATTAATGGCAATATTGCAGGGCAAAACAATACCCCTCTAATTGATACAACAACTGTGGATCACCATCATAAGATGTGTGTATTAATTTTGATGCCCATTCCTATATATACATTATATATTATATATGCATCTGATAGTCTCGGAGTTTGGTGCATGAGACCCGCATTTTCAATCTGTCAGGAGCACGTGAAATGAGATAAGCTGTCGATTTCTGGTCTGACCATTTAAATACGCTTATCCCTGGTGGGCTGGTTCATAGACCGTATATATGGCTCCTAAAGACGCCAAGAATCAAGTCTCAAATATAACCTTCATCGGAGAAGAATTAACAGTAATAGCTTGCATTGCAGGCAAATAACTTCGCCTAACAAAACTCCTTGAGGTATCACTCCCTATGAAGTTTTATGTGTTACCCTACGCACAAATATTCCTAAGCCGG
Organism: Saccharomycopsis malanga; assembly: GCA_004014935.1. Taxonomy (NCBI): domain Eukaryota; kingdom Fungi; phylum Ascomycota; class Saccharomycetes; order Ascoideales; family Saccharomycopsidaceae; genus Saccharomycopsis; species Saccharomycopsis malanga. Next base: position 2,742,776 of record CP025321.1, read on the forward strand.
GTAGGAAAGTGAAAAATTATTCAGAGCTTTTTTTTTCACTATATAAATTACAAGTATAAGCCATTTTAACTCTGTATTCTTTCTTTTCGAACCCTTGGTGGTAGCGTTACTGCTAGTTTGGTTGTTTGTCTATGGGGAGAACTTTTTTAGCTTCGGCATCATTCACTCTCGATGTGTTTATTTGAATCCAGGAAGTTGTCTAATGCGATTCCTTTGTTCATCCACTCACATCGTCTCTTCCATAGACAGACAACCTGTAGCATTAGTAACGTTGTCTCTGCAAACATACGCAGTGGAAAAATAATTCTAAATGATGAGTCTTTTTGCTGTGCACCAGTCTGAACTCCTTTGAGGAAAAATCACCCAAGCACTTCTGATGAATTTTTTTTCGCTGTTTGTTTGTATTGACAGTACAGTTTTTCATAATGATCTGTAGATGAATTTCGTAGATATACTAGTAGCATTTCAACAGGGATTGGAATGTATGGAGTGATTGCATTATTAGCAAATAAACCTAACTTACAAATGTATATATAATGGGTATGCAGTTGAAATTTTCAAGAAGTTAAAAAACTGTTAGTGCAATTTACTGGGAATGTCTTTCAAAATCATAAGCCCAATAACGTAACCACTTTTAAACATAGATGTAAAGTTTTATTCGATACCCAATTAGAGATAGTCTTAAGATTGAGCATCATTCAAATAAACATACTGCTGGGTGTTTTATTGGTTTGAATTGTTGTTCGGTAGCTCAGCAGCCGAAATTTACCAAGCACAGTTAACAATTAAAAGTCCCTTTATTGAATTAAAGTATTAATGTGATACCTTGAAATCCACACTTACTAATATGCCGCATACTATAATAAACCCTCCTACTTTAATCACGGACCCTTTCAGTCCAATGAGTATTGGATGCGTTGAAATAGAGCAAAGTCAGTTTCTAACAATGCCCATCCACACAACAGTCAATTTGTATGCTGCTACACCCAAGCAAATAAATTGGACGGGTTGTCTTGATTAGGTAACAGGATCAATAAATATGATATGTCCGTTGGCAATGTTAGACATCAGGTATCGAATTTTAGATGGTGGACCGCAGTGGTCCAGTACTCCACAACTAATTAAGTACTTATTTTAGCGTGTAATTTAGTAATGGGCATGCCATCTATTAGGCATCGAGTGAGTCCTCACCTAGCGTGATTGAAAAATTTCATCCTGTTATTGAAAGATGCTTGGATGATGTACTGGCAACAATTAGCCATAATTACTTTGTTGGTAACTGATCTAATGGGGATCAGAGAGAATCGGCAGGTAGTAATTAAGCTTTTAATTAATGGCTTCTTATTGATTGCCCATTTCAAGGGTAGCTGCGTGAGAGATCATCTAGTGGCATACGTTTATCAGATAAGAGTTAAAGAGGAAGGTAAATAGATATTATGAAATTTCATCAAAGAAATACTTCGTAAGGTATTGAGACTTGGATAATTTTCATAGACATGTTCCTGAAAGGGTTGGCACTGAATAAGGGGTAGCATGCTGTCTATAGACGCGCATAAAGCCAGTGAGACATGATCTTAAGCTGGGAGGCTAAGGAAGATAAGATACGATTAGACCTACTTGGAAGGGTACATTTCATACGAGACTAGTGTAGTACATAGTTCACCGTTTACAGGCAACATTCTGTGGGTGCTAGGATTGAAGGTTGATGATTTTCTGTATATTTACCCGTAATATGGTCTTACCTGATGTAGACTGTACTTACAAAGGCCAGTTGAATGAGCACTAGCAAACCCGTTGAATACTAAGAACACACCACTAACAAATAAATTGGTTCAATTTGTACAACAGCCCCTTGACATTGAAAGATTGGGTCTGACTGAGAGGTTTTTGTCGTCTGTTAGTTGGTGACTTCCAATGATCTGCGCTGCAGCTCTGGGGGTTGGCTCACAGGTTCCCCTGTACTACAAGTACTAGAAATGCTACTAGACAAACAACAATAGGCGCTAGAACAAAAACATAGCAGTATGCTGTGTAAAATGGGTATTGTTATGCTCAGATCGAGCTGCTTAGGCACCAAGACTAGAGCCCAAGACAAAAATAAGCAAAAGTAAACAAGAACACCCATCTATTGTTTGTTTAATTATCATCGATTATACAGTTTTAAACTTTTGTCTTCAAATAAGCCTATTTTGCGTCGGAACAATCAGTCTTTATTAGCGAATTCTCATACAATATTTGTCTTTCCTCTCAGAGCCTTGCGTACATTGTCCACACCCGGAAGGGATTGCTACTTGTTTCTTAGTCAGTGCTGACTCAGCACTAATAAATGAATCAATCTGCTACCTTTGCTGGCCAGACTTTTCCTGCTTCATGCTGTAGAGGTGCCATGTGATCGTCGCTTTTTTTACTTTTTTGTCTGATTTTTTTTTATTTTTATTTTTTTTTAAGCTTTAATTTTCGTGTATAAATATATATAACCATGAAATATTGGCACATCTTGGAGTTTTTTTAAATTGGTTTTACTTTTGTGACTAGTGTATTTTACCATTTTTCAATATTCGTCCTGTCAGTGTTTGCTAAAGCAGCATCAGCCAGAGCATATCAGACATAATAATGGCCGTTGATAAAAGTCAGTTTAAGCCTGCTACCACTTGGAGACTCGAAAGAGCAAAGCAAAGAATTCTTCAGCAGCAACAACTTCAGCAGGAAAAGGCTGTTAATGGCACCGATCCTCTTGACAACAAGCCAGATGCACACAGTCCATTTCCCAGTGTCTCGTCAGACAATGTTGACGCAGTCCCCTCTGTCCATGAGCTAAACCAGGAGAAGCCTCAATGGAACCCTCAATACCAAGACCCTGCAGAGTTGTCAGAGGCTATCTTGAATCACAATTTAACCTTTGGGGGCGACAGAAGAACGTCAGCTCATAGTTTCACCAGAATAGTGCCTAATTCCACTGCATCATCATCTGTTTCCTCTGTCATGGACGACATCAAACCTCAGTTGAACTCCCAACGTCATGATTCAGCCTATACTGTCTACAGCGATGCTTCAGACCGTTTCAGTTTCGATAACCAGGCCATCACCGGTGCAACCCTCACAAGACACAGTGCTCCTGTAGCAAATAGCACACTTCATCATCACTCCCCTGCTTCCAGCACATCTAGTCAAAACATGAAAGTTACAGAGTTGAGAGTTGAGCCTTTATTGCCAAGAAGCTCCCCAACTACTGCTACTTTTCCTCATTGAGCCCACTGCCTCTACAATCCATTACAATCCAACTTTTTAATTTGCAAATAGCTTTGCTTGCTATTTGCCTTTAATGATCTTCTACTCTTGTAACGAATTTGCCTTTTTTTTCATCTTCACTCATTCGCTCTTGTTATTTTTGTCTACTTGTTTTTCCATTTTTTATATTCATTGTTGCTTTCAGTCATTCACTTATAATGTCTTTGACATCCCTGCTTATTCATCTATACGTTTATCATATGTATTATATTTCCCTTTTGTTCCTCTATATCCCTTCCTCCCCGTTGTTACCTTTCTTCAACTACATCTTCCATACTAATATCAGTCGCGTGGTTTTTTGTCCTACTAAACTCTAAATGCTCTTGTATTGCTTGCCAGTTCCGTTACTTCGTCCCAGGCCTCTTTCCTGTTCCTGTCCTTGATGACAATAACGGCAAGTCATTCATTCATCTTGGCTCGTGACGTAAAGTTGCGACAACTATAGGCGTTTAAAAAAGAAGAAAAGTTTTCTTGCCTGCGTAAAGTCCTCATTACAATTGCTAAAATTGCGCTCATATCATCAATCATCATTTACTTACTAAAAAAATACACCTGCGGGCTATTCAGTTTCCTAGCAATAAATAGATATAATTATGCCTACAATATAAACTTTTGCCCCTCTATTCTCCTTCATCTGTACACATCTATAAAGTTGAAACTCTTTTTGGCAGTGTCGAAAAAGTTGCCCTGTTTCAATTCCCTTATTGTTCTACGCCGTCGTCTTTTATCCATCGCCGTGTCTTCTGTCGTGCTTTCAAAACTTTAATAAAAAAGCTAAACTTTTTTTGGCGCTATGCACATGTGCAGTCCTGCATAGTGCATCTGCTTGTCTTGAAATCATGCAATGCAATGCACAGCACTGCATGGTAATGCAGTGCAATGCAATGCAAGTGGGTACATGAAGAGTGTATCACGTAATAATTTAGTAATAGACAGAGCTTGCTCCACCAAAATGGCTCTAACTGTTAGTATGTAAGAGGTGGGTGGGTGGGTATTATTGGACTGGTTTTTATACTTTATAAAAGGTATTACATAGAATGCGTTCTTGAAACAAGTTGGGTTTATTATTTCAATCCCGCTTTTTACATTTTTTCAAACAATCTCTTCTAATGGATATAAAAATCATGATGATGATTATAAGTTTAAATTTAACTTGCCTATTGTAAGCTTTGTTTTTCGAGGTTTTTATCACGAATCATCAGGCCAAGAAAAATCTTCGAAAGCCAAGATACTCGATGATGAATACGCTTTGCGCAGCCCAAACTAGTAATTTTGCTTGGCTTCCAAGGATGCCCCTTTCCCGTATTAATATTTTATCCTTATGGATTTTACGTGTACTGCTGATGCAAAAAGTTGTATGATGTTTTAAATAAGGGTGTCAGAAATAAAAAAGGCAAAACAAGATGCAATCGGAATAAATGTAGAGAGCTTGGAAAATTCATTTAATGTTGTAATTACAAAAGTTGACCACCAGAATGTTAAAACCATATGATGCTTTACTTTCATAGGGTCCACAGACTAATTTAACGTTGTTTTGAAGGAATGACGCTCAAAAAGTTGCTGTTGGTATCGTTGACATCCACCAACTTCTCCTCGCTTTGGCTGTACGTAGAATACATTGGATTCCATGCTTGGCCAGGAACACTCATGTTAAGATTGTGTTTTCTGTCTCTTTCAAACTCTCTCCATCTCTTCATGACAATATTTGTAGCGTCAAAATCACCGCCTGCTTCATCATGTGCCTTGTCGCCAATAACTTTTCTCGTTTCACCCCAACTGAAGTCGTCAAACTTCCAGTAGGCGTAGGTTGGCAAGACAAAGTTCCAGATAGGCAATGCAATAATGTAAATAAACATCCAGAGGAAATATGAGAGCTTGGTGATAGTGACAACAATTAATAATGCTGGCAAACCAAAGATGATTGCCAATAAAACTAAGGACATGACAGGGGTAGGTTTAGAAACTATGGAATAGATAATGATGTAAATGGTGAAAACAATAGCAGCAGGCAACACTAAAGTACCAATCAATTCAATGAAAATAACAAACTGCATGGAAAAGCAAAATGTACCACACAAGTCCTTTACAAAAACCAATTCCATAAGATTATGAACAGTAGAGTTGATCCAACGACGTCTCTGCGACAACAACACTTTGAACTCGTCAGGAACCACGGTTTTACAACAGGCCTTAGCTATGAAAAGCTGTTTTCTTTTAGGGAACGTTCTTAACATCAAAGTAGAAAGAAAACGATCTTCACCTAAAAGCAACAAGTTTTTCTTATGCAAAGTATTAATCACATTATCAGAATATCTTTCCACAATGTCTGGGTTAGCCAAAATTGGCACCCAGTATCCGTTTTTTCCCTTTGGTGCTTTGATACGATACATGGAGAAACAACCTGGCAAACAAGTAACACAACCAAAGACACTTTCAAAGGCTTTAGATTGATGATGTGAAATAAAGTATTCGAACACTTGAATTGCAGTAGTGAAAGATGAGTTCTTGTTGGAAATCTTGGTTTCCCCACAGAGTCCCATGATTTCACTGTCTTTGACCATTGCTGCTACCATATGTGTGACCGAATCCGTATAGACTTTGGTATCAGCGTCCACCATTAATACTGTTTCGTACATATCTGCCATTAAACCTGTCAACGACCAAATGTTTGTCAAAATTTCGTAGTCCAATCTGGTCATTCTCTCGTTGAATGTGATCTTCTGCAAAAATGACATTAATATAATCTGTGAATCTCTCTTACCTCTGTTACCTGGTTTAGCAGCACCTTGTTCCGCCTCAGTGCCACATTTCACAATAGTAACCATAGGAACTCTTTGCTGTTTCTCTTTTGGAACAGTCTCCTCATCATACTTGTAAAACCCAGCATAAACCTTGGCCTTATTGTGTCTTTTGCTACCCTGGGCAACAGCAACGTAGGAATAAGCTTCAATATCATCTTCAGGAATTGCCAAATCACTCATCATCCCTACTGCAATGTCAGAAGTTGTTCTGTCGTTACCAGAACCTTTAATCAACCCATCACAAATTACCAATATTAGCTTGTGCGAGTTTGGATAATCAGTCGTCGAGATAGAATCCAAAGTAGTTCTCAAAGCAATCTCGTCTTCAGAATAACAAGTAACCAAACATATAGTGTGTGCCAATGGAAATCCAAATGGCTGGTAGCTTACTGGAGGTTGGCTGACCACTCTTGAATGGATGATATCAGCAGAAAGTGTTTTAATGTTAAGGTCACCAGACTCATCAAATCTGGTTGTATCAAACGGATTAAATAATGTGTTGGTAGAATGAGAAAGTCTAGAGTCAGCATAGAACGAAGTTCTCATATGGTCATGACTCAGCCTCTGATTTGCTGCTGATTTACCTTCAACATTTTTCTTTGTTTCGTTTTGAAGTGCCATTGTGGTCATTTTGCTATCGGAATTTTGATCTTTCATTTCAAGCGCATCGTTGATTAAGTCCATACTTCCAAAGGACGACAATCTAGAATGACGTTTGGTCTTGCCAAAAAACAGGGCTCTAGATGCACGCTTATCAACAGTATAATCAGCTCTGTCCTTTTCGTTCACAGTCTTCATAGGACCAGAAGCATTTATGTTGTCTGACCAATCTTCGATTGCATTCAATCTCTTGTTCATTGTTGCAATGTCTTCTTCTGTGGCACCTTGGCGAGGCGAAACAAACCATTTAAAGTAGCAGGCTACAAAGAACTTTGCAAAAATAATCGACAAGATGAAAACCAACAAGGTATACAAAACAATATCCGACGCAATGCAACCAATAGTGTCTGAATCAATGGTTCCCACTTTGATAATTTCCTGTAAACATTTCCCGTATTTTCTCCCTTCGGAATCCGCAAGCATAATGCTAATGTCTTTACCGTGAAGAAACTTGTCATTTTTAATCTTGTCAAAAATTTCAGGGTATGTCAAATCAGTATATTGAATCCAATCAATCAAACTGACATCCAAAACATCGCCGTTGTAAACAACCAACTTTCTTGAGGGATCCTTGATGTCGTCCCATGTGAAATAAACGTCTCCGCCAGGCTTCAAATCGTAGTAATTACGACGTGCCAAATCAGATGTATGACAAGCCCATCCAGAGTAGTACTCTTCGGTGAAATTTACTGATGATGAGCCATCTTGATTGAAAAGCTTACAAGGCATGTACCAAGCAACATCCTCTCCTGACTTAGGAATAGTGCAGTTATCTCTTGGAACAATCAAACCTTTACAATTACCGTTGACGTTTTGGAAAAGAAACGTACCATCTTTAGCACCAGCATTAATTGGTGGATACAAAATATTGGCGCCAGGAGATATACCTTGTGCAGCAGGATGTCTGGAGCTAGTTAAATCATATGCTTGTCCATTGATGATCATATAACCGGTGCTGACTTTATTATTTCTTATTTTCACTGGCGGACTTTTACATACTGTTCTGGTGAAACCAAAAATCAAAAATGCTACAATGGCACCAAGACACATGATGATAGCTATGAGCCCCATTTTCTCTCTCCAGGCAACTTGACGTTCTTTCTTTGGCATGCCAAATAGCTTAAGCAATGGCGAAGGGGCCCAGAACGTTACAGCATAACAGAACGATAACCAAAGAGTATACAAGAGTGAATCTTTTGAAGCTTCTAGCTTAATTTTTTTAGTTTCTGCCAAAGTTTCGTTTTCAAAGCCACCTTTATACAGCAATGGATTCAAACGGCTATTTTCGTTTTCGTCCTCATCGTCGTACTCATCGTTCAATCCATAGATTTCCTGAGCGCCATGAGGAACCACTAAATGAGAATCCTCATTTTGTTGAGGACTGTGCTCCGGCTGGCCCAAGTTGTCCATAGGATAGCCATTCTCGTCGTCTGGATTATGAAACTTGGCGTACTTTTTATTGTTGTAAGAAGCGCTCTTTCTGAATGATTTAGATGATCTGATAGATTTCTGGGATGTCGAACGATTGAGATCAGTTCCATGGTTGGCATTTACAATGGGATTTGCCCCAGTGGTTGAGTCTTGTATCCCCAAATGGTCAGCCTCTCTGGATGCCACCTGAGTATAATAATATTGGGGATGGTTTGGATCTATCTTTGCTCGTTCGGGTTTGACCAACGACTTTTTACGACTAACGCTGACTCCAGCCTCGGCGTCAAACTCCGAATGAACCAGGTTTCTATTATAAGATGTGGGCCGTGACATCTTGCTCCTTGATCCTGATATTCAAATAGGATATGAGTTTGATTTTGACCAATGTTTTCTTTCAAATCAAAAAATGTCAGATGAGTAGAAAAAAAATTGCGCCTGAAATAGCCGTTCCTAACAATAGCGAAACAGGCTGCCTTGCAAACAAGAAGGCTAACACGATATATATCCAAGAAACGGCTTCGCAATTACAGCTCTTGATTTTGTTTATTATTGAAATGAAACTTGTTGTCTTTTTAATTTTTCGTTTTTTTACTTTTCTGGTTTTATGGCTTATTTGTCGGAAAGAAAAACTTTAATGAGGATCAATGGACTGTGTGCGCGAAACAGAAACAAACGAACGAGACAACTCAAACGGCTGTATCAACTAAAAGGAGAATTTACTGAGCCAAATTAGAATCAAATCAGTTTTTGAAAACCACTATCAAACAAAACTCAATAGGTCTCCAGATCTCGACAAGGATAGTCTCTATAAACAATGCACCTGTCAGACAATAGGAACGCATCTTGTTTTCCACTGGGAAAAGAGTAAGATTGAAAAACGGTTTTCTGGTATTAATATAGGGCATGTGATGCTGGTTCAACAAGGGTTTTGACCAGGTATAGAGTCTATTTATAGTATGAGGTCTGGATGTTTTTAAATAGGTAGGGGTATTGCAAGGATGGACGATTTTTTACAGATAAGCTTGATATTTGAGAAAGGAAAGTGTAATAGAGACTTACTTATAGTTTCTAATAACTACTGAGATATGTGAATTGACTTTAAATGAATATAGATAGGTAGTTGGAAATAATCATTTATAATATTTACTTTAGCAAAGCCAAGAATTTGGTAATATAGAATTAACAAACTGTTGAGCCAAACAAACTAAACCTGGTGAAATGAACAGGCAAATAAATATCAAAAAGCAATTGTAACTGGACTATTCTACTCGATTGACATCTGGAATTACAGCACAGTACTTCATTATCACTACTTTATGAATTTCAACTACAATGACTAATAACTTGTACTAAGTACTCTCTACCAACAACTACTTCTCTTTTCAACGCCTTGTACTGTTAGTATGGATAGTGTGCGTCCAGAAGAATGGATTTAGAGATCCTTGTTATTCAGCAGAACCTTCTACCGCTCCAAACTCTAACGCAAGATAGCAAATTATTCTAAATAGTATCGAAACAGTCTAAAACTAGCACACAACAACATATGTAAAAATGTAAAGCACCAGCTCAAATCACCAATACCCAAGCTTACGGGCAATTCTACGTTTCCGTTGCAATTCGTATTTTGCCACTCGTTCATCACGAACTTCAACCTTGAATCGTTTTTCTAACGATTTTACATGAATTCTTTTTCGTATCTTTTCTTTACGGTGTTCTTCTTTTGCAAACTCTCGGTCCTGTTTCTGCCTGTCTTTCTCTGCCTTCCTCTGCTGTCTACGTACAGCACGATTCTGACTCGAGTACTTTCTAAATCCACGAAAAAGCCCACCTTGTTCTTCTCTTATTTGCTGGGTAATTCGTTTTGTCTGTTCAGAAAGTTCTAATTTTGTTAGTACTTAATGTGTGTATTTACAACTAAAACTGAATCAACGTACCTTTCGCTATCTGTGCGGTCTTTGCATTAGACAATTTGGCAATATCGATTTTGAATACTGGTCTAACAGTGTTTTCTCCATAAATGATTTTACGCTGACGTTCCTCTTCACGACGACGCTCTTGCTTTTCTTCTTTTAGGACACGCCTGACTCTTCGCTTTACTTCAAAGTGATCACTTACTCTAAAGTAAATTGCTTGATAGGTTAGTATGTCACTGCAAAAGATTGATAGTCGTTTTTTTTCAACAATACATACCTTTACAGCGTAAAGGTCCCTTCTCCTTGTTGTACCGTTTCTTCATCAACCTGTGCTGCTGTTGGGCTTCATTAATGCCTAAATACCCGTTAGTAAATATTCCCTAAATACTCATAAAATAGCGGCACATACCTCTGATTATGCTTTCCCTTATCCTCTCTTGCATAGACATCTTGTACCTTGTGTCCTATATGTTTTATTGTAAAGCGATGATGGAAGTTTATAGATTGAATATGTATAATGTATAATTTGGCTGTGTTCGTGCGTCACATCAATGTCAGATGTCACTTTCCAATGGATAAGAATATATAATAATCAGCTTATAAAGCTCTCATAATAATGATCTGTGATAGCCCTGTTTTTTATTGCTTCAACACTTGACCGTTCCTATGGTTATGTGTGGTAAACGAGTGGCTGTGAGTCGTATAACCTTGGCACAATACAATAAAGTTATTTGACTCAAGATACGTCAAGAAGGTACAGGAGAGACGTTGGAAACCTTGCACTTTTTATAAAAACAGCCCCATGGAAGGACTGAGAATACTATAATTAGAGTGTTTCCAAAAATGCGGGTGGCAGGCTGAAACTAAAGTCGGGCCGAGGAAAATCGCAAGACCGAGATTTGCAGACAATAAGGATTTGCTTATTGGTGATAAATATGACATGCTAAAATGTGTGGAAAGATGAATATAGGCCTAATCTTGTAGGATTACACGGATGTATCGAAAACCAAAAGTATATTATAATGCAAAATGGGTAATGATAATATGGGTGCGATGAAACGTGATAAAAAATGCGTAGAAGAGGTATTAAGTAAACTAAAGATAAGTAGAAAAAGATAGAAAAGTTTTAACAAAAAGGTGCCATTTGAATGGAAAAATAGAATAGAAAACAAGAAGAGTTGATGATGAGAATATTAAAGAACCAAAAAATTGAAAAATTGAAAAATTGAAAAATAAAAAAATACAAGTATAAACCAGATTGTTGAACCAAAAAAAAAAAATGAAACTCCCCCCGTAGCTGACATATCAGCAGATATATGGTATAGCACGATATCAATACGCAAAGCAATCAACAGCAGCTGTAACATCAGCATTATTAAATAAGATGATCAAGATAAGACAAGAATTCAATCATTGATCAGATAAATGTTGGAACAGCCAACTTTGTAGGATGCAAATGATTCATCAAATTGCTTGCTCCATTCTCCGTCTTCATTGAACTCGTCGCTGTTGACTCTTACGTATTGAGAGAAATGAGAACAACTTCTTTTTCTAAAAAGCTTTACTGCACAGAACACGAGCTCGTCTGGTTTGAAGTTTTGTCTGTTGATTTGAAGAGTGTTGGACTCTTTGGTCAAAGATTGACATTCATTGAGTTGATCGTAGCTTATGTTGGAATAATTGATAATAAAGTCATCAGAGGTTTGTTGGTGGGAAAAGTCGGAATCGTAAAACGTAGAAAACGTTATGGTTTTATCTCCGACAAGTCCCTCCTGCTGATTAAGAATGCGCTGTGCAAAACTTTGGCTGAGGCTCTGGGCAATATTGGCAATCGAAGCCTGTACGGAGAGCTGTGCAAATATTAAAGCAGAGAGAGAAAGATGCAAAAAATGCATTTTTGTTTGATATTGTTTGACTGATTGTAAGTTGCAGTTTACGATAAGAATCAAAGGTTTTCGAAACGATGCAGCAGCAGCGGCAGCACTCTTTATAAGAATAACAAAACTTTAAAACCGCCTACCAAGACAGCACTAACACCTTTAATTAGCAGACCAAAAGATTTTAAATGGAAAATAAGAACATTTCCTTAACGAAGACCATCAGAGATGCCAAATGTGGCCAGACAATAGCTTTTATTTCTTTTAATTGATTGTCTAGTTGCTGCTGGATGGAGTAAGTTTATGTATGTAGATGTTGGATAGACCTGTTTTATGCATGGTTATGCGCTAAGCAGTAAAGAAATTTCCAAGTTGGGCAGGACGTGTGTTCTTAAGCGCACCTTTTCACAGGTTCCAGACAAGCTTCCCCCAAGCTAGCATCTAAAGATGACATAACACAACTATTCTACAAGGGAACAAGTAATTCTACTTATGTATTACAAGACAAGGAATGACATGTTAATGTTGTTACAAGTTATAAATTGTAGACCAGATTTTTTGGAAAATGCCATGGGGCGTGATTCTTTCCAACTTTACAGACCGATTCGGTAAAGAAGCCAAAAAAAAATTTTATAACGCCGCTGGTCTCTATTGTTTGCTCCTATTGTTTCAAATACTGCTGATGGTCCACCCTTCGGAAATTGTCAGATAACGCCTGACCCGACCCGGAATGGGTTCTTTTCTAGAAGACCGTTCTATTGTGTAAGCTATTATAGTTATTGTTATCTATTGTATGGTAAAACTAGTCTGCTAGCTTCTTAGAGCGAAAACCTTTATTGTTTTAACTGGGTGGTCCCATCTTTTACCATTCTCTACCGACTCGCAATCTCTGCTTCATTAATAATTTGTTTCTGTAGAACTGTTGATTTTATCTTCCAATAAAATATCTTGGTAAAAAAAAACGTTTATGTAGCCCTATTTATTCGTACCATACATAGCCACTCATTGAAAGTGGGTCAAGTTCAAGCAAGTTAAGCATCAACTCGTCTGCACTGGTGCTCTTGGCCAGTGCTTGGCTAGAAGTGTCGCTACTGTTCGTGACACCATTAGCAAGTCCGTTTTCTGAAATTGCAGAATAAGGTCCTCCGTTAGTATCAACAGATTCTCCAAAAATCTCTGAATCGATTCGTGCGAGGTTGGTAGAGAAAAGCAGTTGAATTGGGTTATTGAGTGCGTAATTGCCGTAAGCTGAGTGTGTGTTATTATTTTCTTTAGTCTCAATAGTTTTTGTCAAAATTTGCTGGCCGTTTAACTCTGGCAACGAAAACATGTTGTTTGCTTTATTTGTTTGGTTGATGTCACTTGTTGGGCCAGGTAAATTGGTATTTGCAGGACCTGATTTATTGTAAATATCAAATTCACGAGACTCATAATCACCAAGACTGCTCAATCCTTGAGGAATTTCTGGAGCTGAATCGACGTTCAGTAATGTGAAGAAGGTCAGTTTGAACGAAGGGATTGTTGTAGAGGTCATCTCATGTTCAACATTTGAAGGATTCAAGTTCACATTGCCTTCTGTTCTGGTATCGTTATTGTATGGTTCAACAACAACTTCATTAGCGATTCGAGTATTGTTTGCTGGCGCTGTTGTACGTAATTCCGAAACATATTGTTGGACAGGTCCATTTTTAAGCCATTCAAAAGCATTCCGGTTATTCATGTTGTCACTATTGAAGTTCTGGCATGCGGTAAAATTATAATTGTTCTCTTTTTTAGGTATTTTTCTAACCAAATCTTCTTGTTGGTGCTCAAATGGTCTTTTTTGAGTAGTATCTGCCATAGTATCTGCCATAAAATGTTTCACTGTTTCTTTATCGTCTCCTTCGAGTGACATTAGAAACTCCTGCAACTTTGAATCTTGTTTTACATTGTATTGGTACTTGTCATGAAAATGAGCAACAGACAACATAAGGAGTCTTCTGTTGAACACATCCTTCACGCCAACTTTACCGCGTTGCGCAGGAAAGTAGGATCTAGAAAGACACTGTGCATAACAATCAATCATCAAGTAGGTACATTGTAGCTTGTCTTCAAGCTCTTGCTCTGCAGTTTTTAATGGATAACGGCGTATGTTATTCATGAACAATGCAAAATAAGCACCATTTATATAATTAATACACCAGTATACAGCATGGTAATGGTTTTTGAATACTGTAATGGATAATCGTAAAATTTCCAGCGCCCCATTCAAGCTTGTGCCCTGGTAAAGCTCTATTCTTGCACGAAGCTCTGTCTCGAGTTCTAAAGGGTCTGCCAGGGTAGCACGAGAAATGGATTGTAATAATTCTTGGTCATTTGCAAGTTTTGAACAAGCTTGAAATGCAAACCGGTGTGTTTTCATCAAATGGTAATGGTATTTGAACTGGCAGATGATTAAAAGCGCAGCACTGAGTTCCAGAGAGTCTGACAAGTCTTCTACATCGTAGCCGCTGAAAGACAACCGCATACGGTTTGCTGCAACTTGACGGCCTTTGGTAGACTCCGTCTTGGTGAAGCGAGGGTTGTTCCAATACTTCACTTCAGGGTCCACTTTGTTAGCAGGGTCTACATACTGGTACATTGTCACGTCCAAGGGTCTGCCAGGACGGATATTTTCAGGAACTGTGCTACTCCACTCCTGGAATTGCTGGCTCATGTAATTGATATGGTCCAAAGCACTGTACATCTTGTCAAGAAACGTCCGTTTTGCCTCAGGGTTGCTCCGGCCCTTGATTCCAGGAATAGTTTTCAAAATGTTGTCCAAGAAGTTTTGTTTGGAAAAAGACGAGATTAGTTTTGCAATGGAAAACCCATAGTAGTATGTCAATATGGTAAAGGCTTGATAACTGTACTGGGCAGCGCTGTGAAGAATCGCATAGAGTTTGGCTGGATTGGAAAGCTCACGTTTAGAGTCGAAAACAAGATCAGTGTCAAGCGAAAGCAAATTATTCCGAGCAATCTCCTCAAATCTCAGACGCACAGTACTGTCATTGACAATAATATCAGGCAAACTAGTGCTTGATTCTAGATTGTCTGCGCTGAGTTCTTTCAAGAAGAATCTAATATAAAACTTTGTCACATTGACAAACCCAATCTCATGAAGAGCATGCTCATCTTTGACAAATGCATCTTTTTCTAGCGCAGAGGCCATGTCTTGATTGAACAGATACACATTGGCCCAGATAAGCTTCTTTTCCCAGTAGTCTTGATCAGCATTGGGATTGTCGGAGGATAAACTATGGTAGCCTAGCATCTTTGCATGTTTGCATGCACAACTGAGGATAAAGTAGTTGAATTTGGAGTATATGGTGGAGTTGAGATACAAATATAATACTAACATTCCTACCACTGTAGCTCTGCCTTCGTTTTTTTTCTGTACCTTGAGAAAATAATAAAAACAATTCTTCATCGAGTTCCATTCGAGCTCCTCCAAGAGCAGTCGTGGGGCGTTCATCATAACTTCGTTCTCAAGCTCCAATTGTGTAGGAGTCTTGGGTTTATTGTCCTGAGAGAGCTGGTGAAGTTTAGAAGATACATAGAAACAGCCCGAGCAGATCATAGCAGAGAACATTAAAAGCTCAGAGTCTGTTAGCTGAGTGTTTTTTTTATAAGGACTTTTGGGTGAAGAAGGTTTGCCATGGGATGCAATCTCCTTTTTCGTTGCCTCCTTGGCAAAATCCTGTTGGTGTTGCTGATGTTTGAGCGGATGTGCTTCATAGAAACGATAATACAAATCAAATGCTTCCTCGTCTGAAACCAAGAAAGATTTACTGTGCAATTTCAAAAACATGCGGACAAAATACCGCACCAGCTGAGGTCTAAAGAAAAGATAGTCGTCATAAGTTTTCAAGTCATTGAACTCGTATTTGATAGTGCGACCCATTTCTTCTAAAAAGCTAAGATGTGTATCTATAACGGGGCGAAAGATTTCAAAATTTGGTCCTGTTTTCTGCTTGATCCACTGTAGCACTTCTGTAGAGAATATCGAAGATGAATTTATCGACGAAACAAGCTCTGTGAATCTCTGGCTAGGAAAGTTTAACTGGTCTTCTTGTTTGGTGTCACTCGCGTCACTGGCGTCACCGCCAGCAGGAAGCTTGGCAACATCATCTAAACTGTCTTTTCTTTGTCTCTTTCCATGGGTTATCTCATGGTATGTTCTGGTTGGCATATCCGTACGTATTGATTCTAATGCTGCAATCCTGGCAGTCAAACCGTCTAATGTGCTGCTCATAGTGGCAACTTTATGCAGAAGTTTCTCGTTGACTTCTAAAATCTGCCCCAACTTTTCTTTAACCAAAGATTCAAAAGCACGGCTGAATCCTTTAGGGCCGGGATCCTCTGTCTCCGCACTGGACACAGAATAAGGCCGGTAATACTCATTGCTTTGTCCCACCGGTGGTAGGGGAATATCAGACGGGTTTTTGCGGAAACAACTGCGTTTCTTCTTGACATATGTATAAGAACAGCTTACATTATGATTTAGACAGTAATCGCACGGCTCCGTACCACTACACTTACTCTTTCTCTTTCGACAGCGGTCACAGGCATTTGTTGTCCTTTGATGGGTATCTGAGTTGTCTCCCATCCTTCTACTTTGCATTCGCTTGATTATAGTATTGTTAGCAGTACTTGAAATACATAAATTCTTCCCTTTCTTGGCCAAATGTCAACGCATTACTAATAAACTGTATTTTTTGGATCGAAAGCCTAGTAAAAAAGAATTCCTCGGACAAAATGGCTATCAAGCTGCACAGTAGTCCATCTTCCAATCACTGGCCAATAATGTTCGAAAATGGAAAGTATATACCTTATATACCCAAGGAGCTTCACCCAAGACTATGGTTAGCCCTCTTTATAATATATGTGGCGGGTAACTGATAAATTTACCAACTTTACTGAATTTTTGCAGTAAATATGAATATTGATGATTTTGATGCGATGAAGCTATTAAAATATAATTTCATTTATAATAGACTACTGTAAAAGCAATGGAAGGTAGTAGAAAAGAGTACCAGCAACTGATATATACAGCACTAGCAGATGATGGTAATTGTAAGCGATGGTTTTGACATGTATGTGATAATATGTGACAACGCTTAAATGTCCTATTATAGTTGACTGTTTGAGTAGATGTTGCTGTGGGAAGGGTTATGTGCCATCAGCACGCTAACCTTATATATCCTCAATTGTAGCAGAAAAGGACATAAACTTGATACCAACCTTTTAGAAGACTTTTTATTTTCTAACGCATTTATAAGTCCCGCTCAATTATAGTTACATCAACCTAATTTCCGTCAAGTACTAGTCAAATTAGCACAACAGTCGTAACCCTCACATAATCACTAAACATACGACCACAATCCACAACTACATATCGATGTGCAAAATAAAACCATGTATTGAAGACTGTATTAAAATGAAGATGTAGCAATCCCTGAGATCCCGATCCGGCTAGCACAGCGTGCTAGCTAATAATATTCCACCTAAAAATAACCGTACCATGTAAAGATATTGACCAGAAAAAGAGTTGGACCGAAAAATAGTAGTTTAAAGAAAAAAAATAGTAAAAAAAATTAAGAAAAAAAGATTGAAAATTGTGATAAAAATTTTATCCGAGAAAAATTCATGAGTCGTTGAGGCTTTCTGTTGTGCAGTACAATTGAACAACATATTGCCCCTAATGCTAAAGATAAAAGTCGTTTCTCATTAGAGTTTTTCAAACTTGTAAAGGGCACGTCATTGACTGGCGCTACCGTTATTATTGTAACGAAGCGCATCTGGTGCCAAGTTCATCCTATATCCCATATTCAACAGGTTGTAGTAATCGAGATTGTTTGCAGCGGATCCATTTTTATTGGAATACTGAGGCGCCGGCAATAACGGGATCTGGCCACGAGCATTGTTCTGGTAAGGGAATGGTTGCTGGTTTTGCATCATTTGAACGGAAGGCTGTTGAGGAGCTTGCTGGACCTGTTGTTGCTGTGGCTGAGCGATGTTCGACGCATTTTGTAAGGCCTGTTGTTGTTGGTGTTGAGCGGAAGTAATTGGAGTTTTCTCCTTCTTACCACGACCTTTGATGCCTTTGTTAGAATTCTTATAAATATTCATAAAGTATTTGATTGTTTCGCGTTCTTTTTCAGGCAAATGGCTCAAATCGTCGCCCAATCCAGCAAGCTTATTAGTGAGGTCCAAGACAGTGCTCAAGTGGAATCTGTTCTGATGAGCTTTCAAGTTACCCAACTGAGTGAATCCTTTGTCACAGTTATCCAATTTACATTTGAATGGCTTTACATTTGAATGTGTCATCTCATGTGCAGCTAGGTTTCCTTTTCTGCTAAAGCTACGGCCACAATTATTACATCTAAATGGTCGTTCTCCAGTGTGAGATCTCAAATGAGTGCGCAAATTGCCTCCCTGGGTGAACGACTTTCCGCAATGTTCGCATTTGTATGGCTTGAGGCCTATGTGAGACCGCAAATGAACCTCCAAATGTGTGGACTGTGTGAAGTGCTTGAAACAGTATTTACACTGATGTTTCTTTTTAGATGTAGTACGTGACTTGATCTTATCTATGCCGCCTACAAGTTCAATAGGAGGTGGAATGACATCACCGTCACTTAAAATAGAACCGTCCGGACCTTGAGAAATGGGTTTTTTTACGCCCTTGGCTCTTGCCTGGATAACCAACATAAGCTGATCAATCTTTGTTGCCCCAAGAACAGGCTTGCCGTCTTCAAAATGAGACACAGACTTGGCAGGAACCAACTGTGCTTCTGGATGTTGTTTCAACTCCTCTTGTTCGCTTGCCCTACGCAAGTCGATCTCCTGGATTTTCGGTTCTGGGCTGGTTTTACTGTTTTCGTATGCTCTGGGAGTAGTGTAGCTCAGTTTATCGGAGGTGGGAGTGATTAAAGACCCAGCTGCACTATGGATCACCGGTGGGGTTTTCAATGCTTTTTGCCTTTGAGGAGTGATTATGTCTTTCCGGTAATTCACTTGGGCATCGGGCCTCACCGTCAAACTTTGAGGCGGAAGTGCTCCTGGAGGATAGTATTGGTTTGCCAGTCCTACAGTAGGAGGCGGCAAATTGCCGTATGCACCTGAGATTTTACGAGCTTGTTGCTGAGCTGCCTGTTGCTGCTGGTGTTGAGATAATGTTGACGAAATAAGAGGAAGCTGCTGTTTTTGTTGTTGGTTATAAAGCGTGCCATCTTCAGTTTTGAGAGAATTTGATTTCTTGTGTTTTTTCTTTGATTTGTCTGAAGAAGAGGAAGAAGAAGACGATTTACGTTTATGGCCACTAGACTTTGAAGCTTCTTTTTCTTCGATGGCAAACAACTTTTTATTATCAAACTCGTTGGGATTCTCCATAATATCTTCAATTTTCCCATTGTTGGACGTGCTGTTGTTATTGGGAAGATTCTTTAAAGTCTCTGAGCTGTTACGGGATCCAGGCAACATGAACTGGAAATCATTGTTGAGTCCTTTGACCACACTATCACGCTTTACAAAATTATCGAAATCGCTTGTGATCTCAGACATTGCCAAGCTGGGAAGAAACGAGTTACGACGGCCCAACGAGTTGAAACTGAAACTACCAACTGAGGGACGTTGGTAATAACCCTGCGGCGATGTTCCAGCCGGGTCGCTGGGATAATTGAACAAGTTGTTAAAAGAGGACGTGCGAGAATGAGAGCCCCCGGAGGATCCGGAAACACCTGTGGCAGGAGAAGCACTCAGTCCTTGGTTCAGAAAGACCTCTGTGTTGAAAACAGGACCGTTGTGACGATCAGAATAGTTGTTAGAACCCTGTGGATGATTTACAAGAGGTTCTGCTACGGACAACTTGCGGTTCTGAGACAGGGGCACGTTTTGTAAAGGCGAGTTCACATTGCTATTTGGACCGTTGTTTTTGCTCTGTTCATAATTGTTGTAATTGTTAGCATAATTGCCAACACTGCCATTGTTCAAAGAAAAGCTGAAATTGAGATCAGGATTATTGTAATTCATGAGTGAGTTATTACGCGAGTTCTCATTCAACAGAGGCAAAAACGAAAGAGAATCTTCTCTACCTTCGGTATTTAAGCCAGGAAACAACGACGAAATGCTAAAGTTTCGCGAGTGGCGGAAACCAGGGTTGGAAAAAGACCCACGAGACGCAGAAGTGTTGACAGAACCACTGTTGGAATGTTTCGGATTGGCAGAACCAGCGCCTGCACTTGGATTAGACGACTCAGCATTACTGCCGCTGGTGCTGCTGCTGTTGTTGTTCTTGTTGACAGTGGCCATGGTGGACTGTAACATGGAAAAGTCAGGTTTGATTGTTAAAACAACCTATAAGTTACGATGATCGGGATGTCCGTGGACCAGATCTGCGCGATGGCATCCAAGAGCAAAAAGTCGGGCTGTGTTGAATGGATTTAGTTTGCAAAAAAACGCTATTGCAAAATGAACTTGTAATAATATCCAAACCAAAATAGCTGAGATTCTTTGAAAATCAAAAAGGAATGGAAACAAATCAAGATATCAAGACACCCTCGGGAAAAAGAAAGAGCAATGATGGTCGCTTCGTTATAAAAAACATTATTGCTGCCCATCCTCACCCCGAGACCTCTCTAGATATACGTCATGTGCAACCTGTACGTGTATTACTACACGCACTCCCCATGATAACAGCACCTAAGTGGGCTGTGTGAGGCCGAGCAATCGTCGCATACAAATTTGTATTACATTTTTGTATTGGTAAGAATAGAATAGTTACAATAGTTTGCGCCGCCTGTTTTGTTTGGCCGTTGGAAAGGGCTGTTGCTCGCTTGCTGGCTTGCTGATGTTTGACCAGTACCACTTGCTTCATGCATGGTGATGCATATTGACGCTTACGTCATGGGAGGCCATTTTACTAGATAGGTCATATTCAGAGTTTTGGCTGGGCGAGATGTGATTACTGAATGCAACCTTTTTAATTATTCATCAGCTAAAATCAAACATATGGTTATACTCTTTTGATACTAAATAATTTTTATTTTTTCTCTTTCTTCTTTTGAAAGAGTATCTTTAATTGTAGGATAAGAAGTTACTTTATTCTAGAACAGTATGTGATTTAGTTCGACTATTGTCTTTTTATATATTATCTAATTTATATTGATATTATTTTGCAAATTGGGAGAAAAATCTTTACCATTTTTTGTAAAATTTAACATTATCTTTGAAACTCAAGATATAAAACCAGTCTTTTTAGATGTCTTGTTAAATTTTCAAAAATAATCAAGTAATAATATTATTTCATTTTTCAATTTATTAATACATGGTAGCTCTATTCTAAAATCCTTTTTTGTATTTTGATTCTTTTTACAAAGGTTAGCATTGAAGTCGAGTCTGCAAAAGGTATTAATCCATTTACCTGGTTTCTCCTGCTTCTTTGTCGAACAGTGGACAGCCCAATCCAACAAGTTACTACTAGACTTATCAAAATTGAGTTTGTTCCAAGCTTATCTAGCACAATAATCGTTTTGGGTGAATTTTATTTAACTGTGTAGCTGCCGGTTAACTATGGCAGCTTGGTTTTTTGTAAAATTCAAAAACAACATTAAATATTTAAACAGCCGCTAGGCCAGATGGTAAAAAACCTGACAGGCTCAGGGGTTCGATTCGCAATACGTACACTTTTTTACAATATTGAACGAGACTTTACGAGTAATTGTAACTGTCTGACCTAGAGTGAAGTTTAAAGTTTACTTTCCAATTTATCAAATGAGAAAGATATAGTGAATAAGATGTGATTGGGTTTCGATAGGATTTGCCAAGTCCCCTTAGACATAGCGTGTATATACGAAACTGATACATACTGGGCTTGAAATATATGATAATAATAATAATATTATTATTCAGACTATAAGAAATTGTTAGTGTAACATCTTTAACAAATATTTAAGACCACCAATACAAAACTTTACCAGTAGCTAACCAACTTGCATAAATTAACGTTTGTAGTGCATACTTTAGCTGAGATTGCAATAATAATCTTGTCCAAGCATAACCCTTATAATTTCACTTGCTCCTACATTGAATTGTCAACATTCAATTTAAAAAAAAAGAAAAAGAAAAGAGTGCTAAACAAAGCTGGAAATCTAAAATAGAACTCAGAAGGAAAAGTAATGAAGAAAGAAAACAAGAAACGCTATACCAGCCATTGATATAACTTAGTAAATAAAAGTTTTAGAGAAACGCTTTACAAAAAAGCACAAGATTCCAATCCAACATGCAACGGCTTCGTCATAGTAAACGGGTTTACGCGAGTTCTACAGTTGGCGGCCACTTCTACTTGCCAGGTTATTTATTCTATGGTAAAAAAATTACATTGCCTTACATTTGCCGTTGTAACGGTCTATGTAAGGGTTTGCTTCGCTTTGCATTTACATGCATACACACATACAATGGCTTAATATACCATTTACATGGGTTCTATGCATGCGCTCTGCGCGTCACACATACATACATGCACATATTATGCATTACATTGCATATTCCTGTGCGTATCATAACATTAGCGCGTTGTCATGCGTTACACCAACCCAATGGTGCTAATGGCCCCTTGCACTACGCAACAATAATGATACAGAAATCATATTACTATACAAAGTCCCTCCAAAAAAGGGACACGGGGAAAACTCAAGTTAGCGGGCCGCCATTTTGGTATATGCATATTTTATGCACAAAATCACCCGTTTGTTCATAAAAGGGCAATTTAATTAACTATTGAAAATATTTATTATGAGGCAATCCCTTTAGAATTGCAACAATAGTATGCATCTCAACACCCGGACATAATAGTTTAACCTCCTTACACCACATGTGCCTGGTGTAAGTCGATATGATTTTCCAACCCATATGTTTTAATCAATCATATGGCTGCTCAAAATGTGAGGGTTTCGTAGATATGATTGAAATTCCCGTCCGATGGCAATTTTGCGAAAAATCATACTTCTGGAAAAAATTTGGTGAGATGGTTCATGAAATAAGTAGATTTAGGCGTGCTGAGAGAGCATAAGCTGGGTTACATGATGTTGGTTGAGTCTCGTTTTGTTAGATATTTAACTTTTAAAGCCAATTGAGATTGTGATTCGGGCGGCAGTGGCGTTTAAATCCATATTTTTGCAGATGAGACCAAGGGTATACCCTACGATCTTAAATCGAAATTTTGCCTTCCGCACGTGACAATTTTGCCAGATAAATTTATATATACAGTGGAAACAATAAGGTAGTAATTGGGCTTTGCATCGTAAAATACCGATATATTAGAGGAGCATTAATGCCTATTAAGCTTTATTCATGAACATTTGCCTATATTTCCATCTGGGTAACTTTATAGTCACATTCTGAAGTTTGTAGTTCGTTGTTTTCGTCTTTGTTTTTGCCTCCTAAGTGCTTTTTTATAATAATAGTATAATCTTATATTTCGAGCCCCGTATATATCAGTTGTGTATCTTCAAAATAGAAAAGTACTTACTGTTTTTTTTCCTTCCTGATTTTTTCTTATTTGAATTGTTTCTGGTAGGCTTGATTAGACAATGTTTGAAAGGTAAAATTTCTTGATAACTTTGCAGTCAGGGCTAATGTAGCTCGCGCTGGCTACAACAGCTTGTGCACATTCGAAATCTTCGGTGGTGGTATCACTAGTACTACAAATATTCTCCTGGCACACGATAGAAGTCATCGTATCGGTTAACATAGGGCAAGCTTCAAAGTCAAGTAACAGAAACAGTGCTCTTCTCTTTACATTCCCAATCTCTAAATCACTACCAAACTCTCCGTCATCATAGTCACCTTCGAAATAGTCTATATTGGGCCGCTGACAATTTAGTTGTCTTGTTGGCGGCTCTTCTGGAATATTTAGTAGGGACGAGCAATTCGGAGTTTTAGTATTAGACAAGAGGGGCTGCACAAGTTGGTTTCTATGATTTCGTATTTTCTCATTTTTGAGACTTTCTTGTACATATACCAATCTGGGCCTTATATTATGTATTCTAACTGCCTTTTCATAAAGCTGTGCACTACTATCAAAAGTTGCGAAACTGTTTTCCATTGGGGATTGATGCCCATTTGTTTTGGAAAGGGCAAAAGTTTCTGTCTTTGAAGTACTAGACTTGGGTCCGTTGCTCCTTTCAAACAGTTCTGAACTTCTCCAGTCATCTGTATAATCTGTTTCAGCAACACTAGTTTGTTCACTCTTTTCAATGTCATAATAATTTTCTTTCTTGAATGGGCTCTTGGGTATTATCATCCTCAGCTCTGGCTAAAAAAGATATTGCAATGAGGTTTACATACCGGTCCATATCAGCACTATATACGCTCTTCTGATCAGGATAGAAGCAGTTCCAAAAAAGGCTACGGCTCTCATCCATATGTTGGTAACAATATGATGGGCTCTATTGTTATAATGCTTAATTCCTGGTGCGCAACATGGAATAACGCAGATCAAACCTGACCATCCTTGACATGTTGCACAAGTTATCCTTTCATAAAAAGAATGGCAAAATAGTGTTTAGTAGTTATATGACAAATGGTATGTATTATTTGTGTGAAAAATGTGATATAGTGAACAAAGTGTAATATCAACATCAAAGATTGTTTCTTTGCGGGTTTTGTTTAGTAAGGTTCCCTTTATATGTTTTCCAGATTGAATTTGATCTCCTGTTAGTTCTTGGCTATTTTGCTGCACCCAAATAGACCTTTTTCGGAAATAGTCAGCTTAAGAAGGCATCCAGACAGACCAGGATTCTTACTGTAGACGTAAAATGTGTGTTTCGAGACTGTCCATGAAACCAGAGTGATTGACGAGTTTTGACAAAGCTTCAAATTTGACAGGCCTAGAAATTGTTTGATAGAAGGTTTAATCAAAAACCCAGAGATGTGCTTTATACAAGATGAGAAGATTTAGTGCCTTTCACGTTTGAAGCCGTCTTGTAACCTGTTTGAATTCCCACGGCACATTTAAACTCTCCAAAAAAGAGACATTTTTTTTTTGCAGTTATAGCCTGGAATAGCCTGGAATCTACTAGTGAAGCCATTCTACAAAGATATATGTAATTATTCACGAAAGGAAAGCATGAAGTTTGAAAAGAAAGTAGCAAAGAACTGAATAGCCATATGTTTAAAAAATGAATAAGAAAGGCCATAAATATGAAATAAATGTTATATAGAACGAGAATTGAAATCAACAGTAAACTAATTTCAACAATATACAAAATGAGTAAACAAATTAAAAACATGCATTTAGCATGTCTAGGTGACCAGCACCCTAACGATGAAATATTAACAACAATTAGCCCTGATTTTTAGGAATATCCTCGGCCGTGGAGCCCCCCTGCCGTTTGTTCATTCTTCTTGTAGTCTTTCCTCTTGGATTGTTATGGGTTTTGAAATGTTGCATGCAATTGTCACTTCTCAGAAACCGTAGGCCACACCCTGCAAACGGACACTCGAAGGGACGAGCTCCAGTATGGATGGTTGCGTGTCTAGTGAGATGAGCTGCTGTCATGTACCGTTTATTACAGACATCACACTTGAACTTTCGTGGGCTAGGGGCAGCATTTGTAGGGGTAGCAGCACGTTGTGTAGAAAGTGGCATTTCAGAGGGGCTGATTGATACTGGGGACGAATGGGTTGACGAGCCAGGAGATGGCGGAGATACCATTGTTGACGACAGTGCAGACCTTTTAGTTTTTTCGTTGCCAGCTCTAGACACTTTGGGGCTACCAAAAGGCGAGTATGTGGTAGCAGTGGATTGAGGAAAGGACGAAATGGAGGATGTTGAAGAAGGCGACGATGGAGACACGCCATGAGTGACTCCTAGTTGGCTCGAGAGTATAGGCTCTTGGGTGTAACAAGTGGGATACAAGTTTGGAGAGCTTGTATACGTTGACGAGGGAGATGATGTAGTACTGAGAAATTGGTGATTTCGTTGACTAGTGCTATTGTATGATGGGGGCGAATAATTTGCATCTTTAGGTCTGTCATTTAATACGCTTGGAAACACAGGAGGAAGAGGTGGAAGGGAAGGGAGTGGAAACAGAGGAGGTTGGCTTGAAGAGTTATTTGAAGAAGGATTTAACAAGGAAGCAATCTTTATTGCGGATTTCCGACTCTGCAACTGAGGTAAAGGAGGTGTACTCGGTCTGCTATGATTCGTTTGGATCCTAGGCAGGGTTTGGCTCTGGGAATAACCTTGCTGATAATGGTGATGTGAATGGGTTTGGGAGAAGACCAGCTTACTCCCTGGTTGGTACATTGTTTGAACACTAGAATAATTGTAAAGAGATGTAGAATTGAATTGAGCACTTGGCTTTTGCTGTTGAAGAGAAAACTGTTTCTCCTTGTGAGATTCGTTGTTTGGCAGTTGCTGCTGTATTTGAAGACCTGAAGACAGCTCTTGATGATCTGACAGTTTGGACGGCTTTTTCTTCTTAAAAGTACCTCCCATTGGAAGTGCTTCTAGACTTTATATTGAATGACTTTCAAAAGTAGATTTTTCAAAATACCACACGGTTATGTTGAAGGTTGTAGAACGTTGTGCAATAGAGTAAAAATATGCAGAGAGTCACAGTACATTATAAGTAAAAAACCAGTAAGACAAAGTCAGTTTGGCCTAAGAGTTGAAGGATTATATTTGATGGAAACTGATGGGTTGAAAAGTTGAGCCAGACTGAAAAATTTTTCAAAGTATTAAATTGTAAAGTTTCACAAGAAAATACCAAAGATTCAATGAATCAATGATATACAATCAGAAATGTTCTAACAACAATAAAAGGAATTGAAAATTGTTATAACTGAAAATTGTAAAACAACTTGAGTAAAATGTCAACCAATGACTTGCAAAAATATGGAGAATCGTTGCAGTTAAAAGGCAGAATTCAGCAAACTAAAATATAAAATCACACTTCTATCAAGTTGCCGTTGAGCCCTGCTTAATTCTTTGACTGCACTCCAAGCCTTCAGAAGTAGATCCTTCCAGTAAAAGGGAACCCCGGTGCATAAACGAGTTCTATTTTTATCGTTGTACGGTGGCATCAACGGAAAAACTGTTGAAATTGATTCTAGTGTGACACCAAAAGAGCAAGAAAACCTGGAAATAGGCCCCAAAGTAGAAACATACTAGGCATTACTGAGTGTCAAGTGCCAAAATGCAATGAATATCATGATCATCAGTGCTTTGAAATTCCCGACTGTTACTACTTGAGGTCCAGCTGCACGACTCGTATCCATCTCTCATACAACTAGCCGGTTATTAGTACCAATAAGCTACTAAAAACCATTATAGTGCCCCAGGATACCGTTTCCATACATGCCACCTACCATCGACAGTAATGTTGGCAGGCTGCCGTAGAACGTTCTCATGTTGGAATTCAACACTACTGTGCTGTTTACGCGAAGAATGCAGTGGGGGCAGACAGCTGCATGATATCACGTGGCGATGCATACAGCTGCATGATCTGTCATGGGAAGGGCTAGATGATGGTAGGTAGAGTGGTTACGTAAGCGTGCGTGTTAGGCACAGCAAATGACAGGAGAAACTTATGGGGGAAGGGAGGGGGAAGGCCCCATACAAGGGAAGAAAAGCCAGCCAGACAACCAGCGGTGTTATTAGTGACTATATTAGCACTCAACTGGACATTGCTATTTGTTCAATTCTATATTACTTTGATTCCTGAAGCTTATATATTTGCAAATAGTTTTTTATTGAGCAGTAATATTACTATTATTACTATTATTATTATTTCAATGCTGATTTCTACTGTTGAGGGTGCTCTTGCTATTGATCCGTGGCTCAAACCTCATGCTCATGAGCTTGCCAAGAGAAGAGCTTTAGCTGATACGTGGATCCAGACATTGAACAACTCGGAAGGTGGATTGCTCAAGTTTGCAGAGTCTTACAAGACATATGGGCTTCATGCACATCCTGAAGACAAGTCTATCACTTATAAGGAATGGGCACCAAATGCTACAAGGGCAGCGCTTATTGGAGATTTCAATGATTGGGATGGCCATTCTCATCCTTTGACCAAAGACAATTTTGGCAATTTCTTCATAAGCATTCCCAAGAACCCGCAAACTGGGGAATACGCCATTCCTCATGATTCCAAGGTAAAGATCCGCTTGACACTTGCAAATGGTAGCACTGTTGACAGGTTGCCAGCATGGATAACTAGAGCCACACAGCCTTCACCTACTGACTTGCTAGACAAACATTCGTACCAGGCGCGCTTTTGGAATCCTCCTGAACAATACAAATTCAAGCATCCTCGACCTCCTGTTGACGATGACCTACGTATCTATGAATGTCACGTAGGCATTTCCACACCCGAGCCCAAGATCGGATCTTACAAGGAGTTTACGAAAAATGTGTTGCCAAAAATCAAGGATTTGAATTATAATGCTATTCAATTGATGGCCATCATGGAACACGCATACTATGCTTCTTTTGGCTACCAAGTTACCAACTTTTTCGCTGTCAGTTCCAGATACGGAACCCCAGAAGAATTGAAGGAGTTGATTGACACAGCTCACGGTTATGGTATTGCGGTGTTTCTTGACGTTGTCCACTCGCATGCCTCGAAAAACGTGCTTGATGGATTGAACGAGTTTGATGGTTCTGATTACCAATACTTCCACGCTGGTGGCAAAGGAAACCATGCATTGTGGGACTCAAAGCTTTTCAACTATGGCAAATATGAGGTGCTTCGGTTTTTGCTATCCAATTTGAAGTTCTATCTAGACGTTTACAAGTTTGATGGTTTCAGATTTGACGGTGTGACTTCCATGTTGTACCAACATCACGGTATTGGTGCTGGTGGTGCTTTCAGCGGAGACTACAATGAATACTTGAATGAAAACTCTGCTGTTGACCTTGAAGCTGTCACCTACTTGATGCTTGCCAATGAATTGATCCATCAATCTGCAAAGTTGGAAGGCTCCAGATTCATCACTATTGCTGAAGACGTTTCTGGTTATCCCACCTTGTGTCTTTCTTCGGCTGATGGCGGGGTGGATTTTGACTACAGACTTTCAATGGCTATTCCTGACATGTGGATCAAACTCCTAAAGGAAACCAGCGACGACGCCTGGGATTTGGCTAAGATTGTTCACACTCTAACTAACAGAAGATACAAAGAACGTTGCATTGCCTATTGCGAATCGCATGACCAAGCTCTTGTAGGAGACAAGACATTGGCGTTTTGGCTTATGGACAAGGAAATGTATACCAACATGAGCGACCTTACTGAGTTGACCCCAGTGATTGACCGAGGCATCTCCTTGCATAAAATGATTCGATTGCTCACCAATGCTTTGGGAGGCGAAGGCTATTTGAATTTCGAAGGTAACGAGTTTGGCCATCCAGAATGGTTGGATTTTCCTCGTGCTGGTAATAACGACTCTTACCAGTACGCTCGTCGTCAATTCAACTTGGTGGACGACAAGTTGTTGCGTTACAAGTACTTGTACAACTTTGATAAGGCAATTAATGCCTTGGAAGCTAAATTTAAATGGCTCTCTCTTGACTCTTGGACTTATGTTTCCTTGAAACACGAAGGTGATAAAATCATTGTCTTTGAACGTAATGGTTTGCTTTTTATCTTCAACTTCCACCCTACAAATTCTTACGCAGATTACAGAGTAGGAGTTGACGCTCCAGGCGTCTACAAAATTGTCCTCAACAGCGATAGAAAAGCAGATTTTGGAGGCCACGATAGAATCGATGAGGCACAATCAAAGTTTTTCACTACCAACTTGGAATGGAACAATAGAAAAAACTTTTTACAAGTCTACATTCCAAACCGTACCGTAATTGTTTTGGCTTTAGAAAATGACCCAAGACTATAGTTATCCGTCATAATATTTACAATTGTCTTTTTCAACCTTTCAGCATACATTTTTACTACAAAAAGTGCTGATTTTTTGTTCTTTTTTATGAAAAAAGTTTATTAGAAGCTCTCCTATAGGTTCTTTTTTTTTACATCGTTGACCATACATTCTTTTTATTTGCTACAAGTTCATATGTCACGCTGCTGCTGTTTTGTTTTGTTCTTTGCTAAACACTCTTTACTCTAGCTTCAAAGATTATAAAATGTCATTCGCTGTTCTAAATTATGTTTTTCTCAATGTCCTTGCATGAAGCCTACACTAGTGAAAAATAAAGAAACTGTATAATCTATAAAATTGAAATGCTGTATAAAAGACCAACGCCGGGTACTCTAAGTCTATTGTGCTTCCGACTGGACGCCTCCAAATTGAATTTGAACGTAGAATTAAAAAAATAATTGTCTTGTTGGAAATCATTATTGTTAATGTGTCATTTGAACTAAAGGAAAGACTTTTTATAAAGGTTGTGTCAACAACCTAGACTCTGCTAATGACTTTGAAAGAACCTGTTCTTGTTAAAGTATAAAGCATAGAACGTCAAGATTCATGTGTTTTATGGCAGCATGCTGTGAAGAGCAAAAGAGCCTTTGAATTAATTCAAAAGTCATTGAAATCCTGGTATTCCTCTTCCTTTTTTGGCTCAAGGACCTCGATCACTCTTTTCTCCAAGCCATCATCGGCATCACGTCTTTGAAAATCATCAAAATCATTATACTCGAGGCCAGTAGCCTGAGCAATTGGAGCAGCCCGAGCACCAATGGTGAATAAAGCCAAGATAGAAAAGATTTGATGACTAGTAAAGAGCATTGTTGTAATGTGAATTTTTTGTTTTTATAATTGACTTTGCCAGTTTGAGTATATTTTAAAGAAAAACTTCCTTGCCAA
Source organism: Saccharomycopsis malanga (assembly GCA_004014935.1). Taxonomy (NCBI): domain Eukaryota; kingdom Fungi; phylum Ascomycota; class Saccharomycetes; order Ascoideales; family Saccharomycopsidaceae; genus Saccharomycopsis; species Saccharomycopsis malanga. The sequence goes on from CP025321.1 coordinate 2,773,589, forward strand.
GTAACTGATAGAATTAAAGCTTCTACAAGAAAAGAGCGTTTTCCCAACTTTTTATAATAGTCTTTAAAATGTTCCTTTCTTTACACATTTTTAATTACTCTGCAGGTGTCACCTGTACGCTAGGAACATTAGGAACGTAAAACACTAGGGTAAATTGCATGTCTAGCACGACTACCCACTACCCAAACCACTACCGTTTTAGCACACACACTAATCTCATACATTGATGAACTTACAAGACGGGTCTAATGTTCAAACCTGTAGATATTGTCTCAAGAGATCCTTCTTGGCGGATTTGCTGCGCGATGCTGCGGGGTGCTGCATGCTGAGTTTTGCATTGAGCGCTGTATTGTTTGCAGGTCATACATCATGGGAAAGACCTATTTTCATAATGTTCTGTAACGAGATTGAACAATAACTGAGCTTGAGGTAGCGAAATATGGTCAAGGGGTCATGAAAATGGCTTCTTGGATTCAAAATATTATTCCTTTGTTTGTTTTTTGTTTGTTTTTTGGTGTCAGAACGGTAATATTGTACATATTTACCCTTATCCATTTCTTACGAATTTGATCATAAATCAAATAAAAGAAACTTACTTCAATATATTATGTAAAACAGGCTGTCAAGAGTTTGATAGGTTTTTTGAGCAACAAGATACTTTCATTTTCCTGTAAGCTTTAAAATACGTAAAGCTACGACTTCTATATTGATAAATCATATCTGGATTTGATAGACTCTTGCAAAATCCTTTAGTCAGGATTCAAAAAAGGGTTTGTCAGTTCCCTTGGAACCCCTTTCCCATACCTAGGCCTCATAGTTCATGACAGCTTGGTAAAATAAAGATACTTCCATGCATCGGCATTACCAGAAAAATAATTCAATAGTTTAGTTTTTCCGAATTTACAATAACACTGCCATGCGAAAAAAAAAAGGTTATTGTTCATAACATCATGAAGAAGCAAATTATAAAGAAAAGATACATGCAAATCGAACGAGCTCGCCATTGTGGAAGCCAAAAACTAAAATGAAACAGCAAAGAACCTATAGTGAACAAGAAATAAATGAGAAAGAATCTATAAACATAAGAATTAAAACCAAAACCAACATTTCATTTTGACAACACTAAAAATCAAAGCCATTGGCTCGCATTATTCTCACGTTATCGTAATAATGCTTCAACACCTCGATATTTTGTTTCCGCGAAAACACCCACTCCTCCTGAACATTAATGTCGCGTTGTAATGCCTGCAAATATATCTCGGAATTCTGTACTGATCCTAACATGTCGTCCAACCTTTGGGCCATGGAGGAAATACGATCTTGGTTATATTTATTGATGTAATCGCAATAACGCAACCATTCGCTTTGATATCGTTTGACTTTTTCATGATATGCTATCCATCCTTCTTTCGAAAGATCCTTCAAGAAGGGAGGTGGGCTAGGTGGGTGCACATGCAAAATCTTCTCAGAGGCAAATAGGTCTTCCAAGCCCAACTTTGAAGATTTGGTCTGTACATAAACATTATTCACTGGCAAATGAATGTTTTCAACGTTTTTACGAGTCGCTCCCGAATCAATATATTCAAACTTTTTTTGACCAAAATGCTTCTCCTTGTCGTTAGTTTTTCCATTTTCTCGGGTAGCCGCTGGGTCTAAACTAGATAGCATTCCGTTTAAATCAAAATTGCTTTCTTTGTCTTGGGTAAAAGGAGGAATACTATCAATACCATGAAGAGTAAACTTGTTATCTTTACTTGATTCTTTCTGCTGTTTATCAAGTTCATCTGCAAAAAATACTTCTTCAGTTTCTAGGACCTCTACATCAGGATCAATGTCAATAATGCTCTCTTCTCTGGTTTGACTCTTGGGCTGCTTATCTATACCATCAGTACTATCCATTCCAGGGTTATTTTCATCCTCTGAAGACTTTTCGAGTTTTTCATTGACAGAATCGCTCAAGTCTGTATCAGAATCACTCACGTCAAAGACATTTCGCTTTATATCTTCATTAATATTGATTTCCTCGATATCTTCCGACTCTTCTTCCTCTGACTCAAAAAGATTAGGTGTCACTGTGTCATGATCACCATCTTCAATTCCAATCTCTAGGTCTGTTCTTGACGGCCGTCCAGAAACACCTTTAGCAAAAGTCGGTTTTTTATTTTGGTATGTAAATCTTGTTTGGAACACATTCTTTTTCATTAATGGGGTTGTGCTGCGACTATTTCTATATCTCTTATTACCAGAACCGCTCGGTCTTTTCAAGTCATTAGCACTTTCTCTCAAAAGAGCATCTAACATATCGTACTTGGCGCTATCATCTGCTTGGTTTTCCTTTTCCAGATGGTCCTCGTGGTGAGAATCTGCTTCCTTCTCTTCGTCGCTTGAAATACCCTTTTCCTTCTTTACTGCCTCTCGCTTATATTGAAAAGGACTAGTATAAGTAAGATTGTCTTTACTGAAAAAGTTTTTCTCCAATGGTGATGGTGTTTTTTCTTTTTTACTTTTCTCCTCCTCTATAACAATCGGATCTGTCTTGGTTCCACCAACAGGATGCGTGTTGAAAACAGACCCACGCAAGCCAGACGGCTGGGAACTGGACGGTTGTTCAGTACTGTCAAGCTCTGGGGAGGCGAAGATGTTTGGAATATTTGGATCATTAACTTTGGAATGATTGTGGCTAGTTGGGGGCGTTTTTTTGGGTGTTTCGGTGCTAGCAAAATAGGGAGAGTTATTTTTTGCAGCTTCGGTTGTGGATTTGGCATTTCTTGTTGGCCCAGCTGCATGTTTAATATTTGAGGGGTCTGTAGTAGTATTTTCGGTTCTCAGAAACTTGGCTTCTTTACCAGCTGCCACGTAAGAATAACCAGTTTTTGATCTGGTCCAGTTTTCATCATTTTTTGTGCTTCTTATATCAGGCCTGTCGGTTTTTTCAAATACTTTTCCAAATTTTGGCGCATGACTAGCAGAGTTTGTCCCTGTCCCTGAATCGGCCGTTGTTTTACTTTTATGGCTGAAATATGGCTCGCCCTTCTTATAATTGTTGGCATATGCTCCCTGCTGATAGCGCGAGGTCTTAGGAACAGATTGTGAGCTATACGAGCTTACATTAGGGTTCCCAAATCTAGTATTCTGATGGGAAAAGCTTTGGAAAAATTGATTGTCCAAATCATCATATTCATTGTAAGCTGACTTGAATGCATTCTGGAAGTGTTGATAGAAAGTTGAGGATGAAGAATTTTGTTGCTGATGAAATTTGCGTTTATGGGCGTCAAAGTTTGATGCATTGTAAGCAAATCCATTGAAGAAGCTATTGGCAGCAGGCCGAGGCCTTGTTGATGTGAAAGAACTGGCTCCAGAACCGGAGAAAAGCTGTGTCTTATCATACTGAGATTTCCGCTGTGGATCAGAAAGGATTGTGTATGATTCCACAATGCTTTTGAATATCTCATGGGCATCGCTTGCCTTGTTTTTGTCCGGATGATATTGTAGCGCGAGCTTCTTATACGCCTTCTTGATCTCTATGCTGCTGGCATTTCTGGATATCCCTAGCCGCTGGTAATGGTCCACCATCATAGATGTGTTCTTTCAAGCAATTGTTCTGCCTGATTTAGAGGTTTTTATTGCCACTAATTCTTAATTCTTTCGCGTAATCAATGTTTTTTTTTTGTCAAAAGTTTGTTCTTCAAGTATTATGTGCGCACTTGATATATATTTATTGTAAAATTAGTTTGCCACTAGTTGGGACTAATAACATCCCTAACCGGAGTCCTATACTTTATGCTAATTATTATCAATTCTTCATTTCCAGAACGCCTTCAAAGGGTGCTTATTTTTTTAATCTTTTGAATATCTTCCAACGCATGTATGGTGTGATAGCGCGTCACATCGCGCATGCCCGAAAACCCGGTTCGCATGCTTATGATGCACAGGTTCGGGCAAATTATATATATTATCTCGTTATGTCAAATTCATCAACAGGTATAAACCTGTATATATATAAATTTCTTATAGCCCATCCCAGATTGTTAGGATACCAAGGTAGAAATGAGCCTTTGATTGTGCATACTGACGCAGTGTTATACAGATTCATACGGATCATTACATTATACCGCATAATATCGCATATAAGGTATGCAGCTGAAAAAGCGCTCATTCCTTTATATATATTCACTCTGTTGCTTCTACAATTTTCTTGTATTCTCTTTTTACTCAACTTTACGGCAGCCTGATGGAAATATAATAAGCAAACACTATAGTGAACATGCGCAGTTTTGTTTCCCATATACTTGGGCTTACAGCGGGACTTTCGGCACTTGCACAACCCATAAGCCAGCAGTGGTCTTCTGAGGATACCATATGGCGACAACCCAACTTTGGGCTTCCGGACCCATTGGATGGTGTGAATATGAATAGTATATACGATCAGCAGTACCAAAGGGCCTCAAAAGGCTGGTTTGGCTCAGCTAGCAAGTCATTGCCACCAATAGTACTGTCACCTAGTGAGAATGAGACCACCATCAGTCCAGGAGAAATTCCAGACTATGTGCTACAGTTTGCCCCATTGGTTCATCTCTACTCTGAAGAAAAGTATTTGCCGTACGATGTTAACGAATATGTCTCCCATTTGTACTTGACCTATGCAAATGGCACCAATCTCACAACTGACAGTGACCTTCCGTTGAACTTGTCACACTTGTGCAACTTCAACAAGTATACCCATGAAGAGGTGTATATGACCAGCTTGGATGACTTTACCACAGACCCAGACTGGATCACCGGCAAGAAAAACAAACCAAACTACGAGAATGGGTTGATAAAAGATGCGCCAGCAGTGCTAATTGTAGTGGATAAAGGAAATGGCTGGTTAGATTCATATTGGTTTTATTTCTACTCATTCAACCTCGGCCCTTTTGTAATGGGCCATGGCCCTTATGGAAACCATGTTGGGGACTGGGAGCATTCTCTTGTAAGATTCTACCAGGGCAAACCTGTCACTTTATGGATGAGTGCCCATGGCGGTGGAAACGGCTACAATTTCGATGCTGTTGAAAAATACGGTGATTTTGACGAAGGCAAAAGACACAGGAATCACAACCATAAGCATAACGCAACAACCCAGAAAAGACCTATAATATTCAGTGCTAGAGGAACACATGCGAACTATGCTTCTGTAGGACAGCACGCTCATGATTTGCCTTATTCTATTTTATCTGACTTCACCGACAGAGGCTCATTGTGGGATCCTGCTATGAACTATCTCGGATATACCTGGGATGGCGTCAGATTAACCCCTGCCTTGAATAAAACCTCTTTGAAAAACAACATCACCCTGGAGCAGTACAAACATAACACCCGTGAACAAGAATATGGGCCATGGTTGCTCTGGTGGGGCCACTGGGGTGACAAAAAGCTAAATCCAAGTGATGAACGGCAAGTCTGGTCTCCTTGGGAATACAAATATATTGATGGTCCGAAGGGCCCGTTGAATAAAAACTTGCTTCGTGACAAGGTTTGCCAAAGAGCTAAGTGGTGGAACTTTTGGAATGGTTGCACTGTCAGACGTTACTTGGACATGGGAAGCGGTATCGAAAGCGAGGGTATCAATACTTGCATAGTCATTTCCAACAAGATCCATAACCCAATTTTAAGACAGTTGGTTGTTTGGATCACTTATGGCGGCTGGACATGCTTTATAATTGATAATATCTGGGCTTGATTCTGGATGCTCTTCACTGTCAAATCCAGCTCTTTTCTATTTAACTCTTTTTTGTTTTATTGTTAGAAGCCTTTTTTTAGACGCTTTTTTTCTACAAATTTACTTTTGCTATATTGAGTCTTGCTCAATCGTTGCAGGCTCCTGGTTGATATCTTCGCTTTTTCTTTTCTAATACATATATATGGATGGGTATGGGTATGAAACTGGTAAATTACATCTTTTGGTTATGGCTTCAATGTCACTATATGCAGGTATATGTATGCCTCGCATGACAGCTCATCGCAGTTGAGAATTTTTTTTTCAGTCTACATCAAACGTACACTGTATAGCATTATATTGAAATACTACCTTGACTTATTTCTTTCATAACAGCAAATCAATATAAAATGGCCAAGAAAGCACCATCAAAACACTCCCGAGCAGCTCGCAGAGCTCAAGCTGAAACAGCAGTAGGCAAGGAACTTTCAAAACTTCCCCGTGTGGCTGACAAGAAAGATATTGCAAACTTCATAGTCAGAACCACCAACAAAAATGAAGATTTGTTGAAGAAGAAGATAGAAAAAACTGCTGCTCAGAAAGAAGACTCTAAGATAAGAAAGACCTCAAAAGCTGGGATTACCAAAGCAAATAATAATAAAGTGAACAGAGCTTTGGCTATTGGTGGTAAGTTGAATACCAAAATACAAAAAAGCATAAATAGAGCAATGGCTGTTCAGAGAAGAAAAACTACGTGGGACCAAATAAACCTTGAAATCAGAAAGAGTGACGTTGTTCAGAATTCCCCTCTGACTGAGGGCAGCAAAAAGGATGGCGAAGAAGAAATGGACATTGAAGATTCTGGATTAGAAGAATCAGACGACGAGGAAAAGAAGGATAAACTTGATGTTGCTTCTCATAATGCTTTTGCTCTTCTTGAGGAAGTTGAGGCTTAAATTGTTACAAAGTATCAAATGCCAAAAAATATTTTAATTCATTAAATAGTTATATGATTGTATAGCCAAAATATGGTTGGCGTTGCTTTAAAATAAGTAAAAAATAACAAGTTTTGAATTTGACTCAGGTTTTTACTCCTTTTGGAAAAATGTCGTTTTTGGGATTCTGTTTTGACTCCAATACTTGGGTAGCTATCTCATTAATGATCGTCATCATGATCGTCATCATGGTCTTCATGTTTCATATCATCATCTGGTATTGAAATCTCAATTTCCCCACAAAGGTCGAGTTTTCGGCTACTTGAACCAACATATATCTTATATATTCCATTTTGAATGACCCACGATTCTTCTTCTGGATCCCATGAACTAATGTCACGTCTCAGAATATCAAAACTGACTGTAGCTGTTGTAGAAGCATCAATCTTGATTTTTTCAAAACCTCGCAACTGTCTAGGTGGTGTGTACAAATATGTGTCACAGTTGACATCCGAAGGATATTCGATATATAATTGGGCAACAAAATCACCACATTCGGCACCTTCATTTGTAACATCAACTTTAACCGAATAGAGAGTGTCCCACAAAGCAGGGTTTCCCCCCAATCCCCCGCCAGCCTGAACAGGCTCTTTTCTTTGTTCTGGCGTGTAAAACTCAGGATAACAGTACTCATCAACTGAAACTATTTTATCATTGAAAAGATAAGGATAGATAAATCCGGGGACAGGTGTTAGTTCCTCATACGGAAACAATGATTCTTCTGGATCAGATACATCGTAAGCATCATCGAACCTGTAAACTGGAAGATAAGGCGGAGGGCAAGGAAGATATTCAGTAGGAAATGCCACTTCTTTTATTCTAAGGTTGCATAAAGAAAAACGGGTGTAAGATAAACCAAACCCAAATTCAAATCTAGGTTTTATCTTGTTTTCATCAAAATACCTGTAATCCAAAAGCAAATCCCGATTCAAAAAGGTATTATCTTGTGGTTCACCATCACCTGGTATATCCTCGACGATTGGGACATAATCATCAATATTTTTGGCTATAGTGAAAGGTAGGCGACCTGAGGGAGACACATCTCCAAACAAAACTTCAGCAATAGCTTTGCCTGAATATTGGCCTAAAGGCGCTGCCCAAAGAACAGCGACAACATTGTCATTATCAATCCATTCCTCCATATCCACTGGTCCTGTAGATGTGACTACTACCACTGTCTTATGGCAATTTTCAGCAACATTCTTTATAACTTCATCTCCATTATTCCAAAGTGTGTAATTCTTTCTATCACCAAAGTTCTCGTCTACTTGAACATAACCTTCGCCGCTATCTGCTGAAACAACAACAATTGAAAGGTCACTTGCAGCAGCTAGTTCTGCTAAATGTTCGAATTCGTAAGAGTCTGAAGAAAAATCAACTGCGATGTTCTCCTTTCGAGCCTTGCTTGCAATAGCTTCATAGGGCGTTATTCCAAACATTTGATTAACAGAAGCAGAACCCCAACCTTGAAATAGTGCACCATCTGTGCACTGTTGTTCTTTACAGTTGACTCCTTTGGCGTTTGGGCCTGCAGCAATACCAGCCACTAAGATTTTTCTTATACCATCTTCTTTGGCTATTGGCAAGATTTTACCGTCGTTTTTCAATAAAACGATTGCTTCCTCGGCCACTTGTAAAGCTGTCTCCTCTGAAAACTCGCTACTAGCGTCAATATGCCAGTTGACTTGCTTAATAGGGCCAAAGTTTTGATAAGGGAACTCTTGATCGTATGTATGAAAAGTCCATGAAGAAAAGTTGGGAACATCTAGGGAATCGGGCATACAGCCTAAAGCAAAAAATGGCGCCAAAATCCTTGTCACCATATCATCAATTCTTTCTTCGGGTATTGTTTCATTATATATACTTCTTGTAAGTAAGGGACCCCAAGCGGACTTGCCAGATAACCATTCACCAACGATTTCACCAGGCATATTCATATCTAGGCCACTCAAGGCACTAGTTACGCCGCTTCTCAATGCGCCCCAATCGCTAAGAACAAAGCCTTGAAACCCTAACTCCTCTTTCAGGAGGTAGTTAAGTAAATAAGAGTTTTCACAACTGTAGGTATTATTGAATCTATTATAGGAACACATTACTGATCCCACACCAGCATGAATTGCATCAGCAAATGGCCACATATAAAGTTCGTGAAGGGCGCGATCTCCTATATTTGAGCTGATAGCTTCTTCTAAATTATCCCAATACTCACCAGTCCACTCATGTAACTGTCTGAACCTTTCTTGCTCGTTACCAATGAAATGTCTAACAGAGGCCACGACACCCTGCTCTTGTATCCCTTTGATAGTATATTTAGCAGCAATGCCTTGTAGATAAGGATCAGCACCGAAAGACTCAAAGTTTCGTCCGCCCAAAGCTTTCAAGCCTATTGGTCCTACTGTAGGTCCAAGCATGATGTGGACTCCTTTAGTTTTATGTTCTAAGCCGAGTGCTTTACCTCTTAAATACATCATTGCTTTATTGAACGTAGATCCTGTTGCAAGACCGGAAGGAAAGGTGGTAATAAAGTCTGTAAACCTGACTCCAATAGGGCCATCCTGAAGGCATAAAGATGGTATTCCCAATCTCGGAACTGAACCAGTGTTACCAACACAAGGACCAGATCCCCATCCAGTTCCCGTTGTCAAATTCACCTTTTCGGTGACTGTCATCTGTTCTACAATCATTCTAGCCTTTTCATACGCCTCTTGCCATACCCCTTGTATTCTTCCCCCAGCGGCTATTGGTGTCAGTAAGCTTTGAAAAATTTAAATATATTCAGTCGAAACCGTGAACTTACGTGCTGGGAAATAAGAGCGGCTGTCGACTTTTGGTCCATAATCAACGACATTATCAAATACATCGTCCAATACACTTCTCTTTTGATTTTTATGATCAATGTTGGAGTGGTGGTTTTTGACACTGTTTTTCAAGTTAAAACTGAATACATTTGATATGCAAATCAACAGCAATCCCAGATAGGAAATAAACATTGTCTGTATATATTTTTAATTTGATATTTCTTCTACAGTACCCACTATATTCTTTTTGACCTTGAACATATAGGGTATTCTACACCGAGAATACAATTCGTATAATGCCATACTCAATATTTCACTACTACTCGGCCTCATTGGCATATTATCGGTAAACACAAACTCAAGCCCTTCGACGGGCGGCTCATGTTGAGATATTATACATGTTATGCAGGAGGGTAATTTATGATGTTGCTACGCGTCTTCTTGCATGAACGTTTAGCATATATCAAAGTTCTATACAGTTTTAAAAGGTCTATTGAAAAATACGATAGTGCACTCAACTTTGAAAGAAGTTGAAAGGGTATTTCTGATCATTGATACAATGTCTGAGCCTATAATAAGCGATGAGACAATGGATCTCGATGAAGACGTATGTGCAGTACATTTATTTGCTTTGGATTTTTTCAGTGAACATAATTACTAATTTGTTGAACAGTCTAGAACAAGAGGTGTGGGTGAAGAAAATGTTCAGCAAGAGACAGGAGAAAATTCGAATGGTATACGAGAGGAAGCTTTATTTTTGAGAGGTGTGGACAATTTATCTTCCAGAGAAATTAAAACGTACTTGGATCATTATTTGAAAGATGAGGTTATATCGAGTGATCAAAGAATTAATCAGTTTTTTCTTCAATGGGTGAACGATAGTTCTGTAACTGTTGTGTTTGATGACGCAGATTCTAGTTCCAAAGCGTTGACACTTTTGAGTGAAAACTATGATGACGTAACAAATTTACCCATAACCGAAGAAAGGAAAGCCAAGTCTTTCCAGTTGGCGTCAAAAGAACAAGGAAATATTGCATCGGATGATAAACCAATCAATGAAGAAAATGGTGAAGAAAAGAACCCAGAACTTTATATAAGAGCTGCTTTTGTCTCTGATCGTAAAGAAAAAAATGCCAAGGAAAAGTCTAGATACTATTTGCTTCACGGCGAGCCTGATCGTAACTTGAGACGAGGAAGAGGTGGCCATAGAAGTTTCAGAGGTAGTAGTTATAGACAAAGAGATAATTACGGGCGTAGAAGACCAGACATCGACGATGAGCCTGATTTGTTTGCCGACAAACTTCCGAGCTTGAGAAAAGACAGATCTTCTAATGTAGATAATGCCTATGATAATGAAGGTAGTATTAGGGGGAATAAGCGTGATAATGACGATGTTGACAATGGAAGATGGAAATCAGACAAATTCCATGAGATTAATAATGATGATGATGACTTATTTCCAAACTTTCAACCTAGGGGAGGAAGATCCAGATCTCCAGATCGGTCTAGATCCCCTATTCGTTCTCGATCAAGATCTCCTCATAATGACAGAAGTTTGCAAGATCGAATTGCTCCAGTACGAGGTTCACGTAGTAAAAGAAGAAAGCCTAGAGCTCACACTCTTTTTGATTAGCCAATGGCTCAAATGCTTGTGTAGCAAGGGATATAAGAAGCATACCTCGCCTATTGACGTTTCTGGTTTCTTTTATAAAATTGTATATTATGATTAGATTAGTTGTACACCATATTTCTAAAATGTAGCGGTACCCCCTTTGGGGGTGTGAATGTGTAATATATGATAATATCACGAGACTTCAATATCCTCTATTTTTATACTAAAGATTTTTCATATATTGCATCGGGCTTGCAATGATTATCATAAACAAGACCAGTCAAACATTGAAATAAAACACTTCTATAGCGCTAGGTGCAAAATACAAATGTCGGTAAGTATTTTTTTGAAAACGGTCGAAGAGGACAGCTGGCACATAATTGATGAAAGCATACTAACCGTTTTTTTCTAGCTTGTAAGACCAGTCAATCCAAAACCATTCCTCAAATCTTTGATAGATAAACAGGTGAATGTTAGATTAAAATGGAATAAGACAGAATACCGTGGAACACTTTTGTCTGTTGATAACTACATGAATTTGCAGATAGATGATGCGGTGGAGTATATCGATGACGCTGAGCAGGGCAAGATTGGCGAAATATTCATAAGATGTAATAATGTGCTATTCATTAGTGAATACGTTCCAGAAATAGATAAAGGCGAAGAGCAGATAGCCACAGAAGAGGCTAAAGAGGCGGACCAGGATACTGAAATGAAGCAATGAGCGTGATTAGCGTCTGGGTGATGGCGCTTTTATAGTATAGCCGGGGCATATATACATTCAAATCTTATTATGTTCTACGTTTTTAATGTATACTAGCTGATATGAAAGTTTATTTGGGAATTTTTATGAATCATGTAAAAACTAGGCAACATGGGACTTCAAATGTAAGTCTGGTGGTGATAATTTTTCACTAAAAGGCCCACAATATATATCTCATTGATTTCGAAACGCATTCTTCTCACGAAATAGAAATAACAGCAATTTACATGGCATGTTGATTGAAAACCATTTTGTAGCAAAATATGTTTGTTTATACAAGAATTTATAGCTTTTTTTTAAAAAGATATATTCTAGTTAAGTGGTCCTTTTATTTGTTTGGCATGGCATCTTTAACATTTTTTTTATAATTTATATGACACGAGTAATACATGTAGTGAGTCTGGCTTGGGTTAAATCTAGTATGGTTCTCCAATGAGGCTAAAATATGAAGATCTCTATATCTGTTTACGCAATCTAGAAAATTCTTATAATCTGTAAACAAATACTGCTGTACAGTTTAAACTACAGTTTTGTTATTTATAGGACATCAAGATATGCATTAAAGTATTCACACGAAAATGAATGTTATATTATGATTTTTTCATATTTGAGTTAATCTTACAGTTACATCGGTATTTATCTCTTTGTTGCCATTCTTTTCAAAAAGATACTCCAATGATAAATAACTCCAAATAAAGTCAATCAACATGGAAGCAAGGCCTAATGAATATACCAAATTTATAGCATAGAAAAAGTTTGAGTTACCACTGCCGCTGAAAATCCACAAGTAGTAGAAAATAGGACTCAATATGATAGCATGGATAACCAACAAAATAGATACTATTGGATATCTGAGGAATTTTGAAATTGTAAAGTTGCTTTGGAATACCAAAAGTAACAAAAGTTCTGAAATGAAAGCAAGATCATTCAATGTAGGGTATGCCTTCGTCAAAACAACAAACCCGTAGCAAAGCACGAATGGAAAGATTCTATACTTATTATGGATAGCAAGATTGGAATATTTGGCACTATGAAAACGGATTGAAATAGGCAAGATATAAATGAAGTTGTAAATATTGAAAACCCCAATGAAAAACTTGGAAAAAAATTCAAAAATTTCAATGAAAAAGTACCACCATAATCCGAGATTAGGGTTGATCTTGGTAAAGAATATACTGGTGCCATAAGTAGCAGATAAAAAATTCCAGTTAGAATTGTTTTTCAAATAACTAATGTAAAGCAAAGCAAAAACAGTAATGAAAGATGGCACCACAGCTTTTACTATTGAGGTTACTTTTGATGGTGAATTTTTCACATTTTCATAAAAGTTTATGGACAAGCCAGTAAACGGGACGACAAGAAAAATAGGATTGTATGAAAGATAGGCACTTATGGCTAAGGCCACACTGGCAAGCGGGATACTGTCCAAGATGGTCACTGAGTAGATGGAGGCTGTCAAGAATAAATTTGTGAATATGACAGAAGATTTTGAAAAGACTGAAAGGAAATTTATAGGATTGAAGTTATAAAATAAAGCCAACAATGTCAAATATTTGTTTCTTAAAGGCTCCATAACGCCATTTGCTACCAAGAATTTATCACTCACTTGAAGAAGCTGTAAACTTATTAATAGATCAGCAAGTTGAAAAACCAAATTACTAACCACCCTCCATGATGAAAGACCAGTAATGCTTTTAATCAGAGAGAAAAATTGCAAATAAAGTGGCGCATGATATACCACACCACCAACATATGGATCTAAATTATTATCCAATATGAAAACACCCTCTTCCACACTTCTCCAGCTGGTGACCGGCGTGGAAAACTCGGCAGATGAATCCAAAAACGCTGAAAGATTCGGAAACACCACGGTGATTACAACTTTCAAAATAAGACCGGCGAATAGCACGTATCTATATTTTAGTCTAAACTGACCAGCGCCAGCCACTTTACTACCTTTCGCTACTCCTGACATGATAATTGTTGACCTAATCCTTGGGGCACACACTTACTAATCATCCTTCATACTCATCATCAAAATATACTTTACAGCCTGTTGCGTCTGATTTATCAATAATGGTCACATGATTATGTATGTCTCTTGTGAGGCGCGCATTTTCCAACATTGGTGTGCGTCGGGGATGCCATTGGGCGATGGACCCGTCAGGACTTGAGGATTGCTGTGTGGACACCCACGAGGTGAAATTTCGCGGCAATTATTATCAGGTACTATATAAAGAATATTCGGATTGTTATAATTGCTCTCTGGTATTTTCTCAAGTTATCTTTTTTTTTGCAAGCAAAATAGAAAAAATTTTGAAAACATGTCGTCCGTGCGTCGTTCTACTAGAATCGCTAATGCTAGTAAGCATTCTATTGAGAATGAGTCTGTTCCAGCTGTGGAAACGAAAAAGCAAAAGACACTGAAGAAGGTTACTGATGCTGGAAAGTCAGAAGAAAAAATATTGGAAGTTGGTGAACCAATTCCAGATATAACCCTCAAAAACGAAAACGATGAGGAGGTTTCTTTGAAAAAAGTCGCATTTGAGAACAGAATTGTCGCTATATTTGCCTATCCAAAGGCAAGCACTCCAGGGTGCACTCGTCAAGCCTGTGGTTTTTCTGCTAATTTTGCTTCATTGACCAAAAAAGCTAAAATTTATGGATTGTCTTCTGATTTGCCAAAAGCTCAAAAGAACTTTATCACCAAACAATCGTTGAAACTCGACGGATTGTTATCGGACCCTGAGAAGAAGTTGATTGGTGTTTTGGGAGCTAAGAAATCACCATCTGGTATTAAGAGATCCCACTGGATTTTTGTAGATGGTAAATTGAAAGTTAGTAGAGTGCAAATCAGTCCAGAAGTAAGTGTTCAAGACGGAAAAAAGGAAATTGAAGAGATTTATGCGAGTTTTGGTTCGAATGGTAATATTAATGACGAAGATGGTGTACAGGGGGAAAGTGGTGCCATGGTAGGAGATGTTAAGGGAGAAGATGTTAAGGGAGAAGATGTTAAGGGAGAAGATGTTAAGGAAGAAGATTTGAAGAAGTCTTTTGAAAAAAAGACAGATGACACTGTTGAAAAGGATATTGATAATGAGTCCAAGACTGAATAAAAAAAGAATGAGCTTGGGAGGTTTTACAGTATTCTTTTTCCATAATTTTTTATTGCCTTCATTGACTTATAATAGAGTCAAGTTTCAGGATCAGTTTCTACAAAAGTTTAAAGTGTTTTAAAATTACGTATTTATTCAAAAGTTTCAAATCATATGCAGCAGTTTTATTCAATCATATATGTAGCAACTTTTTCTCTCAACTAGTATCCATCTTTTCAGTACTATCTGTCTTTGTCTCGATAATTTCTGGTTTGTATTTTTTTAACAACTTTTCGGCTACACGAACCAACTCTTCATTATCTTTCTCGGACTTGTATACGTCAACTAATAAATCAATACAGACTACTTTTACAGGAGGACGCACCATGATCAAGTATTGTAAGGTTTGTAGACCCAAATTGAAGTTGATACGGTCAACACATAAAGATCGCAATTTCAAAATAATTTCTTTGTTCAAATATGGCAAATCACTGAGCAACCTAATGAATATTTTTCTATCTTTGGCTTCTAAAAATGGAATAATTGAGTCGAGTATCTTAATTGTCCAATGAATATAGGTAGGGGTTTGGATTTTCAGCGCCAACAGGTCTTCATCAATATCATAATTATGATCCTCCAAGATTTTGGATTCACTTTGAACATATTCGGCATACCATTCTTCATTCAACCACTCGATAACTATATCCATACGTGAATGTATGCTTTCCAAGAAATAAGTGAACAAAGCATTACGTATTAAATCACTTAATTCTTGGTTTTCTTGTTCATCTTCCCCATTATACAAGCCTCTTGTTGCTAATCTTACAAGTAAAATAGCCCAAGAATTTTTTTCCCACTTAGAAATGGCTACTTTGGACATTTTGATTATGCCTGCATTGATGTTACTCTCGATATGTGTGTCCTCTTGATTTTCAATCAAAGACTGAAGTTCTTTGGAATTGGCCAATTTTAAATAATTTGATATGATATATTTGATATGTTGTTTACGTTGTGTATTATTCATTGGTTTTGGTGGGGGCAAGAAATAATCGAGATCTTTCAAATTTTCCACATTATTGGAAACAAAATCAGTATCCAACTTGATACGTTTATTAGGCCCCATACTATCATCATGATTGTTTTGAACTGTTTTATAACGTTCGCTGATGATATTTAAAGCAGTGGATAGCTTATCTCTAGGGGTTTTATTGATAGCCAAAGTGATCAATTGAGTCAAGATAGCATTATTCAATAGACTGACATCAAATTCTCGTAATTTATTACTATCATCAATTAAAGAAAATAAAGAAGAGTAAGAGGTTTTATTGGTAGAAGAGTCACTAGAGTACAACTCATCCAACGAAACTTTGGGATAGAAACGACGGATATCATTTATGTCTTGTTTAGTTAAATCAGAATTTGATAAAATCAAATTTATTTTCTCTTTATGTTTCTCTTCGTCTTTCTTTCGATCAATAAATTTATAGTAAGCTATATCTTCTGGCAAATCTATATTCAAATTCTTCTCTTTGCGTTGTTTGTCTTGATACAGTAAAATATGACTCCTTTTGCTGTAATACTTGGCAGACATTGAGTCATGATCACTAGCGGAACTTTTATTATTGAGTATGTTATTTTTGAACAAGAAGTTCAAGAATATTTTGAAGGATCGATCAGAACACCTACGGATCAATTTACTTTTTATTTTGTTGAATTTTTTATCTTTTGGTCGAAATTGCCATCCAGCAGTGAGTTTTGTAGAAGTATCAAACATTACAACTTGACTTAAAATTCTATTTATTGCAGAAGGTCTTTTTTTAATGAAACTTATTAACACTTGAAAGATAGCAGAGTCAATTTGAGGAATAACAAATTCGCCGTCTGTTATAGTATTTAACAATAAATCTAACAAGCCCATTGCTTCGGCTTTGAGATTCTCGTTAATTAATGGGTGATTTTTAGCCATTGAAATTGAAACTTCTCCATCAGCACCCGCTGGTTTACGATCTCTTTTACGTGGATCTTTCGGTGGGGTTGGAAGTTGTGCTAATATCACAATTCCTATGAATTTGATTATCATCAATTTGACGCTAATCAACAGAATAGATGATTGATCAGCAATTGAATCTTCAATTGGGAAATTTGTGGTGAGATTGGATAATATGACTGTTTTCAATTGTTGTACTTCATCCCATATTTCTTGATATCCTTCTTTTTTTTCCATCACATAAAGAAAAATATGGTTAAAAATCAACGAGGATACTTGTAAACTCTTTTGGAATAACCTTGGACTATTTAAGCAATGGTCTTTCTGTATTATGCTTAATAATGCTTTGGGGAGACTTGCAGATGATATTTTCTTTATATTCTTGTCTATTTCCTCATCCTCAAATACTTTTATGAAAAATCCAAGACAATCATCCATTAATTGCACATCCAAACCGTTCTTATCCTCCGTTATGATCTGCACTACAGATCCTATTGCTTCTGGGATTGTGTCTTTGTTAGTCAATACCAACTTCTTAGCAGCATCTACTTGTTGTCTTCCGTTAAACCCATTTTCCGTCTCTGATGAAGCACCACTGCTCGTAGTACTACTTCTGCCTTCCTCATTTGATTTTTGATCAATCTCCATCTTCGCTGTATAGCCAAAATAGCCTGTTGAAATTTTCTCTATTGATGTTTATTGCTGGTCAATTACCGATTTTAACAGTTGAAAATCTCGAAATTTTGTATCCGCCCGTTTACCCTGCTGTATGCTCTTTATAAGACAAAACTGTATATAGAATGAAACTATAAGTTGTTTCCTTTGATAATACTTCTAATGATAATAATAATGGTTTCCTAGTTTAGTACAAATTGTTGTTCAGTATAGGTATTGTTTCTAGCATGGTCTTTCAAGACCCATTTACCGCTATTGTTATTACTCAAATACCTGACACCAATAAGCGGTCCCGCTTCGTTTAACAGACTTGCCATGTTCAGCATTATAATAAATAATAAATTCTTATACAACTCAGCTTGCAAGTTCTTTCTAAATCTGCTTACGATTATAAATGATGTAAAATAAAAATTTACAATTTGAACGTATTACAACGAGGTATGCTTGCACTTACTTTCAGTATGTTCCAACTGGGAAGTATCTAATAATTTTCCAAAGATAAATCCTTCTCTCTGTTTTCAAAGCAGCTTAGTTAAATTGTTTTTCACCTTTATTATTCAGTTCTCTGTGGTTTCGTTTCTTTACTGGACTATAGATCGATACTATGCTAAATTCAAATAAACGGTCGTTAAATTTACTTAAGGAAAAAAGAAGCTAGTAAAGTAGCAGATAAAAAAATACAGAATAGACAATTCATATAAACGTCTAGTCACACAGCGTCAGCTAGCTACGTTTAGTAGCAGTGGTCTCTGAGGTCTTTGCAGAGGTATTGGCATTTTCCTCTTCAATTTTTTCGGCAGTGACATCCTCTTCTACTTCTTCTTGAGCTTCTTTAATTGAGACTTTCTCGGCTGGGGCAGCTTTCTTTGGCACCGCCTTAGCATCAACAGAGTCATCAATTTCGGAAGTTACTTTCAACAAAATAATAGCAAAAACGCCAAAGAGAATAGTACCAAGGAAACCGAAAACGCCAAGATAGATCAAACCTTCAATTGGTTTTTCTCTAAGAACATATTCTGGGTTGCTTCCAAGTTCCAAAATGTAGTCGTTGGCACTGTCAATGAACGATTTAGAAAACTCGACAAAAGAATGATATTTTTCAGTCAAGGACTGGACAATGTCATTTTCGTCTTCTTCCTCATTTAGTGGGGCGTCTGGAGCCTTTTCTACCTTCTTCTCAGAATCTTCTTGTTCTTTCTTGGTTTCGATTTCGAGCTTTTTAGCAGAAGTAGCATTACCGATTTTCTCAGCTTCAAGAATGGAGTGGCCAAGGTAAATATTATCAAACAACAAATCTTTGTCCATAGTCCACAATTCGAATCCCAAGCCTCCAATTGGCTCCAAGTCACTAGCGTGGGTGTCTTCATAATAATCTGGGTTGGAAATCTTTCTTGGTGCCCATTCCCCTTTGTAATCTGGGTTTGGAATCAATGGCTGGACCCATTTACCCTTGTAGTCAGGATTAGGAATCAAAGGAGCATTCCATTTTCCACAGCCGTGGTTTTCACATTCTGGGTTTGGGATTTCTGGAGCAACCCATTCACCATCTTCCTCGTCATCCCAGTCAGCAGGTTTGGTTGCTTCAGGATCAGGGATATACTTGGAAGCTTCTTCATCCCAATCGGAAGGTTTAATAGCTTCTGGGTCTGGAATTTTTCTTGGGGCATCTTCATCCCAATCTTCTGGTTTTTCAGTCTGTTCTGGGTCTGGGATTTCTTCCTCATCAACCCAATCAACTGGTTTAGTATCGGTAGGATCATCAATTTCCTTTGGTGGGTTGAATGCTGGAGTGAAAAGTTTTTCGTCCAACAAATTGCCTGCCTTGACGACATCCCCATTAATTCTGATTTCGAAATCGTTATCTTTCTTGATGATCAAAGTGTATAAAGTAGTGTGTTTGGTAACTCTGGCCATTGGAGGAGTTCTCAAGTGTTTTTCTTCGTATTCTCCAGTGTTTGGATCTTTTCTTCTAACAATAAAGTGCACTTTATTAGTAGCACCGCACTTGTCAGGACCAAACATCACCTGGTAAGGGGTATCATTGTTGAATTCCTGGTCAAGATTACCATCGCTAGAGAGCAACTTGATGTAAGCACCACCACAACTCAACCCTTCTTGGAATTTAGCTTCATATTGCAAAACCAAATCTTTGTTTTTATTGTCAAAAGGTTTTTTGAAAATATGAGAGATAGCATGATGAGCTGCTGGGGTTTTCACCACCAAACCTTTGTCACCTTCTAATGCAGGATATACTGAACTCTCTTCAACACTCCATTTGCCAACGTATGAGAACTCCCCATCTCTTTTGGCATGAGACACTCTCCAGCGATCTGCCCAAGTGTCGTCGAACTGTTCAAGAATTGCATCTTCCGATACCCCAGTATAAGGAGAATACTTTTCGGCAAAAGCCACTGCTGCAAGGACAGCAAGAGGAAGAGTAACTGAACTGAACTTCATTTTTAGGAAAAATTGGTCAATTGTTGTTTGAAACACAGGTAATAAATATTATTCACCAGCAATCTGCTCTACTCATCTATATGTTACTATTTCTTTGCCTATATAATGATCTTTCTGCCTATCGTGAAAAACACAACGTGGACTTTGCCAAACATGCCTGTCCGATACCCGTCTTTCCAGAAGATTCCATAGTGAGGTTTCAACAAAATCTCCAAATTGGGCGTATAAAGAAAAGGGTTTGGATTTAGACCCGTAATGCCATCCATATATCGTGGTTGATTGCAGAATCTATTATGTATATCAATGCGTGTAATCCAAGCCGCGTTTTGAAGTACTTTCTTCAAGCTGAAGATGTAAAATAAGATCCCATGAGTACTTGTATGGTCAAGTGCGAAAGATACAAAATGGTATGTGTATTCAATATTTTTGAACTTGACCATTTGAATTTCTATTGTAAGCTTGTTTGTTTTGTAGAAAGAAATTCATAACTTTTTGTTAAACAATACAATTTGTTAAATTGTCTGCTCTACTAATAGCGTCTTGTATTTGACTGTAAAAGATAAATATCCATGTATTTTTAGTGTATCAAATATCTGTTTCCTACAAACATACAGCGTCAGAATAAGCTTTATCATATTTTTATTTAAATGCCCAACCAGCTAGGAGCAAGTACAATATTTAAACCATATGAATAGTACGCTAGTCTATATGTTCATCATCAGCACTGCGAAAGTAAATAAAAATTCAATACTTGAACACTCTCTGTCGTATAATAAATATCCTTAAACTTCCATGTTTGGCTTTGTATTCAATCTTTATGTGGTACAACATAAACAGTATCCTGGCTCTAAATTGAGAGAAATGTCTGCATGTACACTAGGGCAATTCCAACTTTCAAAAAAGGGCTATTTTATTAGTAATAGCTCAAAAAAATTTGATCACATATATTATGCATATCCATGCCATTCAATTATCCTAAATTGGTACATACAAGCACTTACCATATCTATTTTTCCTCCCATTCAACACTGGTTTTCACGTATTCAATCTCCTCGGTCAAATCAGCAATGCGGACTTCTTGTTCGAATAACAACTTCAGTGCCGCATTTGGATCTTCTTCTGTTTCAAATAAAACAACATTTTCTTCAACTATCCACGAAGACTCATTGATTAAGAAATCACGTAATATTTGTGACTTGTCCACTTCTTCATTGGATAGTCCTTCCAGCAAAAGCTGCCACACTGGTGAGCCATCAACATTATCCGCTGCTTCAAGTGTCAATATTTCAAAAAAATCCAAGTTAGGGTTTTCCAACAAGATTATCAAATGATCGAGACGCAACCGTTTGACAGATCCAGAGACCTTTGCTGCTATAAAGTTCTTTATGAAAAGACGCAACAATGGGCCTCTCAAAATACTTAGTAAACGAGTGTTGTCGCCTAGTTTAGCATACTGCGTGAAGTCGGGATCCTGCAATATGTTCAAGAATCGATTAAGGTCTCTGTTAAGCACAGAAAATATGAGTTGGAATAACAAACTGGTGAGATCTTCAATCTGCAATTTTCTCGCATCTGACTGATGTGCCTTACTTCTTTCGAGTAAGATTCTGTTGGATTGAACTGACGTTACTAAGGACAGTAAATATTGTGTAAATGCGGTAGCGTTTCCATGCCCTTCTGGCCCCGCTCGTTGGTTGCTAGAATTGCTTTCGTGATCCTTATCACTTGTAGTCTTTTGGCCGTGTTTGAGACAATAATATTGTGTTTCCAAAATATCCCAGTTGCCTGTTCTCAAATAGTTATTCAACAAAAAAAATGCTGAGAGCTCCCTACAATATATGAAAAGGTTTTGCCTATTAATCAACTTGGCAAGCCTTTTACTTGAAGATCGGTTAGAGGCTCCAAAAGGCAGACTTTTGAAATGTTTGATATGGTTGTGCCGTGGTCCAACCAGATTTTGACTTTTAGACAGAGTATCTGGTGCTTTGAAATACGAGCTTTTGATCTTTGATACAAATTTAATTTGGGATGCCCCAGCACCTTCGCCAACAAGATCATCATCGATAGCTACATCAAGCCCACCTATAGAAGCAACTTTGTGTCTGGGTTTTCCCTGATGTCTAGCCCTTGAACCAGTCAACTTGGAGTTGATTCTTCCTCTTCCTAAAGAAGCCAAGTTGAGATGAGAAGCCTGATCTTCAGTGAGAAATTGATCGTCAAAGGTAGTCTCTGTGCCAATTTTTGTAATTCTGAACCTAGAATTGATAGCCAATATTTTGATGAGCTTTAAAAACGAATTGTACGACTTCTCAAACTTTGTTTCAAGAAACAAATTTATGGACCTATAATAATAATATTCAATGATATCATCATACAAGGATTCTTTACCTTCATCATCTTTCGAATACATGCTGAATTCAAAATCTTTAAAGTCCACTACATGGCCTAAAACTTGTTCGTATATAAAGTTGTTCGTTTTTCTATCTCTTCGATTCAAGCTTAATTCGTATCGGGTTTTCTCTATTATGGGAATCAACGGGGTGAACCTTTTATAATGGTCCACATCTATATGACGATCCAATGCTTGCAAAAACAACTGATTAGCTTTTTCTAATCTATTGAACTCCCCTGATAATTGATTAAAAAGCAAAATAATATTTTTGTAATATTCCGCACAATGTTTTATAATAACAAAGTTAACGTCGTTCAAATATCCTTCAACCCTTTCAAAGATACGATTAAGAGCCTCTTCATATTCATAATGAGCATTGCTTTTATCACTAACAGTATTTGTGGCCCTTGCCCCCGATACGGTTGTTCCTGTTTCCAAAATATGATTAAATTTGCTAAGTAATTTGTTAAGAATAAATGACCATAATAAAGTGTGCCTTGCGGGCGATTTATCCTTTAACAATACCACACACTGGCTAAATAAGGAGCTATATGACAGAGAATTGAAACTTCTTTCTAATGTGGGGTTAAGTGTGTTTGTAATTGATGTTATTATTGATTTAATGCTAACAGTGCCCTCATCGGCTAAATAAATGGCGTTCGGCATAGCAGCTGGAGCAGAGGTCAGCTCTTTTTAACACGGTTTTTTGAAGACTCGACACAATATTGGAAAGTTTCAAAAAAACAGTCCTATTGGGCTTGTTTTAAAAACATCCACTGAAATTACTGTCATCAAATGTATGAAAATAGAGCTAAATAACCATCTTGCTTATGTTAGAAAAGAGAAGCACCGGGATGATACGTGCATAAACCGACATGCTGTACCATAGTTTTATATAGATGTTAACAATATAATACGTAGAATGTTTGACAGCAATGCTTTATACTTTCAATTCCATAAATTCAATCAGAATACTTGAACGGAAAATGGAGGTGAATTTTATATAATTAGATTGAGTATAAGACTATTCAAAAATGGTGTTATCTATAAATCTTGTAGCTTCAAGAATTCAAACCCTTTTTTATGATAAAAATTCTTCTTTTCCTTTAAATATGGTAGGACTTACCTTTTTTTTTCTCAACAACAATATTTTCCTTCTGGAGGCTCAAAGCAAATTTTTTATATCAGTTGTTATATAAGTTAAAGTAGAAATCTTTCAAAAATAATTCTGAAATCACTTTTGCTTTTTAATATGTAAAATATTTCACTGAAAGAGTAAGATAGTACTTTAAACGTAACGATTCAATTTCCACTAAATTCACAATGTTCTCATTTTAGTATGCTTCATTTATTTCGAAATTAACTTTTTAAAAATTCATTATCCTTTACTATTTTTTTTCTTGTTTTTGCACATTGTTCCAAGTTTACTTGTTTTATAATAATAATAATAATCTTATATTTCAAGCCCAGTACATATCAGTTTCGTATATACGCGCTATGTCTAAGGGGACTTGGTAAAACCCAATCATGTTCTGTATATCGTTATGTTCTCAGCCAATTGGTTGGAAAGTTAGCACTAGACTTTGGTCTAGGTCGTGTTTCAGACAGTTGCACTTGCCTGTGAAATCAAGTTCAGCATCGTAAAAAGCAGCGAGTAAAAGTGTCGTCTTAGGAATCGAACCCGTGTTCCTGCTAGGTCTTGTTTTTCTCTTCTACGGGAGCTACAAGTCTCACATTACATACCACTAAAAAAAGAACGGCAATTGTGTTATTAATAGTGGAGACATGGTGTTCATTTATAAAAATCATAGATAGTTAAAAATAACCTATTTATTCAAAACATCAGCATCGTATTTTTCCTTGAACCATTTGATGGAGTCTTCCTTGTTGGTCTTGTGGTGGATACCAATCTTACCTTTAGCTCTCTTTCTCAAAGCAACTCTTCCACCTGGTCTGCCGACAACGACGTAGAAGTCCATACCGTAAATACCAATTGCTGGGTCGTACTTGATACCCAAGTCAATGTGTTCGGAAATACCGAAACCAAAGTTACCGGTTTCAGAGAAGTTTCTTTCTCTCAATTGATATTCTTTGACCTTCAAACCTCTTTCCAAGATTTCCTCAGCCTTTGGACCTCTGACGGTAACGTGGACAGCAATTTTTTCGTTTCTTCTGATACCGAAGGTTCTGACAGTGTATCTAGCCTTGGATTGGACTGGGGTTTGACCAGACAATTGTTCCAAAACCTTAGAGGCTCTGGTCAATCTGTCACCAGACTCACCAACAGAGATATTCAAGACTAATTTCTCAATGCGCAATTCACGCAATGGGTTTTGGGCTTTAGATGCGGTAGACTATAGAAAGTTAGTAGATGTTCTTCAAATAGATAGATTGGTGTGTGTAGGTGTTTGGGCGATACTTTAAATTGAAATTCTAGTAAGATGTCCTTAACAAAGCTTAAGGATCACCAAGTTCTTTAAAAATTGCATTCTTGATATTTGATATTTGTCTACAAATTATGGTAACTTTTGGCTACTTGAGCAACACATAGCTAATCTTCATATTGATGACGTGAACTTGATATCGCCAGTAAATAAAGCTTTTGACTAGGCTCTTTTGAGAAATGACACTATTGATTTTCCCCATTACGTTGAAAAATTCCCACTCATATTGACAAACGTTTAAATTGTTGCAAACACAACCATTTCATTCACACACTACGACCCACAACACACTTGATAATAACCACTGCTAACAGTATTGACAACTGAAAACATACCATTTTGTTCCTGATGTTCTATGATTGCTGTTACTTAGGATCCAATCAATCTGTAATAACTAAAGTAGAAAAAGAGAGATTATAAATTTTTCATACAAAAGCTCAGCTGCACAATATTCGCTGGTACTTTTTTTTTTCTCTTTTTTTTTTATTTTTTTTTTCTCCTACTATGGAAGTCTTTCCCTCTCTAATTCTCTCATTATAGTTCAATCCCATGCTAGCAGACTGACTATGGGGGTTTGACTGTTCCTCGTCCATGGCCTCCAACTGCTGCACACTGTACGGTGATGCCCTTCGAAAGTGAAAAGCGTGAATATCATGTGAAACCACACGCTCATTTTTCTGCATTGTGACTGTGGAAAAAATCTCATTTTTGTCAGAAAAGTGCCCTAAACAGTTTGGAGTGTTTATCAGGTGATCAGGTTAGCCCTAAAGTACACGGGATTTTTGATAAAGTTGACATGGGCATGTGAGATAATGCATGGGGTTGCAAGCGAATGTGTTTGGCGGTAGCCGAAGGTGCATTGCTGCAGCTTAAAGAGATGCATGAAAGCCGTTATGCCTTTTCCCTTTCACGGTAGGAGCAGGCTAAGAAGAGAGCAAACTGGTTTTTTGAGTTTACGTCAAACCTTCATGCCACACAGGGAATCAATTGAGCTAATATTTCACGTCTACAACTGCACTAAACCATAAAGGGCCCCTGTATTGTTTGTTGCAAGGGTGGGTTTCTTCAGTCTCTTGAAACCAATTAAAGAAGAGTCCTGTAGCATAATATCAAGTGTGTATTATAGTTGACAGAGGATAGGTATGTTGCAAATTAAAGTGAAGAAAGCATAGGGGATGAATGACCTCCACAGAAGAGAAAAAACTTGAGGTTCCCAAACGGCAATTTCCATCCGCCGTGAGTTACTTATTTTTATCTTTCCCAGCCTATGAAGATACGCTTGAGAGCACCCAAAAAACTTTATCGCTGAATGTAACCGATATCAGAGACATTCTGATATGAGAGCTTCCCTAAGATGATTGTCCCGCTGGTGGCTGCAGGTTGACCTCATCCACGTTCGCTCTTTCCTGACCATACCCTTGTCTCACTGAACTCCAATCCCTCCGGATAAACTCTACGTCATGTTTCCTGGGATCGTGCCTAAGCTAATTAGGGAACAAAGTATCAACAACCGGCATCCCCAAACTCACAGTGTCCGCTGTCAAAACTCTGGATTGTCGTCTATAAATACTGCTCTTGCTCCCGCCTCATCCCTGGAGCTGATCTTCCTCTTTTTTTAACGCTTCTTTTCCAGATGTCTTGGTTTAATAACCCTATGCTCATTTTTACTAACACTACTAATTACAGTAGGTGATTAGACGCTAAGAAAATACAAACTACTGCCTAGAATCTCATCATGTTTGAGTGGATGGACGAAGACGTGGTTGATCCAGATAAGCCATTGTATGAAGCGACTGCAAAATTGTATTGCCGTCTTTGCAATCAACATAAAATAAACTACTGGGAAGAGCATGTTTCCTCCCAAGTACACCAGATTAACAAAAGACGCTACAAGAAAAACTACTTTTTTGGATTTGGTTTATTCACTACCATTGTGGTGACAATATTAGTAGTAGCGGTTTTTGTTCTTTGAAATTTCAAAAGGTTTCAAGTTTATCATCGCTATTAGTTTCCTTTTGCAAATATATTCTTTCTGTAATTTTATTTCAATTCACACTGTTTCCCAGCATTTTCCTCAGCTGCACCTCCTTTTACAATTTCTTATAGTTTTTTCCATTGCTTTTGTTTTGTCTTTATTGTCATCTATATTATATATTCCTATATTATACTTTAACTGCTTATCTTACTTGAACTTGTAAAAATAGTAAAAATACAAGACTCTCACATTGTAAATCGCATATCAATTTGTAGAGCATGAAGAAAATCCTGAACATGAAAGCATCCAAAAGAGAATCAATCAAGTTCCAGTTTCCCGTACCACTTGCATCATTCTATTTTTTTAAATGCCAGCCAGCTTGCTTCCTTTACTTTTAAAACACTATCTTAGTTTGCTACTCGCTAAAAGCAACCATTTCCAGCAAGGCAAAAATGAGTGTCGTCTTTATATTTATGAAGTTTTAATGCAGATAGTGACCTCCACACTTCTTAATCCTGTCACGCGTGTCTTAGCCTTTCAAGCGGTTATATTGATGGCATGACACGTATAGGTCAGTGATTTTTCATATGTTCATCTGGATCATGGAAAGTAGCAAGATGTATGATAATCCTGTGGGTTGGTTGGCTTAAAATATTAAAAAATTAATAATGATAATTAATAGGGAAAAATCAAAACTACATTTCAACAGAAACTCAGAACTTCTTTGATTACTTACCTTTTAAATCCAAATTGGTTTATTGATACCGTATTTACAGTTATAATTAATCTTACCATCAGATTGCTCTAGGAACAAACTTGAGCAATCCGTTTGTCAAAACAAACCCGTATCCAGCTAAGCTGATAGTGGTAATCATGTTGAATAGCAAACTTATACCATGGTATTTACCAAATTGTTTCGACATTGCTTTCAATTCCAGTTTGGTGTGTTTCAAATCTTCTTCTGTAAGCAACGCATCACCTTCAGTAGCTACAGTTCCAGCATTAACCCCCTCGGCACTCTTTAAGCGATCCTCCAAAATGAGTCTCGTTTTCTTGAGTTGCTGCACTTTAGGTAAGATCCAAAAATAGTTGAGTATTTGGAAAAAAGAGGATACTCCAAGAAGAACTAAGCTGGCACGCTGAAACTTGACGTCCTTGACGGCAGGCAACGTGAGATACAATCCAATGGGCACAATTGCCTCAGCAAGGAAATATTTTGGCAATATCAAGTTGGTGACATGACTAAAGTCTTCACGAGGAAGATTCTTGAAAAGTACTGGCGCATTAATGTATGAATGGAACACATTGGTACCAAATGCAAGCGAGTAGACAAGCAAATGGTAAGGTGCAAGATTGTTAAATAACCCTAAAGCCATCTCGGATATATTATACTGAAAATAATTAAATAGTTGAAGCAATTTCAGCTATAGTAAGAAGATCTAACTGCTCATTATCTTGATTTTCCTTGACGGGGATGAGCAGAGGACAGGTCTCAGGGCTGACTGACTATTCATGATTTCCAACATGCATATTAAACTATCTGGAAACGCTCTTTCAAGATAATTATTTAAATATTAAACAACAAGTAAACATGCTATATAAAAAGTAGTAGTTTGGGGTCTTTGAACTTCACAGAAATTCTACAAAAATTTGAGTTATAGAAAGTGTAGAGGGTGGTTCATTGCTTAGCAATAACACTGGTTACCTTTTATCATGTTAAAGAATTACGAAAGGGCACTTTCTATAGAATTACTAGAGTAGAAAGGTGACTAAAAACATGACATATATTGTGTGTATAAATCTTGTTTAAGGTACAAAGTAATTTTTCTTTTTTGTCGATTCTCTGAAACACAACCTACACAAAAGTCTACTGCTTACTGTCCAACCCATCGGGTGATTGGGTTTTACCAAGTTCCTTTGGACATGGCGCGTATATACGAAACTGATATGTACTGTGCTTGAAATATAAGATATTATTATAATACGTTTCCAGAAAGGCTCTTGTATCGAGAAGACATTATATCAGCTGAAATTGAAATATCGGACGATAACATAGCCGAATATAAAAAATAGTCAAAAGAACCAGAAATAGAGAAAAGGAGTTGCATGTAGTGATTGGAACGTAATATAAAACATAGGTCGATTACATGATATATAAGATGAAATAAATAAGAGCAAATGATTCAATACAATCAATCGATAATATACGCTAAATTCAAAATATACGAATTATCATCATTATTAACTATCAAAAACGTTTCTAGTTCATTAACGCATCACTACAAGAAACTAATGAGAACTTATAGTCAAGGCTGCAGGTGAAAAACAATAACTAGAATGGAAAGAGTTCTTTTAAAATGGTATACAGAAAAAATAGACAGAAATTTTATTCAAAGTTGGTTTAAAGTATTGTGAAAGTTGGAATTGGAGGTTCCATCTTATTTTTTATATACTCATCTCATCAATACTTCTACTTTCCCAAATAGATGATACAAGATTTAAATGCAACTTCGGTGATTGCAATCTAGTCAACCAAGTCCCTGATTTGAAAAATAGGGGGTAAATCTACATACAGATATTTGAATGGATATATCAAGTTTTTTTTTCATTTATATTCTATCACAATACATCATATATTTACTGAACTGAAGTAAACTGCGCTTATTTTTTAATTCATCCCCCTGTCTTTTCAAATGAAAAACAATAATATCATTGTATCTCAATATTTGATTACACATTTAGCTCCTCACATCAATGTGTCAATGCACGTACAACTAATCAAATATAAAAATAAAACAAGAACTTTAAATTCGTAATCATGGCAGAAGAGCTTTAATTGCCCTTATAGGAAAGTAACAAGCAGTCATCATTAGAAAACAATAAATTAAACTAGATAGGTAAAAAAAAAATTATTTGCAAATAGAATTCTAAAAAACAACTTAATTAAGAATTGGCAAAAAATTTCCAATAATCATCATTGGAATACCAAATACATCTCTTTTCAATGTCCAAATACTTTTTGTTTTGATCGACTTGTCTCTGGTTGGATTCACCAATGCAAAATCGCAGGTGCCAGCACCAGTGGTATCTCCATAAGCAATCTTACTAAATAACTCAAAATATTTAATTACTGACTCGTCATCCATGAGCTCTACCAAAAAAGTAATTTTCGAGAGCAACATTTCAGAGGTCCAGCCAGTGAGCATGACAAACTCCTGAGATACAAAAGAGATTTGACCTGTGCGTCGCCATATTATTGTAGGGGTGCCGGAAATGGACAAATATTTGTTGTACTCAAGCAAGGTACGTTGAAAGCATTGTTCCATGAAAATAAGATCCTCTTCTTTTAAAGACATCACCTGGGCGGTGAAACTGGGACGATATTCAGCCATAGATTTAGCAAGTTTGACAAGTACAGTCTTGTCGTCATGGAACCGTTTACGAAGATAAAGCACTAACATGTGGAATCCTGTTGTGTACAGAAATGGGCTTTTCACCTGAGTGTAAATTTCTTCAGGCTCTTTAAATTTCAACCCCCACTGGGCAGACAATAGTTCATTATTATGATGGAAATTATGGGAATTACCATCAGAATGGACTCCGATGGCAAATGATAACGTCAGCTTATTCTTATCTTTCACTACAGGCCCTTTCTGTTCTTTTTCTGTATTAACTTTGATCGCATCAAGTATATCGGGGTAAGTTAGATATGGTTTATGCTCAGGGAGACCTGGTAATGGACCAAGAAAATACTGATTAATAAGAGGATCCCATTGAGGATACAAGTTATAGCTTGATGTAGTATCATTATTAGATACAGGATGAGGAGGTGGGTGTTGATGCTGATGCAAAGGGTGTTGATGATGAGAAACACCATTATCGTAGCCCATACCTTGATAAGGAAAGTTATGAGACCCGTGATGAGGATGATGAGGGTGATAATGATGATTAGAACGCGCAAGCTCTCTGTTGGCAAACAAACTATAGTATTTATGAGGAGGTGAGCCAGTATGAGGAGGTGTTGGTGTATCTGAGTATGGACTATTTGTTGTTTGCATTGAATGGTTGTTGGTGTATGAATTATAATTCTCGATACTGTTTTGTTGGTTTGAATGATTAGAAAAATTCAAAAAGTTTGGTACAAACTGATTGTAACTTTGTTGTGAGCTATTTTGTACAGAATTCGATTCAGACATGGAAACCGAATTGAGCATGTTCCAGGAGCCGTCATTGTTAAATAATGGTTCTGGATTTTCGCGGATAATATTGGTGAGAACAGCATATTCCAAGTCCGCAGCAGCAGATGAGAATCTAGATGGTCTTTTCTTCTTCAACTGTGCAGGCTGGTTATCTTTTTCAATGGTGTTAGTGTTTTCATCTTTACCTACAAGACTAAGATTGTTATTCATCTGAAGCGAATTGTGAGGAGACATGGAACTAGCAGTAATCGAAGGGTTACTCATATCTTTAGCATTCAAAGGAGAGCCAACGCTATTGTTGAACGAGGGGTCATTAGGAACAGATGTGTTGGAAAACAGATTTGGAAAGGACACAGAGCTTAAGGAATGGCCGACGGGGAGCAGCGCTGCTTGATTTGAAGATGCAAATTGCTGATTTGGTTGGTTGATATCCTTTCTGGTATTTTGCAAGTCACTAAAGTTGGGCTTGCTGAATAAAGACGAGTTGGGATCAAGTGGCGGCACGTTATAGAATTGATGATTTTGGGTTTGATCTGCAGGACCAGCTGCTGGCAAAGTTTGATGGAAATTGGAATTGACAGTTGTTGAATTAGAAGATAGTGGAGCTGACGAAACATAAGACCCATCGGGAGGAGGAGAAACAGAGTCTTGTGCAATAGCTAGTCGTTGGTCATCAATATCCATTAAATATTTTTTCTTCTTTCGTGGGGCATCAACACAACTATCTGCCAAACCTCTACTGACACAACGTTTGCAGGGCCTGCTACTATCACAGGTCATATGTGATTTGTGACAGTGCACACATGCTCTGGCGGTTTTTGTTTTGGTCTATAAATGTTAGTATAAAGATCAGACACTTGTAACATTGGTTGCTAAGAATTCACATACCTTTGAAGCGGAGGGCGCCAAAGAAACTGAAGACGCATTTGCAGACTTGGTTTTTGAAGAGCCACTTATAGAGCCAGGAACAGCGGGCCTAGCCGTTGATAGGTCAGACGACGACATGGTCTCTTAGCACAACATGCATTCAATCTGGGGATAGTAATAAAATACAGAGTTTTTTAGAGAAATGGCGCCAAAAAAATAAACAAAATGCAATAACTAAACCATCTGCGATGATGATGGTGGCCTATATCTTGTGGCTTATTTATCTTGCAAGTAGTTCGCCCAACAAAAGATATATACTAATTTATTATACCCTCTCCAGATGGTCTCCGAATCTCTTTTCGCTTCGCTTTTCCGCACCTCTTCCTCTAACAATATACTGAGGTGATACATGCACGTGATAAAATAGAACTGGGGCCAAGCCATTGGTGAGGGATAGTGCTTTAGGTTTATCGAATAATGGCTTGAGGGCTATCGAGTGTGCTATATAGACTGTATTGAATGTGATGTATGGCAAATTGTAGGTGGTGGTGATTATGGAGGTGTGAAGGACGCTAGGCCGCATGTCTTGCTGCAGAGGCTGCAGGAGAATATACAACCAGAAATGTATTGAATTTATTCACTATTGTATGGAATTTGAAGATTTAATCAAGATATAGGACTTGTTGTTTGAAGATTCAATTGAGTTGAAGGGTTTAGTTTTTGACCAAACAAATTAGAAAATGCAGTTTATGTAAGCAATTTTTGACCAGACATAATACGAGTTTAGTTCAATGTAATTAGTTAATTGTTGACAACTACTGTACCTGCTATTGATTAGTTGATAAAAGTATAGCTATTCAAAGACCATCTTTTCTGACCTTTTGTTATGGGCTTTTTCATTGTACATATTTTGTAATGCTTTGCTTTGATTGTTTTTTTAGCACAATAGTACTAAAATAATTAAAAATATTTAAACAGTAATATCTACTTATTCATTATATCTTACATAACATGTCCATTGTATATGCCAACTAGCCAGCCGCACCATACCTACATGGCTATAATAGCTGTCACTTGCAAAGTAATACACACACTTTAACTAAGGGGCACTGTTCTCTCTTTCTCAACAGTTTTCATCAAGCATGCTGTGCACGTCTTAAACCATCACATCTGTAGTATTTACTTAAATCCCTAGTACTGATTATTGAAATAACACCTCTACAGTCCGTCAAACTTTTGACACCCCTACACCCTCAGCAACGGTTCGCTTACCATGCCAGCCCATCTCCTTTGGCAATTGGCTAAAAATCATGCTAGTAGAAGGATCCGAACCCGAAACGACTAGAACCGATCCACCCCACCATTGCTATCTTGCTCTTCACCCTTGCTTCTTTGTTGGTTATATTTATCCCTTTTTGCTCTTTTCCGTTATTATATCAGGTACTTATTGTTTCATACCGATTCTATTACAGACTACATGTTCACCTCCCCCATTAGAGCTAGAACTTGTACTGGTCTTCGTTCTCCTTCTGTCAGATCTTTATCAGCTTTACTTTCCCGCAGACCCCAGGCTCCTTCACTGGCACTTCCAGTTGCAACTCAATTGCCATTGCCGAATACAAGCACAGTTAAACCTTACAAACGTTTCACCATGTTCAGTACCAGAAATCTAGTTACCATATCTTCATCTCTTGTCGAGGGCTTGAAAAAACATCTGATTTTCCCTGATGTGTTGGACGAATTTCTTCCCCAAGGATTGCTCACCATCAACTATGGTGACAACATTGACGTTGTCTTGGGTAACACTCTTAAAGTCAAAGACACACAATCTCTTCCTAGAGTGCAATTCACTTTAAATGTTGAATCTCCAAAAGATCCTGACACCAATCAGGTCTCGTCTTTTTCTGCTAACGATTACTTTACTTTAGTTCTTACTGATCCAGATGCACCATCTCGTACTGACAAAAAGTGGTCTGAGTACGCTCACTACATCAAGACTAACATTAAACTCATTGATAAGGATAACAGCAAAAACGACGACTTTTTGTCTGCCGCTCTTGACCTTTCTGGCTCATCTGCTACTTATCTCGACTACCAGGGACCTGCTCCTCCTCCTAAGACCGGAAAACATCGCTACGTTTTCTTGTTGTTCCGTCAAAAATCCGAAATCAATCCTTCTCCATTACCAGACCGGCCAAACTGGGGCTACGGTAAACCTGCCACTGGTGTCAAGAAATGGGCCTCTGAAAACAACCTCGAGCCTGTAGCAGCCAACTTTTTCTATGCGCAAAATGAAACTCAATAAGGGAGCCGTCAGTTTCACAGCTTTCTGAAAGTATATATAAGTTCTTGCCGTGTCTAATCAATGATCATCAAATAATTATTCATGTAGGCGCACGTTGGGTTCCCCTTGTTATTCTACTTATGTCCTCAGCATGGCCAAATCATATATAATAGGAAAGTGCCAAATATGTTAACATTTGATAGCACATGTTATGTGCCATTGGTAGCAAAAATGCGTACTTTAAATTGTATAATTCATGTTTATTTGGAAAATCATCGTGCTAACAACCTATATATTTGCTATGTAAGAAGTCTTAGTTGAACTTTTAGGTAGAACAATTCAATCAACAGCTTGCTTCTCCTATTCCAATATAACATTTTTCAGTCCACAAGTAAATGCTTACTTCATACAGTATTCCCGTGTATTATGTTGTTAGTAAATACTCTTGTTCGTTATCAAATACAGCTAACAGCTGTTTTAACTCTTTGCTAAAATCAGGTTATTCCCCATTTTTCCATTCAATAGAAGCTACTACCAAGGCTTTACAGAAAGCTAATACATGTACCACACTGTAGAGCTCTTGCCCTCTTGTTATCAACACTTTTATTGATTATTTTTTTTACGGACCTTCAACTTCTCGACACATATCATACACTCACACAACAACTACTAATACAGCGAATGAATATACGGTAAATAGAAAAAAAGACAAACAAGTGTAGAACAAATTAAACAAGTAAAATAAGAATACTGCAAATAAAAAGCTGGACTGTAATGATATGGCGTATTGAACACTTAGGACACTGGCTCGATTTCTTTACCGTCCTTCAATTGTCTTGGGGTAATCAAAATCTTAACATGATTGTCTTTGTTGTGCAATAACTCTTCAAAACCTCCATTGATTCCGTCTTCCAACATGACTTTTTTAGTGATCAAACGCTTACACTTTTCTAAATCAATACGGCCTTCTGCCATAGCATTGATTACACCCTCAAAATCTTCGATAGTATAGCACATGGATCCGCTTATGGTTTTTTCACCAGATGTGAAATCCATTGGGTAAAAATCCATAGGTTTTTGAGGCCAAATGGCTAAATTGACAAGTTTGCCACGAGGCTTGAGACATTTCAAACCAGTATAGAAGGTGATTGGAAATCCTGAGCAGTCAAAAGCATAATCAAAGCCACGACCGCCTGGAGCAAGTTTCTTGAGCTCTGCAGTTGCTTTATCGTTATCTTCGCCATAATCTTTCGGATTAAATACTGCGTCGACACCAAGCATCTTGGCTTGGTCGCGACGGATTGTAGCAGGTTCTGAACAAACAATTGTTCCAGCACCAAACGCCTGTGCTGCCAACACACAGCCGATTCCAATAGAGCCACAACCGACTATGAGACAAGATGAACCTGGTTGAAATCCACCAGTGCGGAAAGCATGATAGCTGACAGCTAAAGGCTGTACTAAAGCAGCACAATCCAAGGGGATCCAATCAGGAACTTTCACCAAATGATGCTTTGATGTTAACACATATTCAGCCAAAGCCCCGTCAGCACAGCCAAGGCCCAGAATCCCCATATCCTGACAGATGTTGGTTAAGCCATCTTCACAGGACTCACAAAGAGCTGCCCATTGATCATCAAGTGAAGCTTCATAGTTGACCTTACTTGATGGCCAGCGGGGTTTATCAGGACAATAACAAGTAGGTTCGACCACTACTCTGTCGCCAATTGAGAACTTAGTTGACTCATCATCACTTTTCGTGTTGAAACTTTCACCGAGTTGAACAATAGTGCCAGAGTACTCATGTCCCATTACTTGAGGAAGTTTTTTCCCTGAAAGCGGATGACCAGCTTCATTATGAACCTTATTGAAAAAGTCTGTCATCTTCTTATAACAAAGCAAGTCAGTTCCACATATTCCACAGTAGCTAACCTTGATTACCACTTCATCTGGATGTTGGACTTGGGGAACTGGAATGTCCAGCGAAAAGCGAAGATCGCCTGGACCGTAATAAAGAATACCTTTCATTTTTTGTGGGGTAGAAATTTCAGTTGACATTGCAGCTGATAGTGTATTGTGATGGAAAAGAAAATTTGTGTTTATTCAATAGAACGATCACAATAGATTAAATAAAAACACTTAAGAGAACAACAATACATTAAGGGAATAAATTTAGCCCAATTCCTTGTACGGCTGGAGTTTCAGAAAGAAGCCGAATTTAGTTTTTCCAGTTTGACACATCTCCTCCACTGTGCGCTTTATGCTTTTCTACGGATAACTTCAGGCAACCTGAAGGAATATGACGCTTGCTAAGCTTGGCAAAGTCTATTGGTGAAAATGGATCATACAGCCAAAAAAGTAGAATATATCATTCCAATTTCAGTGTAAAAGTATATATATATATACAAGGGGCGTTCAATATAGACATAATGAAAAACAAATAACTTTGGTGGTTTGCTCTATTTGGACCTTCTTCTTCTTTTGGGAGTTTTCAGAGTAGTGAACATAAAATACTCATGAACAAAGATGAATGAATAATAATGAAAACAACAAAACACAGTGACAATAAAAAAGAATGATAAAATCTTGTGTAAAAACAAAAAATAAATAAATAAATGAAAAAAAAAACATTAGTCTATGACTTTTTGCTTGACCATTTTTCTGCCAAATTCGCCAACAAATAACCAAATAAATACATCACCAAAAAGGAACACATGCTGGAACGTTTTCAACACATAAGTTT
The DNA here is from genome assembly GCA_004014935.1 of Saccharomycopsis malanga. Taxonomy (NCBI): domain Eukaryota; kingdom Fungi; phylum Ascomycota; class Saccharomycetes; order Ascoideales; family Saccharomycopsidaceae; genus Saccharomycopsis; species Saccharomycopsis malanga. The sequence continues at coordinate 2,810,570 of CP025321.1, forward strand.
ATACGAATAGCACAAGTGCTTATTTACAATTGCCTAATCAACTGGTTCACCCTTGTCGAGACTTTCGATGCTAGCCTCGCCCAATATGTTGACTACAGCTAAAGGTGGCTTGATGGCAATCATCATGACAATCAACTCGTAAACGTTCTCAGGTACAGATCTTTGGTAAATGTTCAAGATGTCAGTAGGATTAGGATAGACCGCCAAGGCCCTGTAGAAACATAAAGCAGCATCAATTTCCTTACCTGGGGCAGCAGCTAATTGCTCACCAAGACCAACTTGTTTCATGAAATATTGTTCCTTGTCGCTGATATCCTTAGGCACAGGATCAGTGGCCAAGCTTTCAAGTAATTTGGCTTTGACTTGTTCCAATCTAGCTTTACTTTCCTTCTTCTGCTGCTTTTGAGCATTCTTCTTGAAGTTCTTCTCAGATTTTTTCAACTTGTGGCGAAACTCAACAGAATGATGACGTTGGTAGTCAAAATAAATAGCATAACCAACCAAAGAGGCGGCCAAAATCGAAAATGTGATACCGAATTTACCCATTGTTTGTTGCGTAGATTTACCAATAACTAATTTTAAGCGTAAACAATGCGTAGCTACTTTGATTAACAGTCTATACTTATTTTTAAAATATTGTCGTTAACGCCTCTTCCTCTAATAGTGCTTGCTCAAAATTTGGAAAATTTTACAGAAAAATTCGGGGGCGTGATACATGCATGACAACCAGGTGATACATGCGTGAAGGGCATGTGAGCTCATCGTCAGTTGAAAAAAAAAATTTTTTTTCTAGGGAGGAAGCATGTGGTTTTTATAGTGATAAATAATGAGAGATAAATAGGACATTATTAAGTGAGAAGCGTTGAAAAAACTTAGATACAAGGTGTTGAGGCGTTAAGAGGCAAAGTCAAAATTGTGTATTATATTAAAATTTCCAAAGAGTTGACTGAAGCACAAATTAGATACACATTATCATGTCCAACACTGACAACTATATAAATATACTTGAAACAAATCCTACGGAGCTAATATCCAAAGTGCTCAGCAAGAGTAGTGACAGCAATGAGGGCGTTGCAGGTGATCTTTCGCGCTTTGTCAAGGAGATTCTTGATCCGATGATTGCTTTGCAAAAGAGTAAGAATGAGAAGTCAAGTACCATTTTAGACCAGATATATATTGATGGGCTCGATTCACATCAAGTTTGGGAACAGGCGAAGCTCGTCATTGATAATAATGTTGACCAACTTATGTTCAATGATATACCAGAGATCAAGTCTCTCAGTGGTGCTGCTTCCGCCAGCGACATGAGTGATAACGAACAGTATAGCGATAGTGAAGAGTCTGTATCTGAGGACGGTGAGCAGGAAGAGGATGAGCAGCGGATTGTAGATGTTTCTGATGACGAGTATGAAGATTATAAACGTCCCAGCGAGCAGAAGATTGAGGAAGGTAGTGAGGAAGAGAGTTTGTCTGAAAAGGAAGAAGAAGGAGAACAAGTATCAGAAGAAGAAGATGATGATGATGAACAGGTAGTAGAAGAAGATGATGATGATGAGGAACAAGAACAAGAGAAAAATCAAAATAGCAATGGTTATGGATTGAACGACGATTTCTTTTCTCTCAATGAGTTCAATAAACAAGTTCTTGCTGCAGAAGAAAAGGGAGATATGCTTGATGAGGATGAAGAGGAGATTGATTATTTTGGAGATTTGTCTGATGGTTCAGATGAGGAATTGGAATATTATGATGATTTTTTTGATAAACCACAAGACGAAAAGACAAAAAGTATTAGAAAGTTTAGAAAAGAAGACGTAGAAGACGAGGAAGAAGAGTTCAATGATGATGAGTATGACAACGCTATGACTAATACAATGAATGATCTTTTTGCAGATGATGATTTGAGTGAGAAGAAGGCCAAAGCTCAGGAGGAAAACTTATCTACGTTTGAAAAACAACAAAGACAAATTCAGAAGCAAATTGCTGAGTTAGAAAGAGAAGCTGTGGAGGAGAAGAAATGGACAATGAAAGGTGAAGCTTCTGCTAAGAACCGTCCTACTGATGCATTGTTAGATGAAGAACTAGAGTTTGACAGAAACGCCAAGCCTGTTCCTGTGATTACCAAAGAGGTTACAGAGTCCATTGAAGATTTGATTCGTAGAAGAATTAAGAATTATGAGTTTGATGACTTGCCTAGAAGACTTTTTTCCGAGGTGAATAATGCCAAGTTCCAATTTGGTCAGAACGATTTCAATCTTGAAGAGGTTGGCAAAAAGTCTCAGAAATCTCTTGCAGAAATTTATGAAGATGAGCATTATAAGGGCATCACCGATGAAACTGTGAAAAGCGAGGAACTTAAACAAAGACATGATCAAATTATTCAGGCATACCAGATGCTTTCATACAAGTTGGATTCTTTATGTTCCGCTCATTACATTCCAAAGCCTGCTACCAAGTCGCTCGATATCAAGGTCAATACTTCAACTATTCAAATGGAAGATGCACAGCCGTTGGCATTGGCTTCTGAATCGACTTTGGCTCCTCAAGAGGTGTACAAGATTCAAAGCGGGGTTGATAAGAACAGTAACGAAGTGCAGCTTGCTAATGGTTTGTCTGTTTCCAAGGATGAACTCACCAAGGAGGAACGTAAGAATTTGCGTTTGAAGAACAAACGGAGACAAAAGCGTGCTAACAAGGAGCTTCATAGTAAAAAGGCAAAGAAGAGTAAGAAAGATACCAAGAGCGATGTTTTGGAGACCTTGAAAAAGGGCAATGTTCAAGTTATTGATAAGAAGGGTGGTAGAAAGGATATGGACGGTAATGTCATCAGAGACAGTGGCAAATCCAAGAGTGTTTCTTTCAAGTTATGATGGCAGGTTGTTTTGCTTGGTTGTGTTAATACTAGGCAGGTGTAATAAAATATAATGCATTTAATTTCCAAAGTTATTCAATAGTTTGATGTAAGCTGGTTTTTTAAATAATATTGAATTGTCTCTAACACTTTTAATCAATAGGACTACTTAACTGTAATGATAATTCAAGTATTTTGAACAACATTGGCTGTCAATTGAGCATAGTTGATTGTCATTATTTAACACTTATTCTACACTGAATATATGGCTGTTTTCTTAACCTTCGTTTTTAAAACCCACATGGATCTCAAAATATTACAGTGTAACCAGCAACATGTGCTCTCTACTTCAATTAACTTTCTAGCTCATTAACAGTAATTGTGAAAACATATAATTCCATTATACATGTAGAATTTAGTCACTGGGCAGGGTGGCTCAGTGGCTGGAGAAGAGAAAAAGACCTGGCAGGCTCAGGGGTGAGTCCATTATGATTAACAGGACATTATTTGGTTTTACCAAGTCCCCTGGACATAGGGCGTATATACAAAACTGATATTTACTTGGCTCGAAATATATGATATTATTATTACCTGTAGAATTTCAAGGGTTTATGCACCCCTATACCGCATCTCATCAAAAAAGCTGAAAAAAATTCAGCATCTGATTCAATCTTCTTACTATATACCCATACAGTATAGTACAAGTAGAGAGTAGTAATGGTATGTAAATGATTATCACAGAAATACTTTTTCAGGACCAGTTTGATTAACAAAACTTAGGGTGTGTCGAAATCCAGTTCGCGCAGTAAAATACGATCCAAGGCGTCGAGTACGAAGACAAAGTCTTCAGGGATACTCAAAGCTTCAGCTGCCAACCCTGTTTCTGAAGCACTAGCCACCGGAAACCTCAAGAAACAGACAAAGCTTGAAAAGAAGCTTGTAAAGTCGCTTGCCTTTTCATCCAGAATAACCAAACAAGGTCCAGACAATAACAACAACGACAATAAGCTTCGTCAAGCGTTGGATCCTAACGACCCTTCTTACAAAGACTTTTCGGCAGTAAGTAAAAGTGCAGCACGTAGACGAAAGAAGAAACTTCGCGATGCACTCAAGCCGAATATGGGTGATTTACTAAGCACTTTGAACGATATAAATGATGGAGCAGCAAAGACAGGAGATCAAGTGCCTGCGAACGAATACATTCCAGCTAAGAAGAATGTTCATGTGCCTAATCCGCACAAATCAAAAAAGGTGCAAGCCAAAATTGAAAGTGTGGAAAGACAAAATTTTCAGGGCGTGCTTAATAACGGCCAGTTTAGAGTGTCACCATTTTCTTCTTTAAAGGACCAAATTCAGCGAAATTTAGGTAGCCTTCAGTGATGTGTACAGGGCATAAACTGTCTTAACAAAATATACAAGATCTTTTCAATAAATATCATTGAATGTAGCGTAATTTATTTGTGTCAGAAGTTATGGTGAATAAATCTTAGCTAAGACATTTGAATAACATTAATAAGTTGACAATAAAATGATAAAGTCAACAAGGTTTATAAAATTAATTAGTATAAGTCAATGAATGTAGGTATTTCAGACTTCCATGCATAAGAGTCTAGCGAAAAAAAGGTGAAAAGAGTAAGAAGAAGCAAAAAAGAAAGCAATTATTGTGCTGTCTAAACAGAAAGAATAACAAAGACAGTCATGAAAACAATAGCTAATGACAGAAGAGCATTAGCTTTATAGGAAGCAGCACCAGACTTTGGAGTACTGGAGCCAGAAGAGCTAGAAGAAGTTCCTGAGGACGAACCAGAAGAAGAGGATGAACCAGAAGAACTGGATGAGGAAGAAGTCTTAGAAGTAGATCCTTCTTTGGCTTTAGCGATAGAAAGTTGGTTTTTCTCCAAGTCAAAGATTGTATAAAGTTTATCAAACAATGGGACACCTCCAATGAAGTAATCAATATCCTGCACCAAGAAATTGTGACCGCAATAGCCACTGTCAAACTCTTTCATCATATTTTCCAAGGAGAAATCAACTTCCAAATCACCAAAGGTGAAAGCAAGGCTTTTTCCCTGTATTTCTGAACAGTTTAAATAGTATCCACCGCCATTGATAGCCACAAGAGAGGAAAACTCTTTAGAAAATGCAGCGAAAAATCTTTGTGGGAAAACAAAATCAGTGCTTCCCAAGTCAAATAATACCGGAAGAGACTGAGCCAAAGGCTTGGTGGTGTCAGAGCTCTTGATTCCACAGGTGCCGTTCACTACAAATTGGGTGACAGTGCCCTGTGGGGTTTTTTCAAAGTCTAAAGTGACCAAGTCACCATCATATTTGGAAGAGTCAGAACCACCGAACAAGACAGAGCCGCTTTCGGAAGAAGAATTCACCGAAATGGAATACAAATACTTGTCAACTATGCCTTTTTGATGGATATAGAGAGGGAAGTTGGAATATGTGAAACCATTGGAAGATCTAACAGCCGACACTTCTCCCGATGCTAAACCTATACCGAAAATAGACAGAGTAGCATTTCCCTCATTTCCAACAGCAAGAGGAACATCCAGGATCTTGGTCCCAGAAACTTCAATATTATCGGTACCATAAGTGCCATAAAGGAACGTGCCATCAACAAAATAAGTCAAGAACTCAGTGTTGTTGTTTTTGAATGAAGAAGATGCAGTGGATTCGAAAAGAGAATCTGTTGGACATTCCAAGGTGTTGTCAATAGGAAAGTTTAATAAAGAGGTGTTGCCCACCTGCTGTCCAAAGGCGTATTGTTGGGCAGCCAGCACTAAAGCAGTGTCTCTTTTAGAATTCTGGTGATTCGAGGTGTTGTTACAGTATGGATTAGAGCTATTAACGAGTATCAAATCGGCAGAACCAGTGTCTAATTGCAAAGTGATGGACTGTTTTTTACTTCCTGCATCAAGAGTTAAGCTCCACGAGCTGGCATCATACTTCAATGGAATCTCTAGGGTCTTGTCACCGTTTCTCTTTTCAAAAGGAAGAGCACACACCACTGTAGTAAATGCGGATAATATGGAGAGACGCATTTTCAAATGGTATTAATTTTCACTGAGAAACTGTTTTAACGTTATGTTTTGAAGAGAAACTCCGTTGGATTAATAGACAAAGACTCAGTGCGGAGACACGCCAACCTGCCAGAAAAGAGTAACTTAATGAGATTGAAACCATTTCGAAGAAATTCGGATTTACTATCTATGAAAAGTGAGTCTTATAGTGAAAAGGTGGATCTTATAAGTTGTCAAAACAATCAGTAGATGTGCGCATAATCCTGTGGACTACTGCATATGGCTGCAAATACATAATCCATTTATAGAAATAGGTGTTGCCATTGGCGCTAACCCGGACCATTTCAATGCCAATTGTAGTGCGTCGTCACCAAATCAGGCCTAATCTGCGGCGCCAGTCTGCAGAGAATATGCTGTACTACATACAAACAATAGATACCTGTCTTAAACCACTGCATCCTGCTGTGCCCATCTGCGTGTCCTATCTTTTTACGAGCCAGACAGGAAGCATGTGACCGGTCATGAGCCCATATGGGGTCAATGCACCCCAGAGTCTTTGCTATGAGAAGTAAGAAAATAACTAAAGGCAATGCTAACTTCAACTGTTTACATGGTTAAACTAGCATTTAACGGCCTATTTGACGAAATCATACTCATATAATGTCACAATTACTGGAAAACGAGCTCCCGCTTTTCAAGCAATATGTCAAAACCCAGAAAAAGCTATCAAACGGTGCGGCATCCACGGCAGCCGTCTCATCCAATGATGCCCGGTTGCGAAGACTCAGCTTAAACACCTTGATCCCTAAATTTGTGAACGAGAAGAACAAATACATCGTATACTTGAGTGCTTTACTCTTGTTTGGACTTGTGGGTGTTTTTTTGAGAGTTACTTTTAATTTGGACTTTTCCGAGGCCAACATGTCCGCGGACTCAGAGTCGTCAAAAAAAATATCTTAAAATTAATCTACAAAAGAGACAGTGACTAAAAGTGCGGTTTGCCAATGCCCGTACTGGTATGGATATTGGTACGAATATCAATTCTTTGTTGATGCTTAACGTTGTCTACCACATATGATCTTTTTATAACATCTTACGCACCACTTTTTCAGTTCTTTCAATCACACATTCTGCTATCATGTATTATATATACTCAATCAAACTAGTTTTTTTATGGCAATATACAAATCTACTTACTTATATTAATGAGCTTCCGACCCGACCCAACCATCCCTTAATGAGCTTACCCTCCTTCAATGTCTTACCCGCACAGTCTCCCGGTATCATGTGACGTACCCCCGGGTCTGGTCAAAAGAACAACAGGTAATTTTTTGAAAACACACAGGTGAAAATAGCCAATAACCGCCAATGTTGACTGCTTGGTACATTGACAGCTTGCGTAAAGATTAGGAATTGAAGCACTATTCATTTGTTGAAATATTTATATTTAAGCATTGCACAGTGTTTTGATTTTAAAAGCAAGGTTTTTTTTTCTGCAGAGCAAGAATCATTTGGCTTCTATCAAGTGTGGATTATACTTTACAGCTGGCATTATCAGAGGTTAAGCAGCTGTTAACAATTCAGTTGTTATTTAGTTTCAATAAGTGCGGATACAGTTACGCATCATAATATCACATATAAATAACATTTCGTAATGGATTTTCAAACAAATCAAAAGTCGCAGCAACCGGGCGGTGACGACAATGACACTATTGGTGAAATTTTATATCCTTTAGCTCTTTTGATGGATGAATTGAAACATGATGATGTGGCCAACCGTGTTGCAGCCATGCAGCGTTTGGACACCATTGCAATTGCTTTAGGCCCTGAGAGAGCCAGAAACGAGTTGTTGCCATTTTTGTTCGAAGTTGCTCATGACGATGAGGATGAAGTATTTGCAGTTCTTGCAGAACAACTCAATGGTAGCTTCATATCGCTTATTGGCGGAGAAGAATATGCAACTTACTTGTTGCCTACTTTGGAATTTTTGGCTGCTATAGAGGAACCTGTAGTCAGAGACAAGGCTATTGCATCATTGAATGATATTGCTGATCATTTGAGTTTGGCTCAATTAAATAACGAGTTTTTGATAGGTATCAATAACTTGGCCACTGCTGATTGGTTCTCATCGCGTGTTTCTTCTTCTGGTATGTTCAAAAGCGTCATCAGCAGAGTGGATATCAGCACCAGAAAAGAGTTGCTTTATTTATATTTGAAGTTGATCAAAGACGATGCTCCTATGGTTAGAAGAGCTGCTGCTACAAATTTGCCTGGAATAATCTATGCGTTGGAAGAATTGGAACCTACTAATACAAAACATTTGGACCAAGACAAGTATGCTACCACCGAACCATCTAATGACAACGATTGGACGTTGATCTTTCAAATGTTCAAAAGCTTAGTGACTGATGACCAAGATTCTGTCAAGTTCTTGTCCGTTGATGTCATGATCGCTATAATTAAATTGTTCAACAGCACCAGAAAGGACAAGTCCCATAACAGCCTGTTATTAGAAGACTTCCTCAGCTTGGCAGAAGATGAGAGTTGGAGAGTCAGATATATGGTTTCTGAAAAGTTTTCCACTATTGTAGAATTCTTTGATAAGAGCGATTTAAATAACAAGATTTTGATCAAATTTATCGCGTTACTCAAGGACATTGAGGCTGAGGTCAGAAAGTCTATTTCCAAACAAATTCCTGACTACTCAAGATTGATTGATCAAAAAAATGTTATTGATAAAATCATTCCGCAAGTGGAAGAGTTGGTCAATGATCAAAACGAGTTGGTTAGATCAGCTTTAGCTTCTAAAATCGCTGGATTAGCTCCAATCTTAGGTGAAAAGCCAACTAGTGAGTTTTTATTGAACATTTTCCTTGAAATGCTTAATGATGAGTTCCCGGAAGTCAGATTGAATATCATTAGTAATTTGACTACTGTCAACGATGTCATTGGTATCAACTTGTTGTCCAAATCCTTACTTCCTGCTATCACTGAATTGGCTAAGGATAAACAATGGAGAGTCAGACTTGCTATCATCGAATACATACCATTGTTATCCAAACAATTGGGTATCGAGTTTTTCAACAAAGTGTTGAATAGTTTGTGCATGTCGTGGTTATGGGATTCTGTTTACACTATCAGAGAAGCCGCCGTTTTGAACCTCAAAAGACTCACAGAAGTGTTTGGAGACAAATGGGCAAAGAATGAAATCATTGACAAAATTTTGAATAACGAGATTTTGAACGAATACAAAAAAGAAAATCCAGAAGTATTCCCAGACTTGTTGAATAACAATAATAGTGACCTCACAGCTAATGAAGATAGTGAAATACTAGATGGTTCAAATATCGAAAATATCAACAACTCCATAATGAATAACTTCATCTATAGAATTACTTGTTTGTTCACTTTGGTTGCCTTGGTTGATGTTTTGGAAGATGACCAAATTATTGTCAATGAGATCCTTTCTTACTTGCTCAAATTATCCCATGATAGCGTACCAAATATCAAGTTCAATGTGGCTAAGGGATTCAAGAAAATCGCATTCAGATTATTGAAGTTGGAAAAGATTGATGATGGTTCAGCAAATAAACAACAAGGAATCCTCAACGCTGCTCCTGCTGATAGTGAAGACGAAGACGAAGAATTGCTTGAAGTGAAAGAATTAAAACAAGGAAAATACATAAGTAAACTTTCAGAAGGTGAAAAGTCTAAGATTTCCAAAGTTATCAATGACTCAATAATCCCAAGTCTCAAAGAATTAGCAGAAGATAAAGATATTGACGTCCAGTTCTTCGGTAAAAAATCATTGAGCGAAATCAAGCTTGCTTTGGAAAAAGTCGGAGCCCAATAAATAATGGTTTAATAAAAGAGAAGACCGAGTTTATCTTTTCGTACTTTTTATTGATCCAGACATGGTTTGTGTGAAACACATACAAACATGCGCTCTGTAATAACTTGTCATATTTACTATACATTTTGTTTTTATTGTTCAAGAATAATCCTTTTGGCTAGCTATTTGATCATCATTCATTTCCGTTTTCTTTTTTTTCAGCTTACTTTATTTTTCTTTTGGATTGTTAGTCGTCTGTTTGCTCTCCATAGTTTTGGAAATTATTTGCCATTGCAATATTAATGAATCATTTTTGACTGTAGACAGTAGATAAGACTTGGGCTACCGGTGCGCTTTTATATATCAAAAGGACATTAGGCTGAAGTTGAACGTGTATAAAGTTTGATCAACCTTGGTTATGATATGATATTGCAACTTTAAACATTCCTAAGAGATTTACAAGAGCGTGAAACTACCTATCATTATCTAATTTGAAAACTTGAAGATTTAAATTTAAGCAACACTGAAATGTGGTTATTTGAAAAACATCATTCATGTATATTGTATGTCAAATCTTCTTGAGTGTACTGGCAATATGGTACACTTCTAACAAGCATTCTTAGTCTTACTTAACCTCGCAACTTTGTCGTTTACACTTTTCAAAACAACTGACTTCTTACTACTATTTGCTGTTCGCAACTTAAAATTAAAAATACATAACGTTTTACTATGGACAAAATTCTAATAAATTCACCTTTTTTATATACAAATAACTCATCCCTCAATTAAGCAAGACCAACAGCTTTTTTGATAAGTTTCATATTTTCTGAAGCAATGGATCTTGCTTGTTCGTTACCATCTGAAATGATCTTTTGAAGATAAGCTGGATCGCCAATCAATTTTTCGAACTCTGCTTTAGAATCTTTCAAACCGTTTACCACGACATCACCAACGTAATCTTTTAAATCCTTATGACTTTTCACGCCGCTATGTTTCATGTTTTCTACCACAGTTTGTACATTGATATTTTGCATGCCGCTTACAATGTTTATCAAGTTAGACACACCTGGTCTGTTGACAGGATCAAAGTAAATGTCAGAGTTGAAAGAATCTGTCACAGCTTTTCTAATCTTCTTCTTTATTTCCTGGGGCTCTTCGGTAATGTAGATTGCAGAGTCTTGGTCGACATCAGATTTGGACATCTTTTTTGACGGGTCCTTCAATGCAAGAATCTTCTTTGTAGGAGCGAGGATGGTACGTGGAACAGGAAATCTGAAATCATCATTTCCATAAGTTCTGTTGAACTTTTGACATATTTCTCTTGTTAGTTCTAAATGTTGAGCCTGATCATCACCAACAGGAACAAGTGTACTTTTGTATAAAAGAATATCTGCTGCCTGAAGAACCGGATACATAAATACTCCAGCATCAGTTTTCTTCAAGACATCTGCATCAAAGACCGAATCGTTGGTGTTAACACCTTGACTCTTTGATTTCCATTGAGTCATTCTGTTTAAATAGCCCAATCCTGTCAAACAGCCGAGAATCCAGTAAAGTTCGCTATGTTCAGGCACTGCCGACTGGGTGAATATCGTGGCTTTGGCTGGATCTATACCAGAGGCAACAATACTAGCAACTGCCTCTATCCTAGCTTGTTTGAAAAGTTTAGGATTTTGACGTTTCGTGAGGGCATGAAGGTCTGCTAGTCCAAAGAGAAGCCGTGAATTTGTTTCTGCCACTTGCGGGTTGTTCAGTAAATCTCTCCAAAGTTTCATGGTTCCCAAATAATTTCCAATATGAAACTTATTTGTAGGCTGTATAAGCGAGAACACCGTCGAGTCTTGCGGTAGCGTTATTGTGGAGTTGTAGTCGAGTGTTTCCACGGTTGAACTGGTGGTCCCATACTGTTTATATAGAATAGTTTTAGCATAGTGTGAATCAATTGTTTTCCTTGGTTTGATGGCACGTAACATTGATGAGATCTGGTTGGTATGAGGTAAAACACTTTTGTAGTGACCAGCGTTGGAAACGAAAGAAAGATTGGCTGCTAAACACTACCAAATTGAAGAGTAATCGGTTAATTAAAGTGAAAAGACTCATGTCATTTAAACATTTTTTTTCACGCGATCCGACCTTTCATTATACGTTAATGTAGAAAAAGGCACGATATCTATTCATAAAAGATGGACTGTGTTAACAGGACTGAAGAATAATTATGCTTAATATATATATGCAAAAAGTTGGTGACCGCTCTTGTATTATATTCTATACTTGATTCGCTAAAATTCTTGTAGAGTAAAATTGAATTGCCAAATTTTGACATACTTTACTGTCTTGTCTTACTAGTTTTAGACTTTAGGAGTGTAAATGTAGAGTTCATGATAAGTATGCTGTACAGAATTTTGCTTTTTACATCCTGTTGCTGAGAAAGTGTTCGAGTAAAACAACGGCTTGTCAGGCTCATTAAATTGGAAAAACTGTAATATACAGTCGACTTGGATGATAAAAACGGATAATGTATATGGACAAATGTAACTGTCAACTGAAAAACATGTTTTACAATTCATTACTGAAATAGCATCATCTTATAGAAAAAGAAAAGAAATCTGATAAATATAGAAAACTGAGAACTATAGAAAATTGTGTAATAATACCAATATTTACCGGGAGCAAAACTGGCTGTACAAAGGGAACTGAATATTAAAAATAGTGTTTGGCAGTATTTATTAAGATAAAAGTTGAAAAGAAAGAATAAAAGAAAATAAAATAGTAGATAAATTTGCAATATTAACAATAACTACGGGAACATGCACCTCTATGATAAACCTGACAAGGTGTATATTTGACATGGTAGGAAAATCTATTGTCTAGTAACCAGCCCCAAATCACACACTCGAAACAATTTCGTTGGCATTTTTCAAGACCTCCACCATCTTAAGACATTCTTTTCTTCTTTGGACAGTTAGTTCGTTTTCCTTTATCAAATCGCCAACGTTAGAACCTCCGTACAACTTCTCCAACAAGATTTTCTGGATTTCGTCCTTAGACTTGTTGATTAATTTGTACATGATGGATTTTGGTATCACGTCTGCGACGTTTTTCTTTACAATGTTAAAGTAACTTTGGATAAGTAACTTGATGACTTCGGTTTCCAAAGTTTCTCTTTCAGACATGTTACCTGAAGCTCTCAAGATAGTTGGAGGAGCTTCCATAGCAGCCAATCTCTTCTTATTTTTCGACGAAAAGAAGCCACCAAAGAAACCACTACTGTTTTTGCTTTCGTCGATATTGGTAGCTGCAGCGGAAGCATTTTTGCCATTGATCTGGTTTGCAATTGGTTTGCCGGTTTTTGGGTCCACCTGGACGTTTCTGTTAGGATGCAATTTGTCTTCTACCATGGCCATGGCTTGACTACCCTTGAGCAAGTCTGGATGAGCAGTGTTGATATATGTTTCTTCGGAGCGGATAATGTCGGAAACAAACTCGTTAGTTGGGACAAGTCTTTCCTTCAAGTAAACAATGAATACCTGTGATACTTTTTCTTTCAAGGCAGGATATCTCGAGTATTGTGGGTGGGATAGGATTTGGGACAAGATTCTTACCAATTCGTCGAAAATCAAATTGACACAACGCAAGACTGGGTCTTGGAATCTGCTTATTTGTTGCTTCACAAGCACTTCAAAAGCTTGAGTACCTACAAACAATGAAGGTTTGGCACCGCTGGAGTTATACATGATAGTTCTAATATCGGCATCCTTGATCTGATCAAATGGATCCAAGGCATTGACACCGTTCTTGAATACTTCGTGGAACACGAAGGAAATTCTGGCACCACCGCTCAATTCATTAGAACTGATATCTTTAGACTCACCATCCAAAATACTGGTATAGTCTTTACAAAAGTTTGTGATAACCCCCAAGACAATAGAAGAAGGACTATCGGCGACCTCTGGTCCCAAAGCACTCAACTCTTGCTGGTATTTCTTCAATGCGGTTTCGATTCTGAGTTTGATTTCCGGCAAGGTGGCCTTGATGTGGTGAAGCAAAATAGAATTCAATTTCTTAGCCAAATATGGAGTGCCACAATAGTGCGACTTGCTGGAATAAGAAGGATGACTGGCAAAATATTGTTTTTCGTCTTCCAAGGCAGCTCTGATAGTTTTCTTTTGTTCGATATCCTTCTGACCTCTGTTGATGACAGGAACATATCCGTAACGCAATGGAATCACTCTTCCAGCAAGAATATCAATGACATCGGTACCACGGTCCATCAAATCGACTTTTGTTAACACACCAATAGTTCTGGTACCTTCTGGATCAACCTCGCGGGCAAGCTTCAACCCATCGGAGTTGGCCAAATCCGTATTAGCAGCATTTACAGACAATATAATGGCATTAGGCTTGCTGATGAACTTGAGCAACATGTCTTTGATTTGTTTTTCAATGTCTTTTGGTTGGTCCCCAACAGGAACTTTTGTCAACCCTGGCAAGTCAACCAAAGTCAATGTCAAAACATGAGGAGAATAAATACGCAAATTAATAGGAACAGGAGATATACCAGCATTTTTACCAGTCTTACGATCAGTTTCAGCAACAATCTCGTTTCTAATGTCATCAAAATTATAGAATTTCTTCCCTGGAACATGCAAGAATTCACCCCATTCTTCCTGGTTGTTCTCGCCCTCCAACTTAATCAAGTTGGCATCACTAGAGCCGCCGGTAGGTCTTCTATTGATCAACTGAAGAATTAAAGGACGTCTGGTGACAATACCAGTGCCTCGTGGCAAAAAGTCTCTCCCAACAATGTTCTCAAGAACACTGGATTTACCAGACGATTGGGATCCAACAACAGTAATCTGTGGCAAGTCAACAGGAGAAGCAGAGCCTCCACCAAGGGGCGCTAAAGCATCCTGTAACTTGTTGATGGTATTGATAAGAGTCTCATCCATGGTGGCAGAAATAAAATCTTTCGTGTCGTGTATTACCAACAATCACAATGTCAATATAAGTATCTAACGCTCCTTTTCAGTACGTCAATACAGCACTGCTGGTTGTTTTAATGTTTAATGCGCTTCAAAGGCAAATACGGTTCTCTTGATTACATCTGGCAACAAGAATGCCAACCTTGATTCGGGCCGGGCGGGTAAGCGTGCAATTAAAGTGTATAACAAGACTGTCGGTATTCATGAGGACATTCATTATAATCAGATGAAGTAAAAAATGATAATCAGTATATCTGATATACTATAATCTTCTGAAACTATTATCCAAAACTGGGTATTATTTTATCTCTACTAAATATTTAATAGCAAATAGGATAGTCTAAATATTCTTTTAATTATATAAAGTATTTCGGCATATTAAAGTAATTAATCTTTTTTATATTTCTTTGATAGTTGATTTAAAATATAGCGGTAGTAATTTCGAAATGTTAAACTGTTTTGAGTTATATTTAAATATAGGCAAAGTGTATAATATAAGTATATTGCAAGCTGTTTTCATGTGAAGACGAGAAAAGACATTATAAAATAGCTAAAAAATCTCCTGCAAGCTCAGATTTTGTTAGTAACAGTTATAATTTTATCAAGTATTGAAATGCCAAAACTTTTTGACTTGCAATTTAAGAAAGGAGGGGAATATTAAAGAGTACAATAAAGAAAATGAATGATGTTGAAGAGTTTAAATAGTATATAAATTATTTATCTCGAAGATATTGAAATGTAATATTATGATGGTTTTGAATTGAACCGAGAATGGGTAAAAATAAACATGGAATAGTGGAATCTAATATATCTAGCCGATTAACCCATAGGGCTTGAAGCATATATAAGTTTACACCCATTGATATATACACTGAATAATATTAATGTGCGCTAGATATTATTAATAATACTTTGAATAATAATATCGAGATACGCACAAATGTGCTGAGGAATGTGGAAAAATATTATTATATGCTTACATGTAATAGTATCATATCTACAAGTCTCAACATGTATGGCAAACAATCATAAATACTACTGACGAAACCCTCATTATCCTCTAATCGTTCGTAAAAGATTTTTCCTCTTGTATCATTTGTTTTGGCACCATGAACATCATCTTTTGTCAAAATTTCCAACCAAATCCCATATAACACTGCATCCTACATTTTTTTTATAGTTCGATATGGCTCATGAGATATCGAATTAGGGTGGTAAATGAAAGGAAAAAAAAATATAATAAAAAGGATGAAGAAATAGATAAAAGTACAAGAAATATACAATTAAATGTGCCAATTACAGAAAAATCCCGATAAAGCTAACAAAATGATTGGCAATGCAAAAAAAAGGAAGAAAAAAAATTAAAAAAATAACCCCCAAACAAATAAGAAAACTAACAAAACCTAGGACAAATTTTGCCATGTACTTCACCTCTTTTTAGCTGCTGTAGTTCCATTTTGAATTTCCGGAGTAAAAATACTTTGTGCGGCAGTGACACGTTCTAATTCGCTTTCGAAAATCAACAAATCCTCATTGACTTCCTCGGGTTTGAGTCCTGGAAGACCAGTAAACTGTTTCGATTTTGCCCTTGAGGGGCCTTTACTGCTGCTAGGGTGATGACCAGTACTGCTCTTATTACCTCCACCAGAGCTGGAGTAATTTTTACCAAATAATATTTCACTGAGAGAGTTGTTATCGCTAAAAAAGTTGGCTTCATCATTGGACGCTGACGAATAACTTCTCGTGTTGTGACTTGTGCCTGATGCTGCTGCTGCTCTTGCGGATTGGAAGCGTCTTCGTTTATTGGAGGAGGAGGAAATATAACCTGGCATGGACGAGTCGTTGCCGGAGATGTTGGAGTCTGTGTTGTAGGAAGATTCTACTGGACCACGTGTACGACGAGCAGAACGGCGCCCCAATGGATTAGAACTATAGTTGTTGTTGGTGTTGTTGTCTGAAAAGCCCGAAAGTAGACCATTTGTAGCCAGGGTTGCCCCGCCGTCGGTTAGCGAGACAAGCTTCTTTTGAGGCGATATTGCCTGCTGAACAGCTTCTTGGGGCTTGTGGGAACGGTTGTCATTACTATTCATAAGATCAACATCAATGCTGTAGTGGTTTACATTAGCCAAATCCTTAAGAACCTTGTCCTCCTTAAGAAGCTTAATTTTACGGACTAATTTTTCATACAACTTATCTTTGATTATCTTGATAAAGGTATCGTACTCCTCATTTATCTTCTCAACATCTTCACGAGTTTCTTTTTCAACCTTGGCAACCTGATAACTTTCCCATAGACGAAGCCTAGTGAGTTCGTAGTCGCGGCGTTCCTGACGATTGCGCAACTGCTCAACAAAAAGCTCGTTGGTCTCATTATGCGTACTAGTGAGGTCCAGCTGAAGCTTGCTCAAACTAGACTTGTAGTATTCGTTCTTTTCTTCATAAAACCCATCCTCCATGGCAATAAGCCGGTTGGCAATGGCAAGCTTCTTCTTATCTTTCTTCGGAAGAACCTGTGTGTGATGGTACTGGCTCCTGAGCTCCATAGAAGCACCCAGGTAACCTGGATTGTTGATCTCCACAAGACCAGTCTGGTAAAGATTCTTAGTCATATTTGGTTTTGCTGCTATAACAATGCTACAGGAGACAATGATGGAGTGTTTATAAACATATATATATTAGAAATATAAAGGAAGCCTATATCCTGTGACTTTTCGGGGTTGTTACCCGGTCAGGAGTGATGATTTCATGTGCCAGTTGGTATGGAAGATAGAGGCACCCTATGATGATACTCGTCTAATTCTAGACCGTTAGATACCATTAGGATGCTACAAGTAATTTTTTTATATGTTTATATTATATTGTAGTTGTTGTAGTTGGATTGCATATAGTATAAGTAAGTTGTTACACCGCTTTGTAAGATCTATAATAATAAAAATATTTGGAGCCCAGTACATATCAGTTTCGTATATACACGCTAAAACCCAATCAGGTCCAATCATCTTAATTTCTTAAATTAACAAATTGGAAAGTAAGCACTGGACTTTGGCCTAGGTCAAATTTCAGACAGTTGTACTTGCCTGTAAAAAGTTTTCGTCTTGGGAATCGAACCCGTGTTCCTGTTAGGTCTTTTTTCTCTTCTCCAAGAGCACTGGCCACTGAGCCATACGGCCCAGCGGCTGTAAGATCTATAATAATCATGTAAAAGTCAACTATTAATACATGTACTAACAATACGATTGCATTTATGATCATTTAAAACTATTGATGACTGAACGAGTTTGGCAAGTAAATAGTTTATTGGAAATTAGCGAGGGAAGAAAGGGAAGTGAACAAGTATAGTTTTATAAAATTTCGTAAGATTTTTACAGTAAGGTAGAATGTGTGAATACGTAGAATGGATGGTGGATACAGTGGTTTTGAAAATTATGAAATTAGGAAACCATCATATATGCTTCAATCCTAATATTTCTCGTAACCAACAGTCTCAAGTTTCTTCGCCTTTTCAGTGACTTGACTTTCTAAATCTAAGGAGTACTCTTGCAATAACTTGTGGTATTTGTTATCGAAAGCTCCAAGGATCCTGATAGCCAACAAAGCTGCGTTGGTACTGTTGTTGATGGCCACTGTTGCCACAGGAATACCACGAGGCATTTGAACAATTGAGTACAAGGAGTCGACGCCATCAAGGCGGGATCCTTTGACAGGGACGCCAATGACCGGTAATGGAGTCATGGAAGCAACCATTCCCGGAAGATGCGCTGCCCCACCGGCCCCAGCTATGATCGCCTTGATACCTCTTTGAGGCGCCTCAATGGCATATTTAGACATTCTATGGGGTGTTCTATGGGCAGAGACAATGGTCACTTCAAAAGGAACACCAAACTGTTTCAAGATGTTGCAACCTTCAGCCATTACTGGAAGATCTGAATCAGAGCCCATAATGACTCCAACAAGCGGTTTACTGTCGGTACCAGCAATTGTTCCATCTTTTTTTCCATTCGCAACAAGTTTCTTGGTGTTTCCCAAAATGTAATCCAATCTACGTTGACATTCGTCCATGGAACTAGCAACAATATTGATATGTCCTACCTTACGCTTTGGTCTAGAAGCCTTTCCGTACAAGTATACACTTGCACCTGGAGTTTCCAAGGCACGTTTACAGTATTCCAACTCTCCATTTGGCTCATCAGTGCCCAATACGTTCAACATGATTGCGTTTGTTGAAGCGGTGCTGAAACTGGTAAAATCTTTTGGTAATGGCAATCCGGTGACAGCACGAACCAATGCCTCAAACTGAGAAGTGACACAGGCATCGATGGTGTAATGCCCTGAATTGTGAGGACGTGGGGCAATTTCATTAATCAACAATTCTCCATCTTCCAATAAGAACATTTCAACGCCAAAGATACCAGCTGTTGGAAAGTTTTTGATAGCATCCTTAGCTAGTAAAGCTGCCTTCAACTGGGTAGACTCAGAAACTCTGGCGGGCGCATAGACAATATGACAAATGTTATCAGAATGAATAGTCTCTGCCGTTGGATAAGCATAGACTTCACCATCAATGGATCTAACAACCATTACAGCCAATTCCTTGACAAAAGGAACAAACTTCTCACCATACAAAGCAGTCAGACCTCCCAAGACTTCAACAGCCTTGGCAGCACTGTCCTCGGACTTTACAACAAAGTTGCCCCGGCCATCATAAGCATTGTTTCTTGCTTTCAACAAAAATGGATATCCAAGCTTTTCCCCGGCAGTTTTAATCCCAACAGTCGAGTTCTCTACCGCAATAGACTCAGCAACCGCAATTCCATTTTTAATCAAGAACTCTTTTTGGAGATACTTATCTTGTATAGTACGAATAGTCTCTGGAGATGGATATACCTTGAGAGAAGGGTTCTTTTCCTGTAACTCGCTTAAAATTCCTGTGTTGACATGCTCAATTTCAATAGTCAAAACATCGGCTTTTTCAGCAAGCTTGGCAACATCAGCAGCATCTTTAAATGAACCATCAATATGCTCCTCCGAGGCATTGATCTTTTTGGCCGGAGATCCAGCAGCATCAAGAATCACCGTCTTGACATTCAACCGGTTGGCTGCCTCTACCAACATAAGCCCCAATTGGCCACCACCAAGAATTCCTACCACCTGGTTGTTCATAGTGTCTAGTGTTGCAATGAGTATCTATGGATCCTGGACTTGTTTATAGCAAAGACTCTCATTAGCCAATGTCTCAGTCATATATTGAAAATTTTGAGGTCACGTGGTTTGGTTAACTATGGAGCTATGGCACTGGGTATTGGCATTGATGAAGTTAATTGTACTGTAGCACAGTAGTTTTATAGGAAGTGTGAAATAGAAACTGATGCTTATCCTTTCTGGTAAGCTTATAATGTATTTATTTCATCATGTGAAGAAACTGGTGAGGTGATTGTAAGGGTTGCATTGATCATGTATTTTAAAATGTAAGAAGGCTCCTTGTCTGTTTGATATTATGTTTGAGACTAGAAATAGTTGGCAGCCTGAGAATTACAAATAAACAAGATGTATACGAAGCAATATCAATGAAACAGTCGGAAAATATTTTTTTACTGCATGTCTTTATATTACAATCAAGCTTAGTATTCATTATAATACCTCAACACTCATTTTAAATAAAATACAACTATAAGTCTGTTGTATTCATAAGCATAATCTATAAAATGTAGTTTTTTGGTTCAATTTTACTTCTGGATTTCAACAACAAAAATCTTTAAATACAATTGACATATTGTTATATTACAAACTAAAACTTACCTTATAATGTTTGGCAAAAAACAGCCAAAGTTCATCACCAATTTACAGTCCATATACAGCACCCATAAGAACAATATAAAGCAAATCAGAAACCAGAATAGCGAAAAAATAAAAAATTAAAGTCCATGTGACATTAAACCATTTGCAACTTTAACTTCAATAGGAATAAAAGTTTTTTTAAAACGGACTCGTCTGAACTGGGATAATGCTTATTAATGAACACAATACGCTTTACCGAGCCCCATAAAAAATTCGATGTGTACAGGAAGTTAAAATATCCTAGTTTGACAATACATAATGATTAATATCAATTATAAGCTCCTCTGAGAACCTATAATAAACAATATTTTTTTAGATCTTGGGATGTGGGTTTCTTTAGAATAAAGCTCATTAAAAACTTGAAAAAAAGCACAAATAAAACTAAATCAATCAAAAAACTATGGGATAACATCAAGAAATAAAAAAAGTCTTTATGAGTGGCGAAAAGCACGATTTTTAACAAATTATGTGTTAATTTTGACAAAATGATACTTTCTCTCTATTAAATATTATGTAGAAGCCTAATCTCAAAATAAAATACATGTTATAAATCTATAGGATTTAAAGAGTATACAAATACAATTTTTGTATAGTTTGGGTTGCTGTAAAGACTTCAGAATATGACTTAAAAGAATCAATTTTTTGCCAAAATTGACAATTTTCCGTTATATCAAATAATCTTTTAAACATATTATTTGTTTTTCTTATAAATAGTACTACAATATTGGAAAAAAATTTAAAATGTTAGCGTATGGTTTTTTAAATCAAAATAACTTGGATAGCACTAATTTAATTCAATAAAACGTTTGATAATTACTTTAAAACGTCAGCAGCGCGAATTGAGTCCCAAAACCCCAAGTGAGGAACGCCACACTTATTTTTCTGCACTATTCTGCACTATTTTCTGTGGCGCATGGCCTAACCAACTTGGCCACCTGGCAATAATAAGCCATATAGGCCAATTTTTGTTAAAAAAAGAGAATATTTTTACTTTTCGAGAGTATATTTTGGCAATTAACATGCCCATTTTGCTAAGGGTATAAGCAGAAATCAAGAGGTTATTGGGTAATCCACGAATGATACTACGCCTTGAATTAATTTATCTTTGATATCAGTATAATAGTAATAATATTACAAATTTCGAGCCCAGTACATATCAACTTCGTATATACGCGCTATGCCTAAAGAGACTTGGTAAACCCCAGTAGTAAAAACTTAATAATGTCCCTGCCATTTAAGCCTACACACCCTTGAGCATGTTAATTCTTTTTTCAAGTTTTTGTGAGTATTAACCATTGAACTATCCTTCCAGGTCTTTTTTTCTTCTCCAGAGCACTAGGCATCCTAGCGCTGAGCCACGCCCAGCAGCGGTTTTAAATAAATACAAAGCTTTCGCTCTACAATACACTTAATACTTCCTATAATTGCCTTAATTCAATAGTAAAACCTATAAAAAAAACTATAACACACCGTAACAATAAATTATAATTCTACGTACTCTCTCTACAAAGTACGTTAGCTGTAATCAAAAAACTATCTTCTGTTCAAAATGGCTCACAACTTAGAGCTTGTGCTCTCATTTGAAGTTACGCCAATCTTTATTCTCTTGTTGACATTTGCCTTTGGCTCGAGTTTTGGCACCACTATACTGAGCACACCATTCTTGTAGTCTGCAGTGATATGCTCATCATCCACATTGGCACCCTTGCTAAATCTCACAGTTCTTTGAAATGAGCCTGTTTGGATTTCTTTGTAATAGTGTCCGTTGTCATTTTTCTCGACATTTCTTTCTGGAATCGTTCCTGCAATCTTCAACTCTTTGGATTCATTGTTATAATCAATACTCAAGTCGTCAACCTTAGCTCCAGGAATCGAGGCGTGCAATTCAAATTGCTTTTCTTTTTCCACAAGATCTACTGGTGGAGTGATACTGCCTTTCTCAAAAAATGATTGCATTTCTTTGTTGTTGGCACCAAAAGCATCAAAGAGGTCAAAAAATGGGGAGTTGTTAAGAATTAAAGACATCTTTGGTTTGTTGGTTTGTTAAACGTTATCGAATGTAAACTTTGTGCTATTTTAATACTTTAGATTTGAATATGTTATCTGTAATGTTGATTCTGTTGAAATTAAAAGAAATACATTGATCATTAGGATGGCTCATGTTGGGGCATATTTATACCTGTCAAATGCAGAATCATGCATGGATATGCAAGCATACAATTTCTATTCTAGAAGATTCTTGAAGATTCGACAATGCTTTCAAAGAACTGCCAAAATGACCAGAAAAATCTAGAAAATTCTTCGGTCATTAAAGCTATCAAGAGAATCCTGTGTTGTGTTTAATGGAGAATTTAGTATTGTGGGGCCTATCAGAGATGGCGAAAATTAGCGGTAGACAGAATCGCACTAATTAGATTGAGTTGCTGAAGAGCTTGACAATCCATTTGATAGTATTATTGAGCTAAAATGAACATACGTGTATTACGCGTGGAAAAACAATACTGCCAACAATCATATCATTAATGCAACTAGTACTAACAGTTGATGGTGATAATATTGGCAGCCTTACTGACAGTATGACGCATACATAACCCCACATATTTCAACGTAATCCCACATAATCCAACGTAACCCCACATACAGCAACAATATAGAAGAACAAGTTCAAAGCAACTTGAAGAGCTGTTTTTGACCTGAATGGATAGATAATCAGACCAAAACCAAACATGGGCAAGTTCTGGACCCCTCAGCTTGTTCTCAATGCTCTTGTTGCAGGCCTCGGCGGGTTACAATATGGCTACCACTTGGTATGTATTTCTCAGTATAATATGTATACCAAAAGATCATGACAAATTACTGACAATATAGGCTGAATTGAATGCTCCTGAGGCGGCACTTTCCTGTCGTGTAGTAGACTCAAATCCCCCTGGATGGTTCGAAAGACATGGGTTTCAGCATTGTATTTCCTTGGATAGTTCTGAGATTGGACTAGTCACTTCTCTATTTCCAGTGGGTGGTCTAGTTGGTTCCAGTGTGGCCAGTTTTATTAGTGATCTGTATGGTCGCAAGACTGCTAGTTTAGCTATATCCATTTTGTTTGCCGTGGGCTCGTTACTTGAAACTGTTGCCAACACCAAAGGCCAGCTTGCTGGTGGACGTTTTGTCTCAGGCTTTGCAGCAGGAAGCACTCTAGTCAATAGCCCATTGATCTTGAATGAAATTGCATTCAACGAAGTCAAGGGATTTCTTGGCACTTTGAATCAAATATTTGGTAATTTGGGAATCCTTTTAACTCAAGCTTTGGGTATTGCATGGGCAAACCCTCATCAATGGAGATATATATTGCTCACTGGATTTATCATAGCTCTTTTGAATGCCATTGCTTCTTTTTTCGCTGTGGAGACCCCTAAATGGTTGGTCAAAGATAATCAGCCACAGTTGGCAAAGACCCATTTGACACAGCTTCGACATGGTGAGGCATTTTCAGAGTCTGAAATAGATGAAGAAATCAACCAGTGGGTTGGAGAGATTGAATCACATACTAGTGAAAATAGCAGTGGACACACCAGCACTAGCAGAAACCAAAATAATGATTCTGAAACTTCAAGACTTTTGCCTAACGACAATAGTAATACGTCAAACAGCTCGACCTCCATATGGGAGTATTTGACCAATAAAGAATACCGTAATTCTCGTCTTGTGGCATCTATCATCTTGTCTGCCCAACAACTCTCAGGAATACCAGCAATCATGTTCTACGGCGTCACAGTGATCTCAGCCTTATTACCCCAATATTCAGTGGTTATCAATTGCGGCATCTCGCTATTGAACCTCATCTTTACATTACTATCAGGGCTCATTATAGACAAAGTTGGTAGAAAGGTCTTGTTGCTTCTTTCAATGTGGATAATGGCTGTTTCTACACTACTAATGTCCATTGGTAT